>JACYFF010031955.1:14412726-14447504 GCA_017589665.1 Selenicereus undatus
TCATAGTATATGCATATTTACAATGGTCAAATAAGGCCAATTGAATGTATCTTTAGAGATTTAGTCTTCTTTTCTATCTTGAATCGTTTTAGTAAGCTTTATACATCAATATGCCATGCATATACATCTCTCCAATAGGTATAGGAATGGGATTGAAAATAAAATAAAATTGAACCAAACACCCATTAAGAGTAAATAATGGTTGATCCATTTCCCTTCCTTCCCTCAATGCCCCACAATACTTTGAGATATGCTCAACATCTGTCTAGTTGATTCAAATTAAAAAAAATACAAGGTATATATGGTTAATATTGGCCCACTTGAGTGAATGAATACTGGGTCTAGAAACAGATGAATGAACTCGCATCTCAACTGTAACCCCTCCCCCCCCCCTCTCATTGAGTTAATGCAGTGAAACTTAAAATGTCATTATGTAATCCTAACAATGGTGTTATCTTAAAATAAATTGAGACTTCAATAGCAATCAATTTTGAACTTGGTTTATCTAGAGTAGGATTCAGTCGAATTGAAGGAGTCAATACCAATTTCATGTTGAATTACAGTGGTCTTTGCATTTTAACATTATTTAGCATAATCAAAGTCTCCTCACACTCTTCGCTTGCAGAAGTACTCACAAGAGCAAGCCTGTTTACATCTAGATCAATCCCATGAAAGCATGACGCATAATGGGTGTTATTGTCATTGAAAGTCTCTTCACAATAAAGCACACTTTGGAGTTTAATAGAATTCACTTGTCTGCAAAAATCCATAGGAACAACTGTATCACTTCCGATCAGCTAGAGAAAGATATTTGGGTACAACTATATTGAATTCGACATACTTAATCCTTGTTTCAGTTTCAGGTTCAGGATGTTCCATTTATATTTTTCTTTGTTTCATTTCCTACCTTAGGACCATCTCAGTAAGCAAACAAAGAGTTGAAAATATAACTGATTGCACTCAACTTGGGAACTCAATGAATCTGCAAGTCATTTCTCATTAAAATGATTAAGTATGAATAATTGCAATAGACTTATCAAGGCATGTCTGGTATCTTATACCCTCTTGGGTGTCAGATCCAAAACTAGGGCAGGGGGCTTCCATCCTAGTGGATTTTCGTCATCTAAAGCATGATTTATCAAGGATAGTGGATAGCCTTGCTCCAAATGAAAGCATACATCTCTACGCATCTTACCACCATAGCGGGGATCAAGGAGAACCAATCAGCCAAAGATACAACTATCATGGATTAAATGCAGTCGTCCGATAACCACGGTACCAAAACAGAGCTAGCTCAATTATCATAAAATCAGACCTTCAATAACAATTGCAACAAATGGCCACCCAATAAATGAGATATGAAAACTGCATTTACTCACATTGACAAGAAGGGAAACAAATGGATTTTCAGAAGGTGGCTGGGATGAGTACGCCTGATAGATTATACAAATTGCATTCAAACGCTGACATGGAAGAAGCATGGGTTTATCCTACATGACAAATCCATTAGGAGTTTAGCATGTCAAAAATTGGTCAAGCCAGTTCACTAGAAGAAACACTCCTAGTGCAAGAATTCAAGATAATCAATGATTAGATACTGGACGACAGCAAAGAAAGACAAGAAAAAGATCATAACAAGGCATGCATATCACTTCAAAATTAGCCTTGCAGATACAATATGAAAACCATATCAAGAAAGGTGCCGCAAAAAATATGCTGCGTTTAAATAAAAAGAAAATTCCTAATAAGCCCCATAACCCAGGGGAGAGTTTCAACTCACAGAGCAAAGCTGCAGCAATAAGAAACCAGAGATAACATGGATCTTTGACAATTGAGAATGCCTCACTATCTTCTTTAAAATAACAAATATGAAAGAAAAGCATTAATCTATAAAGGACACATGCCTAGAATTAACGCCCTTCAGGTTGTGCAGAAATTATGCTCAAAGATATTTATATCTGTAACATACATCGCTAGCACAACCAACATCATTCCTTAGTGGCAAATATAGCAAGAACATATGCAATAATCCTCCAGACTGACCATTAAATGCACTGGTAACCAATTGTCTCACATTGTTTCTGCTTTCCAGTTAACTAGTTATACACTGGTTAACATTTAGATTTCTTAAAAATCATATTTTCCCCATTTAGGACCCCCCTCCAAAAAAAGGACAGAAGAAGTACTATGTATCCACAAAAACTCTCAGCACCTCAGCAATCAAATAGCATCAGAGCGTCTAGTTTCTTCCAGAGTTTCAGCCTGATCCTTGATCAATGCCTCTACTCTTTTTTTAGCGTCTCTCTACTCCTTTTTTAATTGCCATAGCAAATGGAACAATTAGCTCAGTTCCTCATAATAGGCTCCGAGCGGTGGAAGGGCTTGAAGGTTTAATGTACGCCTCCCCTATGCATTCAGTTAGTTTAAAAAAGCCCACCTGATGCACGCATAGGCTGCCTCGGCATGAGGCTACCAGGCCAAGCCTCAGAGGGGATGAAGTGCTCCTCAAGCACGCAAGGCTAATTGTCTCCCTATTTCTTCTTTTTCGTGGCCTTGTCATCAACTTTTTTTCTTCTTTTCTTTGTTTGAGATCTAAAAGGTGAGCTGTGTTTGTATAATAAGTGGGTGGTTTGAGGAACCACAATGATAAAGTAACATATCTTAAGGTTATTTGGAGTGTTAGTAGTTATAATCAAGTCTAATCATTTTTTAATGCATTTATCTAACTTGTTTCTACAAAATATGATTCGTGAAATGTGAATAACTTCTGGAGATTTTTGCATAGAAGTGCACCTCACATCTGTGATGCATATGCCTTTGACTTGCGCCCTGCGCTTTGAGACCCTATGCGCCTCAGTGCGCCTCGTGCCCTTTAAAACTAAGCTATGTAATTGAAAAGTGAAAAGAGGCGGTTTTTGTCAGATCCTTGATTGGAAAAGCACAGATTCCCAATGTAGTTTGCAAGAGCCAAAGTACAAGAAAGTTATTTGCCACAAACAGTGTACAACTTTTAAATTCTAAAACTCCATAATCCAATCCCCAAAAAAAACTAACACAAATCAAACTTTCAAATCTGTTCAATATGAACAAAATGGGATGGCAATCTTTATCCCCCTTGAACGATGTATGAAGCATTTCTGCATTTTCACAATCTCTCCACCTCATTTTCCAGTACTCATCGCATTTCAGCTCATTGGCCACAAACGGTGTAGAGCTATGACCACCTTTCACAACCAAATCCTAAGCCCAATTCAGTTGCATGCACAAAATCCACCATTACTTAAATCAGAAAACCGCAATTTGACTCAAAACGTACAAAAGCGTTCACTGAAATGATGCCTCATCCCAATTGCCAATCATTTGACACATGATTTTATTCCTCCTTCATCAAAAACAAAATCATGCATCAACGGACTGGTGATTAAGCTGAATCGACCTAAATAACCTACCGATTACATCGAAAATTCCAATTCAAGACCTGCAAATTGTAAAAATGCTATTGAATTTGAATATGTCGCACAAGAAACACTCAAAAAAACCCTAATCAAGGACAAAATTTAAAAAAAAAAAAAACAAAGCACCCTCCCCCCTCAAAGAACCAAAAACCTAGTCGAACAGTCGCAAGAAAGGTACGATCAAAGAATTCCTAATCAATCCTCACATAACAAAATCAAACAACAAAAAATCACCTCCAAGAGAGTGGCCAGAGCACTGCAAATTCGAAAATGCAGATATGAAGGGAAGTTGAACGAGAAATCCGCCATAACTTCATCGAACGAACGTTGGTCGGCGTTGAGCAACGCAAACAACGCCTTCGATTCTTCGACGCTGATCATCGTGGATTCTTTCGGGGGAGAGAGAGAGAGGTAGAGAGAGAGAGTAAAGCCCAAGGAAGATGAAAGGGGGGTAGAGAGAGAAAGAAGGGAGCAGGGCTTTTTCGCTGCTTCGAATCGAAATGTTTACAGCAAAAAAATGCAGTCAGTCATTCATTAGTTTGGATCTCTTCATCTTGTAGTTGTTGCCGATCTTGAGCTGGCCCAAACAGTGGCCAGGATCTGCCCATTTCATTACTCATATCAAGTCGGATCGGACTTTTGACAAGCTAACCCATATTAGTCTAAATACTCTTGGCCCAAGCCATGGTCTATCTGACCTGAATAAAAAAATGAAAAATAGGGAATAAGAGTTGGTATGGGTAGTTTTCGTATTCTCCCATCTCAATTTAGGTAGTGAAAGATCATTTCTCATGGAAAATATTTTTTTAAGAAAAAATAATATTCATATCATACTTTTCGTCATTTGATATGAGTTAAATTATTTTTCATAAAAAAAAGAAAATCATCAATTGAATTGTTTAAATGACGAAAAATATCAACTAAATAGTCGTACCAGAGATAAATGTTGATCAAATAAAGGTTTTTTCAGCTTAAAATTCACATTTGAGCTTTTTTAATGTTTGCTATCAGATAATCAAATTTCGATCTAAGTCGTTGAAATTGTTTAGTAACGAAAAACATCAACTAAATTGTTCAAGTGACGAAAAATGTCGATTGAATTGTAGTAGTAGAGAGACTGTTGACTAAATGAATGAATGTCAAGCTCAAAATCTGGATTTGAGCATATTTTAATCTTTCTTATTGGATGATCAAATTTTGATCCAAACTGTTGAAATTGTTTTAATGGTAAAACATATTGATCGAATTGTTTAGATGGCGAAAAATATCGATTGAATCGTTGTGGTAGAAAAAAAGTTGACTAAATGAAAGAATGTTGAACCCAAAATTTGAATTTGCGTCTATATTTTTCCTAACCAATGATCAAATTTCGATCCAAACTGTTAAAATTATTTTGATGATGGGCCAATTGAATTGTTTAAGGGGCTTTTGTGCCTAGCAAATGGATTACAAATGACGTGATATTAGCAAAGGAGATCTGCATATGATGGATTTTAAGGTGGATACGATGAAAGCTTATGATCGTTTCGAGTGGGACTTTTTCGTTGAACTGATGAAACTTTTTGGTTTCTCAAAAAGGATATTGGTCGTGTTTGGCAAACAGCTTATTGAAGAGCTTTTTGGCCAAAAAAAACTTTTTTTACCAAAATTAGCTTTTTGATCAAGTAAAAAAGCTAATTTGAGTGTTTGGTGAAAGAGCTTTTTAAAAGAGCTTTTTGGGTCCAAAAAGCTAATTTGAAAAGGCTAATTCCATGAGTTTTTTGAAAGATCTTTTTGAAAAATTAGCTTTTTGTCTCACAACTTTATCAGAAACAGCTAATTTTATCAAACAGTTTTTCAACAAACAACAAATTCAAACAGCTAATATAAATAGCTAATTCAAACAGCTAACAGCTAATACAAACAGCTAACAGCTAACAACTGTTTGTCAAACAGGGCCATTGATTAATTAGTGTCTGTCTACAGTGAAATCCTCGGCTCTTGTGAATGGCTCTTCCTTCGGGCTCTTTAGCTGATCACATGGGATTAGCCAAGGAGCATCCCACTTTGTCATGTGCTTGGGGTAATGTTGGGTGCTAACAGGCCTTAGGCATGGCCTCTTCCCTATGCCCCATCCCCAATCTCTTATACACGGGTTACTCTTGCATGGGTCCATTGGAGGTCAAGCAGACCCATATATTAATGCCAAAATTAAAGCCCACATAACCATGTAGTTAATAGTTTCATAGCTAATTAATTACTACAGAATTAAAGCATTAGCTCTCTTTGGTAAATAACTATTAGATATTAACTATTTAAATAAATTGTTTATATTAGCTGTTTGGAACGAGTATTTTTCAAAAAAGTGTTTGGTAAAATTAGTTGCTTCTGAAAAATATGTTTCATATAATTCCATGTATGCCTCTTCTCTAATTTACTACATTAATTGAACATTTGAACGTGATATTTTATTTATTGACCATCTATTTTTTTTTTAAGTAATTAAGTTTATGTCATATATACAAATTACCTTTATTCATAAAATCTAGTTTTCCTAAGCACCAACAAAAAAAAGGTCACTAATTTTTCTTACTTATTCTACATTATTTGTATTCATTATGTAATCATCTCAATTTCTTTCCAATGACCATCTATTTACGTGATATTCATATCTTTTAATCTTCTTGTTTAATTTATTAGGCATGATTTTCCCTTTTCTAATAAATGAAATTTACATTATTTTCAAATAAGTCATGAGTTTTTTCTACACTGATTGACACTTAGTGATAACCAGTTAACCACCACATTGAAATCAAGTAAGACCATTGATTATTATCCTATAATCTCAACCTGCTATTAACCTAAATTAATATTTTTCACATAAAATTAGTTTGTGAAATGAAAAAATAACTAAATATAATTTACTATGCATTAGATAACCTTATTCTAACGGTAATTAGAGTTACCAGTCGCCAGTAAGTTTCAACAATATCCAATGTAAGTAATTGTTTCAAGATATATTTTTTTACAATAGTTGTAAAGCTAAAATAAATACACAAGCCACTTGAACAAATAATTAAAACAAGTAAAATATAAGTAACTTAATTATCATGATAGTATATAAGTTGATCATATGATAATTTTTTTTTTGATAACATTATTACAATCGGTACATAAAGTTTAATGTACATATGCAATTTCTCCAAAATTTAAGGCAATTTGAGAATCTCTACAAAAAACTATTTAGAAAAGGTTATTTGGAATAATCTTTTTTCAAAAAGATTTATTTAGGCTAAAATGGTTGTTTGAAATACCTCTTTACCAGACACTAAAATTAGTTGTTTGACCAACCGAAGTAGTCAAAATCACTCTAAAAAGCTCTTTTATTTCAAAAGCTCTTACAACCAAATACCTCCATTATATATATTTTTTTATCGCAAAAGAGGGAGGGGACGCTTTATTAGACTAAAACCAATATACTCAATCATATCATAAAAAGCATCGAAATTAGATCTTTGAAAGCATCATTCTATGTTACTTATAAACTAAACCAAATAATTATCAATAGATACTATCACACGAAATCATGAGCAATCTTATTCCCATTTTTACCATAAAACTTTGAAGACGAATACCATCTCTAACTTGTGAAAGGGAATGGCATAGACTAGGGAAAGAAAAAGAAAAAGAAAAAAAACAAAATGAACATCATCCCATACT
The DNA here is from genome assembly GCA_017589665.1 of Selenicereus undatus. Classification (NCBI taxonomy): domain Eukaryota; kingdom Viridiplantae; phylum Streptophyta; class Magnoliopsida; order Caryophyllales; family Cactaceae; genus Selenicereus; species Selenicereus undatus. The sequence goes on from JACYFF010031955.1 coordinate 14,419,881, forward strand.
TGTAAACATGAAAATTAATTTCCCCCTTCAAGAAGTCAAAAATTTCACAACCCATCCAATTGAAAGATGCCAACTACTGTACAACAACAATGTGACATTGTCTAAAACTTAAGCTTTCTAGGGTTCCACACTCTTCCATCGCTTTCCCTAAAATACATATACATATTTCATCATCCCACGATAACTCCCCAAAGGGAGCCAACCAACAAACCAACTTTTGCCACTTTTTATATCAATAATATCAATGCAATGTACGGGAGCCACAACACAATATTTATGCAATTTTTTCAACAAATAATAAAGACAAAATTGAAAAGGGGGGAGACAAGAAACCACCGGTGAACTCGTCAAACCCCACCCAAAATGAATGCCAACCGATCTCATCAAGGCGCGCACAAGTAATTATTCTTACAGGCTTTCTGGTTTCACTTTGTATGTAGTTGATGTATGTGTTTGAACTTATCTGATGTAACTGTATAAAAGTTTAATTGCCTTTTTTAACGGTGAATATAGATAATGTATATCATATATTTAGGAATATGTATTTTTACTTATTACGTATATATATTTTTTCAGTGTGTATTTGTCATATAGACAATTTTTAATATGTGGAGCTAACGCGAGTTGTGGGAGTATGTAACCTTAGGAGTCTGACATAGACTTTGGTGGATATACTCATATACGTCTTTGTTGTACAAAACAGAGCAGTGTTTGTATAATACTTTGGGAAATTTAAATTGGAGAAGTTAGAGGATCATATGTCTAGAAGATTCTCCCAATTAATGCTTTGAGGTCAACTGTTTAATCCCTTTCAGCCACAAACTAAAGGAAACCATCTGCCCCTTAAACGAGATATTTTACCAAAAATGAAAGTAAATATAAATTCTACGTAGAGGGAACTAGCTCATAGTGCTCTAATGAAAGTTCATCTCTTAAAGCCTATTCGTTTTACTGTTTTGTAACTGTTAACCGAGTCTGACTACTTTAAAATGCTCTTAACCATTATACCTAATTGCTTTGAGTGCTCATACTACTCCACATCAGTACTTGATATATAATTTTAGGATCAAATGACTGTTAACTGTTTATAATCATTAATTTTAACAGTTATTCACCTATTCTAAACTTTGCAGTTCTCACCGTAGGTGGAATAATATTGCTAGGTAGTACGTGCATAGCCTATGAACCCCTGATCTTTATTAGGTTGGCCTGCAGTAGCTTGGTAGAATTAAGGATGCAGTCAGCCCTAAAATTAAGAACAAGTGGGGAAAGAAAACTAGGACCCATTTCTCCAAATGCATTCATAAAAATTTAAAAAGTTTCAACCAGTATCCATAAAAGCAGGCGACCTTTTGACTCGTGTACCAAGTGCCGCAAGAGATCACAGCATAAGCGTTCCATGAGGAAGGTCCCGCTTGTTATGTGTCCAATTCTTATTAGGTCTTCAATTCCTGACATGTGGGTAGGAACATTGCATACCTTGTATCAACGGAGGATGCTTGTGTATCAGACTGTTCTTTTAGTAGGAACACTGCCCTGCTCTTACACGCAGTTCTCCTTTGTTTGTTGTTTTCTATATTTTTGTTTTTTTTTCTTTTTCTGGATAATATGTAATTTTTGGGTGAATAAAAAAAGAGTTGTGTGTTATAAGATTATTTTCACCCACATTTTAAATTCTAAAACTTTACCTTATTACATCAGCAAAAGTTTTATTTTTTGAAACTCATATTCTTTCAACTTTTCAATCCATAAAACTCCAACTTGAATTACCACATAAAATATTTATTATGAAAGCACTTTATAACACATATAATTTTTTTAGTTTAAAAAAAAATTAATTTTAAAGCAAAAGAAATAGTAAAATAATTGAAGAATTAGAATGCATAAAGGAACTCTATGACATTCCTCCATGCATACTACTCCATAAAATAAATTGGTTGCAACAAAAAAAAAAAATCACGAGTGAAACTTCAGAATCTCACTAAAACACATCTTAGCGACTGCAAATAACCTAAAGTACATACATGATAAATATTTTAATTGAACAACTCACAATAAAATTTTATAAATCAAAAAAAATATTAAAATGCAAGTTTATAAAATGCAAGAGACAATAAAATTTTATAAATAAAAAAAATATATTAAAATGCAAGTTTATAAAGTGCAAGAGAATTGAGTTGGAAAAATTGAAACCCAAGTTTGGGAATGTTCTAACTGCCCTCTGCCCCACACCCCCTTCAAATATCACCCCGACCCTCACACACTCTCTCGCTTTCTTATCTTCCTTCGTCCTCCATCAATGGCGGCCAACTCCGAACCCCTCCAATCTCTCTCCTTACCTTTCAAAACCCGCATCCAAATCGCCCTCCTCAACCTTGCCACCGACGCCGTCCGCCGTAATGACTTCACCGTCAACCGCCGCGTCATGAACCTCTTAGACCGCCGCGTCCCCGCCAATCCTAAACCCTACCGCGGCGTCGCCACCCACGACGTCACCGTCGACCTGGACCGCCACCTCTGGTTCCGCCTCTTCGTCCCCTCCGCCGCTGCCACCTCCACCACCACCCCCGTCATCATCTTTTTCCACGGCGGCGGATTCGCCTTCCTGTCCGCCGCATCCCAACCGTACGACGCCGTTTGCCGCCGTTTTGCCCGCAGATTGAACGCCGTCGTTTGTTCCGTCAAGTACCGTCTTGCCCCCGAACACAAGTTCCCCGCCCAATACGACGACGGATTCGACGTCCTCACCTTCCTCAACGACCGCCGCCGGGAAATCCCTGACTGGCCCGAATCCGCTGACGTCACCAAGTGCTTCGTCGTCGGGGACAGTGCCGGCGGGAACATCGCCCACCACATCGCCGTTCGGACTTGCCGGTCCACTTTCTCGGACCTCAAGGTAATCGGGTTGATCAACATTCAGCCCTTTTTTGGCGGCAAAGAGAGGGCCAAGTCCGAGATCGAGCTCGAGGGGGCTCCGATTGTGTCGCTGGGTCGGACCGAGTGGATGTGGCAGGCATTTTTGCCAAACGGGTTGGATATGGACCACTGGGCCGTCAACGTTTGTGGGCCCAACGCCGAGGATATTTCCGGGCTGGATTTTCCGGCGACAGTGGTGCTCGTGGGAGGGTTCGACCCGTTGCAGGACTGGCAGCGCCGCTACTATGAGTGGCTGAAGAGGGCGGGGAAGGCGGCGGAGCTGGTGGAGTACCCGACGGCGATTCATGCTTTTTATGTGTTTCCGGAATTGCCTGAAACAACTCACTTTTTTGCTGACGTTAAGGAGTTTGTTCAGAGGCGATGCTCAAAGGCTGGGAAAAAATAATTAATTAATTAATTAATTATAATACTTGGGAATAAAAATAATGAATGGTAGATTTTTATTTTTTTTGGGGTTTATCTAGTGGATATTGTAATTTGTAAGTGCTGTGATCATTTAATGTGCTTAGTTTAAGATGCAGAAATTAGTTTTAACTCTTTTTATTGTAACATTTTGTGGTCCCCCCCCTTCTCTTTTTTGATTTTGAAATATATTTCGATAAATACAAACTGTTGACCCCGGTAACTAAGACACGAAATTTTATGTGAGTGTTAAGTAGTTCAATTAGTAAATTATTTAAAATTTATTACCGAAGACGTAAATTTGAGTTTTGAATAGATTAGTTTTTGCATCTCATTTTCATCCCAAAAAATACATGAAAACTTTATGAAAACTAAAGTGTCAATATGTTGTGGCTTTATTGTGTAGAGTTAATAAATACTTGTTTTTTTTTTTTTACTATCTGCCAAAAATAAGAATTTACCAATTTACCATGCACATGAAGAAAAACAATTCATGCATTTATTCAAAAATATAAACTTTATAGTTATATTAAAAACTATACAACAACAACAACAACAACAAACTCCCAGGGTCCCGCTTTCGCGGGGTCTAGGGAGATCCAGCTGTATGCAACCTTACCTCTACCGGTATTCCTACCTATAGAGAGGTTGATTCTATAAAACCCACAAAAACAGTTTTGTGAAAAAGGTTTATGGAGAAAACGATTGCAAAATCATTTACCGAGTAAGAGAAAGAGGAACAGAAAAGGTTTCGGAAAGCAAATAAAGAGTAGGCAAATAAAGAGTGAGCAGAGACATAGTTATATCAAAAACTATGTTGTTCATAATTGTGTATTCATAGTTTATTATTTTTGGTGTCTTCACATAAAATTAGTTATTTATGAAATTTAATTTCTAAAGATAGTATTAATAAAATTAGCGTCTAATAATTAACACAATACGATTCTACGTGATTCGATAATATAGATCAACTTTTAGTGATATTCTATAATATTTAATAACTTTCAACAATCAGTAATTACAACAAGTTAGGGGGAAAAAAAGGTCCTAAGTCATTTATGACTAACTACTAATTGGCCATGGCAAATTATGATATCTTTTTTAAAAAGTATATGCTCTCATTTATCATGTATATATATTTTTTCTAGGTAGTGTTCAGTTGGAAGGAAAATAGTTTTCTCAAAAAATCATTTTTCATGGAAAATATTTTTTCAATGAAAATTGGTTTTCTGGCACATTTTCCGTCATTTGGTACAAAACGAATCATTTTTCATGGAAAAAAGAAAAACGTCAACTAAATTGTTTAAGTTGTGAAAAGTGTCGACTAAATGGTCATAGCAAAGATAAATGTTGACTGAATAAAGGAATGTGGAGCTTACAATTCATATGTGAGTTTTTAAATATTTGTTATTGGATAATCAAGTTTCGATCTAAACCATTGAAATTGGTTTCGTGACCAAAAATATCAACTGAATTGTTTAAAGAGCGAAAAATATCGATTGAATTGTTGTGGCAGAGAAAATGTTGATCAAATGAAGGAATGTCGTGCTCATACTTTGGATTTTAGCATATTTTAATCATTCATATCCGACGATCAAGTTTCAATCTAAACTGTTGAAATTGTTCTAATGGTGAAAAATATCGACCACATTGTTTAAGTTGCGGAAAATATCGAATGAACTGTCGTGGCGGAAAAATGTTGACCAAATGAAATAATCTGGAGTTCAAAGTTTAAATTTGAGTCTATTTTAATATTTTCTATCTGATGATCAAATTTCAATACAAACCATTGAAATTGTTCCGATGACAAGTCAACTAAATTGTTTTAGTGGCAAAAAATGTCGATTAAATTGTCGAGACAAATGTTGACCAAATGAAAGTAATTTAAGCTCAAATCTAGATTTGAGTTCATTTTAATCTTTCCAATCGAATAGTCAAGTTTCGATCCAAACCGTTGAAATCAAATTTTGCACCTCCAGTTGACCATATCGTCGAGAAGTTGAAGAGAGAAAAATCAACTTCCTATCTTCTCAAAAAGGAAATCGTTTTCCTCCATCGGGAAGAAAATTATTTTCCTTGAAAAGTAGTATTTCATCATTTACTGTATCAAATAGCGGAAAATTTAAAAATTATTTTCCGTGAAAATTATTTTCCCCCTAACCAAATACTACTTAAGTATATTTGTAATATAAATTATTTTAATATATTTTTATTGATATAATTTTTACGAGTATTCGGTTCCAACTTCCATGAAGACACTTTGAACGGTCACACATAGAACAGTTTTGCTGATCAATGTGCCCATGTGGGTTAACTAACTGCCACAGTTGTACATTTTGTTTTTGCAGGGACTCAATTGTGCATGTTAGCATGCGACAAGTGACTGCTATGTATGATTTTATCGTGGACCACCTTGACATGCTGCCATTTTAGCAGTGTTAACTTCTAGCGATGAACCAAAAAAACTTCTAGCAATTAAGATTATTCGGTTTTTTAGATGTGAGAAAAAAAAAACAGTGAAAAATTTTCTACACAGATCACGAACAAGAAGCCATGTTTAAATTAAATCAGGTAAGGTTTAGGTATGATAATTTTTAGATCCGTCTTTTTTGAATTTTGTGATCAAATTATTTTTACACGATTTGGAGTCTTGGACAATCAATTGAAGGCATAATCTTTGGTCTCAAATCTTCTAAAATTCTAGCCTAAAAATTTGGACATATGGTTTAAATACCAAAAATTTGGTCTAACTCCACGACGAAACATATGTTCAGTTAGAATTGTCAAAATTCTAGGCAAACAAATATAAATACTATGGTAATTGGATGGAAGCATTTGACATATAACAGTGAACTTTTGACATTCGAGTTCAGGTTTCAATTTATACAGATATACGAATTAGTGATATGAAGAAAACTAGATATAATTTTTTTTTGTCCAATGTTTAGTTTAAGTGGATCGAAATTAACACGAATATAAATGTTCGCTAGTGCTATAAATTTATAGGACATGTAGAGGATGTGGTGGTTGGAGGGGGTTATCCCTATCTAGCGATGAAGTGAAATGAAATTGAGTTATATGACACTAAATTTCATATCATAAGAATGGTAAAATATCGATCAAATATTAGCAATATTCTGCTAGTTTGCAATCTAATTTTGCCAGCATTTTAGTTTGATTTTTTTAATTCAAGATATCCCTATCTAGTGATGAAATGAAACAAAATTGAATCATGTGACACTAAATTTCATCTAATAAGAATAGTAAAATATTGACCAAATATTAGCAATATTTTGATAGTTTGGGATCTATTTATGTTAGCATTTAGTATAATTAAAGAAAAATATTGAGGGCATGTTCGTTTTCAGTATTTCGGAGGGTTGGTTAACAGGTTTGGTGTTGGATGGAGCAGATTAGAACAAGTTGAGCTAGCGGTTAACGAGTTAGAGATTTTTGGAGCGTTTTTTCGCATTTTCGAGCGATTATGATTATCGATTACTATTTTATGTGGAATAACTTTTGACTTTTTAGGCTCAGTTTGGTTTTTAGAAAATTTGGTGAAAAGCAAAGTTGAAGGAAAAAATGTGACGGAAAAAAAGTAGAGAGAAAATGAGTTTTTCTCTCTTATTTGGATTGAGAAAAATTACAAAAATTTGGATGAACTATTTAAATCATGTTGATGTCATCTAAGTAATGTGAGGATATAGGAGGTTTGGAATTTTCCTTACACTTTCCTCACAATTTTATGAGGAAAATTTTATCACTTGTTTCTAACAATTTTTCCACCTAAGTTTCTTCCATATATTTTTTTTCTTTGTGATTTTCTCTAAACCAAACACAAGAAAAAAGTAACTTTTTCAAAAAAAATTTCTTTCTACCAAATTTTCCAAGGTCCGAACAAAGCCTTAGTACTAGTCACACCTTATGTAACTTTTAGTGTTTCATATTTATATTTATGTTCAAAGAAAAGATAATAAATAAAACAGGCAGTCTCTATTTAATTATTATAATTTGGTGTTATTATGATCAATGTAATAACGATGTGTGATGTACAGGTAAATATTTTATCACCGTATTTATTGTGTCTGTCTTTTTTGAAAAGGCAATAATAATGTTATTATAATTAGAAAGGCAAAAATAATAAAATCAAAATTTTTTACTTTTTAAATAGGTTTGGATTTAAGTCAATTTATTTGTGTAATGTCAATTCTATTTTTTTTTTAAAAGTCAGAGTGTTAATTATTTCAGTTTACAGAATTTTACTGCTAGAGACAGAAGTTTAACCTGCATGAACCCTTACAACTCATTTAAAAAAAAAAAAACAAATTACATATTAAGCGTGCTTTTTGCTTTTTCCTCTTTTGTTTCATTATTTTTGAAGGGTTGGTGACCTAACCTTGTCCTTACGTAAATTCCCAATTTTCAAATTAAAACATGTATTCGATTTTTTAAAAATTTTAAATGTCTATATATTTGCCAGTTTGCTACAGACTAGGGCCACTTTTAGTGCTATCTTTCAAATGCGCCGTCCTATGTTATACCTAACCAAATCGTATTGCCAATCAGGAAAATGGCATAAATTAAAGGGGTGCTGAATTGTAATGTAGTGGACTTTAGAAGTGTTGGATAATAATATTTTTAATTATAATATTTTTAATTTAAAATTTAGACATTCGTATACTATATTATTGGCTTATTTATTGTATTTATATTAAGAATAATTTTGAAGATGTTTTTAGTTGGTGATATAAATGCATATTCAACATATGTCATTATATACATTTGAAAATTCTCGAATTTTAGACATATGTAATTGCAAATCATTGTAAAATTGTTGCATTATATTGATAAAAATACATCCAAACTCTGTCTCGGTATATAAATAGTAAATAGGCACATAGTGTGATGCATAGACGTTAAAGTTCACAGTTAAAAGTATTATTGTTCAATACCTTCAAAGTATAGTATATCATCGTTCAATATCCCTAAATTAAATGAAAGAAAGAATTGCTGCAAGTAACATCGTACTTAACAATAAGGTAAGAATCCAAACGCTCCCTAGATCTATCGAAGACCGTTTAGAGTTGGAAATTCGAATATCTCTGGCATATATTCACATGGCATAAATACAAGGAAATAAATAAATAATTGTAGCATGTAAATTGTACGAGCACATTCCTAATGGTAGGTGGTTTTTATAATCGTAACTGTATTTGAACCAACTAGTCTGGATTCATGATTTGCACGGAGTATGTTCAAATAAATATTTTGTAGATATGTTATCGAAATAATAAACGAATAGTTATGGTAGACATGATTAATATTATAATTTAAAGGAGATAATGGAAAAACTCAATGAAAAAGTTAAGTATACAAACACTTCGTGCATAATTAATGAAATTAATATTTGAAAACAATATAATTGTGAAAAAAGTCTATATAAGTACGATGAGGACAATAGATAGTGAATTTGTTACAAGGCATGCTAAATAGGGTGATGATAAGTCAATTTATGACGTTAATGACAAAAAGTTCACATCCTCTTCTTGTTGGTCAGTAAAATTAAATTTATGAAGTCGTTAATTTTCTAGTGAAGTTAGGTAGAAACTATTTTAAAGTCGGTTTAGTTTTGGTTTCGCATGTAACACAAATAAAATTTGTCTTTCAACGAAAATAATTTGAACATTATATTTATGCTATTATATAACTTTTTTGGCTATTTAAAGTGGTTCATGAGGGGGTGCTAATATGAACTTATTCTATAATAATGAAATAATAAAAAAATTTACATCCATTATAATCTCCTAATATCTCTTTGATAGTTAGATGATCATAATTAATATTGACTATGTTATCAAATTCAAAGAGGAAGATAACATTGCCGATATCGACAATGACGACAACAACAACAATAGTAATAATGAAAATAATCATGAAAATTGTATTTATTATTCTATTATCTCTAATAATACATGCTCAAATTTATATTTGTAGTGAAAAATACAAAATATTAATAATAATGATGGAAGTAAAAAACGTTTTGGTCCGAATGAGCCACAAAAGGCAATACAATATAATGAGGGAGGGGCGAATAGAACTTAAGACCTAATATGTCCAGTAAAGAGTACAATAGAATGAGGGAGGGGGGAATCGAACCTGAGACCTAATGTACCTAGTAAAAAGGGGGAGATTGGCGGTTCTCAAGATAAATCCAATGACTGAGATTGCCTAAGATTTTGATCAACGGTTGTAAAGCTTGGATTAATGAGAAGCTTGGATTGAGGGAGGGAAGCATTTTTAGACATCCACCCATTCTAGCATTTGTAAGATAAAGATAAGTACTCCAACAAGTCTTGTTTATTTTAGTAATATGGGTTATCAAAAGTTGGATTATTTGTCCGATTTGGATCCCAGATTGGGAATTTGTGGGTTGCATTGGCCTCAGACAAAAACCAATATATATATCATACTCATAGGAGCATATACTTTCAACAATCACATCAGTAAATATATATTAAAAAATTAAGATATGACAAATACACGCGTAAAATTTATATATACATGGGCAATAAGAATATGTGCTCATATTAACACACAAGAAATTGCCGACAAAGACTGTCGCTGTTAAAATGATCCACTAGAATTTAGCTTTGCGCAATTAAATCCAAGTTTGGACTAACTATGGTTCAAGCTATACATACATACATACACATATATATATATATATATATATATATATATATATATATATATATATATATATATACATTTGTTAGTTAGTCTTATATATATGAGACCGTCTCACGTAATTACAAACGCTTCTGAAACCTTCAAGCCTCATCTTCTCACTGTTCATTCCCCGTTTCTCTGTTTCTTCCATTTCCCAACACGTTTAAGCTTGGATTCAACCCGGGGTTCTTTTTCTTCGATCTCATTGCCCAGTAATTCTATGGTACATATCTATGTATCTAGTTATGTACACACCTATATAATAGGGTGAGTACTATGTTTCAAAAATTTTTAGATACAAACGTATATTCTAGCATGGTACACACTACTCTCTTATATAAGTATGTACATAACTAGGTATATAGATAAGTACCATAGAATTTCTGCTCATCGCCGCCAAATGTAAGCAAAATTACAATTGTTGTGCGGCCTGTGCCTTATTCTCAAGTCAAAAAAACATTAGGGTTTCATTTTCAAAGGGCATGCAGTACTAATGTACTATTGATATGTTGCTTACACATAGTATATTCGATTTGCAATTTGAAATTGTTGTGTCTCAATGATTGTCAAATTTTATCAACTCTTGAGAGTTATATCTTGATACATTGCATTTGTTCTAACATTATATAAATTTTTGTAATAGGTCGTGTATGAAAGTGTTTTAACTAAGAGATGCTTTGAGATCGATAAATGTTTTTGATTTGATTTTTAATAATTATAAGGATGACTAGTATCATCAAAACTGTCTTACCATATTCTTTACATAAAACAGTCTTAACAAAGAACTTAATAAAAAAAAAATGCATCCGTCACGCATCGAAACAATGTACGGGGGTACAAGGAGATATTTAATAACCAATGTAGGGATGATCAGATTCAGACGACGCTATTAGGGAAGACCATCAGCAGAAATATAAAGGTTAAAAAACCTAACAAATTCTTAGGTGACTTTCGCATGTAATAGGGGTGACTATTATCATGAAAGCGGGTTGATGGTTGAAAATACAAGATTAACTATAAAGTCCATAACAAGAGTTGCTAACTACTATAGTCATAAAGGGTGACTAATCTATATCAAGTTGACTATGTAAGCAACAATATATGGAACAAATACAACCCCCAAAAAAATTTAAGAACAGTATATGTAACTGAAATTTGTAAATTTTAGAAAATATTAAGGCTCCGTTTGGACCTTGGAAAATTTGGTGGAAAAAAAAATTTTGAAAAATTTATTTATTTTTTTCTGTGCAATTATCATGCAATTATTTTTTAATATAAATATGCTTACGTTACTTTTAGGAGTATGTGTTCCAATGAATTAAATGAGTTGACGTGATTAGGTTTAGCGTAAATCGGTTTTTGAAATTCAAATTTCAATGTGTCTCATTAGTTTGACCAGCCAAAAATGATAAGAAACAACACTCAAATGTTTAGATTGTATATGATTGATTTACATTCGATCTTTGATTTAAATAGTTGACAATTGATGACGTCACATTTTATCCCATTCACTAATATAAATGAAGTTGAGAAGGTGGCTATGAAAATGACTTTTTGGTGTGGCTACAAAGCTGTTCATCACAATTAAAATTTTCATGAAAATCTTGATTACATATTTGTCAATCCTATGGAAGTCAAAATGATTTCATAAATAAAATGTCATACAACATCAATACAGCACATCATTTCCAGAAATTCAATTCCTTGCTCTACTATTGATTCCCAAGGGAGTGTTTGGCAAACATTTTTTTGAAGATCTTTTTGGTCAAAATGAGTTTTTTTTTATCAAAATTAGCTGTTTGACTAAATGAAAAAGCTAATGTATGTGTTTGGTGAAAGAGTTTTTCAGAAGAGCTTTTTCGGTTCAAAAAGCTAATTTGAAAAAACTAATTTCATGAGCTTTTTAGGAGAGCTTTTTGAAGAATTAGCGGTTTGTCTCACAACTTTATCACAAATAACTAATTTTACCAAACAGTTTTTCAACAAACAACTAATTCAAACAGCTAATACAAACAGCTAACTCAAACAGCTAACAGCTAACATATAATACAAACAGCTAACAACTAACAACTGTTTGCCAAACAGAGCCCAAATCATGATCATATTGCCATGAATATTATCAGTGCAAGTGTTCAAAATGAGTAATGTGGCAATTTGACTGCAAAATTTCATCAAGATGTGGCGAACAATTCTCCTCCACTAACATTAATGCCAGAAATTCAGATATACATTACATCAATTTCATATCAAGGGTTTGTTCTTTTTAACTTATTATAAATAACTTATTATTGATAAATACCTATGGCTGCTGATTAATACTTATTAGTGCTGATGAGTGTTAATCAAGCTGAATGTGTGAAATTTAAAGCATAAAATGTAACTAGGTGTTGATCAGTTCTTATACCGTCCACCCGGTTGTACAAATTCATTTGTACAACCGGCGCCACCAGTCCACTAAATTTTCGCCTGACCCACTTGGAAACCGTTTTTTTTTAAATAAAAAAAATATATCAAAACGCGCAAAACCGTCTAATTCAAGCTTCAAAACCCATGAACTTTCCTTGTTTTCTCTCCACGACCTTCACATATTCTCAGTCCATTTCGCAAATTCTGCAGCACTCCATCAACAATTCTAGCCGAAATCTCTTCTGTAAAGGTTGAACGAAGAACTTCGATGTAAGTTTCACCAACAAATGCAATTTGTTTTCATTTTCGAATACACTAGCATTACCAATCGCATTTTAGGTTTTCAGTCAGCAAACAAAGTTTTTACTAATCGCATTTCTGCAATCTTTTCAAATGGAACTTCAACATTCAGAAGCAAGCACCAAGAGGTTTGGAAATGATAAATCATTAATCTCTCAAGAAAGGTATGTTACAAAAACGAAACCTAAAATTTCGTTATTAACCTGTATATTTCGATTTAGTGAGCCCTGGCTGCCTGTTGGTGAGCTATGAAGCCTGTTTAGTGAGTCATTACTTTGTGTTAGTGACTTGAACAAATACATGAACTAGTAAACCAAATCTTGATTTTAGTGAGCCATGACTGCCTGTTAGTAAGCTGTGAAGCCTGTTTAGTGAGCCATTACTTTGTGTTAGTGACTTAAACAAATACATGAACTAGTGAGCCAGATCTTGATTGTAGTGAGCCATAGCTGTCTGTTGGTGAGTTATGAAGCCTGTTTAGTGAGTCATTACTTTGTGTTAGTGACTTGAACAAATGCATAAACCAGTGAGCCAGATCTTGATTTTAGTGAGCTATGACTGCCTGTTGGTGAGCTACGAAGCCTGTTTAGTGAGCCATTACTTTGTGTTAGTGACTTGAATAAATACATGCACTAGCTAGTGAGCCAGATCTTGATTTTAGTGAGCCATGGCTGCCTGTTGGTGAGCTGTAAAGCCTATTTAATGAGTCATTACTTTGTGTTAGTGACTTGAACAAATACATGCACTAGTGAGCCAGAACTTGTATTTTAGTGAGCCATGGCTGCCTGTTCGTAAGTTATGAAACCTGTTTAGTAAGTCATTACTTTGTGTTAGTGACTTGAACAAATACATGCACTGGTGAGCCAGAACTTGCATTTTAGTGAGCCATGACTGCCTGTTGGTAAGCTATGAAACCTGTTTAGTAAGTCATTACTTTGTGTTAGTGACTTGAACAAATACATGCACTGGTGAGCCAAAACTTGCATTTTAGTGAGTCATGACTGTCTGTTGGTGAGTTATAACTTCTAGGAAGTGAGCCATTACTTCAATTTAGGGAGATGATTATTATGTACCTTATTTTTTTGCTAACACGTCGCTTCAATTTAGTGAGCTGTATCTTTTATACTCTAGTATTAACATTACATATAATCCTCTTTGACAGATCAAAAACAGAGACTTCACCCACAAATCCTGAGGAAAAGATCACTAAGCCAATTACACCAGTGGAGGAAGCATCAAAATCACCTGTCTCAAGTACTACTATAGACAAAACAAATTTATCACTCCTAATATTAGTGAGCTAAACATATATCTTCAGTGAGCCAAGAACTATGTTTAGTGAGCACATGACTGATTTCAGTGAACTAGATGTATTTCGCAGAGTGAGCTATATTAATGATATTGACCTGAATATTTTTTGTTACTGAGCAAACAAATACATATACTGAGCACACGATTCATGATGGTGAGCTATTGTTTACTCGACATAATTCAACATTTATCGTTAGCAGATGCATAAATGTAGTGAGAGGATTGTTTTTTATTAGTGAGCAGACGCATACATATAGTGAGCACAAGACTGATTATGGTGAGCTATTGTTTTTTGTTACTCAGCAAACAAATACATATAATCAGTCCATGCTGAAACGTAGTGAGCGGAATGTTTTTTATTAGTGAGCAGACGCATACATATAGTGAGCACAAGACTGATTATGGTGAGCTATTGTTTTTTGTTACTGAACAAACAAATGCATATAATCACTCCATGCTGAAACGTAGTGAGCGGAATGTTTTTTATTAATAGGCAGACGCATACATATAGTGAGCACAAGACTGATTATGGTGAGTTATTTTCTCATATTACAGAAACCAATTTTTAAAAACAGAATCATGTATATTCAAAAATTAAAACAAATAAAACATTCTCCAAGAACTCCAGAACAACTAAAAAAACACAATATCTTACATAATCAAGCTGGAACAAAAAAAACACAGATCAAAAACCAATATCGAACCTGATGAACACTACGCGTTTGATAAATCTTCATCATCAACTCTCAAATCCAGCCATGGAATAATTGTTGAAAACTACATAGACCGATCGAGCACTCTGAAAACAGAGAATTCGGCAAAAACGAAGACAGTAGCAGGCCAATTCACGATTAATTTGAAATACGCGAACAACGAATTCAAAATCAGTAGTTACCAGCGAATTCAAATCAGAACATAACGATTAGACGCATAAGATTCATTATATTAAGCAACAGTACACCAATGATTTCTGGAAAACTAAACTCTATAACATATGACTAGCAAACATTTTCTCTTTTTTTTAAAAAAAACTGTTAAAATATGTTAAAAACTGCCAAGTGAGACCGGGTGGACAACTGAGATGTCCACCCGATTGTACGTAATAATTTACCGGTGTTGATGAGTGATGAATGCTGATAATAAGTGAAAAATAACATTACAAACGATCATAACCAATATAATTTGTGTCCCATGTGTAATGCACGGGCCAACGCTAATTTACTGCTGCTTGGGGGGGGGGGGGGCCCGGCGGAATACATATGAAAGCAGCCAAAGAAACTATATCCCATATTCATATATATATTTTAGCACGGGAAAGAAATATGTGGTCTACACTGCCCACAATTCATTGCCGCATTTCCCGCATCTTCGTATATTGTTGATGCCAAAGCTAATCGGAAAGCAACATCGTGAGCAAAATTAAATTGAGGAACCATGCCCTTCACATCTGGATCTTCCTAGATCCCGCAAAAGTGGGGAACTACACCGGGAGGAGTCGCTGTCATGAACCACGCCCCTTACAAATAGCTATAATGGACAATGAAGATGCCCTACAGAATGGTTTCCTAACAAGCTTTATTTATGCGCCTCAATATGGGGGTAGAGTCCCAGGATGTGCTCAGGCATAAAGTCGTGTCGTGTCAAAATTCCAACAATTGTAGGTCTCTGCAGCGAAAACACAGATCAGCAGGTGAGAAACGTACATATGAGAAGATCAGAACTCGGGAACAAGCCAGAGTGAATGAATGAGCAAACAACATTAGTTTAGTCTCAAATGACTGAAAGGTTTTGATACGGGAAACAGTTTTCAGCCCAGATACGCGCTGAGGTGATCCTACGTTTAGAAACGAGAGAATTTTTTTAATTAAGTCGTCCTCTTCCACTGATTTTCCACATAACTACCTGTGTATTATGATTCCTGTCTCTTTTCCAACCCATTCATGCCCTAGTATCCTTTTCTCCCAAGCTGGTCTAGGTGCGATAATGCACATATGAAAAGCAGAAATAAGAGCAAGTGAAAGAGAATTGGGACAGTACCCCTTGACTTTTCGGCACCACACACATATGCCTGAGGGCAAGTTGCCTGAAGAGGATCTGAGCTTTGGCCAATGACATCGTCTCCACAACAGTGTAAGGGGATGTATTTGTTATTGGATGGAGATCGACGTACATTCCCATCTCCTCCGCAGTAATGGTTATATCCTCCAGCTTTAGGCCCTTCCCGGTCCCAGGTTTGGCAAATTCAAATGATGAGAATTTCTTCAAGATATCCCTACCGGAACGCACTCTCTCCTTGGTAAAATACTTTGCTTTGAGCAAAACAAGCAGGTGTGACCTCAAAACCAACCCACATAACTCAGGAGACTCTGTAAAAGGTGGCTCATCAATGACGGGAAACCCATTGTGCCTCGTGCCCTTCAATGCATACAGAATGTTCTCCACCTTCTCAATGCCAGAAAACGTGATTAATGGACCTGAGACAACGTCCCCTGCAACCAAGTGCTTCATGTAGGGCTCGGGATGAGCCTCCAAAAAGGGCAACCCTTTGATTTTCACTATTTGGTCATAAACGCCCTTGTTGAAGCTGTCGGCCACAGTTTTTGATATAAGGAGGGTGACCATCACGAGAGGGAGCAATAGAAGATCATTGGTGAGCTCGAGCAGTATAACACAAAGAGAGACCGTCATTCTCATTGTCCCCCCTAGGAAGGAGGCAGCCCCAAGGAGGGAAAAGAGACCAATGTCAAGGGCAGACACTGAGTGGAAGAGTCTACCCACTAGACGACCATAGACAGAGCCCGCCAAGATAACAGGGATGAAAAGACCAGCAGGGACAGCAGTTCCATAGGTGACGATTCCAAGGGCATAGACTGTAACAAAGAAGATGAAGAGTGAAGGGAGTTGGAATTCTCGGGTAGAACTGAAGAGATTGCGGATGGCGTCATCATTGGTGTTGAAGAAAAGGGAAGCAAGATCATTGTAATGGCCTGGTGCGCATTGGAAGCTCTTGTAGTTGCCCGATTCTCCGACCGTAGGGCATTTTACATCCAAATCTGGTGGGCAGGGCTTGCAGCTCGCAAACCATGGTATGCCAAAGGCACAAATTGTTGTCAGTGAGGATACGATGATAACTAGTAAAATTCTGAAGGATGGGCCTTTCCTGCAAGGCAACAAGCAAAGGGCGTTATGCTTTCCTCAACCTAAAAAAGCCCGCACACAAAACCCAAAAGAACAAAAAAAAAGGATGACAGAAACATTATCAAGATACTTAGATGAATGTTCAAAAGAAAGAGGGCTAAGAGGACATACTCATTTATAAAGCTGTACGTTCGGAGGACCTTGTCCACACAATAATTATAAAAGCTTCCCAAAACACCGCCAATCACTCCAAGAAATATCACAGCCAGTACATCATAACCATTGTAGGCTGCTTCAGCTGCACTGACATCATACATGATAAGCCCACCCTTGCCGAACAGACCACATTTCCCAGTCCAGCAATACTGAATGAAGCCTCTCAAGACTATGGCAACTGCAGCTGTGGTGAAAAATGTCCTCCATAGAAGAGCACTTCGCCACCTGATTATGCAAGAAGGTTGCGAAACAGCAAATTATGGAATACATAGTCTATGAAGATAGATCACAGCAAGCAGATTTTATCCACTGGACCCAGGACCATGAGTCCTAGGCCACCTAATTTGGAGGGAGACCTTTTTGGGGGGAAGGTGGGTTTTTATTGGTTGGGTGTGTAGTCTCAGCTCTACGTAGTAATGACTTTATCCACTCTGTCAAAGATTTCTCCACATCATGTCTGGGTAAGTCAAAGTCCCACGCAATTTTCTCCTCTTCCATCACCATTCCCTCTTCCCCCTCGTCCCAATTATCAATTTTAATTTCAAAATAGCTAAAGCAGTACTATCATTTATTTGTTTATTTTAGAAAGAAGTTGAATCATACCAAGAGGCCGCTTCTTCAAGGGCGAAAAGAACACCACCAACTGGTGCACGAAAAGCAGCAGCAACTCCTGCAGCAGCACCGCAGGTGATCAAGTCTCTCCTATCCCGGTCATTCTTAAAATATCTAAGCCAAGTCCACGTTAGACCGTACTTGCGAGAACCACCCTGCCCGAGTAAATTGGCAATGCAAGCACCTGTGTGCACCATAGGTCCTTCCTTACCAACCACAAGGCCCGCAGAAACACCAAGAATGGAACCAAAAATCTGGTCAAATAAAGTTTATGTTAGTGGATTGCTATATATAACAACCAATGTCTCCATTCCTAGCTAATTGTGCCACTTATTAATTCTTCACATTCCAAAATCAAGCTCGCTTCCTGTTTTAGAACCTTTTATCAAAGACAGGCAGACTTAAGAAACCTTGCCCCCAAAATTCACACCATTTGGGAAACAAAATGTTGAAATGAGCCAGGAATTATAAAAAGCTGTCCTATCATAAGCTTGATGCACCTGCTTCAGCTCATTTGAACAACGAACGCCAATTCATGGTTCAGCATATATCAATGGGAAAAGAAGGCATACTGAAATAGAGCCTCTGAAATTCAAAATTATGGCATTTTTTGAAATTCGGACCGCCATGGGCATAAAAAACACTTGTGATTGTCAAGGGTAGGGCTATCTACATCAGAAACTGCTCCAGCCCTGCCTTGGGATGATCACTGCTAGATGGGTTATTTTTGTCCTGTGTCCCATTACAACTTTCGGGCCGAGGAACGGTTGAGGGTTACGTCACTCGATAAACACAAGCTGACAACATTAAATTTCTGCATCTCAAAATATATCATCCAGAAGACAACCGCCTCCAACTCCAAGTACCCACATACGCTTTTCAGTCTGGGACATTAGTCATCTCCACTTCCCGCTGGAGATCAGCCTTCAATTTCTCAACTCACTCTGATATCTCTACCGACAGCAATACCAACTTGGTTTAAAAAAACCCGCTTGAGGCACGCCAAGGTGCGCCTCGGCGTGAAGCTACCGAGTCAACGCCTCGACAGGGATGTGGTGCGCTTCAAGGATGCAAGACCATATCTTCCCCCTTTTCTTCTTTTTCTTAGCCTTGCCTTTACCTTTTTTCTTCTTTTCTTTCCTTGTGAGCTAAAAGGTGAGCTAAACTTGTAACGTAAGTACATGCATTGGAGAACTATGATGATAAGATAACATAGGTTAAGGTTATTTGCTATGTTAGTAGTCATACCGATATCTAATCACATTTTTAATGCATTTATTAACTTTTTTCTGCAAAATATGCTTTGTGAAATATGAAATACTTTTAAAAACTTTTGCATAGAAGTGCGCCTCGCGTCCATGATGCGTGCGCCTTCGCCTCGTGCTTTGCACCTCACGCCTTGGGACCCTATGCGCCTCAATGCGCCTTGCGCTTTTTAAAACTAAGAATACCAAAGGAACTATTTAAGAACAGCAAGACATTTACCTTTACAAAGAGCGTACTTGGAGCCAATATTGACGGAGCATCCACACCATTAAGATAAGCTTTAACCTCTGGAATACCAGAACCAGCAGCAGCAGGAGCAATATAGGCACAAAGTGCTCCAGCAGCGGTGGCCAACCCTATGTTGCACCCAGCAAATACAAGAAAAGCCTTGAAATATCTGTACTGAACCATAGACAAATTAGGGCTCAAATCTTATACAAGACTCAATAGTGGTAGGAACAGACGTCCATTGCATAAAGACATTTTTGGAGAATCAACATGATCATCTTAAAACCAAAAACATTCACGATGTAACTTACTTGCCATCCATCATCAAGTCACCCGTAAGCAACAGTTTGAAACCAGCAATGTTTTCAACTGCAATATTGCTGAAGAAGCCTATAAGTCCAGTGAAAAGCCCAATAAAGAGTGCCAATGCCCATTTCATGAAAATATATTGATATATTTGGCTCTTTTTCCTGGACCTCCAATCTTGCTTGAATAATTCATTTTCAATAATCCTACATACCAAGCAAAAATGGTACACGATTATTCGGAAGAGATACAGCAAAGAAAAGCAACATTTTACAGACCTACATGCACGAGCGATGATATTGAACGCTTTCCTATGATACAAGCAGCACTTGACCAGCCCATAAGATGTAGCTCATCATTGATGGATACCAAAGAGATTGATATATAGCTCTTTCTATGCTCTATTCTAATATGTGTTAGACAATGCATTGTTTATAAACAAGGAAAAAGAGGGAAACAAAAAGATGGCAAACTGGCCCTACAAGTACAATGGGAGAGACGATTCTTACTCATAGTCAAGGCTCTCAATTGGGGAGACATTGGCACCAATGACAGCAATCTGTGAGGTAACATTAGTCCTCTTTCTCAGAAGTGGCTGTCTAATTGACATGTTCCTCTCTGAATTGTCTGACCAGAGCTTCTCCTCATCCTCCTCCTTACCATCCAATTCTCCGAGGTGCTCAACATCATTCAGGCTATTCAGCTCATCATTGAGGTGGGGATCACTATAGCGATCCATGTTATTGCCGTTCTACTGTTATCAAGCTCCTATACCAATGGTTAGAAATCCTCCTGCAGACATACAACAAAGTACAGGATTTGAAATAAGCCTCTTGTGGTGATACTGCCAAACAAACAACAATCGTGTTAACAACTCTAATTTATTGCAAATTGGAAGTGATATATGCAGCTCTTCCACTGAAAGACAAAAGGGTAAACCAGTAAGAAAAAAATATCCCCAAGTCCAACTTCCTAGCACAGCACAACAGAAGTCATTATAGATGAGATATATCCAAAAAGGAACTGGTTCAGTTCTGATCCCAATGAGAAATCTAAAAGCTGTTTCACATGAAACTCAAATCTCCATAACTGAAGAATTGAGAGTTCAAATCTAAGAGAAAAGAAACAATCAAAAAAAAAAAGAAGCAATCATTTTTACACGCTAAAAGTTAAAGACACTTTTCAGGATCAACAACCGGATCAATTAACAAACAAGGAAAAAGTTGCAAAATTTTAACAATAATTAGTCAAGCAATCAGAAACTCTATAAGGAATCATATAGTCATAATCATAGTTAGTGAACAAATCAAATTCATAAAACCCATGAAAAAAGATAATGACAACAAAAAGTCAACCTAAGTTCGTAGTTATCCTCACCTACCAAGTTCGGATTAAATATGAAGTGCACAAAATCCAACCAAAGCAAAAAGGAGAAATATAGAGCATGGCAAATCATCCAGCAGTTAGCAAATTTGAACAAGGAAGAAGATAACAACAGAACTAAAGAAACCAATATAACCAAATTGATCTAATTGAAACCCATAAAATGGAATTCAGAACAATCAAATCTGAACTGAAAAAAACAAAGAATAAACAGTAGCTAACAAACCCAACATTACCCACTTGATCTTATTATAATCCGATCAGCAGAAAATAAAAAAGACAGCATTTTGAAGCCAGAGAAGGGGGGGGGGGGGGAGGCGGAAGTTCACCTCAGAATTCCCAACCTTTGATGACCAAGCAGGGAATAAAGGATGAGCAGAACAGCCAAAAAAGGATTGATTTTGGATGATACAAAACTTCTTCAGCACTTACACCTCCTCAAACTTCAAGCAATGTATAAAATAATGGGGGCCAGAGAATCTTCACAACTCAAACTCGTACAATTTTTAATCAATCAATACAATGAATCAAATCAAGATGAACCCATCAGAATTTTTCTGTCAAACAGAGAGAAAAACAGTAGTGGGTAATAAGAACCAAGTCTAACCGTGAATATGGAGACAAGATGCCATTTTCATAGCAAAGGATGAGGAAGAAGAGCCTGAGAATTGGAGAAAATGTGAGTATTGGTAGTTCTTTGGGTGTATATAGGGAAGGATTTGTTTGGGATTTTGGGGGGGGGGGGGGAGGCTGCTTTCTGGGGCAACGTCCTGGGTATGTGGACGGTGGCAATTGGAACACAGAATGAATAGGAAATTGGGATTTACCCTCCCAAATATATCCTTCTCAAAAGAGAAAAATATTTGTTTGATTTTCTTCCTTTATGAATCTCTTTCTACGCAATATTTAATCCATCTAACTAGAGTAAGTGCCAATTCACATGTTTAAAAAAGAGAAAAATAAATGGATAAATTTAGAGAGAGAAAAAATAGCACCAGGAATTTAGTGAAGTATATATTAAGGTTGGTAAATTCTAAAATCTAACCCTGAAATCTAGTGCATATATTTTTTTTGTGATTTTTGCTGATTTTTTTTATTAAGAAAAGAAAAGAAAAGAAGTGCACCATACATGGCTAAATAATTTTGAGACTCAAGATATATCAATTTATCATATGTCAAGGCAAAATAAACGCTTTGCTTGGTATTGCTAGATACAGCGATTTCATACTCGAAAAGTCACGTGATTGAAAATTAGTCAATTATAAGTATCTATTGAAATTAACATGTGCTCGAACAAGAACTTGTATGCTTTAGAATTTTAAATTTTGCCAAAAATTTAGGGGAAAATACGTATGACTCATGCTAGATCACACACATTCATATACCACATTCATAGACCATAATACAAGTCTTCACCAAAAATAAAAAGAAAAGAAATACTTATGGATCCACCCTATAAAATACAACTCTATTTTTAGAATTAAAAAAAAGAAAAACTAACTAAAAATATTTGTAAAAAATAAAAAGGCAGAAAACATTCATCGTGAGCCAGCTCACGTCTGTGAGCCTCCTCCCCGTGACTCGTAAGACATGAGGTGTTTGCTACAGGTAATTGTACGCCTCACTACCTTTCTCTCTCCTCCATTTGCCATTTTGCCTCACAATCCAACCGTTGGTCATGCTAGGAGCAAACGTGAAATACCCCCTGGGCCCTCACACAGTGATAGAAGCTCTCGAATGTATAAGTAATCCGTTTAATATAATATGCCTTAATTGATATGTGTGGTTCACTTTTTTCTTATTCCATTATTTTAGTCTTTTTAGGATCCATGTAAGAAGATCCACAGCCATTCTATAAAGAAAATAAATATGTTTCTTTTGCCAGAAGTAGTTTTGTCCAAAGCAGTTTTTCAACTACTCTGATATTTTTACAAAATAAGGAAAACAAAAAGAAAATTCTAAACAAATGTGAATTTGAAAATAAGAAGTAATACTCTCGTTTTTAAAGGTCATACGACATCCACAAGGAGATCTACAAATCTTGTATCAATCTCTACTTCATAATACATCTTCTAACAAGGAGATCCACAAATCGCGTTATTCTTGTATAGACCTCTCGTAGAAAAGACGCATCCGTTATTACAATCTGAATTCGAAGAATTGATACATGCTATAGACTAAATGACCAATCTTGCAATCAATTAACAATCCAATCTCATATAAACAGAATAAGATGAAAAAAAAAATTGATAGATTTACTCCAAGTGAGACAAATGACAATACGTATTAAAAAAATACTTTTATAAATAAAGAGAGAATAATTATTAATAAAACTAATAAGAGTAGCATGAAAAAAACGAAAGACTAAGACTTACCATAGGCAAAAAGCTAATGATAACTTCCTCCTTTGATACCCGGCCCTAAAATAGAAGGCAAATCTTAGTCGTGTTCAGCTAGAAAAGACGGCACGTAATGCCATCGGACGAAGATTCGTGGCTTGATGGCATTTATGGTGTTATGATAAATGTTTCCACCATTCATGACATGATCTTTGTTACTGTTCTCCTTCACACTGAGTGGGTGGCTACTGGCGAGATTGATGGAAATGACAACCCCATCAAAGGAAAACAAAAAAAGAGGGGTTACTTACGGATGTAATCAAGTCAGGTTGGCTCTGTACATGAGCATTTGGACTCAGGTCCATCCAAGATCGGCTCAGGCACTCAAGTCAAATCAAGCTCGGTTGAACATTAATGATTTGCTAATCTTACCTGGTGAGCCTAACATAGCTAGTTTGGCTCAGTTCAGTTGACTCAACCTATCCCCTCTCTCTTTATATATATGTGTGTGTATGTGACTATATGTGTGTATGCATAGAAAAAATTTGGATTTGTGCTTTCTTGGGGTTTTAATCTTTATAATTTTGAGCCTGATGAAAGAGAATTAATATTTATGCTATAAATTTCATGATCATAATTAAATTTTGAACTTAGGTTAATAATTTTTCATTGCAATCTTTGTCTTTCCTTTTATGTTTTTTTATTATGTTGTTAAATTTGAAATTTTAACTTAATTTAGTTTAATGTTGAGTTTAAAATTTTTTCAGAACAAAAAGAGAAAAATAAAAAATAAAAAATAAAAAGCAAGTCGAACCATCATATAATTCTATTTTATAACATATATAGATTACATGAAACAGTCTCATCTAAGACCTATTAACTTTCATATAATTCAATCCATTTCTATCATATTTTTTTTAAAAAAAATAAATTATAAAATAAACTTACTTCTGACAATCTGATAATATATTATATATGAACAATCACCCATTATAGGGTGTATAAGATTACTAATATTACTTTCTCAACCACTAGAAAATGAACAATAATTTGATCAAAAAAAGAAAAGAGAAAATGAAGAATAATTTATAATTGAAATATATGGCTGAAATTGATGAGTTGTACTGTCCATAGTTAAAGCCAAATCGTGCCAAAAGCACATGGGTCCTTCAATCTCACTCATGACTCATGAGACTCTCCTGACTCGTGACTGTCCAATTTTTAAATTTTCTCCACGTACTTAACTTTTAAGTCTTTTTCCCAATTTTAATTTCTTGTGAAATCACAGAAAATAAATTCCAAATAGAACTAATTCATTGGGCTCATTCAAAAATCAAACCCTAAATAAAGCTACTGTTCAAGCTTCATATATGGGAGGTAATCATACATCTAAAATTTTAAAAAGTTTTACCTCTTATGAGTTCATAGTAGTTTAATAAAATTTTTATCGATAAAAGATCAAACAATATTAAAATTTTTATCGATAAAAGATCAAAACAAAAAAATCCTGAAAGATTGGATTGTTCTCAAAAAAGGAGGTCCAATCTTTCAGGATTTGAGCGTCAATAATTTGATCTTTTGGAGAGTAAGAAGAGTAAACCATGTACCTCTTTTTATCTGTGAATTAGCCATTAGGCAATTAGAATTCTATAACAAAAATTTAGAACATAAGTAGGCCCATTATACATATTTCTAATAGAAGGAAATAAGATACTAAATGCATTCAACTAATTCCTTGACTAATGAAAGATCAACAACAAACAACACCTCGCAGTGTGAAACCCGCTTTTACAAGGTATAAAAAAATTCAGACGTAGACAGTCTTATTTGTACTTACATGACTAATGAAGGATATGAGAATAATATAGAGGAGTTAAAATCAAATCTCACTTATATATCTTTTCATAATAAACATAGTTCACGGTAAGGATTCTAACACGAATCAACACGTCTAATGTCTATGCAGATGTTGTAAGGGCCACTTGTCTTAAAAACGCGAAATAATAATATTTCTATATGGGGCTTATCCCCTTTTCTGCACCAAAAAAATCAACACATATAATGACATTAGATTAACCGTTAAGGCACATCAAATAAAAATCAAATCAATGCAATTATATTGGTTTTTTTTTTTTTTTTGATAATGCAATTACATTGTTAAATAGGATAGCCGGAAGGGTGGGGAAGACAGAAGATGCAACATGTCAGACTTGAATTATTGACCAGTTGTTCTGAAGGCCCGTAGATTTAGGAATTAGGAATCATTCATAATCTGTTATTACTCTTTTTTCTTTTTTTCTTTTTTATTATTGACAACTACAAAACCTGAAATTATGAAAATAAGATAAAAAATAATAATTTGATTAGCCCAACTTGCCAATACAATGTGTCCAATAATATCAGTAAGACAGTGGAAAATATTACCTTACCAGTTACCACAATGTACTTAACCCCCCCCCCCCCCTCCCACCCCTCCCAAATGGTCAATTGAAAATAAAGGATAATTTAAATGGGTTCTTATATTAGTCTTGGTGACACCCTTGTGAAAAGGATTTGAGAAGGATAAGGTGGGAAACCCATCTTTCCCCTTTCATGTTCTAATCAAATTTAAATAGTCGACACCTTATTTAATAAAGACAAAAAAAAATAACATTGCATATACCTGATTTCCTTTAATGGCTAGTCATTCAAGATAAGTATAGTCCTGTTGGGATAAAAATATAAGATACTCGTAGTATATTTGATTTCATTATACTTCCTACACCTACTTACATTGACCAATATAATTAGTAAAGTATCATCAAATACTTGAGTTCGAATTACACATACATCTGTGTGCATTTTACCCATAAAAAAAGAAGTATATTTTGGCATCATTACACTTTCAACACTTTTCGTTTCTATTGGACATTTTGGGTGTTGATTTGTATCTCTGATAATTATATTTGTATCAATTAAAATTTTAAAAACACAATATTTTAGTTTGTAAATTCTAAATTTTATTTTTAGATCTTCTATATTTTTCATGATCAAGCCTTTTTCTTATTATTGCATTGTTCATTATTTTTTTGAACATATTTTAGTACATGTTTTATCTTTGCCTCCCCCCCCAGAGGGACAAAAAAGGAAACATGGATGGATTAACGTTTTTTTTTTTTTTTTTGTAAGAAATGTAAGTAATAGACGTTGGTGTATTTATGTATGACATCCAAATGATAAAAAAAAAAAAAAGAATCAATAATTCATGAGGCTGGGGTCTTCATATAGAGACTACACCGTAGAGTATGCATGTGCTTATCAACCATGTTCTTGCATGTCATTAGCTGTGGTGTCCCCTATCCAATGTACTCTGTTTTATTTTTTATGTGAAGATTTCGCATCCTCTATGAAATTGATATATGACTTCGAAAGCTTATTTTCTAATAAATCTTAAAAACATGAGTGCTGTATGAGTTGGACTATAGCTTAGAGACTCTTTATACAATTTTTGAAGTTCTTATAAAGTTTAGATCTCCTTATAAGTTTTAAAATTTTCTAAAATTTCAAATAATCATTTTAAATACGGTGATTAAGACAAATACAGAATTAACACTAACGCAATGTGGTAGAATTGGATAAAGATATTGCCATAAAAATAGAGGACTTATTAATAAAAATTAAAAGGAGCTAATCATAATATATCCATCTACTTTGAATATAACATTTGTCTAAGTATAATTTTTCAATTTTAAAAGCAAAAATTTTCAAAAACTCTAAAGATATCAATTTAGGCTTCATTAGATGAGAAAATATAAATATAATTATCAATATATTCATATTCAACGTATTCATAATTTCTTTCAGAGACTTGGGGTTCGAAGTTCACTCTTATAATCTCTAGACATTCTTTTCAAAGCAACCAAGGGAATGAGAACGGATAAAAAATTAAAAAAGACAAATAAATATTGCCAAAAATACATTATCCACATATGCCATTAATTATGTGCATGCAGCCAAGTTTGTGCCAGAAGCAATATATATATATATATATATATATATATATATATATATA
>JACYFF010031955.1:14447604-14472349 GCA_017589665.1 Selenicereus undatus
GCTTCTCAACGGGCAGTCATACCGATTGAGATAAAGCTGCCTACATCTGAATCTCCTCAGATCCCGCGAAAACAAAACTCACACTGAAAGGTAGTATTTTTGTTATATATATTACTACGAAGGGCATTTATAAAGTGTTCTCATGCATGTACAAATCGAAAGAAAGAGCAGGAACCTATGAAGTAATTAACAAAATAAGCAATTTCTTCTTTGCTCCCGAGAGCACATGCTCTCACTGTTCACGTATATATATTTTTCACACGTGTATTTATTATATATTAATTTTTAATATATATTTTATGATGTAACTTACGGGAATATATGTGATTCCAGGAATATGATATACATATTGAACAAAATAAGTGCACCAACACAACCTATTCAACTAGTTTAACACTTGTTCCCTTAAGCAAGGTCAAACTATCTCATCATACTTCAGGGTCTACAACAAGGGAATCTTGGCAAGAAAGGAGGTTCATGAAAATGGTTTAAGATTTGCAGTCACCTATGTCCAGGACAACTTACGATCCACTACAAAAATGACAGTAGCTGACCATTATGAAATGCTCTTTCCCACAGCTAAAGATACAATTTAAAGAACCCCCAAGAAAACAAATGCTTACGAGTCACAGATCCCCAAAAAAAAGAGGGAAGAAAATGGAATAGAAAGGTTTTAAAAAAGGAAGAGAATAACACAAGGTAAAGGGGCTGGAGTGAGCATCATGCCAAATCACACACTTCGGAAAATTCAAAACTCAGCTGCTAAGACTAGCAGCCCTCATGATGCCACTCGGTGACACTAAGCTAACAGGAACTGTTTAGGCTTCCCCGGCACCAAAACTCACTCCGGAATCATTTGCTCATTGTCAGCCTCGTCTTCTTGCTCGATCTTTGGTTTTTGCGGCCCTTGTGTAGCTCCAGGAGCCTGCTTCTTCTTGATACCGCTCACAATATCATCTATTCTAAGAAGCATGCAGGCAGCCTCAATTGCCGTCTTGAAAGTCTGGGCCTTCACAGTGTACGAATCCCAAATCTGAAAGTTTTAAGATAATGAAAAACGAAAATCAGATGACCGTATAAATTGAACGAATTTATGAATTCATGGAGAAGAACGATATCAAAGCCATTCACATTAACAGCAGTGTAGTATGGACTCCTACCAAGTTGTCTACTGAGGTCTGGAGGACACGACATTGCCCTTTACAACTATTCTGTAAGGACCCAAAAATTTTGGAAAGTGTTGAATGAGTCAAACATTTGAACAGCCAGAAGAGGGGCTCCGACAAATATGGGCTCCAAGAATAGAAATATGCAATCACCACGTCACAGGCATTACAGTTCTAAGAGCACTGAAGACATGAAATACACTAGAAAGGGTCAAGGTACATCAAACCAGGATGAAATGGATAATTTAAAAAACAAAATAAATCCAGCACAACATTTCCGGGGAAAGAGCCCCCCATTCACATTCTTGACTCTTCCGAGTAGTCAGCAAATTTAGCTTTCTCATCATCCATTATGGGGCTCCACACAATTCCCCCTCAGAGAGGATTGAAGTCCATTTCCTACGGGATGGTTTAATGATCCAACAACTTGGGCAGTTGTGCCTGCTGTTTTGTTCCCTTGATCAGAGGCAAAGTTTAAGTATGCAACAGGTGAGTCTGCAAGAGTCGTGGACAAGTGGAGCCTAAATAGGTGACACAAGTAGCTCAAAGCTGTAGTAGCTTAAAAGTAACTGATCCTGCAATGGTAATGGCGTAACAGCTAGTTCAAGGTTTTCGAAGGTTGGTGCTCCCACAACATCAAGGCAAGTTATCTGTATCACTCAATACGCAAAGTCACCGATTGAGGCGTCAGCTTTAATCGGCCTACCTCCAGTTTCGTGTAGTGGGTCCCCCTCATTATTAATGATTCTAATTAAAAAGAAAGGCAACATGCCAGCCCAAATATTCCATCTCTATCAATGAGTGAATAACAAAAATATTTAAAAAGAATGGCAACCTTAACACTTTTTTGTCTCATAAGTCACACCAGGTTTGGAAATCCAAGGAAAAGACCACCAATTGCTTTAAAAGGTGAAAATGCTTGAGAACACTTTTTACAATAAAGGATGCAGCCCTAGAAAGATCTTGAAGGGAATAGTAAGACATGCTGGAGCAAACCTATAGCTTACATAAGCAGCCCTGGGGCTAAGCTGGCTGAAGCTGCAAAATCCATGCAGAAGGATGGGAAAGATTTGTGTTAGTTTTGGAACTTTTGAAATTTCTGTCACGTATTGCCCAATTTTTCTATATGTTTTCCCCCAAAATTGAAGTCCAAAGGATATGCACAGCACAAGTCTCACTTGAAGCTCAATGGTAGACCTGACAAAAAATGATCCAAATTGAATAAAACGAATCTATACTGGACCCAACACCCAAAACCCTAGGTGGACCATAAACCTGAATTGACCCAAACTGGACACTTTTAACTAAAGTTATTTTTGTTTGCAAGACAAGCCTATTGGACCAAATATCAACCGACTCAAAGTCAACCTGAACCGAACATTACACGACCTAAAACCAAATTGGACCTTATTGACCTGAACATAGCTCAAAAAGACATTCACATGACCCGAGATTAAACTGAATGACCCATTTGCAAGATCTACTCAATGTTTGTCTTTGTTTGCAACCACTTACCTCGGACTTGGGGGCAGCTTCAACCAAGGCATCAACACATTTGATGCAACCTTTAAAGTTGCCATCTCCCACACTCTACTACCATGGAAATTGGGTAATTGGATTGAGTGACACATAAAAAACTTACGAAAAAGCATCTTAGCTGATTTTGATAAAGCTATCAATCCATGGTACCCACTATGGCTCCAGAAAATATATGGAACGTGGCACTAAATTGAACCCAATTAATGAAATCAGCATTGAATATTTTTACCCCCAAGTTTCATTAAAACAATCTTAACTGGAAAAGATTACCATCTTCAGCCACACAAGACATGACCATACTATACACGCAACCTTTTCTAAGGCTACAACAGAGAGCAGGGTCCTACCAAGTCAGTGAACATAGCCTCCCTTTCCCACCACCAACACAAGCACAGACTACAGGCACACTAAAGCATCCACCCCACAACAGCTGACCACAAGTAGGCAACCAAAGCTTGTTAATCTGTGGTCCAATAATAACTTCTCTCCAACTCAATGCAACAGCAAGCCCAACCGCCAATCCCCAAAAAAGGAAAGAACCTAACTAGGCAGGGCTTTAGAGCACTGATTTGATTGGTTACAAGACAAGGACACCAAGACTGCAAGAATGATCATGAGACTTGAACAGTCAAACCAACAACAAAAGACTGAAGGCTGCAGCAGGGAAAGGAGGGGGGGGGGGGAGGTTAAAAGGTCAACAAAGCTAGCTTAGAGACTGAAAAGCCACGCCATTTAAAACACTCTCCCCTTGACCAAACACATCAAAATTACTAACAAAGGAAGGAAGAAGATAATACCTTCTTTTCCTTCATATCTGCTATTTCACCAGTGCTCCCATCAATGCCAGTCCAAGCATTTTCGCCATTTGCGTGCTGCCCATTTAAAAATAAAAATTACACTTATACCCACGTGAAGTCTTCACACAAGAAATAGCAACTTAGAGAAACTCAGAAATAACCCTTAGCCCTAACCTTTCCACGCAATGCAGTCATAGTCCTAATCACATTCACACCGCAGTTCTGTGCCAATGTTCGTGGTATGGCCTCAAAAGCTAAAGCAGCTGCTTCATATGGCCACTGTTGCAGAGTCAGGAACATCAAAGGTCACATATAGTGAACATCTAATCTCTGAACTCCATAGAACAAGAGCAGGGCATATATTTTAAAATCCCGGGGTTTTTTTTGGGGGGGGGGGGATTTAGGCAAGCATCTTAACCTTTTCTATGCCTTCAATAGAGGAGCTTTTTTGCTTTAAGGTTGCTGATACAGTCAGCTCCGTAGCACCCCCTCCAGGAACAAGCTTTGGGTTTTTTATAATATTTCTTGCCACACACATTGCATCCTGTAACCAGAACACAGTTCAAATTACACAACAGACAAAGGGAAAAGATGCACACACACACAAACTCTGTTTCTCATGGACTCTTGACTGAAGGACAATTAGCTTACCTGCAAATTTCTCTCTACCTCATTCAAGAGGTCCTTGCTAGCACCTCGTAACAATATAGTGCAAGCTTTTGGGTCTTTGCAATCAACGATAAATGCAAAGAACTCATCACCAATTTTCTTGACCTCAAAAAGCCCTGCACCAGTGCCAACATCAGATTCTTGCAGTTCATCTGGCCTATTTACAATGACAGCTCCACATGCCTTGGCAATTCTGTTATTATCTGTCTTCCTAACCCTCCTGATTGCACTTACACCAGCCTTGCTTAAATAATGGCATGCCAGGTCACTAAGCCCTTTCTCAGTGATAACCAAATCTGGTTTAAACTTCAGAATCTGGCTGCACATATTCTCAATGTACTCCTCTTCCATTTTCAGGAGTACTTCCCAGTCTTCTTCTCTCATTATCTCAGCATTTGTTTGATTTTCACCTTTCTTGTATTCAAGAGGACAATCAAGAAGAATGATGCGTGGGTCGAGAATCTTCCGCCTCATCTTCCCAGGAGCAACAACATCCTTGTTGATCATTACCCCTCTAAGCACCTGTGAATCTTCCAATTGGCCACCAGGCACCTTCTCAATTTTAATATATTTCTTAATATCCACCTCCCGCTGCCCTTGGCCCAAGTCCACACCAACCATTGAAGTGGCATCAATCGCCAAATTCTACATTGAGAACAAGCCAAATGTTCAATAATAATGCAATCATACACAAATCAGGAAAACTCTATGACGGTTCGCTTGACGGAGACAGAAGCCCTGAACTGTGAAGCCCAGTACAAGTGAAACAGCAGGAATTTTCATTAAATCATTCTTCAAGGGATAGTAATGAGATAAGTCTTCATATCGGAAACATATAATCACCCCTTGGTGATATTTTTATGTAATCACAAGTCCTAACGTATGAAAAAAGGGGGGGAAATTACATCATCCAGAGTCACCGCATCCTCAAAAGATGACCCATCAAATTCCACACCCCCCCCCCCCTCCCAAAAAAAAAGAAAAAGAAAACGAAACTCCCACAAGTAGCAGGATCCAATAGACAAAACCTCTCTACAAATCATACAACGGGTAAGAAGGCTATGCACAATCGGCCCTCTCTCCCAGCACATGCTTGACTGCATGCACACAATGCCCTATGTGGGACTCCAGAGGCATTGGCTGGTTTTATTTCATTTAGCCCCATGAATAAAGGAAAACCCACATTATATATTGCAAACGTTAGTTGTGATTAGATAGGCTAACCAAGTGTTCATGCCAAAGAAAAAACTCATGTCAGCTGCAAGTACACTGTAAAAGGTCCTCTTGCAAAAACTGAATGGCATGGTCACAAAATAAAATAAATAATATGCACAATACAAGGCAAGTTGTCTCAAAAAAAGAAGACTATTTCCATTGCCAGAAATGTTCTTGACCTCCTGTCCATCAAGCTAGCTACACAGAAGATATAGACATCCCTTGTATGCACTGTGTAGATATCCAACAGTTAAAACTAGTTGCATGCTAGACAAATTTAGGTTAACATACAAATAATCATATAAATGACTTCAAAAGCTGATATAAAGAAGGGTGCAAGGGACAAGGGCTCACGGCAATTAGATCTCCAAACTGACTAGTGAACTTTGTTCCAATACAGCTCTTCACAAGTCCCAACATAGTAGCACCTGCAGAAACTCCAAGTTATAGATACATGCTCCAGCATTCATTAAAAAGCGGAACAGAATGAACATAAACACAAAAAATGGATCAAAATCACAAACAGGTACAGGAACCTACGGTCCTTCGCGTCAATGGACATCGCAATCTTGTCAAGAACAGCTACTGCATCTTCCAAAGCTTTGCTATAGGCTGCAACCATGCAAATTTAGCAGTCAATTCACTTCCACAATTGAGAGAGAAGATATTCAACAGCTCATAACAAGATGTACCTCGGCAAATAACAGTAGGGTGATAATTCTTGTCAATATATTCTTCAGCCACATGGAGCATCTCACCAGCTGTGCAGGCATAATATCAATACACTCCAAATGTTAGAATATAACACAGGCAAAAGAATCCCACAGGATAGAGTTAGACAACAATAATAGATGGGAAACGACATCACTAGAGGATGTTCACACTCCTTGAAAGGGGTCACAATTTGCAATCCTCCACCCATGTGAAAAGAAAAGGAAAAAAAGGAACAAAAAGGAAACTCAACGAATATGCATGGGGGCCTTGAATCATTGCCAAAAGAGGCGGACTAAGAAAAAAAAAGACTAATTTTGATGAGAGAATAGAACAAATAACAACTGGCCGAAACTGAAACCTCCAATCAAGATACACTTATCCCATCTTAGTCTTACCAAGAACAATCACAGAGGTGGTCCCATCTCCTACTTCTTCATCTTGTGTTCGACTAAGTTCAATCATGGACTGTTATGCAGAAGAGAAAATAGCATATTAGAGGTGAGAGAAAGCAGAGAGTTCAAAAATTGTCACCCTCCCACCCCCCTAAAAAATTAATAAAAGAAAAGGATTACACACACAACCACTACCAAAAGATGCTGAAGCCTGAAAAAGTTGACATAATACAAACAAAACCCAGCCCCAATTCACAATAAGAGACAAAGCGGCATAGGGGAGTGGGAGAAACTGTATGTTTTTGCCTGCTACTAATCATATTTGTTTTCTCCCCTCTTTATTTCATGGGGTTTGATGGAAGGGACGGGATAAGGGTAGAGAACATGCCTTTGCAGCTGGGTGAGCAAGATCTAATTCACGTAAAATGGCATTCCCATCATTAGTGACGACTATGCCTGTGATCAACAACATTTTATAAGAAATAAATATACATAAACAAAATGCAATAAATAAGATACGAAGCATTAGTCAAATTCTCCTTTTGGAACTTTCACATGAAAGCAACCTGGCTATGGTACTAGATTTGCTGACAAGAATTACATAATTCATTTGACAACAAAATCATCCACAACAACAACAACAACAACAACAAACTCCCATGTGGGTCCCACAACAACAACAACAAAATCATCCACAACTTTCTACAAAATAGGCATATCCAACTCCTGTATACATGCTCATGCCAATACCATACACATGTAGCTAAATCTCAACAATATAAATCACTGTTCATCCCGCCTTCCTTTGCATCAAAATCTCCCACCTTTCCCCCTAATCGAGTCATTATAGGAGTATCATATACGTCATAGTGAACACGACATAGATTTAGAGCATTCAAACGTATATAGCAATGGTGCAAAATTTAATCCCCCCCCCCCAAAAAAGGCTGGCAAAAAGCCATTATGGTGTGAGGGGCGGCCTCATCCTCCTCAATCATAACCCCTTGTTCTCTCTTGACACAATCAAGTATCCATGAAGATACTGATGTTATGACTCAAAACAGTAAGTCTGCACGAGCATATACATAAAATATATAATGTAGTACTAAATAATACTCCCCCCCCCCCCCAAGGACATCTAAAATTTACAGAAAGGCAAGCCTCATCATCTTTCTCCGCTCTCCCCCCTCCCAAAAAAACAAAAAAGACAGAGAAAAAAAGACCTTCACTTTTTGCTCTCTTTTTTGACATAAAAGCAATCTTAGGTGCTATCCTCATAATTGACTGGTCTGCAGAGAGCGAGATGTACATGGTGACATGGTCATAAATTAAACCTGTTGATACATGGTACTTCAAGCTACCCTCTAGCAACAGCTTGAAAGTTTGGAAGTGGCCACAAAAAACATTAACAAAACAGCAATAAAAATTTCACGAAATTGAGGCTGGGAATTCAACTCCGGGGCATGAGTACATGGAGGATACAAGTTACCCCTTACAGGAAACTTGGCCTGGGTTTAGGATGGCACATCCAGACCCCAAACACACCCCCCAACCCCAGGGGGGGGGGGCTCTCATTTATAGCCCCACCTGGCTAGCCCTGCATAGGGCCCAAGAGGGTTGGGCCACCCTGCCAGCTCATTGATACCAAGAAAATGAAATAGAAGCTAGAAATTTCAAAACATTGTTGGCACGCAGATAGTAGCAATCATCTACAGGAATGAGGCAGGGGAAAACTTAAGACAGGAGAACCAGCAAGAAGTCAAGCGCAAAGAATTTACATTCACAAATAAGCCATAGCAGTAAGATCTTTGTGCAGCAGCCTAAATCTTAAAAAAGCATCATTCAGGACAGCAACTTCAAGTAACAACATATAACTATGATGCGGCATTTGATGACAGCTACTTTTTTTCTCTTTTCTACCGCATAATAATCAGAAAAAAAGATGTCACCTCCAGCAGCATCAAGGAGCATCTTTAACATTGAGCGTGGACCCAATGTCGTACGAATTATGTCTGCAACGGCCTGCAAAGCATGGGAAAAATATGTCAAACATGTAATAACTATTTACCCACTATGTTACATGGACACGGGACACGGGTAAGGATGTTCGACGCGTCAAGTCTCAAAATTTAGGACACGGGGGCACTGTCCTAAGTTCAGACACTGGCCAGAAACCCGTCATATTATATACACAAAATAAAAATCAAAACACATCCATCAAAAAATACCCCAACAAATCCACCAAATACTATACTCAGGCATGAGAATATTGAAGCCAGGCCATATGGTGGCCCACAGCCCACTGTCTGTACAAACACCAGCCCAAACAGGAAATAAGAAAAAAATTGGGTACAGCACTTTAGGCCATGACTTGAGGCAACACATAAATTAGCCAATGACACAAATCATACATAAGAAAAAACCTAAAAGCAGTCACAGCTATTCCACTCTCCCCCCCCCCCCCTCTCTACATCGACTAAAGGGTCGACGACTATTCTGGAGGAGAGATCTGCCTCTGATCCTTTTGTTCCTGAGCTTTTGAGTTCCAATTCATCTCCCTGATCTATCCCCAATTTCCTCCAGCTGTGTCGGATGATTTTAGAAGGGTTAAGCTGTACACTATGTCCCAATCCGGTGCAGGTCGTGCCAACACGGGTACAGCAGGTGGAAGTGGCAAGTCTGAGAAATGTAGTTTACCAGTAGATCTCGAGAGTCAGACCAGCTTGCTGAAAGCACTTAGTGATACTATCACTTTGTGGCACCCGGCTATAAGAGCTTGAAATACCCCCCCTCCAAAAAAAAACTGCAGTCTTTCAGTACATGATGGAAAATGTGCCCCGAGCTAACTGGTTGGTCATTCTCACAAATGTATGTCAATTGTCAAGTTACAAAAGAACTGCACGGTGCATCCTCCGTTAGCAAGGGATTTTAGACTT
This sequence comes from Selenicereus undatus, assembly GCA_017589665.1. NCBI lineage: Eukaryota > Viridiplantae > Streptophyta > Magnoliopsida > Caryophyllales > Cactaceae > Selenicereus > Selenicereus undatus. The sequence continues at coordinate 14,457,033 of JACYFF010031955.1, forward strand.
TTAGTTACTGATTCACGGTACATATTGGTACAACCAGATAAATCCAGAAATAGCCTAAGATTTTTATACATAAGAAAATGAGAGCACTTGAGAAGCAAAGAAAGAGATAAGAGGACAACGGAAATATATATATATATCTGTATATATATATATATATATATATATATATATATATATATATATATATATATATACACACACACACATACAGAGATATATATATATAGATAGATAGATCGATAGATAGATAGATATATAATGCAGCCACCCAACGGAAACGCACAAAAGCTTGGGAAAGTATCAAGGGAATCTAGCAATGATCACGGACACAAAGCCAGTTTTCTTTGGTTACATAATGGAATTTGCAACTCCATGTCATGTCTTTTAATATCCAATTCATTCTGCACAAAACAGAAATATATTATTTCTTACCTTTGCAGCACGTATATTAGCATGATGGACCTTGCTCCCAGATTCACGTTTTGTAGAATCCTCTGCAATGTCAGGCCAAATATAAAGAGATCAACAAACTAACACTATTAGTTCAATGAATCAACCAGTGCTTGAAGCTTGCAGACGAAAAGAAAAGCAATTGCATAACGTTAATGTCTTTTAATCACTGACTGAGCTTTTCATGATGTAAAGCATGCAACTACATAAGCCAAATGATAGCTCTAATTCCCAGCATCCCTTAAGATCTAAAACCATGGCGCGATAAACAAGTCCCATACTTTGAACTCCTACATGTCTACTAATCCTACATGTCTACTAACATGAACAGCCACAGCTAACAGGAAAGAAGCCACAAACAAATTGAAACAATAACCACTTGGGTCCAGAACAATGTTACCAGGTATACTGGCCTATGAAATAAAAATAATGACCACAAGTGCAATAGAAATTCTAGCTCTGTAAGTTTAAGAATTAACCAACAAGAACCAATATTTATGACAAAATGATTGATGGTATAGTAGTAGTGGTGTACAACCGCAGTTGCCCAAGTTCCAATAACTCAACCCATTTCAACATAGAAAAACTAAAAGCAGCTTATATAATCCAAATGTATGCAATTAATATACCAAACTTTACTCCCTTGAGGGCATTAAAGACAACTTAAAAGACCCCGATGTCAAGTTAACAGCTACGATAATCTATACTTCTTCCAAGTAGAAGCTAAAAACTGAACTGATCCTTGGCATGGAGACCTAGTGTTAATATCAATGTCAATGCACATTTTCCCACAAACTTCAGCCCGCCCCTCCCCTTCCCCAGCTACGCTGTATTTCACATCAAGTACCGCTTACATACAAGCAGTCCCCACATAGGCATTATCACCTGACACTTCACAAACAAACAAACAGTTTCCACAATGCATGAGCGTATACCCATGTCAAACACATGTAGCTAAATCAAACTGTCCAAGTAACACAGCTAAGCCCTTGACTCAAACTAATCATAGATTAGTAATACAATGCTACATACATCAGGGCAACCCACCTACAATGCTCAAGCCACTACTGTAAAAAATAAAAATAACAAAATTCAGATCTTGGAGTGTGCCACTACGAATTTAAACCGCATCAAGTGGCTTGATGAAGATGACATATGAAATAGCCCATAAATAGCTCCCCAAAAACAAAAATCAAAGACCATTAAATCCGTGACACATCAAAAGAAATTCACTCAGGTGATTGCTCTGAATTGCGAAAAACCCTAGTCAAACCCTAAAAAGAAAACCCCAAAGCAAAAAGTTTCCATATCGCATATCCAGCAACCATCAGTAGGGAATGTTGAGCAAAATTAGGTTTACCGTAACTAATGAATGAATGAGGGTGGGAAACAGACAAGATAGGAGAGAGTAATTACTGAGAACAAGCACAGGTGCGTGCATGATTCCTGATAATGGCGATCGAAGAGAGAGACAGCGCGATGAAGAGAGGGAAATGGAGAGACGCAAAGGGAAGAAGCAGCAGAGAGTAGGTTTTCTGTTGGGAGAGAACACTGGAGAGAGAGAGAGAGAGCCGAGTGTGTTGTACAAACCTCGAAAACCCTGGAAGGATCTTTTAAAATTGGTTCGGGCTTTGCTAGACCAATTTGTCACTAGGCCCTCACTATTTAGCACGGTCCATAAAACTCCTTTTTTTTTCTTTTTTTTTTTGGAAGGAAGCTTCATAAATAAAACTCAAAAAAGCAAATAGTATCAGTTTATAATTTTTATAAAAGAAAGATAAGAACAATCTAAGCTGCTCTTTTTTAAAGTTTCTCATTAAATTATCGTTGTTGAAAATTGGTATAAGTTTATATGAGTTCATTTACTATTATTCTAAATAAACTCACTGCAACTATCTACATTTAACAAAAATATAATAAACAAAAAGGCACATAATGTAGGATAACAGCTTATCAGTAAGAAGTCAGTTGTAATATCATATCATTAGCACAATAATACATGAGAAAACATTAAAAAAAAAAATGCATGATTGTCAATTTGCAACATCCAATGTCATTTTTTACTAACAATTCACCACAATCTGCCAAAAACTTTGAAGTAAATGTTACAACTAACTTTAACTTCAATTTCATTAAAAATCAATAATATGGACAACCAATATAAGAATTGAAGTTTTTTTTTAAAAAGATTTTCGTTTTTATTCAATCCAACTTAACTTATGAAATGTTGTCATCGTTTTGGATCGACCCTCACAATTAGCTTCTTCTTTTCTTTTTTTTTTGTGTTACACAAAAGTAGGGACCATTAAAGTCACTATAATTTTCTATAATATAACACATCTTTATACACATCTATAGATTACATATTCACATCTTGAAAACTTGTTCATTGTATAGGCAAGCTCCTATGCCCCCCCCCCTCCTCCTCCAAAAAAGAAAAAAAAAGTTCTTTTACGTGTTGTGAATCACCAATGTAAGAACTTATGATTTTTTTGTTTTTTAGATTTTCATTTTAATTTAACTTAACTTATGGAACTTTGTCATCTTTTCGGATAGGCTCCATCTCTAAAGCCTTTTCAATGTATATTTAGGCTCCATACACAATAATTATTTATAACGTAACGCATCTTCATACACCTCTGTAAATCACATCTTGAAAATCTTTTCATTGTATAAACAAGCTCCTATTTAGGCTGCAAAAGAAAAAAGAAAATCTCCTTTACGTGCCAAATTAGTTTTCCTTCTATTATGAACCCTACTAGCCGTCCGGCCACAGTTTATCTTTACCTCAATTGTTATGTTTGAACTTGAATTCACAAGAAATTTTGCAAAAGAAGGCCCCATCTCTAAAGGAAGAAGATGAGCAAGATGATAGGCCACAACTCATGTTTATGTATACATCACGGTGGAGCATTTCAAGACATTGACATTTTACAATGCTGTTGGAAATTTGTTTAACATAACCAGCTACTTAAGTGGTTAATATCTATCTCCACTAATCATCGATTGTTACACCAGTAGTTTAGCACTCAGCTGCTAAATGTTTACGATTAGATAGCAGCAATTGTGTCAAGAGTAAAAAGCCGAACATACATTTACAACACTACATAAAATGATAAATTACTCTGTAAAAAGCCGCTCCAAACACTTTATTTTTATTTTTTTTTTGGTTCAATACATATAGTTGAGTTTTGTTCTGTCATGTTTAAAGGTAAACACGGTATGGGAGAAATTTTCATCTCTTAACGCCGTACAAACATTTGCTAATACCTCATGGGAACAGAACAAGATATTACAGAGTACTCACACCAGAAGCAATCAGCCCTGATCAGAGGAGGGCAAAATGTACATTGAAACGACCAAATAGATGCTTAAACTGTGCTCACAAAGGCAACTCTTCGGAAGGTTATCCTACGACACTAATTATCAAAACTCCTAAGCTGTTTTAAAGGCACAAGGATTTCATTTCAGTGATACAAGATAATGAAAAACAGCAATTCATCTTCCAGAAGGGAAGAAAAAAAGGATATTGCTTTCTTCTTTTTCTTTTTAATCAGAATCAGAATCAGCATTCACTGATGATCTGACCGACCTGTGTTGGCCATCATAATCTTCATCCTCCTCATCTTCATCCTTCTTCCTCTCACTGATTATACCTGTAAACAACTCCATTAGATATAAATAGCAAGAGCAGGCTATTAATAATATGGGGTGGAATCACACAAAAAGGGGGGGGGGGGGGTGGAGGCATTACCTTTCTTGATCAACACATTCTCTAGCTTTGTTGTAGGAAAATCATCTTTTGTGCCCAAGTCTTGAAACCCAACTAGCCTATCAACTGCTATTCCTTTCCTGAAATTGACAATTCAGCAGAGTTCAAATGGTGTATAAATAATGGAATATCTTAGAATATAACCACATTTTCTTCTCCTCCTCCCCCCTCCCCCTTTTCCAGGGGCCCTCTTGTTCTAATCTAGGCCCTTAGGTAGACTTGAAAGGGCAAGGAGAAAGTCCAGGTCTAGGAATGGGGAGGGTGGAGCTACTACAAGACCAATGATGACAACACCAGCACCACCTAGTGCAGATCCTACCTGACTAGGATGTGGGGAGCTCCAGATGTAGGTAGCCTTATCCCTGGAGAGACAGATTAGGAGAGACCCACGGACAGGGAGCTACCAAGCTGGACTAAAACAGAGCCCATGCCAGCTCCACAGTCCCCCTAACAGGAGGAGTGCAGCAGCCAGGGTCCAGCCCACAAGGGAAGACGGCCCCTGAGCCACTGGGGCAAGTGTCCCTTGGCAATTATATACGCAAGACTTGGAGCACTTTGATACAGACGACAATACATCAAAATTCTCACATCGATTCAGACAAGAATCCTCAAAGCCTTGTGTTCTAAATTCCCAAAATACCATGCAGCAGCCCATTGCCCTGGTTAGATATTCTGACCGAAAATTCTTGACTATGGCACAGGATTGCAACAAAGTGACAACAGAATACTGACCTGAAGAGTACGACACATGGCAATGTTTTGATGGCAAGCTTGGACACAAAGAAAGGTGCGTTCTGCATTTGGAGTAAAATTGTCAGGTTATCATTTTAAGTTTTTGCCAAGAATTGATAGTATGTTTGAAATACATTATACTGTGTTTATGGAGCAAGATATCAGTTTCATACAACAGAAAAAGGCAACAGACAATCTAATCTGACGTAAAAATAGACACTCCATTGACCTCTGCATCCAGTTTAATAAACTTTGTATCAACATGCTTTGGTGCAAGTGCCTTCAGGTGCTTATCCATTATCCTGAAAGAGTCACCATAAATTTCTTAGAGCAGGTGTAAGAATAACACAGAGCTCACTGTAGATGAAGGAGATGTGAAGCAAACTAATAGTATATACCAGTGGACATCAGACACTGTAACTATGTTATACGCTGAAACTGAAAGACATAAAAACTAGCAAACTTCCCAGAAATTGCATATTTGACATTGATAAATGATGAAATATTACGCTCTATTCCACAACCAGCCTCAGGGTTTGGGCAGTCAAGAAATTAACTGTCCTGAAGAAGAAAATAACTAGCTGATTATGAGAACACTTTTTGGGGGGGGGGGGTGAAGAAGACAAAAAGAATGCTTAAACACTACCATTGGTTGTCTCTAATTCCCTTCAATATCTAATTCACCCACTTAAAAAGCATACGACTTCACCAAAATCTAAACCTTGCGCAGCTTATATGCTCATATCAGTATTCAGGGAGGGGGGGGGGGCACACATAAGCGTTTGGCGCACATGCGCACACACAGAGCGAGAGAGATAATCGGTGAAAGAAAGCTGATATTTGCAACTGATAACTCGCTAAAACGCCACATAAATGATGGAAGGTTATACTATTAACAAGCTGAAAGCTGTGGCAATGTTGGAATGTTAAACTATTAACTAGCTAAAAGCTGTAGCAGTATATGGAAGGTTAAACTGTTGGGTGAGTACCATAGTCCATATGGCACCAAGATTGAGACATAAAGAAAATGTATAAAAATAAATTATAAGGCCACCATCCATCATAATTTAGGGATGGCTTCATATTGCAGGGAAATGTATTCATGAAGCATTTTCAATCAACTGAATATACCCATACTCTCATACAACCCGTAATTATTTGTGGAGATAATAATAAATGATCAGACTATGACTTTACTTGCATCGATAGAACTCTCGATGGTAGAAATGGCATATCACCAATTCACTGCCCGTGACTTCACCTAAGAAATCCCCTTCAGTTATCTCCCGATATTCTCCATGGCCCTGTCTCTTCAGTTGTTGCCTCTTCTCAGCTTCTTTCTAACAAATAAATCCTAGGGTGAGTACTTAAAAATTTAGATAGCAGAAGTGAAATGAAAACGGAATACTGCAAGCATAGTACTAAACAAAACGACTCCAAACCTTCAGGGCTGCAATCCTCTCCGCATGTAGCTTCTCTAGCTCTGGATCCTGGCATTATACAAAGCAATATATTAGTCAAGAACTCCCATAAGCATCATCACACAAGGGAGAAGCAAAGTGCTACCCAACTTACGTCCATCAACTCATCCAGATCAACCTCCTCATTAACTGAACTTGACGCCTGCGCCTTCTCTTGCGCTACCATTTCCTGCAATTCCAATTACACAGACCATTAAGATGCAACACAAGCCTTAACAGGCAAATTGCCTGTGTTGAAGTTCGACAAGGTAACAACAAGGGCCATATAGAGTTGCACTAGAAACATATAGCTGTTTTTAACCTATCACGCATTTGGGCAGTGACTGGCTGCCAAGCTTGGATTAAGTAGACAAATCCCCCCATTTCCCGGCTTCCACGGCATCAATCAAGAATAACCCAGTATGGATCCTATCATAGTATATTAACCCTAACATAATTTGCCACTTGTTGTGGAGCTACTTTACAAACATGTTCCATTCTAAAGGCCATTTATCAAAGCTACAGATATTTCCCAGAACATGTAAGCATTTGCCCATCAAATCAAGAATTCAGATTTCTACCCACATACATCAAGCACACAGATGAAATTGACAAATGGGCAATCAAACTCAAACCACAGCAGAAAGTGGGTAGACGGAAAATGGGTATCCGAACATCCAATTTAAATGGGCAAAAAAATGGCGGGGAGAGAGAGAGAGAGAGAGAGAATAGAGTACCTTCTGCAGATCGCGGGCAGCAGCAGCGATGACATGGCCAAAAGCTAGGTTGGAGATGGTGGATTTAACTGCATTCGGATCCATTTTCTCCTTACCCTCTCTGTCTCTACAATCAGGAAAGAAGGCACTTATGCTGCAAAATTCGATTCAACAGACCGTATTTTGAGCCTGAATTTGGCGTTGAGGATTCAGTAATTCAAGTTAAAATTGATGGTCTAATTGATGAATCTCAAGACAGAAAATCGGAAGAGAGGGAGAATTAGGTGGAAATGGCCAAATGGGTATCTGGCTACCAAGGGAGGGAGGGGGATGCTTGGGTTAGGGACTTACGGTCACTTGGACTTTGAGCATTCCAAATTAGAGTTTCAATTTTTTGAAATTCACTCCTTAGGCTTTTTTGTTGAAGCGTATTTTACCGTTTGTTTTCATGATTAAGGTCCTGTTCTTTTTGTGGGTTGATTTTAATATATCAATTTCAATTTATTTTAATTTATTTTAATTATTTTAATCAAATTTAATTTATCACATAAAATTTTTTTAACAAACTTCAACCTACTTCAATCAACTTCAATCCGCATCAACCAACTTCAACCTATTTCAACCAATTTGATCCTTTTATCAACTTTAATTTACCTACGAAAATAATAGGCCCTAATAAGCTTACGAGTTTTCTCCCTTTCTTGGGGGGTCAGGGGTGTTTGGATGCAAATTGAATAGTAACCTAATTCTATAAACATGGGTTATAAAAAATGATAAATCTTCTATTTTTAAAATTCACCATCTATTTTCTATTATATTTCTTTTTTAAAAAAAGTGATTCAAATCGTGTCAATTTAGCAATTTTATAGACTAGTGTCTATAGTACAAGTGCTGGGGTTGGGGGACCATTTTAACCTTTACCTTCTTTTTTAATTTTTTTTTTAAATTTTTGTGGGCTTAAAGGCTTAAATTTATTAGCTATTGATACTTTAGTCGTGTTCGGCCACAGCGCTTTGTGTAGTGTTTAGTGTTTTAAACAAGTCAATACACTAATTAGTTAATTTTTAGTTTTCGATAAACTAGTATTTTGACTAGCATTTCAAACAACGTTTAGCGTTTTAAGTAATATTTTTGAAAAACTAATAGTATTAACGTTTTACATTTAAAAGTATCATTTCATATTTTCTACACAAAAAATATCATTTAATTTTTTTTTGAAAATGATCTATATCCTTTATGTCAATTTAAATTAATCAGTTAATCTAACAGCTAAATTTACCAAATATAGTAGTTTAAATCGCTCATCTAAACAACTATCCGCTACTTAAATAGTTATCCGCTATTTGAACCACTATCCACTATCTAAACAACTAATTTTGCGGAACATGACCTTTATCAACTAGAAACAAGCTTGTCATGTCAAAACAATTTTTTTTTTGGGTGTAAATCAAGGATAAAAAGGTAAGCGTAAGTACTAGGCAAAATTTAAACATACGTCTCTTATAATAAATTTTCAAAAACCCACCATTGTCGAAACCATTTGAACGTAACATTACTTCTTCTTTTTTTTTTTTTTTTGCAAAATGTCAAATATTTTAAACTTCTAAAATCACCAACAACAATTTTGTTTTTTTAAAAAAGACACTAAAATCATAGTGTATACATGTCAACTGCTTTAGTTATCAAAGTTCTTAAATATCTCTAGAACTTTACATTGAAATTTATATTCATATCTTCAATTATTCTCTTAAATTAAGTTGGCAAAAAGCAAATAAATAAAAACCTTCTCAAATTTTCCAATCAAATACCGTACACAACTACAACTCTATTTACAGTTTACACAACCTTTACCGAGCCCAATTTCTCATGGCCTCATGGGTTCCCACTTCCTATACTCCCAATTCACCTAATTGTCCCGATAAGAGCTTATCAACATTTACCTCAAATCTCAATGATTTGATGTAACGTTTGGTTGAATGTAATGTAATAACAAAGTAATGCAATCAACTTTGCAATGTAATCATAATTACTTAATTTGTGGTAATCACAATTACAAAATAGTTCTTTTATTACAACATTCTCATACAACCAAATAATGTAATGAAAACACAATTACAAATTTGATTGCATTACAAGGTTAATTACATCTAACTAAACATTACATGAGGATTTAAATATGATTAAGTTGTCATTTTTGAAATATTACTTTAAAAGTCATAAAGGACCTAAAGCTTACACAAGCAACACTCTTTTGAGATATCTATATGACATTTCCACACGTAAAATAAAGAATGAATTCAAAAATTATTGTAAGTCGTATAACAAAAACAGTGCTCTTGCCTTTTGTAGATGAACTTAAGAAGTTAAATACAACACCAAACTAATGTACCAAAATTTCAGAGGTCCGATTGATTACATTCCTGATAACCTATAATTACATCATTCTTTTACCTTAATAATAATAATAATAATAATAATAATAATAATAATAATAATAATAATAATAATAAAGAAAAAGAAAAATGCCGCCGTGTCTTCAGCAAAAATCCATCACTAGCCAAAAGGAGGCTGGCTCTCACCTGCTAAAGAATCTAACCCTTCGCCTCCTTCCTTTGCCATTCTCTGCAGCCTGTGGGAAGAAGCTCAACCATGATCAACACTCTTGCCTTCGCACAATGGCTAAATCGAAAGAAAAAATGCGATATAAATCACCGAACAGCTGAATTGAAGTGAACAGATTAGGTGTTTTGTATACAGATTAATGCACAGAAGTTCTGAACAGCAACATATTAAACAGGATTACAGGACATACCAAAAGCAAACAAACAGTTAGGTTAAGCCTCCAATAAATAACGTGACAGGGGACAAGGCTACTACTGCAGGCACCTCTTTTTTTTCTTTTTCTGGGTGATTCGAAGAGGCGACAAAGGACATTGCAGTGCAATTGCAATACAGGGGAGAGAGAGAGGAACGAATTTGGGATGGGATCTAATACACCTGAGGCCTCAGTCTTAACTCTACTTGGCTAATACCTCATTGGCAATACTACGCGCATCTTCAGTCTTGATCATAACTACGAGGAAAGTCTCTTGGATAGCTTATGGTCAAAAAATGATGTTAGTTATCACAAAATTTAATATCCAAATTCTTTGGCCCTGATCACAAATTCACCTCCAAATACCCATACTGGCGAGATCTGAGCTGACTGCTGAGTGCGGGCAGCACAGGGATGGGAGTGGTGGCAAATCTCCAATGTAAAACTAAGCAAATCTTCCGAGCTATACAACTATCAGAACCACAATAATACGAAGCAGCCATCGCAATGCAGTAGTACAATATGGATATAGGTGGTCCCAGAGATTGTCAAGAGTTAAAAATCTTGTGGGGGAGATACCCGAGCTTAAGAACAAATCTTGAGTACATTACAGCAGAAAGACTTCAACTTCAAATTGGATGCACTTTGCACCAGATACGGACAGGCCAAGTAATCTTTTGGCCCAGTCAACAGAATGACACAGAAGTTCATACATTTAGCAGCTTCCTAGGGATTCACCTCTGCAGCGGCTTGCTCCACTGAATAACGAATATGAGCAAAAAGGATGTGTTCAAGGCCAAAATTGTAACAGATTATGACAAGATGGACGAAGTTTTTCTTTTTCTCTTTTCTTGGGGGGGGGGGGGCAAGACGAAACATACCGATAACAAGTAAATTAATACAAATTAAGCATGCATCAACAAGTCAAACAATTTATCCGGGAAAAACACACCTTCATGATGAATGATCTCAACAAAAGAACAATTGTATCTCTTAAACTGCAAAACCAAGGAGAAAAGCAGCTCAACCACAGCTACTAGCAAAAAATCAAACTAGCAAAAAATCAAAATAGACAAAAGACATGAAAACCAGGGTTCAATAAGACCTTGCAGAATTACAAAGACGCATATAATATTAAAAACGTCAGTAGTAACTCAATTAGCAATAAGGCAGGCAAATTACCGACGCATAAACTCATTGAGACGAATTCAAAATTGAAAATTGTAAGTCTTCCCTGTAATACCCCTAGCAGAAGAAGCTAATGACTCTTCTGTTAACAAATCAAAATCAAACAACTGAGAAGGCAAGGACTGTACGATGGTACCTCATGATATCTGGGATATAGTTTTCTGCTCGTAAGAGGTGTGCATCCCCATTGGGATTAAAAATAGAAAACTCAATATCCTGTCCATAGGTGATAGTAACCTGCAAATGCAATTGCAGAAAGTACAACTAAAAAAATCAAGCATTTTGGTGGGTTTGGGAGAATGGGAGGGGAAGGGGGGGGGGGGGGGAGGTTGTTGTAACTTGTAAGGAAGAAGGCTACTGGCAATCCAGTGCTCAAGGCAATTGTCACGTCCTTGGTGTCTTAAGCAATGTGACAGCATTTAATCAAATCAAACAAACCAAAATAAAGAAAAAGCAAGCATATCTCTTCCATCTAGTCTATGGTGTAAACAAGTTGAGTCAGTTCACAGGCTACTTACGCGGTTATGCTTGACTCAGTCTACACTTGAATCAAGCTCAAACTCAACTTGTAATGAAATAAATGAGCTTAATATATCCTCAGTAAACCACTTGATTTATACGTACCAGGTTATTTCCCTTGTTGTGTAATTGCTTTTTAATGCTTGTTGATTAGTTATTACTAGTAATGATAAGTTGTTCTACTTTTAGTTGAGTTAACGAAGTGCACTTCCAAATTGAATTGGTCATTGAAATCTTTTCAAAACAGCAATCAACTTGGTCGAGCCCAAGTGACACTTGAAGCTATAATCCAAGTTCCGCCCGTCCTTATGACAAAATGAACTATAATACTCTTTTACTTCACAGCACAAACAACTAACTTCACAACTTGTAGTTAAAAAACATGTCATCAACTAGCTCAGAAGACACCATTTCATATATCCATCCATTCAGAAATGGTGAATTCATGACACTATGCTGGAGTACTTAATCTCGACAACATTCAGAGAGTTACCAAGGAAGCAGAGCATACCATTGTTCCCGGGAAAAATTTCTCATTAGCAGTGACAGCATTAGATCCACTACCTTTGATACTATATCCCTCACGTTTAATATTCAAAGTAGCTGGCTGCCATATATCAAGGTAACCTGTCTGCACCATTCATTCCACATTTAACATGTCCATAGGAAAACTGAGAGAGAAAGAAAATCAATAGTCAGGAGTAAAAGTATGATGGCAAGCATACCGACAAGGAGACGCTATATGAGGCATGACCATTTCGCAAGTTCTGCTGTATATGACTCTCCATGACTGGATCTGCAAGCAAGAAGTGAGAAACCCTTTAAGCACCTGGAAAAGATGTATAAGTAAAGCATCTGTGCGGGATGCTTCCATGTACCAAATCAATGGTTTTCTTGCAAAGCAAATGAATGCCCCCAAATGGGTGGAGCAAGCATCATATGTATCCAAACTTGCCCCTAAATACCAAAGAAACTATGTCCGTTGGACCTAGACATCCACAGCGAAAAAACCAGACGTCAAGTTCGCAAGGCCATTTGTTTTAGCATGCCACAATCTAAAACTGACAAAGATTTCGGAAAATAAATTCTACCACTTAAGATGCCCAAAGTACTTTCCAGCCCCCTAAATCGTAACTAAGTAGCATAGTACTCTATAGTGTTTACCATTACACTTCATCTGGAAGCAGTTACAAAGTCGTGTCATTCAGCAGCCAGATAAATTTTAGAAACAAGAATGAGAATTATTTTGGTCTGGCAAGAGTACAAATTCTATAATTCAACGAAAACACCAGAATTCCTCCTACGAACAACGATTTGTATTGAAAATTGAGCCCCATTGGCCATGTGGGTGCCATCGCTTCCAGGTTCAATTTACAGAAGTAGCAGTTTACCTGTCAGAGGAACTTTGTTTTCACCCAAACAAGCTTTATGAGTCCCGGATCCCCCCCCCCCCTTTCCCTGGACCACATTACCCTGTACTAATCCCTAGCACCAGGCCCAATAAGGAGAGTCCGCTTACCCATCCAAGTATATATAACTGATGCAAATTCACAAGTACAAACATATAAGACACTGAGTATCAACACTAGACTTGATCCTATACAATTTCTTTACCCTGAAGATATACCATAATGTGTTCAGAAATTTAACGCCTTAAGGCCAATGCTCATAATTCCCAAGATGAGGATGCAGCTATCAAAGATATTTTGGTCATAAAATATAAACACCACATGATCAAACAAAAAACTAATGAAAGATTACACGGAATTCACCTTAAACTTGTTATGTAAACAATTTCAATATCTTACCACAAGTAATCTTTTTGTGGTCATTAGCAAAAACTTTCACAATATCCCCCTGGAATTCAAACAAAGAATAGTATAAGAAATAAATAGACGGCTAATAATGCACAAAAATGAAAACTCTGGGATGGATATCAGCCAGAATACAGACAATTATATGATATTCTTTTAGAAAAAGTGAATGGGAATATTACTAATTACCTTTCTTTTCCTGTCATCCAATGGCTGGACTTCAATAGCCAAATAGGCCTCCACATCATCAGCGTTGACAAGGTAGACTGGTTGTTTCGCCCCTGAAACACACAAGTCCTTAATTATCCAAGGTAGAACACACAGAAAATTACTACAAAACTTGAAGAAATGTAAAAGCAGATACAGATTTAGAATTACCATCTATATAATCCACAGATCCATCTTCCAAGTGGCGGACCCACTGAGTGAAAAACAGGTAGCATTTGATCATTCACTTCAATTCATAGCAAATGGATTACAAATAAGAAAAGTACAATGCCAAGACCTCAAAGTTACAACTAGTTGTTCCATTGATAGAATGTCCACAAGCTTGGAGCTCTCGTCCAGGATAAGCTTCACCTGATATTTGAAGGCCCTCTATGGCTGGTAATACATCATCCTCAGCAGCTGCATATTGAAATACAGCATACAATTTAAGAAAGCTATAGCATCCCCTAAAGCCATAGATCATATTGAAACTCAAAAAGATTACCCTCCGAAAAAGAGGATGAGGGTCCCCCAAGGACAGGTTGAAGATAGGGAGAGTAGGCTGGATTGGAATCCTCATCTATATTTGAATAAGGAGAGGTGCCAGAACCCCAGGCTCCAGGATATTCACTCTCATTGAGGTGCAGATCTGCTGCAGCTCCATATGCCTCAGACCTACTTGCCGGATCCTTAAATTTGACCTGCCGATTATGTCTTGCACGTAAATCGTCATGGTTGACAGCAACTTCTGCTGAAACATCATGAACAGAAGAATCCCTGACACACACATATATACAAACTAATTAACCTCAATTATGTGGTCAGACGTCAAGTAGATATCCCATATCAATTTCTTGGGAGAAGAACCCTGGGTAGCTCAGCATACGTACATACACATCTGAGTGTAGGTTTAAATAGGAGCACGCGCGCATGTGTTGCAACTTGCAAGTATATAGATTTAGGATTAACTAGGGACTGTCCTAAAATGAGAACAAGAAGGAAAGCCATTAACGTCCGTTAGACCAGCTGAATTCACATCCCAGGTCAACTTCTTAAGCGGGAAAGTGGAGCGTAGTTCCAAAGACAAAACCAATCGACTGACAATTAACATATATTAATTAGAGTTCATGGTGTCCATGTGTCAATTGACGGCAGAAAATTCTTTTTGGATTATTTCTCATCCTGGCCTGTTTCCTCTACACTTGCAGGTCAGATCCCCTGATGCCAAGTTGCCAATAGTCAATCATTACCTCTAAAGCCCTATCTCCACCAAAATCATCTTCTTTTGGGATTCATATTGAAATTCAGCAGTGATGCACTGGGAATTTTAAGGGAGACATAGTCCAGAACGCCAATGAGCATATGTCACAGAACGTGATTACAATGATGACCAACCATCACCCAAAACATTGTATGCACATGGTAAGATGAAATAGGGCTTTTGGAAGGGGGTGACTGAGAGAGACAATTGGGGCGGATAAGTGAAGATTGATCCAATCACCTGCTGGTGCACCAACATTCGATCAAGCCTATCGGTTGCTAGTTTAAAGGGGGAAGCTGCAGAGAGGAAGAACAGGGAGGGGAATGGACTAGCCAGTGTTTGAGCCAAAAATATGATATTTTTAAAGTACTTTTCCACCAATT
>JACYFF010031955.1:14472359-14493531 GCA_017589665.1 Selenicereus undatus
TCCTTTTTCTTTAGTTATTTTTCCGTCCCCCTCAAATCCGATCAACAGCCAGCTAGGCCCAAATCGGGTCACCAACGGACTTGAAGGTGGCCACTAGCTAACCCAGCAGAAAACAGGTGACAAGGGCAAAGGGACCAACCAAGGGGGCCCATGAGAAAGATAGGGAAGGGTGATTGTTTGGGTGGAGGGGGGGGGGGTGGCAGCCCATGATTGTTTTTCACTTTATGTGTACAAAAAAGAGGTGGGGGGGGGGGGAAATTGTGTTTGACAAAAACCCCCCCTTTTTTTCCCCCCCCCCCCCCCTTTTATTAGCTTTTAACTTGGTACAAGAGAAACCAAAAATAAGAGTCAAGGTTGAATACTTGAATATAAAGGACATAAGATTAAGAGCTAGAATGCACCATACTTTACTTCCAGAACAAGTTGATAAAAGGATTTATGAACAGGCGCAAACTATGCCACCAGCTTCTGGACCGTAGGTGATGCAGGATAAGAATAAAGGAGAGACACGAAGATTTGGATATATCTCAATATTACTAGAGGTAAAGTATAAAAGTATTTTATAATTATTTTCATAGCTTTATTTTTGGTGTACCTTAAGATTGTCAAAATAAAGAGATTTAGTAATATACTATCAAGATTCAGTTTCCTAGTCTATTAGAATTATATTAGGTTGTATAGTTTTATCTTTTATTATTTTATATGTTATCATTTAGGTTCCCTCATGTGAGCTAGCTGAATTTTAGGAGTTACTTCCTTGGTTCTGTGCGGGCCTCTTCTATAGGAATTGCTCTAAGAGTCTCATACATCAGTTGTGTATAAACCTTCTATCTGCAGCATCCTAGACCCACAAAAATCCAAATCAAGAACTAGCAACACATCAGCTAGTTGCCTCATTTTGCATACCAACTTCTATCTGCAGCATCTCACAACAAATCCTGCAGCAGGCCCCTCCCAATATTTGTGCAAGGCATCAGGGATACCCATAGGTCCTGACACAAGGTTAGAATTCTAGGCCAAGGGTAAGGATGCGTGGCTTGAGCGTGGGCTCTGGTACACACCTCACTATCACTTGGCACTAACACTGACTTACGGCCTAATACCAAATTGGATAAAGGGCAGCAGTAACCATAGTCCTGCTCACCTATTAAAAGAAAAATGCCGGCAAAACATCCATAGACCCATGTAACTTCAAACATTGAATAGGTTCTTCAATTCAAGATAGGAGGCATAATCCATTTCTCAAAAGATGCTTCAGTTAGTATCCTGGTCTTCAGTGAGGTTCTAGATCAACTTTTGAAGATTCACTCTATATATTACGCATAACCAGCGATATCTATCTATCAAACACCAAGGTGAGAACATGGACCAGACAAGTTAATCAACCACTACCCTTGTATTTCAACAATAGACATGCCCAGAAATCATCCAAAAGAAACCTCAACCTGAAACAGGACCCACCCTAGCT
Source organism: Selenicereus undatus (assembly GCA_017589665.1). Lineage (NCBI taxonomy): Eukaryota > Viridiplantae > Streptophyta > Magnoliopsida > Caryophyllales > Cactaceae > Selenicereus > Selenicereus undatus. The sequence goes on from JACYFF010031955.1 coordinate 14,473,828, forward strand.
ACCAAATAAGCAGATGTTTCTAATTTGTTTCACAATAGCAATACTCACTTGATTGGGCTCACCTGCTTGCAAAGGGTGAATACCTCCCCATGTTATCTACTTTTGCATTTTGTAAACCACCAGCACCAGCTTGAAAAGCATTCTGCCCTCTTGATTCCCAATCTGTTGCATTGGAATTTGCCAAATTTACAGGAGAATATGTTGGCCGAGGCACAAGTTCAAGCCCGACTGCGCTCTGATAGAAAATGCACACGTTCAAGAGAAGGATCATGACATTATGACATAATATGGTACGCAGATACATGATCATACTGAAGTGAGTGCTGCACCACTGGAATTTTCTCGGGATTGTGCAGCAAAATTAGTGTTGCTCCGATCAGAGAGCCATGGAGTCAGCTGATATTGTGACTCTTTTAACCTTGCCTGTGAAAAGTAGAAATAAGGCCATCACATAACCTGCAAGTGGACACTGGTTATGTGGACACCAGACATTCATATATTTATTTTTCCGAAATAAAAATACCTCTGTGATGAGTAGGTTTTCCTGCAGATGCCTAAATAGGAGCTGCAAACAGCAAGTCAAAGGAAGTACTGTCACAACTCTGCAATGAGTCTAGTATTATAAATATTTTGCAAGTCCAAGACAGTAGTGTTACAACTCTACAATGAATAGAACTATAAATATGTGATTACTTCTTTTGCAAAGGTCCGATCATCATGCTGTCCTAGATATCTAAAAATTCAAGTCACCATTCCCCAAAACGGGGGAAAACGAACAGAGAAAGTCGGGAAGAAGGAATGGCCATATAGGAAAACCACTCAAATTACTGCTGTGAGTTTGATAGTAACTTTATAAGGTGCCCTTGAAATGGCAAGTCAAAAAGGTCATCATAGAGTGCCGCAAGGGAAAAAGAAAAAGCCCTAGTACATAAGGATAACATGTGCGGAAAATATGGCATGTGGAAAATGTTAAGAGAACCAACCCGGAAGGAGAAGTGGGTCATGGTTCAACCGGTTGGACCGATAAGACCAGATAACCAGCTGATCCAGTTGACTGTTGAACCGGATCAAACTGGCCAGACCAGGTTGGTCCTTCAATTTTTCTATGTATTAATGTGTGCAATCCTTAAAAATTAAAATACAATCAGAAATATGACACAAAATATTAAGCTTTATAGAAAAATAGATACAATAGTTCTGATCAAACAAAAAGAAAAAAGAAAATAGATAGATTAGTTAACAATCAGGTGACCCGGGGGGGGGGGGGAGGGAACAGACAGCCCAAGTAATTATTTGGTTTCACTTTAGCCATTAGAAACTAATTTAGGCTTCACGAAAAACCAAAAACAGGGTATCGATTGATCCAATTGTATTGAACTATAACTACCTCCAGTAGCCTAGGTTAAATGTCCCGTTGTTTTCTCAGCCTTCTATCTCCCTTTCCGGTGATTCCCCCCCTAGCCCGTTGTTTCTCTCTCTCTCTCTTTCAAACTTATCTTCATCTTTGGTTTTCTCCCTCACAGCAGAGCAAAGAGCTATTGCACAAAGACTGAAAAGGTGGGGCAGTGTGCGGAGAGTGAAGAGCATAGAAAGGCGTGTTGGCACTGGAAATGGAAGCCTTGAAGGGTAGAACATAGCCACTGCTATGATCTAGAGAGTAGGGCTCAGAAAATCAATGTATTACTAATGAAAACCCGGTCCAACAGCGGTTCTCCTGGTTAATCGAGTTGCTGGGTTGTCCAGGTTTGGACGGTTCAAAGGTCAGAATGAGTTATTAAGCTTTCCAGTCAGCATAGCTCACCGGTTCACAGTCTCCATTCCTGTTTTCTCAACATTGCATGCAAATAGAAAGAGGACTTGTTTAACCAACTCCACTAAAAGCTTAAGTTGACAATTGAATGACTAGGAATAAGTTTTATACTGTAAGTCAGTAACACACCCCCTTACACAAATGTTATGGAATTATGGATGCTAAAGGCTTCTCCTAACTTGTACAGTAAATCAATATGGGGTTGCTGAGAGTCAAACGAACCTAAGGCCTCTTTCTAGGGAAAAAGGCTCTTGTACCATGTTCAAAACCAACTCAATGAAAAAGTTAAGTTGGCAGGTGTTTTTTTGTTTTTTTTTGTGGTGGAAAGGCAAATTTTAAACAAGCACACAACCTAGAAGGAATTGAAGTATCGAACTTTGATATTCCTTGTGGAAACTAACCATCCCACCACTAGACTACCGAAGCAGATCATTAAAGGTCTGAGGATATGTTTCACACTCCACCAGGTAAGTTCATTATCTTTTGGTTCTTTGTCCTTAGGATGCTGCCTCACATCAACTAAGGTTTATCCTTGTCTCAAGTTCGGTGGATCTAAACTACTAATTCAAATGACATGGGGATGGCACCGAAAAGAACGATGAAGAACGGCAGGATAATTGTAATGCAGAAGATAATTCTTTTGCAATATGGCAGCATATACAAAATTTTGGGGGGGGGGGGGAATGGCTTTTGCAGGCATGTTCACATCGGCATTTAGCGCCCCCCCCCCCCCCCCCCCAAAAAAAATTAAAAAAAAGAGTTTCGAATCATGGGAGCAAAGTGGCTCATAGTGAGCTACACTGAGTTCTTTGAATCCATGGATAAAATCATGCATGATGCTTTAGCCTGCATCTATGTTTATTTTTGTTCATTACCCTCTTCTCTTTTGTTACAAGGGTAACACCCGCTAGTACACCACCACCACCCCCCCAGTGTGGATCGACAGGGTCTAGAGAGATAAAATGAAATGTAGGCACCTCGACTGTTGTGAGTCAATGGGCTGATTCCAAGAGACCCATATAACATTCATTGTTGTACTTTCAATATCAACGCTTAATATTTATTGCCCAGCCTCTATTTTTTTTTAAATAATAAAAAAAGGAGTGATTGGATTTCCATCTTCTATAGTAAAAACACAAATTTTATTTCTCCTCAAACAAACAGAAATATACGACATGGCCTCATCCTTATGCTTATGGCTATTATCACTATTTTTCGATAGACAACTAGTACAATAAAAAGTCATTGAAGATAGAGTGGTTTGGGCATGGAACGGACAAACAGACAGTGACAATGCCAGGCTACCAGGTAGACCCAGCATCACAAGAAAAACCACACTGAAGACATATTAAGTTAAGCACCTTGAAAACCTTCTTTCCCTTAGTCAATAAATAGAGCAAAACAGAAGGAAATACGCCTTGCAACCACTATGATAAATCAAAGGAAAGGATGAAGCACATTAAGCATGTATTACACCAAACAATCAAGTTTCTCAATACATACGGAAAAAGAGGGACAAGCTTCAAAGAAGTAACTTCTCTCTTCTAAGTGATAACATAACAATTCCTCACTACCACAAGTTTTACACCCAAAAAAGGACTTATTTGACTCAGAAACTACCATATTTTTCTCTATCCAATTACTCCATTAGATCACAACATTGCCATGGGACAACTTGCAAATCTGGATGTCCACAGCTCCTTAATCTCCTTTCCCCAACTGCATGATACACCTCCAACCCCTTAACAATTAATAGAGAGAATCCACAACATCCTTACATAAACCAATGAAGACCAAACAAATTGATGCAAGACTTGGGATTGAAGAGGACTTGTACAGAGAGCCGCCGGGGGGGGGGGGAGAATGGGCGCAAGATAGATGTAGAAAGAGAATCCATGTATTAGGATCTTGGTTGATGACAGGGAAAGTATTTCCCTCCTATTCATAGACTTTACTTCCTAAATAACTAGCTGACCAATTAACAAAATAACATTCTCGTAAAACCTCCTGCAACACAAATCCAGTAAAAATCCCAGAGTAGAACAAGAAGCAAGCAATTATAATACTGCAGCGCAATATGGGTGACTACACGCGCATTCAGTTCCAGCCTTCTAGTTTCCCTGCACTTTAAATGATACATTTCGAGGAGGCAAGAGCTAAGCTGACTGGAGTGTCACCAATTAGTGGCTTAGGCAGGTTCTGAGTTCCAGCCCTCTGCCTTAGGCAGTCGCTGAGTTCTATGAGTCACCAATTAGTGGCTTGGGAGGGTTTTTTCTGGAAGGAAGGCCAAACATTAAATTTCCGAGCCATTCTCCATGCTGTCTTTTGGCTGATATGGATGGAGGGAAATAGGAGAGTTTATGGTGGGTCAAAACCCTACTTAAGTGCATAAAAGACAAGTGCCTCAAGATTTTATACTTTTCGGAGGAGCATTTTCATTCCTCTTCTTTTTGATGTAAAAGAATTTGTGGATATCCTGTTTTTGGGTTGTAATTAACCTCTTTTAGGATGCTTTTCCAGCATCATTCCTTTTGGATGCTCTTAACATATATAAATACTACATTTTAAACCCATGACTGTGATTATTTATTCAGAATTGTATAAGACATTGATACTGATGATTTTCAACGCAAAACTGATCACTGCGTATGGGCATATGTCATAGTAACAAAAATATGTTAGTAAATAGCTGTCCGAGCCCTTGTTATTTTCTCTTGGATGATGAAAATAGTGTTGCGGAGAGTTAACAAGAACAACAGAAGGTGTTTTGTACATTTATGAAACCTGAATTAACATGGTCAACAAAATCTATAAGTAAAGAATTCAAATACATTGATTAATATAAGTAGTCATACAAACCTTGACGTTGCCAACGATAGATTGAGCATCAAAGACCTGCGGTTGCAGAGAATATTCAGTGAGAAGAGGCAGCAAGGATGACACAAAAGTCGTTCTCTCTCGTTGAACGTCCTGAAAAAGGCAATAGTGTGAAAAGCAGTTCCCATGTTGTATGAGTGGGCAATTTGAAGCAATGGGATAAGCTAAACAATATGGTTGCATAAAACATGACATTTACTAGTATTTAATCAAAACTAAACCAGACTAAAGAAAACAGCCCTGAAACCCACCTATGTGTATTGAAAAGGAGGGGTTCAGATGTATGCAGTACGCACTCTTACCCATAATTGCCAAGAGATTGTGTTGGCAGACCCTGAATTTAAGAAGTTTTCACCCTTCCCCAACAAACAAATGTTTCAATTAAAAAAAAATTCCAAATTTTATCCATGTTAGCTTTCTGAAAAGGATAAAGAGAAAAATGAAACACTCAAATCATGTTCAACAAAACAAGAGATTGAATAAGCGGCAAAAAGGACCCAAGCTCAACATATAATGTATATGAGAAAGATATTACCTGTAAGGCATATGCAAGCCGTACATTTTCTTCTATTATGTCTTGCCTATAAGAAAGAGCTTTTGAAGTTGCATCAACTAGGTCCTGTTGCTGCTGATCAAAGGCCTATGACAAGAAAAATTGCAATTATATCCCCAAAGCAAAAAGAGAGGAAGATACAGATGGCATCTCGTGGCACAATTGATGAGATTTTTAGCCGCCTAGAAATTTTATATTGGAAACAAAATGAGAAACAAATTCTATACCATTCGCATGTGAGCGATGCGCTTTTCCAGAACACATTTCTCATTACGAATCTGAGCTTCCTGTGGAAATTACAGAGGAAAAACAATCACATAAATAAATACTGAACTAATCATTGCAGGAAGTATCAAGCAGTTGGTTCAATTAACAAGGAAAAAGTATCAAGCAGTGTACTTAAAGGGTGAATCAACGAATGCACTCACCTTTACAGAATACTGAGTTAGGTGTCTATGCAACTGCATGATTTCCTCTTCATGCTCTCTAATCTTTTGAACAAGAATAGTATTAGGCTGACTGCAACTCATCTTAACATAGGAGTAAAATTAATAGTGGTTGGAAGCAGAAGAACAGCAAACCTGCTTCTGAAGGCTGCTCTGATCCTCAGATTCACTCACTTGCATCAATCCTCGAGCAGGACCATTTGTTTGGGGTTCATATTCTCTATCATTAGGGAACCTTGAAAAAAACAAAAGAAATTATGCCAAATGCAAAGCTGAATATCCCTATAACATCATATTTGCAAATGGTAAGAAAAAAAAGGAAAACAAAATCCAGCTTCTTAGCAGCTATTAAGACCTTCCAGGAGAAAACAATGTTGCAGACGGTGATGAAAGCTGAGAGAAGCAAACATTATCTGAGGTCTGACCACCTGACAATGTACCGAAGTTCCCATTGCTTCGGCTGACACTAAATTGATTGTCCACACGAGATGGACTCATGAAATCCTCAGATTTTGGTATCGGATCCTGATGGGGGACCAATGCACGCAATGGATCAGCAGCTGTGGCTGTTTCACGAGCCTTGTTGACTATCTGCCTGTGCTCAGCAGATGTATCAAATGAGTAATCCCTCTGAGCTACTGAACTGTCCACTTTCTGTCAAACATCAAAAACAAAATTACGAAGTTAACCCTTTGATTTTTTCTTTTACTATTTTTTGGTCTTTGATTCTCTATCTCATTGGAGTCGAGCTATTGTTGGCGCACATGGGGTAGAGCTTTCCAGCACAAATTTTTTCCATTCACAAGATTCGAGCCTAAGACCTTACTTAAAGAGCCCAGGTGAAAAAAGCCAACTCCTTGAACTTTATATTTTTTTTATTGTTAAAAAAGGGTGAAGAGAACAAAAAGGCAACCACTCAGATTAATATTAAAGCACAGTGATCACGCATGCTTAACAAATAGACCAACAAAAAGGTTATAAGAAAGAATAGAAGTGCTCCAGCGCTTATAAACATCACTGTCTTTGATCATTTTGTAAAATGATACTGTAAACAGGACCATGTACACAGAAAAATTACTGCCTGGGCTAATAGGAACTACAGCATCCAAGACTAGACAGTTTCATACATAACATGGAACTCTAGTGAAGGATACTCACAAGATATTCAAGTTCCTGGTCTCTCTTTTGCAACTCAGCCCTTAACCTATTGCTCTCCTCAGCCTGTTAGAAACTCTTGTCAAAGCATCCATGGAGTTGCAAATACAACAAAAATGATCCACAAAACACACCCAAATTACAAAGAACATCCACAAAGCTTTCAAAAGAATATTTCCATTTATGTAGTAGCAAGACATAAGTGCAAGTTTTCTCTCATCAAACACCAACTACTGAGTGTTTGACTCGGTTTAGAGATGGTTGATAGTGGACCTGGCACACATATTTCGCTAAGTAAGGAAAATAGAAACGGCATCATCAGAAGTCAAAACCAATAGTGAAGGTTGGACTCGACAGCCCAAACGCCAACCTTTCCATATGAGGTCAACCAGATGAGGGGAAATGATCAAAGAGGTGGCCTCTATCTTATTGCCCCCAAGTATGTTGTCACACTAGTGAAGTAAAAATTATTGCCAACACAAACCATCTCAATCTGTCTAAGAAAGCCACATATTACTAGAAAGTGTAAAAAAAAAGGATCCTTCTTTCGGTATTCAATAAAGTGAAAAACTGAAACCTTATCAGCTTGTTTGGATTGGAAGGAAGGAAGAGGAAAGGAAAGAAAATTATTGGAAACGAAAGTAAGAAAACCATTATTTTTACGTCCTGTGTTTTGATTAATGGAGCGCGAACTTGAAGGAAAACTTCTTTCCTGCGTTTAGTAATAATCAAATAACATGAAACAATCATCACACACACACACACCCAAAAAAAAACAAGGTGACATGAGAGTAATTAATTTTAAAATAGTGACACATTCTCCTTTCCTTCAAACTTCCACCACTATGCATGAACAACCTGAGGGATTCCTAGGAAAGCTCTCCATTTTTCTCTTTTCTACTTATTTTATGCATCGAAAGACAGGTAAATAACTAATTTCCCATGAATTCCTTTCTTTTTCCTACCATATCCACCAATCAAAGCACACTCTAAGAGATCATCCTCAAAGTGCTCCAACCTCCTTTCAGACGATTGAAGTATCCAACCAAAGTGTATGTGTTTTTTTATGCTAAAGGATATAGCATGTTTTTGAGTTCAATTTGTTTTCATTATTCTTCTTTTTCCCTTTTCGGAGTTTATGTTTCCCCCTGGAGTGTGTAAATGACTCCAAGTATCTTCCAATATCCACAGAACTACATAAGGACATAAAAATAGCGGAAGCCAAATTGTAGCAGTCATTGTCTAAAGCATGAACTAAATATTCCAGTGCGGTCACTTCAAAAGTCAATACAAAGATCAGTAGAAAGCTTTTTTCTGAAAGTGAATTCAACTAAATAATTCAGCTCCAGATAATTTCAGCAATACAACAACTACACCTCCCAATATGGGTTCTGCTCTTGCGGGTCCAGCGAGATCATATGTAGGCAACCTTTCCTCTAGAGGCATTCCTGTACGTAGATAGGCTGATTCCAAGAGACCCACGGAAATAATTTTGTGAAAATATTTTATAGAAAAAGATTTCCTGAAAACATTTTATAGAAAAAACACTAAGGCGGGTAATTTTCAGTAATGCTAAGTGAAATTCGATATACATACATATAGAGAAATACACGTTTTGATTAGTGAAATTCAAATAAATAATCCTCGTCCTGCCAATTTCAGCACTGAAAATTTAACCATAAGAGAACACTAAAATAGAAAGAGAATGAATTGGACCTGTTGGCGGATGGTGGCCTCTGCAACTTGAACGGCCTTCAAGACCTTAGAAAGATTATCATCTCCGGCATCATTTACAGTTAATCCGCTAAACTTATCATTCAATCCACCATTCTCCATCTTTTGAGGCTTGATAATCGTAGAATTAGGGTTTTTGACCACTTCCCGGGGCCCAAAATCCACCCAAAGAATCAAAATTAGGGGAAAAAGAAGTACAAAACTAGCTCAATCTGGCAATGATGATCAACCATTTATTCAAATTCCTATGAAATTGACATCAAATCGAATCCTTCAGCTATAGTGATCGAATAAATTCGCCCGCGTAGAACAGCGCTGTACCCACACTGATCTCTCTCTTCGTAGCTTTGCGAGGTGATTTTACAGAATTTTTATTTTATTTTGTTGGGGGGCTGGTTGACATAAAAATTCGTCAAATTACTGTTGGTCTTCGTTTATATCAGCAAATCAGCGGAAACTACTGCTGGCCCCTCATCTTGTCTTTTGCTTGCACTAGTTTGTGCCGGTGTATTTGCACGGAGCGTTTAAATACTAAAAAATTAACATAAAAATGTATTAATATTATAAATAAAGTCCATAATGTAGGTCAAAATTAAAAATAAAAAATCCTACAAACAATAGTTTAAGTAGACTGTTTGATATATGTAGAAAAAGTAAGATTTTTTTTAGACTGGGCGGAAAACTAAGAATTTGAATTTATACAATTATAATTGTAGCGTGCAAAGTATAATTCTTTTTAATTAATCAATTCATTAAACTTCTCTATTTTGTAGTATTAACTGCTTTAGTTTTTTTATTTGGGTGGGGGGAGGAGTTGATAAACAAACGTACATAAAGTTAGGAAAAATTAAAATCTTAATTGTATAGACAAAATACATATGTGCCTTACCACTCAACCATATCCAAAAGTCTTGGTTTGTTGGGCCTTGCAAAATAAAAGTCAAGCATCAATTTATTATAGTGCTCAAATATGTTCAAGATTTCTTCAATTCAATGTTTACATAGTAGAATATATAACAAAAATAGGTGTGTGTATATATATAGCCACAGAGAGAGAGAGAGAGACATATACATATATGTATATATAGAGAGAGAGAGAGATGTATATATGTGTATATGTATGTATGTATGTATGTATGTATGTATGTGTGTGTGTGTTTGCCCATGCTTATGCATGGGTGTCTAGATAGTAGAATAGTAAATTTGGTGTTGACCAAAAAATATATCACAAAATATGAAGTCCATATAAAAATAAGGAAGTATTAAAACTAACATTAGAAAAAGTAAAAAATAGACATTAATATTCGACACGAAATAATCAAAGCGATTATAAATGTAACAATCATTCACTTATCTAGTTTGTCTAACAAAATTAAGAATCTACTGAGACAAACTCTCACATCAATAACGTATATTAAAACACATGCTTCTTCTCAAAATAGTATTTGTCCTTGATTAATAGAACTATTTTTTATTTACAAAGTTAATAAAAAAAGACGATCCTTGGACGGATTACAAATTTATCACATCTTTTCATTAGTAGCCTTTTTCTGTTAATGATCAACACTATACACGTATCTCTCTTATCATCAAGCAAAGGTATGTGCAGATTACAGATAAGATTTCTAATGGCTTGCTTTAATTAAAAGCTCATCCACAGTAGATTCCTATATGACATGAAGTTGCTATTCATCCATATATTGTAATATCCTTTTTTGATAAGGCAGTGTATGATTGCTTTATAACCGTTGGATCGCACATTCCTTCCACCAGTGCACTTCCCACGTCAAAGAATATCTCAACCCACCTATGTTCCCATGACATCACCTTTCTCAGCACTTTTGCCTTCACATTTACCGGAAGTAGCCGGTCACCCCACAACGGTTGCTTGACCCTAGACCCAGGATGATAGAGTTTTTTTCTCCCCCTTTTTTTCGACCTTCATCCTTGAAGGTTTCCAGGACCCCAAAAACGAAGTAATTAAGATATTTATTTTATCGTCATCTCTATTATTATTTACTAGCCTGAGCATATATTATATACGGTGTATGTTAAAATAGATATTTCATAACATATACAATACAAGTAATGAACCAATAGTCATTGTAGACATAGTTAATATTATAATTTAGGAAAAATGATAGAATAATCAATGAAAAATATATGCGGATAGCAAATTCATATATAACCATTGCAATGAACAACTAAAAACCACATGACTTAGAAAAAGACCTATAATAGTATGATAGAAATAGTAAATAGTGATTATGACAAAAGATACGTTAAATAACATGATGAGCAACCAATCCATCACGCCAATGACGAAGAATCCACCTTCTCCTTTTATACCTACAGAGGAGATAAAGTTTTAGAAATAATTTGAATGACAATGATGGGGCTGAAGTTTATATTTACACGTGATCTACCTGGTGTACCTAACATTGGTCTTTCGTAAGTAATAAACCTTTTCCTCCAAATGAATTGGTGCAATGAAAGCGATAGGAACCTCTACTTCATAGTGACGTGGGGGCTCCATGACAAATACCCATAGTTGACCTATGTAATCATTTATAATCGCATAAAGCAATAGATGACCATATGACTATAGAAAATATTAACATAGGATAGTCAATAGTAAAAAAATAAACTGTGTTAACTATGATATGTAGGAAAAACTGTAATACCAGTGATGCATACACATCCAACTGGGCAGTCGTTGTATGCAAAAGAATTCGAGCATCCTCATGAAGAACAACAAACTCTCTACAACCTGTGTTATCTTGCGAGAGAACTCTGAAGATATACCTATAATTTTAAACAGCATAGGACTGTTATAATAATGCAAACATGTATTTGGAAAAATAGAACAAAGTACATAACAATAGGCAATCAAGTACGCAAACCTCTTTTGTGTCAAATTTGGAGATTGACATGTATAGTAAGGTACATTCAGAGCGAATACGTAAGAGTGATTATTTTTTTGCAATTAGTGCAGGCATCATAAATCAACGAGGGAATTTCAATGACGTATGCAAAAAGTCGGCAATATCTGACCTGCATATTGTAAACTGTAAAGATTATGTTTTGTTAAAAGAATATATGCAAGCATAAAGTTTCATTTGTAAGGGAAATTTCTAGCTTACATTTCGCGTAGATGCATATTCATATAATCTAATCCTTCGAGCGTCGAACTTCTCTAGATTGTACATACGTAATGTTATCTTACGCATGAAATCAAAATGGGTCATCACACCCTTAGTGCCAGAGAACCCAATATATGTAGGGAGGGTAACATGTATGAGATCAAGTATATATAACTTATAGGGGAAATGAAAATTAAAACTAATATTGTTGGTTGTATATACCATTCTTCAAAGTCTTCTGTTGCTTGAATGTCCTCGTTAATCAGCAATCTACTAATTGGTAAAGTAGAAACCGATATTCCTAAAAGTATATTTTATGTAAAAAAACATATTAATAAAGTATATCATCATAGTGATGTTAATCAATCTAATGGGGTGATAGTATATGAATTGGATGTGATGGTACCTTGATATTCTCTAATGTGCACTCTAGAAGCAATAAGTATATTTTCAGTAACCAAATGTTGTTGAAGGTAGGTGCCCTCAATTTCCGCAAAATCTCCCTATAAAGTTAGCCTCAACGGGCGCATGCTACATATAAGAATTAGATGTACTAATATTATTAGGGAGAGTAATATGTATTAATATAAAAGGAAAAATCTATACTAATGGAAATACATACTGCATATCAGAAAATAATAATTCGCGTCTTGCAGTGCCCCTACTCCTTGTCGTTTCTAACAGTGTTTTTGCCACTACCATGCCAATGACGTCTGTACAACAAAATAATATGAAAATGTTATAGATAATTGAGAGGAAATACATATAGAAATATAGGTACTTAAGTTCACCGTGTTAATTATACATACCTATAACATTGTCACGTGTTCTTAGACGCCGAGGGACATCAATGAATGACACACAAGGTGGTAGGTGCTGGTAAGAAATATCAGGACAATTCTCAACCACGCTAAGGAGTCTCGATCTCGGCGTAAAAACTTGTTCTTTACCACATTCCTTTCTCCATCAGTCATAGCATCAACCAAGAGCCCAGAGATATGGTAAACTTTGCCGGCATCGAGTATAGATCGCCATTGGTTAATTTGAGCATCACCTTCTATGCTAGCGAATATCTCATCACACTATAAAACAATCAACTCCATTAATAAGCAATGTACTTGTACATGATGGGAAAATTTTTAGGAACTTCAATAAACCAATACTTGATAGTCCATGAATATAACTTTCCACAGTGTGCGTTGCTCATATACTCAAACCATCATTGATCGCACGAGTCAAACAATTAGGGTGACCGAACTATTGCAAGGGTTGATGGCACATATGGGCGTAGAAGTATGCACTAAACCTGACATATCTGTAACCATCAATAAAAGAAGAAAATAGATTACTATAATCCAATGTAGTGAACACATCATGATAGCGAATGAAATCTACACTAATGCAAATAACACCATTGTTATATGAGTAGAAGGGACTAACCAAGCGTCAGGAATGCCATTAAAAATTTCACGGTAGACAATATTTTTGGTCATGTTGTGAGGCACATCCCTTTTGTTGCAAATTAAGAACTTTAGCCCTGAAGGACAGGTGACGCGAGAGATAGCTACATATAGTTGACCGTGAGAGAACACAGGTTTTGGGAGATAAACTCCTACACATTGTAATGTTTGGCCTTGACTTTTATTAACTGTCATTGCAAAACCCAACTTCAGAGGGAACTGTCTTCTCTTTAAGGCAAATGGTGAGTCCTTAGCTGAAGGACTTAAGTCAACCCGTAGAATAGTCACTACATGCCCAATATTTCTTCTAGTCAAGATTTTGGCTTGGACAACGTTAGGACCAAGTCTTTCAATAATCAAGCGAGTGTCATTGCATAACCCAATTGAGGGGTCAAGATTTCTTAGCAGAACAACAGGCACACCAACTTTCAACTGAAGTTCATGATTCGGGAATCCTGAAAAGTTCATACCATGTAGCATCTCAAATGGATTAATGTCATTAATAATGGAATCAATGTTGGTTGCTAGGAATGTGTCAGAACTCATGTATGTACGGCTACAACAGGGAATCATTGATAGAATCTTGGAATTTATTTCATCCACATTAGTGTTTAGGGGGGGCTAATATAAACGGTCCTAAAAGTATGATTCGTTTCTATAGCTTTCCACTAATCCTGGGTACACAAATTCGATCAAGTTCATGAGGCCGTTGTTGTCATTCTTAATGAAAAATTCTTCAGGAATCTTTATCCAATCCAATTCACTACCGCCTAAAAATGAGTATCCTTACACACGACCATTACCAACATTTAAAGTCCATTATGCAAAACTTCGTAACCGCTCATGTTCATTGTCACTTAAATTTGAATGCATAAGGCGCATGTTGGTTCTAAGATGTTTAAATGTTGCAGCAAGACCAAAAGGTTGCCCTTGATATTGAAGATGCAACGATATCTGTTCTACTACTCTTTGTAACAACAGGAAGTATTTGCTTGAAATCACCTCCAAAAATGACCATTTTCCTCCTAAATATTTGGTTCTAATTGCATAGATCTTGTAAAGACCGTTCAACTGCTTCTACCGTGTAGTGATGGGTCATGGGAGCCTCATCCCATATGATAAGTGATGTTTTCCTAATTAGCTGTGCTAATTCATACTGTTTAGAAATGGAGCATGTGGATGTCTCATCTACATCAATTGGTATTTTAAACATTGAATGAGCCGTTTTTCCAAAAGGTAATAATAATGCAACTATTCCAGAAGATGCCACGGATAGCACTATCAACCCTTTTGACCTAAAATGTGTTACGATAGTTTTCCACAGATATGTTTTTCCAGTTCCCCACTGCCATAAATAAAGAAGCAACCTCCTTCTCCATGTTCATCTGCCTGAATAACTTATTGAAAAACTCGCATTTGATCTGAATTCAATGTTGGTAGTAACATTTGTAGGTTATGGCTTTCTTGCTCTTGATCATAATCAAGTTATTCTCTAATAAGTCTATTACCAAGTTGATGTACCAGATTAGGTGATGGCAAAGGCATATGAGGGTAGTCCCTTAATGATAATCCATTCTTATTCAAAATCATCTCAATTTCATAAAGTCCAAGGTCCTATCGTTGTTCAACAGTAATCTATAAACTATGGTCTCTGAGATCCCTCTCTATTCGTCTTTGTAAATCATCAGTAAGGTCTTCCCAATGTTGCTCCCACAATCGATGGGGGTCAGACACTTCTGAGAACATAAGCATTCAACAGAACATACTTCGAAGTTCAATCCCCATTGCCCATAGTGATGCTTCTGCTAGGGCCTCATGCCCCTCACTAGCATCATCAACCAACCCTCGTGCTAAGCAAGCTTCCTTAAAAGTTGAATATAATATTCCACTAACGGTTCCTAAATCCTTATATGATGCAGCTCATTGAACAATGTCCAACAACATTCGCAGATAGTATCTCTCACCCATGTTTGGGTGAGCATAGGGCAGTCGGCCTATGCATACCCTTTGTTTTCTTTTGGTCCATTTCCTCATTCCTTTATTCCATACATAATAAGATGAGAATGTTGCATAGGTGTAACGTCTTACTTCAGGATCTTCAATATTCGCCATGAACCAACCTATGAGCATAGTAACCCTCTGTGCTCCTTCTTCCACAACCCTATGAAGTCGATCACGATCATTGAACATAACATATTGCTGTTCCGACAAGTGGTACTGCTATAGTTCAACTGACGGATAACGTTGCGTGATTTCGAATTCAAATATTCTCCAAACAGCATCCACTGGTGACACATAACAGCAATCCAAATATTGTTTAATCTCATTGACATCTTCATAGTTAGGAGGACCAATCCCCTGTTGAGGATTCTGGACATTGTCCTCGATCACTATGGTAGCTCTATCAGCTCCCTTATGCATGTATTTGTGAAGGTACTTAATGACCTTCTTTTGTGCACATCGCTTTACATTAGTATGTGCATCATATTTGACACATAGATCACGGTTATATGGGATTACCCATCTATTGTTCATTCTCTTACCACGAATAGTTACACTTCAACTATCATCCCGGCGCCTGTATTTCACGAAACCATTTTCTTCAATAATGGTCTTATCACAAAAACTCTTAGGGTAATGCTTTGTGCACATGTTACCATCCATGCATGGAGCATACGGGATGTCAGTGCCACATGGACCATGTATCATATGTCTTGTAACAGTTTCAAACGCGAGGGGGTCAGTGTCTTCATCAGGGAACTCTGCACATATAATATGGTCGATGTCTTCAGTGCACGTAGGCTTGTCCTCACTTGCAAGGGTTAGCAATATATGGGCATGTGGTAATCCCCGTTTCTGGAATTCAATAACATGTATATCTACAGATGTAACGGATGAGTATAGGATAGAAGGATTAAAACAAATGCCAATAAATAAAGCAATATTGAGATTTAATAAAATGCTAAATACATGAACTGGGTAGATGACAACATTACCTGCAATAACTTTACCGAAAAGATTTCTCTCCTTGAAGTCTCGTTTTAGCTCTTTTAGCCTTAAGCGAAATACTTGAGCAACAATGTCTGGCCGGTAATTCGTATATTGGCCTGGTTGTTGTGCTAGAGCTTCTTGGATGTCCGGCCAATTAGGATTGCAGGTGAATGTGATAAAAAAATCTGAATAGCCCATTTGATTGCAGATGGCCATTACATCAAAAAAATGTTGTCTCATATAGCGTGCCCCACCTGTGAATGATGCAGGTAGTATTAACCTTTTTTCCACTGCAAGAGCATTATTTTCATTAGCAGTAATAGCATCTTGCAAGCCGCTGTATAATTCTGCTCGCAATGCGCTTTGGTGATTTTTGATAAATTGCAGCATAACAATCCACAATAAATTGAAGGAACAATCTGCCGCATCGAAGTAGAATGTTTCCTTCATCAAGCCTATATTGTATGAAGAAGGCATAAAATTCTCTCATTGTCACCATTATTCGATTATTGCTTGATCCCCCCACACATTGAATGTAAGCTGACCAACCATCCGTTCTATAAGAAAATAGGGGTGGGTATTGAAGGGGCATATACGATGGTTGCATTTCATATACTCGCTGTAAATTTCCATCGATTTTTCGAACAATAATATCTCAATGCTCTTCACCTCCAACGCCACCAGCGACTATGAGAGCTGTAACTTCATCCGCAGTGGATAGTGTGTATTGTCTTCCAGGACGTGCTTTAATAATGCGAATGCTTAAATTAATCACAACATTTGCCTCAAAGATATCACGTGCATTGCGAAAAACCTTGACGTAAGGGTTCACAACATCAAGCATATGTTGTAAAGCCTGTAATGTTTCCTCTTCAACTCCACACACACTTTGTTGACCATTTAAAGTTCGACATCTATTTCACACTTCGTCATTTGTGTCATAGATATATAGCTAACCAATTGGGTCGCTGTCCTTCTGCAGGGAGTAATGAACCAATTCGGTGGTAATTGTTTCTACTTATTCTGAATGAGTAAGGACCATGCCTATCCACTACAGAGTGGTCGATAGCTCCACCCATTGATGTGAATGATAACATGGAGTTATACATCATTATATTATCAAGAAAATTAGGCTGATTCAACAATGTGTTCAGCACTGGAGGAGGTGGGGGCAATGGCGGCAACATAACACGTCCACTTTGACAACATATCATGAATCGAGGTTGTGACACACTACCTCTTACAACTCGCTCATCCAACCACATGGACGCTCGACAGTGGCCATAAGAAACCAAAGTTCCTGTGAAATTCCAATGGATTGAGAACCTTCTTGCAAGTGGAGTGCTACGTGCAATTGCTAATTGCAATTCTCTACATTGTGATTGATAGCGTTCTTGTTCCACGACGAATTGTGATTGTGTATGATCTGGATTACGCCGATTAAATAGCCTCCATTTTGCGTTTTGTCGTGCAAGTCTAGCTCAAAGCCTATTTACAGTGCTCTCACCACTTCCACTTGGAATTTCCATCGCTACTTCAGGAAAATTATGTGCGTTATTAGGTAAAAGTTCATCATTTTGTTGTTCAATGAAGCAGATGTAGTTGCATCCATACACTATTTAGTAACATATTTTTTCCCTATACAGTATGATTTTGTATAGATTTGTGAATGAATTTTAGGAGTGTCACAAAGTTTGATAATGTAAAGGGTGGTTTTAATCTGCTCGGTATGTAAATTTATCTAACTGGTTGTCAAAGTGTGACTCACACAGTATGATTTTGTACTGAAGTTTCGTCTATTTCATGCTCTTTTAGGTTCCATTATGTGGTACATTATTTATTGTGTGTTTAATACATAAGAAATGAACTATGCAAAATATTGAGAATTTGATGAAAATCGTGTATTTGGGGATAAAATCAAAGGAAAAGTATACTACCTATTGTATGATAAAGGACTTATTATTAATTGAAGCAATTTTAGGAGGGTCACAAAGTTTGACAATGTAGAGGGTGTCTTTAATTTCATTGGTATGTAAATTATCCGGCTGTTTGTCAAAATATGACTCCTATAGTATGATTTTATATAGAAATTTCCTCAATTTCATGCTCTTTTAGTTCGATTGTGTTGTACGTTATGGTTTATGTATATAATATTTAGGAAATGAACTATGATAAATGTTAAGAATACTGCCTCTTATTTCACAAAGGACGTATTATTCATTGAAGGAATTGTAGGAAGTTCACAAAGTTTGATAATGTAAACTGTGTTTTTAATTTGCTCGATAGGTAAGTATAAGTAATGTAAGTAAACAATTTCTAGTAACCAAATATGTAGTATAATAATTATACATGTATATTATTTATTATTTACATTAAGTATTGTAATTACTAATTATGTACATATGTAATTTACATCGAGTAACCAAATACGTAGTATAATAATTATACACGTATATTATTTACATTAAGTATTGTAATTACTAATTACGTACATAGGTAATTTACGTGGTAAATATTGTGGTAATGTTTGTACGCGGAATTATTATTCTCTTAATGTTGATTTTTAGGTTTTCCATCTTAACCAAAGGTAAGTATAGTATATATATATATATATATATATATATATCAAATGTTGGTTTTAATTCATGTGGAGATGTACACAATGGGTTATCTGTATAACAGGTGAAAGCTCTAACGTTAATATCGATATATTTTTTATAACGCATACTATACTTCATATATTGATGACAAATATGTGCATAAGAGTACCCAAAATATTAACCAACAATATGTGCATATTATTCCCACAAAAAAATTTTAAAGAAGTGGAATAGAAACAAAGAAGAATGCAAAAATATTAACGAACAATATGTTCGCGTAATGAGTATAGTAATATGATAAACTAACATCAACAAATATCAATATTGAGGACAAGCCAGCGAGAAAAGAATACAAACTTTATTTTATGTGTTTGTTAAAGAAAAAATAGAACACAACAAAGATAATTTTTATAGCACTGAGATCTCAAGTTGGGCAATGACATTATTAATCTAACCATAAAGAATTTAAGATGAATTATTGTACAAATATTACTTTCGCATGTGTATATGTGTTATAGAGATGAATTTATCTAAAATCATTGATATCAATTTAAGGTGCTTTATTATACGAAAAAAATTGTGCATATGTGGTTATCAACTTTAAAATATACAGTATATGTCATTTAGTTCAACTAATACAATTTTTGAAAGTTGTTTTCAAAAATTCGAGTTCAAATTCTGCCTGCATTGATCAGGACGCCTCATCCACACCAAAAAACAAAAATAAAAGAAGACAACTTATAATTGATGATATATAAAATGTGCAAAAGAGAATTCAGTATAAGCAGTAAGCAGTAGGTTGCTTCCTTGGACCTGCAATTAGCTCAATGGCTTCCAGGCATGCATGCAAATTGCACTCTACTCCTTTTTTTTCCCCTTTAATTCGATGTCTAATTTGACCCAATTACAAAAGTTCCTTTGTTCATTGTCAATGA
>JACYFF010031955.1:14493541-14530582 GCA_017589665.1 Selenicereus undatus
CCATCAGTCAACAAAGTAATATGTAAATGACGAACTTGAAGTTATCTAAATTCCACCATTAGTGAACAAAGCAATATGTAAATGAAGAGCTTGAAGTTATCTACAGGCTCAATACTGCAACCTAATTTTACCTAGTTCCAATCATCACAAAAGGCTAGACAATATAGGTCCCATTCACTGGAGAAAAGCAGCCAGCCACCCATTTCTAGCCTTCTGCCAATGTTCAACTCAATGTTAAAGACGTGATTATCCCAATAATGTGGTACAATGTGCTTAGTTGCCTGATGGGAGTAGAGATTGTAAAATTGCACACACACCAATTAATGAGCATGCTATCATGGACTTTGATATTTAAAGTTGAACCCTACCTCACAACAATGCCACCATACCACATTTACTGAACAAACGTTATGTGATTTTTCTATAGTCTATGGTCATTTTATATTGCATTTTAAAAACAATTTCAAATGATATTGCCCCTGATAAAACACAAATATATGCAGTTCAAGTCAGCTAAATTTATTTACATTTCACATTATGTTTAAAGATACAATCTAATCCCTCCACTACTTAAAATAAATATCTAGAAAATTCAGAGGGTTGTTGGATTATTAGTGTTCCAATTTTCTAAAATTTGAATTATTCATATCCAACAATCCTTAATTAAATGGTGTGAGGTGCTCACCCTCCCCCAAAAACATTTAAAGGAGTGAGGAAATTTTAAGATAATTAAAATATAACCACTTATAATATAACATAGCAAACAATTCCAAATGATATAAAGACACCAGGATCAGAACGAATCAAGCTTAACAGAATCATATTTTTCTTGGATTAATATACCCAATTAAGAACCATGAGATATAGAAATTTGAAAACAGAGGGTGGAAAAAACAGGGGAAAACAACAAATACAATAGAAACTATTCTTTTAATGGACAAACAATCCCCCAGTTTTTTTGCTTGTACTTTCTTTTTTTCATCAGAGTCTGTCTAAGAAATTGGGCGAAATTGCATCACTTATGTTATAAAAAGAGGTAATTTTGCATCCTAATTGTCGAAATTAATCAAATTTTAACAAAATATAATATATGTCGAACGTGTTGTCCCGAAGGTTTATTCCCAACAAAAAATTAAAGTGCATCCTCCCCCACCAGTTAGTCATCATGGTTTCCTAGACTTTGAAACTCAAAATTTAACCCTAGCTCACAATAATTCCAAAACACAGCATTTACTAAGCAAGGGGTTCGATAGCATCCCACTGGGACCTTCCCAGAAATCAAGCATCACACTACTACCTAATCTCAATGCAAAGTTTGAGCCACACAACACTTCACATAATGCGCAAAATTCAAAACATCATAAGCAAAAAGCATTGAGAAACCCCCCCTTCCCAATAGGGTTTTACATAAGGAATTAGCCTATTGCGAATATATCACGAATTGTGAAAGGCCAATACCTACAGTTGGAGGGGATTGAGCTTAAAATACAGGTCTGAAAAGATGAGCTCCAAAGTATCCTGCAACAGAAAAATTGAAATACATTAGTTTTCGCTTGCTCATACGGTCGATGGATGTTGTGGGAGAAAAATTGAAATTGAAATTGAAACAACCCCCAGGACCAAGAATGCACAGAATCAGGTGAAACAAATAATCAACTTCAGAAGCAAATAGCATCAAGACAATGTGAGAATTATGCGTACATTAGATGGATTATGCGTAATTGAAATTGAAACAACCCACAGAACCAAGAATGCAAAGAATGAAGTGAAAGAAAAAACAAAAATCAGAAGCAAACACCATCAAGGGAACGTGAGGATTATGCGTACCTAGCAAGATCAGAATCCTTTGGAAATATGTTTGGAAGAATTCAGTTGATTAATTGCAAACGATATATGAGATGGGAGAGGAAGTTGTGAGATAAGATGTGAGACTGCGGGAATTGATAGACTTTTAAAACCAAAACCACTTAGCCGTTTCAGGAGAACGTGAGGAGTGAACAACGAGCAGTTATAAGTTTTGATTGCGTTGGAGAAAGGGGAAGAGTTTGTGAGTGCTTATGAGTCTGAGAGAGGTGGGAAACCATATCATAACCGAGTCAGAATTTTTGTTAAAAATTAAAAGGTAAAATAAAAGAGAAATTGTGCAATATATCTAGAAATCCGAAACGACATATCTGGATTCAATCCTCAGATCTAAGGCTTCTTTCTCTTCACTTTCAATTCGAGCGACCTGTGCAAAACTGACTAAGATTTTTTTATAAAAAAAATCAGAGGTAAAATAAAAGAAAGATTGTGCAAAACCGACTCTTTGTCCTTCAACCTGCAAAAAAGGCCAACCCCGGGATGTGGTCCGGGGAACGCCTCTCCGACGGTCAAGTCAATTAGGTGTTCAAAAAGGTGCGAATGCTATAGAAAGTAAGTTCTTCGTCGTCAGCCCCCTTTTCCCGAGGAAAACAGGTCACTATTTATAGTTTGTTTGAAAAAGGGGTAGAATAGTAATCTTCCCTTAACTGCTTGCTTGAGTCTCCGGTCCTGTAGCCATTGGGCCTAGAGGAAAGCCCCAAGGGTTGCGTTTCGGGCCCCTTGGGGTGTGACCTTGTGGGTGAATATAGGCTGGCATTCCTAAGGATTCTTGGCCCACATAGGGGCCTAATTGATTAAACATATCCCTGGGCCAGGCCCAAGAGGCGATATCTGTATTTTTTCCAAATCACTTAGCCCCTCACATCTTACCTGATCTCTGTGCCCGTCAGATGGTCAGGTGAGATGTGGACCCAGGGGTTTTATCGTCCCAATAACTCTACTCACCGGTCTACGGTGGAGTGAGATGGGCGCATTATGGCCACCTGCCACGTAGCAAGGGATTACGGGGATTTGCACCCCTGGGTTGGACGGTTGCTACAACTGTCAAACATAAATGCACAGAGTTTCAGGGTGAGAGCTGTGCATGCACAAGGTAATTATGATCTGACATAAAGGCGATTGAAGGAACGTAGTGGCCCACAACATGTGGATCTTCATGTCTATCTTGCTTGCCTATAAATACCCCGTGGTTTTTGTTGGAGATGGATGCGATTACAATTGTTGAACTTCCTGTATAGTTTTGGGGGGTTGCATGTCCAGGACGGCCTGAACATTGTCTGGATTTGCTTCTATGCCGCGATGACTGATCATGAAGCCAAGAAACTTTCCTGACCGCACCCCGAAGACGCACTTTTTTGGGTTGAGCTTCATGTTGAACGCTCGGAGAATCTCGAATGTTTTTCGCAAATCGGTGGGGTGGTCGCTCTGGAGCTTGCTCTTGACGATCATATCGTCCACATACACTTCCATGGTCCGCCCGATTAGCGGCTCGAACAGTTTGGTGACGAGACGTTGGTAAGTGGCCCCTGCATTCTTTAGGCCGAAAGGCATGACTTTATAGCAGTGGAGGTCGCGGTCGGTTATGAACGCCGTCCTTTCCTGGTCTTCGGGACAAAGGGGTATCTGGTGGTACCCTGAGAAGGCATCCATGAAGCTAAGCAGGGCATGGCCGGCCGTGGCGTCCACCAGTTTGCCGATTTTTGGCAGGGGGTAACTATCCTTCGGGCAGGCCTTGTTCAGGTCCGTAAAATCCACGCACATCTTCCATGCGCCGTTGGGCTTTTTTACCAACACCACATTTGAAACCCATTCTGGGTACTGGTATTCTCTGATAAAGCCGGCCTCTAGCAGCTTCTGGTCTTCCTGGCTCTCCGCGGCCGCGCGCTCAGGGCCCATGTGGCGCTTCTTCTGGACGACCGGTTTGTGCCTTGGATCGGCATTCAAGTGGTGCTCCATTACTGTGTTAGCTATGCCGGGCATCTCACTGGGGCCAAAAGCGAAGATGTCCTTGTATTCTTGCAGAAGGCAGACGAGGGGTTGACGCTCTGGGTCGGCCATACCGCACCCAAGCTGTACAGTGCGCTCTGGCCGCCCCTCTTCTAATTGTATATGCTCGACTTCGTCTTCAACCTCTGGCCGACGTCGCGAAAGTTCAACGGCGATGGAGTGAATTACCAAGGTCTCAGGACCCGTCGCGACAGGATTTCCCTTCGCCCTCTTTGCTGTTGCGAGTGGTCCTGCGACCTCCCGCTCCCGGGGTCGTTCGATGAGGGGCTTTATGTTGACTAGGTAAGACTCTCGTGCCGTCCGCTGATCCCCCCGGAGCTCGCCGATGGTTCCGTCGTCAGTCTCGAACTGGGGCTGGAGGAGATAGGGTGCAACTACGGCCTTAACCTTATGGAGTGTAGGCCGTCCGAGAATCACATTGTATGTCGTGGGTACATCGACCACAAGAAAATCACCTTCCAAACTTCGGAAACGGGTCCTGTCCCCGAAGCGCACCGGTAGGCGAACGGTCCCAGCAGGATTCACCTCTTGTCCTCCAAACCCCAAAACAGGAGTTGTAATGGGATCGACCGCGCGCCCTGAGTGAGAAAGTTTTTGGAGGCATTCCCTCGTTATGATGTCCACAGAGCTGTCGGTGTCTACGAGGATACGGCGCACCACCGCGTTTGCAATTTTCATCTCAACCACCAGTGGGTCGTTATGGGGGGTAGCTAACTGTGGGGCATCCTTGCCTCCAAAGACCATGGTGGGCGCCGTGAGGCCAGACTTCTGTTCCATGGTGAGCACCTGTTGTGCGCTCCTTAGCTGTGCTTTCCAGGCCGACCGTGTCAGATCCGTCATGTGGCCACCCGCGATGGTTGCCACAATTTCTGTCGAGCACTCATCATCCCATGGCTGGGATGGCTCGGGGTTTTGTTCCTTCCGCAGCAGGCGCGGTCCCTTTCTTAGAAAGCGATCGATTTATCCTTTGTCTGCGAGCTCATGGAGAGCTTTCTTTAGCTCTCTACATTCGGTTGTGGTGTGGCCGCTCTGTTTGTGGAACTCACAATATTTCTGTGCGTTCTACGGCCGGGGGGCCATGGTCATCGGAGGTGGCCGACGCAGCATCGGATGCCCTCGTACCTCCATGAGGATATTCCTCGCATCAGTGGTGAATCGGGTATCTAGAGTTTCCACTGGCTGCCTTCTGTCCCGGAGATCGGGGTTCCTTTCACCGCGAGTGAAACCCCTATCCCTTGGAGCCTTCGCCTTCTTGGGGGCGTCCGAACCCTCGGCGCAGATTTCAGTGGCTCGGATGAAGTCGGCGGCCTTTCTCAATGCTTTAGCTAAGGTGGTTTCTTTCTGTTCCGCCAAAGAGAACTTAAAACGTCCGCTCTTGAGACCGTTCAGAAAAGAGGTGTATGCTACACCATCTTCCAATTCCGGGATTAGGACCGCCTCCTGATGGAACCGTTTGACGAACTCGGCAAGGGACTCCTGCGGCCACTGCTTGATTTTTGACAGGTGGATGCTAGTTCGCCGTTCTTTACGACTCGCAATAAACTAACCAACGAATTTGTCGGTCAGGTCTTGAAAACAGACTACGCTCCCCTGGGGCAGACCATTGAAGCAAGACTGCGCTACCCCCTTTAGGGTGGCGGGGAAGTAACGGCAATAAGAGGCATCGTCTACATCTTGGACGTACATTTGAGCTTTGTAGACCCCCAGGTGCTCCTCTGGGTCCCCGGTTTCATCATATAGATCAACCATTGGCATCTTCACTTTTCCGCATCTTGGGGCGTTCACGATCTCTGGGCAGAAAGGGGTTGAGAAAGAGGGGGCGACTAAGCGGGCAGCCGTTCCCGATACTTTGATGGGAGTACCGAGGCGCCGTTCGACCTCCACCACAGAAGGACTTCTCGTGTCCCCGATGGGGTGTAACCCGCGATACGGGGAGCGATCCCTCATGCGGAACTCATAGCCGCCTGCTTCCCTCACCGGGGGACTCCGCGCCCGGTCTCGGTTACTGCGACGCTCTGGGCTGCGGCGACGACCGCGCGACTGATCTCGTGTGAGTCGGGAGGTCTATTCCTGCTCCTGAAGCCAACCGGATTGTCGCGAGTGAGTGGCGTAAGGAGTTGAGGCGGTAGCGGAAGCTACGGTGCGTCCGCGCTCGGATCGACAGGCGACATCAAGTGTAGTACGGTCTTTCTGCCGTTCGTCTTGGAGACGGGGTATTTGGTACGACCTCCCCTCACGGGCGTGGCCCCATGAGCGTAGGGACCCTAGTTCCTCCCGGGGGGACTCGGCCCGTGGCCTGAGGTGCCCAGGAGGGTTGGAAGGGTTTCTTTCGCCGTTCATCTCCAGAGCCCTCTGTACCTGCTCGGTGACCTGTCTCGTGATGGTGTCTGCCATGGTGGACATGAGACCTTGGCACGCGTCCACTGTGACGTAAGCTGGAGGTTCTTGCTGCAAGGCCCCAACTAGCCGAGGGTCTGCCCTAGAACTCTCGCTGGCATCCTCAACCGCGGGCGGCGTAGAAGGACCCACGGCTGGTGCGTTTTCTCTACGCGTCATCGCTCGTGTCGCATCGCTGACTACCATCGCTACCGCTCTCTCCCCACAGACGGTGCCAATCTGATTCCGCCGGGAATCTGTTTCGTGGTTGTGTTGATGACGTGGGGCGAGAGAACGGGTTTATCTGACAGCTGGCGATCAACACGACGTCGTCCTCGACTCTTTGTCCTTCAACCTGCAAAAAAGGCCAACCCCGGGATGTGGTCCGGGGAACGTCTCTCCGACGGTCAAGTCAATTAGGTGTTCAAAAAGGTGCGAATGCTATAGAAAGTAAGTTCTTCGTCGTCAGCCCCCTTTTCCCGAGGAAAACAGGTCACTATTTATAGCCTGTTTGGAAAAGGGGTAGAATAGTAATCTTACCTTAACTGCTTGCTTGAGTCTCTGGTCCTGTAGCCATTGGGCCTAGAGGAAAGCCCCAAGGGTTGCGTTTCGGGCCCCTTGGGGTGTGACCTTGTGGGTGAATATAGGCTGGCATTCCTAAGGACTCTTGGCCCACATAGGGGCCTAATTGATTAAACATATCCCTGGGCTAGGCCCAAGAGGCGATATCTGTGTTTTTCCCAAATCACAAATAAAAGAAAGTGATAATAGTAGAATGAGAGTAAAGTTTAGATATCACTTATATTGCAATAATCCGTTGTGCATTTTTCTAATAAAAGAATTGAAATGCCTATATAACATTTGTTGAAAATCCCTAATTATATGAAACTCACAAAACCTTTGGATTAAAGCAAATTAAAAGTGATTCTAAACTAACAAACTTAGCTTGCACAATACTCTTAATTATGTGTGTATAGATTTTTTTTTCTTCCAAAAAAATGTAAGAGAAAGACGCCAAATAATATCCACTTCATGAACAACATCCCATTTTATCAAAACAATAGCCTTGAAGATTTGAAATTTTATATCACACAATAGATGAAATTGTGTATCATAACAATCTTTACAAAGCTCTAAAATGGTGCAATGAGAGTGGTTTGCAGGATTTAGTGTAATCTTAACCATAAAAATTATTTATGCATTAAATCTAATCCGTTAATTTTAAAGTTAAGATATCTCTTTATTTTATTTAAAAAATCTTCCATGATTTTGGATATACATTATAAAAGATAGATGACAATCTAATTATCTAGGAGAAAAATCAGGCAATTATATTTATTCATTAAATCAAAACCGTAGATTTTAGTTTTAAAAAACCACTTTATCTAGTGAAATACTCATTTATAATTTTTATTTTTTAAAAAATCACTCATAATTTCGGTTATATTTGATAAAGGATCCATAATAATTTTATTATCTGAGGAAAAAAATTCCAAGTGGTTAGTCTTTGGAAAAACCTAAAATGCTAGCTACAATGGGTGTGGTTTGTAGAATTTGATATAATCTCAACCATAAAAATTAGGCAATTATATTTATTCATTAAATCTAAACCGTAGATTTTAGTTTAATAAAACCATCTTATCTAGGTAAACTACCCATTTATAGTTTTTATTTTTTAAAAAAAATCACTCATAATTTCAATTATATTTGATAAAGGAATAAAAGGATACATGATAATTTCATTATCTAAAAAAATCCAAGCAGTTGAAAAAAGTGATAATCTTTGAAAAAATAAAAAATGCTAGCTACAATAGGAGTAATTTACAAAATTTAATGTAATCTCAGCCATAAAAATTAGTCATCTATGAAATCTAATTCTTCGATTGTGTATCTAATTTGTCTATCTACCTACACTATATCAATAACAATATTTGAAAAACCCTAAAATAATAACACTAGAGTGATTTGCAGGACTTGGTGTAATCTTAGCCACAAATATTATTAACTCATTAAATCTAAATCCTTGATTTTAAAGTTTAAAAAAAAAACAGTTTGTAACTGTCGTCTATCTCCAAGCAAAATATTGCTTTACTTTTATTTATTTTTAAAAACAAAACTTAGGGGAGTTAACTACCTACTTCCCATATTTTCAATTATACGTGAATGTGAGGGCTTTGGATACTTTCAACTATTGATTTTGTGCATGTCTTTTTCTCTCATCAAAGCACGCACGTGCGCACATACACTCTCTTTCACTCCAGGAAATTTATTCCATCAATTTACTTTGGAAATCGCTTCCCTAATATTCCTTCTTCCCTAATGTTTTTTTATAGTCATCCTTTAATCATTTACTAGATGAATTTTAAAAATTTTTTGGCTATTTTGTTTGGGGATTTGTGTGATACATAGGTGCAAGGAAAACAAGAAAACACAAACAATACTCATGAAGCAATGCAGGTGTGCAAAGACAAGAAGAACATATGAAAACCTTCTTCTTTTTCTTTTGTTTTCAGTTCCTGGGATTGAATATCTACTAGCATTATCTGATGGTGTGATTGTTTCTACTTTAGTTCGTTTATTAATTTCAGTTTTGTGCCTGGTGGATTTTTGTTACGATTAGCAATTCTTTTTTGGTTGTGTGTTACCAAGGATTTGATTTTTTTAACTTCTTTTTATTTTTTAAGGTGTAAGAATGATAAATAGAATAGTCACAATAATGAAATTTTGAAGGAGGGTGGTTGATTTTGAAGTCAGAGATTTTGAGAGGAGTGATTTAGAAGGGGGCAATCGACTTCAGAAAATTTAATGAAATCTCGAGTTTTGAGCTCCATTTTTTCTTTTCTTTTTGGAGGAACTAATTGTAGAGCATGTTTAATATGACGAGCACTAAATTAGGAATTTTGGGAGTTAATAATTATGGAAGGACTTGAAGCATTGCATTACTGTCTAATAGGAACCTCAAGTACAAATAGATATCATTCAAGGAGTTGAATAAATATTTTGATTGACTAGGAAGAGAAAAAAAAGAGAAATAAAGGAATATGATCTATTTTTGAAAAATGATCCCTTCATCTTAGCATAATTAATTACTATCTCTTTTAAAATATTATTGTGAAAAAACAAAAATAATGAATTTTAAAGGCACATATAGTTTAGTATTTAATGAAAGATAATAAATTTTATATTATGATTCTTTCAGCTTTCTTTCAACTTCAACTTCTTTGGTACTGATTCTCCTCTTTAAATGCTTCGCAAGCGCTTTTATCTATAAACCTTTAAACCTTTTTCACAAAACCTTTTTCGTGGGTCTCTTGGAATCAACCTTTCTATGGGTAGGAATACCGGTAGAGATAAGGTTGCCTACAACTGGATCTCCCCAAACCCCGCGAAAGCAAGACCCACACTGGGAGGTGTTGTTGTTGTTGTTGTTGTATTCTTACTGTTTTTGGGTCAGATTTGAATATCTTACAACACTACCATTCTTTGAAGATATTACAAAGGGGATGCTAGTTAACAACAAGGGTGAAGCAAAACAACTCATTAGAAGAAACAAATGGGTTGTTCAGTATCGTGGAGTGTAGCTCCAATGTTATTCAAGAATTTATGTATAATTTTCTATGTTTATAGTCAGGTGAGGGTCTTTAATATACGTTATATTTTTGGATTCACATTTTTTTTTGGGTTATCATAGGGAGTATCATACACTAGATATGTTATGTTGTAAAATTTATAATCCATAAAGGTTGATGTATAATGCATAAACGTAGGAGTTAAAAAGAGAAAATGACTTTGTTTTAAAAGAGATTTGGATATCTAATTATTCTCAAATGTGGTGTTGTCTAGTGTAAACGAAGGGGTATTTTTCACTTATAACTTAGCGAAACTATTTATACGTGAGTGATACATGATCCTAACTGTTTCACGCTATGTGCTGATTATTTCAAGAATTAAGACCTACTTTTAATAGATTAGTTTTCCCCGTTATAATCCACTTTACAGCTAAACTTAGTGAGATTTGAGACTTTTAGACGTAGGGGAGAATGATTGATTCCCCAATTAAAGTTTCCATTGATTGAAAATCACAATTTTGCTAATTATATGATCGAGTAAATCAAACAATATTTTATCTTATTATTAATAAAATATTTATGAGACAAATGATTTTATAAAATGAATATTCACTAGTTTTTAAATTAAAATTTAATTTAAAAGATAGTTTATACATCGCACGGGTCTAGTATCATAAACTAAAAATGCTTATGTGTTATAAATATTTAAATGGAGCATTAAAGCATTGTAATAAAATAAACTGTTGTTTCGATAGTTGCAAATCAAGCAACTTTTATTTTATTTTATTTTTTGCTTCGTGCATGACAAATCCCACCAAATGCACCAATAAAAAGCTTAATAATTCCCAAATTCAACTTTACATAGCTAAACAATAGGTTTAGGCAAGATGATATGTTTCAAAGATTTGACAATAACTTCAATATCTATTCAAATTAAATGTTCTATAAACAACGTTTCAATATTATTATTTTTCATTATTTTGAATTGTATATTCCCTATTTGATTAGAGGATGAAACTACAATCTACTTCGCATTTTATAGTTGGCTGTGAAATTTTAAGCAACTTCTTGTCAACATTATCGGAAATAGCCAGGGGTATGAGGAGTTTCATAGGCAAGAAAACAAACGCTTAGTTTGAAAATAGTTGAAATATAAAAAAATAATTTTTTAAGGAGATATAAGATTGCACTCGTATTTTTAGGTTGGTAATGCGTTTAGGTTACATGTTCAATGCAACACTAGATTAATCACAAATCTACATCAATTACTAAGAAACTTCTAAAGCTCCATTCAATCAATTATTTTTAAATATTAAAGCCATGAAGTTTCCACTCGTCATGCAGTGTATTGCCTAGTCAGTATGCCTCATGTCACTTTCGTATGAATTCACTAATTCTTTAAGTACAACAATAATAATTACTATATATAAGATGAATATGTGTGTGTGTGTATATATATGTGCGTGTACACACACACACACACACATGTGTGTGTGTGTGTATGGAGTTGCTCCAATGGGATGAGGTTCTTAATACGATGAGTAGGATGAAGCAATCTGAGCAGTTTATTCTGATCTAAGGGCTACGAATTAATCTGAACTCACGTGACCTCTCAGTCAAAGGCTTTTTTTCTCTTTCTTCCTCGTAGAGCTACTTCGAGCTAGTCCTTCCTTGCTGCATCCTTCATGCCTGGCTCCTTCGCTTGCTTTAT
Organism: Selenicereus undatus; assembly: GCA_017589665.1. Lineage (NCBI taxonomy): Eukaryota > Viridiplantae > Streptophyta > Magnoliopsida > Caryophyllales > Cactaceae > Selenicereus > Selenicereus undatus. The sequence goes on from JACYFF010031955.1 coordinate 14,505,068, forward strand.
CCCCCCCTCTCTCTCTCTTTGTGGCGCTCTTGCTGGTCATTGTTAAAGGTCTGTGGGTGCAATTTTCGAATTTGAGTTATTGCAACAACGACCCATAGTTCACCCGAAAGTTCAACAACTAAATCTTTTTCGAAATCAGTTCAAGTGAGTGAATTGCAATCAGTTACTTCGTTCTCGCTAAGTTTGAGTTGTTTTTTTGCGTTATTATGCCCTAAATTGCGCGAAATTGCCAATTCGTTCGTTAATGTAAATAGATTTGTTGTTGTCAGTTTGATTTTAAGAATGCTCTCTATGTTTTCAGCTATAAGAGGTCATGAAGCTTTGATAATGTTTACTGTTGAGTTTGTATATGGCTTCAATCATAGACATAGTTGATTTCAAATTTGATCGCTAATGACAAATGCATTGATCACCATTCTTATACTATCTTATCACTATTCTGTTTTATATTGATCGCCTTGTTGGAAGTAACTCGTTTCTATGAAGTTGTACCAGCATGTGATGACCCGATGACTTAATCACTGACCTTATTCTATTTGCTCACCAAACACACATGTAGTGATCACCGAGTGGACAATGAGGGACTTCTGAGAATGGTTATTGGGTAATGTGTATGGTCACTAATATTGTTCCTACTGATCACTGATCTTATATTTAGTGATCACTAGATACGTTTCCCAGTGATCACCATATTGTAAGGGATTGATCCTAACAAAGTGTCAAAAAAAAGACCTCTCACTCATTTGATCACTGATATGCAGCCAACAGATTACAAAACACTTGTATACTGATCACCAAATATACAAGGAACGAGTAACATATGTGATTAGTAATGTTATCCCTATTGATTACTGACAACATGTCTGCTAATCACCGAAATTACATGTATAGAATTATAAACACTAACTGAACTAGTAAACAATTTTATAAAGTTGATCACTAATTTTATATTTTTTGGTCATTAGATATGTTTCCCAGTGATCACCATACTGTACTGACTAATTTTCTACTTATTGATCACTGATCCTAATAAAGTGTAAAAAAAAAAAAAGAACAGTGAGTCACTTGATCATTGATCTGGAACCAATTGATCACAAAACACTTTTCTACTGATCACCAAATATCCAATGAGAAAAATTTATCTTGTTAGGAAGGAGGAACATATGTTATCACTAATTTTATACTTATTGATCACTAACAATATTCTTGTTGATAATTGAATTACAATTACATGCATAGAATGATAATCGCTGACTGAAACAGTAAACAATATTATAAAATTTTATGACTAATTTTATGCTTATAGATCACTTATAATATGTCCGTTGCTTAGAAAATTTCAACTAGTTGAAGGAGACTCTTTTTTTGATATAGGTAGTCTAATATATAGATTGTTCGACAGTAACCAAGTGCAGTCGTTGCGGGTTCCTTCATCACAGACAGACTCTGGTGCACTGCTTATACTAATGAGTTTTTGTTGGCTACAGTTTCTGTTGTTTAATGTTAACCTTTTGCTTTCCTAATGTTTACCTAGGACATGCCGTGTCATCCATGTCAGTAGTTATAGATTCGTCGATAGATGACAGAGGCGAGTGGGTACCAAACTGCGATGATGGAATGCTTGTACCGAGGTTGGGCATGGTGTTTGACATGGTTGAAGACTGCCTTGAATTCTACAAGAGATACGCTGTTTATGTTGGTTTTAGTGTCTGCAGCGGTCACACCATGAAGAACAAGGCGGGAAGTCTTTGAAACCGTTCGTGTGCTCCAAAGAAGGATTTCGTTGACCTGCCAAGATGCCGGAAATTGTTACGGTTAAAGCCGAAGCCATGCTCCAAGCCAGAACGGCCCTGAAGGGGGGAAGCTGAGGCGAAAGCGGGCGAAGATAAGAGAAGGGTGCCAAGCTCATATTCTTTTCAAGTCCACCGACGATGGGAAGTTTGAGATAATTGAGTTTCACGAAGGGCATGTTCACCCCCTGTGCACACCCAGTAGGAGGTAGTTCCTTACTTCAAATAGAAACGTTAGCTCCGTCCATAAAGAAATGGTATGCAAGTATGCGCGAGCTAATGTAGGGTCGTCAAAGATGTATCACCTCCTAAAAGAACAGGTTGTTGGGTATGAAAACATTGACTTCACACAGAAGGACTTGCAAAATTACCACAGAGATTTGAAAACCCTCATCAAAGACACATATGCGCACATGTTTATAGATGTGCTGAAGAACAAAAAGGAAGTCAACCCATGCTTCTTTTTTGACTATCAGGTTGGTGAAGACAACCGATTGAAGAGCGTGTTCTAGTCAAACTCTCTGAGCAGAAGAAGCTATGCCATATTCGGTGATATACTATCGTTCGACACGACACACAAGACTAACCGGTACTTAATGGTGTTTGTGCCATTCACAGGGCTAAATCACCACAGGCAACTAATTTATTTTGGCGCCGGTCTATTGAGGGATGAGAAGGTAGAGTCCTTCCAGTGGCTGTTCAACAACTTCCTGATTTCCATGGGCAGCCACATGCCAAAAACAGTGATCACAGACCAAGATTAGACGATCAGACAGGCAATAGCCAATGTTTTTGAGACATCGATCCATCGATTCTACATGTGACACATCATGAGAAAGCTCTCTGAGAAATTGGGTTGCACGCTGAATGGCTGTGAGGATTTCATCGAGCGCAAGGGGTGCGTATTGGCATCGGACTCTCTCGACGAGTTCGAGGAGTCCTGGGGAGAGATGCTAGAGGAGTTTGACTTGGCCGACAACGAGTGGTTGTGCCGTATATACGAGATTCAAGAGCTTTGGGTGCATGTCTAATTTAAGGAGGATTCTTGGGGGTATTTTGAGGACGACGTCAGGTTCTGATAGTCAAAACTCTATGTTTAGTTCCCTAACGTGTCCCAACCTTAGCGTGGTGGAATGATAGGTTAGATTTGTGCACGCTGTGGAGTCACAATGCCATTGTGAGTGCAAGCCTGAAAATGCTTCTCTAACATCATTTCCGAAGCAGAAGACATCATATGAGATTGAGACGCATACGAGGAACGTATACACTCACACGAATTTCTACATGTTCCAAAGACAGTTATGCATCGGTTGGATGTACTGCCATATGCAGGGTATCACTAACATAGAGAGCGACTGAACCTATGAGATTAAACACAATTATGAGAACAAAATGAGGATCTGTTATGTGGTGTATAATAATAAGCTTACTTCCGAGTGCCAGTGCTCATGCTAGCTTTTCAACTTGGATAGGATTCCATGCTGCTCGTTTTCACATCCAATTTACTAAGAGAAATTTCGGTAGCTTATATCATTAATAGGTGGACAAAATGGTAGCAAAAGCACCGATGTATGAGTTTGACAGTGTTGTGGGAGATGCTTGTGGAGAAATAGCCGCACAAATTAAGCTCATAGGTGATGCGAGGTCTCAGTTTTACAAGTATATGGATTTGGCTGGGCGCATCCCTGCCAAGCTGCAGCTATTGTTAAGTTCAATGATTTTAGTTGAGCGTCAACTTTAGGACATGGGTGGCGAGTCAGCGAGTAACGTAGCAGCCGATATGCATACCTACTTTGGATGTGCGATGCCAAACCATATTGCGATACATTCACCCTCGACGTCCGTAACTAAAGGAAGAGAAAAGAGGACGAAGATGGGGGTTGAGAAGGCTGTTGAGCACCAATCATCCATGCGGATATGCCACTGCTACAATCAGGTTGTTTTCCATGACAATAGAAACTGTCCGAAAAGGAGACGCTAGTGAACTATCTATAGGGGTATGTGTGGTTGTGTGTGTTTCATTTATTAAAAAAAAAGTTTTTATCGGGTATTAGTTAGTGATTAGTAGGATTGCTTTTACTGTTCATTAGTGTTCCTTTTGATAATCAGCTGTTGAAATGATGAAAACGTGTTTTGCAGAGTTGAAATATATGTGCTCATTTAGAAACTGATTTGGTGATTAGTAGAACTATGTTTGGTGATCACAAGATCTATCCTAGTGATCACCATAAATATGTTGCTATTGCATGAAAAATATTCTCATGGATACTCGTATTAGTGGGTTATGATCATAAAGAATCATACTGTATGTTTCTATGGATGATATCAATTGCTGATCAACAGATCTAGTTTTGGTGATCATTACAACTGTGTTGGGTGATCGTTAGAGGTATGGTTGGTGATCACTATATTAATGTATGGTGTTCAACAGAAACATATTGTGAGTGATCACTGTATCGATTGTATATGTTTTTGCCTTTTTGGTGATCATTAGACCTGTGTTTGATGATCACATGATCTTTTGTGGTGATCAACATAGATATGTGTGTTTTTTTCCAAACATATTGATGTTGTATTTGTGTTTTATTCTAATCAAACATATGTATGTTGTATACGTTTTTGAAAAGGATATCATTTGGTGATCAACAATACTAGTTTTGGTGATCGTTAGAGCAATTTTGGTGATCATTACAACCATGTTTGGTGATCACTATACCAATCTATGATTTTCAACATAAATATGTTGGTTTTTTCGTCAAATATATTGTGAGTGATATCTTGGAAGAGTGTTACTCTATTGTATTTGTGTTTTACTCTAATCAAACATCATCGTATATGTTTTATATAGAAGATATCGTTTGGTGATGGATAATTACAGTGTTGTTGATCATTACGATTATCTTTTGGTGATCAAAACCTGTTCTCATGCTCACACCATATATATGCTGATCCTGAGTGAATCATATTGGTTAATATGTTTATTTTGCCGCATTTGGGGTTGGCTCTCATCAGGATAGCAATGTGTGTTTTTATAAAGAATGAGACCTAGTGTCTCATCAACAAGTCCAATAGTGGTGATCAAAGGATGCGTGTTTGGGATCACTAGAAGTATCTTTGGTGATCACTGAACGTTTTTGGGGTGATCAACATCTTCTTACTTGCAGTTACTTACTGATTAATAGGTGAGTTCTTGGTGACTGTTACTATTTTTTTTGCTCATAAGGAGAACTACAGTTGCTCACCAATAGTAATGCTGTCAGTGATCACCAGAGCTATGTTTGGTTATCATTCTTTATATCTCTATTAAATTCAGTGCCGTGAAAATTTGCATAAACATAAAACGAGTAAAATGTTACACAATGTGTTATATAATATATACAAAATAATTTTCATTTATAAAATAATTGGCAACACAGAGAAACAGGATATGGATAAACCTAGTCATTCTTGGCATCTTCCTTGAGATTGGAATAAATTATCCTGAATTCCTTGAAATCTTTCGCCCTTTTAATTGTCGTAAATCTTGTCTTGTTGCCCTCATAGGTGATTATGCCATGACAGTGCTGCGTCCTCAAAACGTTGAGCTTTGCATCCCAGGGACAAAAGATAGTTCATAATGAATTAGTGACATCCTTGTGTTTTTATATTGCTAGCAAAGTCAGTGTTCTATTGTAATGCTTACATCGTTCAGACTCAATCCAGACTGCCACTTTTCTCCTTCCGTAAAGTAGCTCTCCATGCGTCTCATATAAAATATGCCACAATCTGTGACATTTGTTGTTGTCCTCCACGACATCTTCAAGCGTACCACCTTTAGTTTTTTAAGGATCTCATGCTTAGGATGTTGTACACCCTCCAGGTATACATTGAGTACTTTGCTCTGCACAAATTTTCAACAAATTGTACACTATTAGAATTGCAATGTAATGACGTTAGCATAGTTATAAACAATATAGTATTTAAAATTCACCAATTTCACCAGAAAGTCTCTATATGCAACCTTGAATGTTACTCTTATGGGCATGTTATTGATGATATCAAGCTTCTCGTCCCTCAAGTTGTAGCAAAGAAAAAAGAAATGACTATTGTAACACACGGGGAAGAAAACATACCATTTTTTATAAGGAAAAAGAAAAAAAAACACATGTGAACATTAGCAGATATGAACATTATAAATCAATGCCTTTTTTTTTAGAAAAAAGAAAGAAGCCAAGTGTATTATGGCCCTTCACTGAACATCACCCCTTACCAAGTCAACTTGTTTGATTTTGATCCATGGACATCTTTCTAGTTCTTTGTCCATTACCAGCTTGAAATCTTGATATCTCTTTTTGAATGAAGCGACTTTCAATATTTCTTTGCTAAAGAGACACTACATCGAAGAAAAAACCATGTATATTTATGATATGAAATTTACCACTGAAGACAAACCATTCTTAGTAAGAAGTTTGTTAAAGTCGGTATTTCAATCACTTAATGTTTTATTTATGATCACTAATGCAATTGTTATTGAGGAACAAGTTGATTGTGAGGCATTTACACTTTGATAACATGACATGAACAGTCTGCTTGTAGTGGCAAGATCCCTTTTTCTCTCCCGATCATTTAGTATTTTGGACCATCTGTTGATGACATTCATCTCAAGCTACTCTCCTGGCTTTAGAGTGGCCATAGAAACCCTAGTGGTATCGCCGCAACCGTCAAACAAAAGTTTACTGGAAAATCAAAATGAAAAGGAATGATTGCACACTTACCAGGAAATTTAAAAAATGTAAGATTTATGCAGGTACTCACATATTGATCACAAATCACATAAGTAATGATCACCTAGTGTAAAAAAAACCAATTACCAATGTGAAATTGTTGATCAATGACCAGACAACGCGTTCACTCGGGAAAAGGCATCACTTATCATATAAACAGTGAATTATAATGCATGATGGAAGAAGTAATCATTTACACAAGTGATCCAAAATTGATCACCAGTCACAAAACTACTGATCACCAATCATAAAATTATTCATCACCAAGCAAATAATCACTGATCGCCAATCAGAAAACTATTCAGCACCAAACACATAACCACTAATCAACAATTACACCCATATTGATCACAAGCAAATAACACTTGATCAACACTAGCCAGCCAAAAACACTGAAGAAAGTAAACCTTCATACAAAGTAAATCAAATATCCACCAGCAACAAAGATAGTAGTTGATCGCCAATCACATAACTGTTGATCACTCATAATAAACGTTGAATTGTAAGGCATGAGGGTGAGAAATAAATTGATATTTACACAAGTGATAACATAACTAATCTCCAATCACAAAGCTACTGATCCGCAATCATATACCTTTTGATCATTGACTGCGCAACATAGTGTTTTGTCAAAAACATCACATATCATACAAGAAGATTGATAAGAGATATTACCTGTCATCCACATCTTCAACCTTGCCAAAAACATACTCAGATATGGCTAGCTCATCTTGAGAGAGTTTGCCGTCCAGCTTTGTCAATCAGATCACAAACGGGGAGCAGTATGCTAGAGGCAAATTTTTAGGCAATTGCTTCCTCAGTGCATCCGATGGGCCTACTTCCTCCGACTTCTCTGGAGTTCTTGCAGCACCCACACGCTTCTCATCATCCTTTTTCGAGGAGCACCTTTTTTGTCAGTTTAGGCTTCCTGGAATCAGTTACTTGTTGCTCACTGTAAGCCCCGGGACTTTCTTTATTCTACTTAACTGCCTGTTTGGCAATCGGGGCAATCGTCATTTTTTTGCCAATACCGCTATGCAGAGTGGGCTTCACTTTGTGAGCCACCTTTGCTTTCTCCCTACCAGTTTGTTTTTGATGGCCCTGTGCATTCGATGCCAGCTTCTGCTGCTGCTTCCCTGGCTGGTTTGCAGCAGCATATTTAGGTGTTTGCTTGCCACCTTCACCATACACAGTAGGCTTGGTCTATTTGGCAGCTTCATGTCTGGCTGCTGGACCGCTGTCAGTCTTCTCGCCTTGGGGTTGCTTACCCTGAGCCTCTAATGACAATGCTTGTTTGCTCTGTCGTGCTAGCTCCTTGGCATTGTGAGGAGATGGTACTTTTGAGCTAGTGGTCTTCTACAGGCTTGATTTTTTAATCTTGATACTGTGCTTCCTAACATTAGCCTTTTTAGAAGAAGGCTCGTCACCTTCTTTGGGCTTGTTCTCAGCTGGTTTCTTTATACTCAGCTTATGGTTCACATGAGAAATGTTCCTCAATGGAAATCTTAATGGAGCACCGTCATCATTATCTTCACCGCCATCATCTTCATTAACCCCAGCAGTGCTTGGATCAGGCACAGAGGTGGTCTGAGGGAGCGAACTTTGGTTATCCAGTTGACTCAGTCCCAACCCTAGACTGTATGAAGGAATGCAATCATCCTTCTTCATAACGCTGTTTGGTTGATTCAACACCACATCCTGTATTGGAAAAAATTTTCAAATTTTGGGAAAAAAAGTTCTTGACTCTTTATTACAAAAATAGATTTTTGAGTTTAATAAAGAGATTTATTGTTCGTGCTAAAAATATGCTATTTTTATGATACTTTTATACCTGATTTATGCTCGAAATAATTGTTATTTCTAGATTTTGATTTTATTTTATTTGATTTTGTAGGTATTGAATAATTCGGACATAATGTGGGAAAATGGTGAAAAAAATGCCGAAAACAAAGCATTGGGCCAGATGGACTCAAACCCTACCCAAAAATCATTATTCTGCTTTCTTTTATAACCCAAAAAAAGGATAATACCTAAATAATCTCACCAGCCCCCCCCCACGTGCCGTGCACGTTCCTCCTGACCCCCCCTCATTTCTCCATCTCTTTCCTCTCGAGTACCCAGAAAACCCAAAATCCCCCCTTCTCCTTCATCTCACTCCATCATCTTATTCCTCTCTCCCTCTTTGATCCCATCTCTCTATCTCTCTCTCTCTCTCTCTCTCTCTCAGTCGAACTCCAACCACCAGCATCACGATCGACGCTCTGCAGCATGCCAGCACACTCGCATCGTCATCCCCATCTCCACCGTCCACCTCAACTGCAAAATCAAGGGTATCGATTGAATGGGCTGAGTATAAATCAGACGCAGCGGCGCATTTGAACAAATTAGGTAACAATCTAGGGTTTAGGTTAGGTTTAGTTCAAGCTTTAGGTTTAATTTTAGGTTTAATTTCGTTTTAATTTCAGTCATTCGAAATTTAGGGTTTGTTTTCGGTTTGGGTTTTTTCAGCCTTTAATTTCATGTAATCAGGCTTTGATTTGCTGATTTCGAATTCTCATTCATAAACTTCAGTTGTAATTGCAACATTTTAGGGCTAGTTTTGAGTAATTTCGAAATGCCCCCATCCCCTGTTCTTCGTTCTGGTAGGAGCGTCAATAGTGGCACTTCTACCATTGTTGGTAAGTTTTGAAGCTCAGTTCTGAAATGTTGAAGGATTAGCTGAGATGATTCCTAGTAGTTTGCCCTGAACTTCCATGCGGCTCTGTTTCGGTTCAAGCTTAGGTTTGATTATGCAATTTCTGTCTCAATTTTATGCTTTCATTTTATTCATGTAATCCATTCCCCAAACTTTGTTGTCCTCCTCGTTGAACTGGCTTTCATTTGCTATGTTCGAATATGGGATCTTCAGATTTATTATCTTCAAGTGCTTGGCAATTACAAATTCGTGTTGTGACCGATGACATTTAGTTTCATTTGCAATCTTGATAGTATTGATTTAATTATGATGGATTATAGAGTATATTTGGTCCTTGGATTATGCTGGTAGATGCTTCTAGTATTAGATTACTTTGATTTGCTGTGTTTGGATCCTATTAGAGTTTGCGAATAATTAGAGATTATTTAGAATTTTATTCGTTTATAATCTATGTTTTACTTGTTTATTGTTTAATTAGCTTAGAATGACACTAGATTGGTTTAAATTCGTATTTAGCAACCTTAATCTCATCCTCGTCCCTGTAGAGACGACCTTCAAGTACTACAACGAAAGTTGTACGCTTGTGGCCTTTATTTTTCACTCAAAATTATCGAACATTTATGAACATATGCAACTACTTTTTGAAGTGATAATTGTTATAATAAAATGAAAAATGGACTTAAATTCAAGTGAAAGTAATAATAAACAATATATTGATTAGCATATTTATAATTGTTTAATATATTATAATGTTGGATTATTGGATGTAATAGAACATGTCTTTACATTTTATTTAGTCATAATTTTAGGCAAATTAGTCAAATTGACTTACCTGAGCCAACTTTGAGTAGAATAAAGAACAAAAAGACATGAATACCATAGATGAAATGCAAGAACCCTCGAATGTTTGAGCAAATGTAAAAATCTAGAACTTAAACCCTAAAATCCAAACTATAGAGCAACAATCCAACATAGACATTGAGAATAATGCCATTTGGTAAGGAAATTGAATAAAAAATGTTCGAAAAACAAAAGGCTAAGAGAGATGGACGAATACAAGAGAAGAACTTGATCAATAGGTGGAATGCAAAATCTTTTAATTAATGTACATAAGAAATCATAAAATTTTACAATAAATCATAGGTGAACCTATTTATTTTGTGCATGATCTTCATCAGGCTCCGACAAATCAGCATTTTGGACGTAGAAATAGTATCTATCATAATCCGGATCTTTCTCAAGAGTATCTTCATTCTCATTCTCAGATGATAAAGGGCCTTGGACTAAGCAGCTCTTTTCTAATGGCCACCAAGGCAAAATTAAAGAAATATATTAGAAAGAACATTTTAAAATAAATAAAATGCTAACATGAGGGGAAAAGGCACTTTTCTTTCCCATGCTCTTCCAGAACTTTCACAATTTTCCTTTCTACCTTAGCATTTTTACTTGTTCAAAGATCATAATAACCGTAAGAATCAAGATCAAACTTTAATCGTAAATTAAAGAAACCTGGAAATTGATAAAATTGAAAATTGGGAAGAAAGGAAAGAAGAGAAACGAAAAGAAATTGAAATAGAAACTTCAAAATTTACATAAGTGACTCAATATGGTCTTTTTCTGAATCAACGAACCAATAACATTTAAACCAAACAAAATCAAACACAAGAACTAAACTAACAAAATCTAAACAAGAACAAAATATGAAATAGATAGAGAAAACGAAGAGAAAACTTAGGCTTAATTGAATGAAGATCGAATCCATAAGCTTGGATCCAAAATTCAGCTAAACAAATCCTAATCTCCCTCATCTAATTCCCCCTCTTGGGGTTTTTTTATTGGCTAAATGTAATCTAAAACTAGCCTAAAAGTCTCCAAAAGAACTACTAAAAATTCCCGAAGAAGGCCTTAAATACAAATCAAGTAGCGTGAAAAGGGTCGAGAAGAGAAAGACCTTAGGCGACATATTAATCAACTTTAATGTTAGTAATTAACTATGATTTATTATATGTTATTAATGTAATTATTTATTACATTCTTTTACACTTCTAACTTTTATTTTTGGCTAAGTACTCATACGGTTACTTGATTTGCAATGATTGACTTTCATATTTTTAATTGATTAATCATTTTTAGCCTTAATTTTAAATGTTGCCACTCTTTTTCTTTTATATTTGATCTTGACGTTGTTGTAAATAGGTAAGAGTTAATGGCCATACAACAATATTAGTCCATATTAAACATATAGGACAACATATGATAACATGTAAGTAACATGTATAATGGCCACATACGATTACTTGGCTATAGAAATGTCAATGTAGGGTTGAATTAATATATATAATACTACATTTAATTAAAAGAAGTAATTTTTATATATTTTATGTAGCAATTTTTAAGATTGTAACATAATTTTTATGAATTAATTTAAATGATCCATTTAACAACTAAAATAAGCCCACCAAAAGAAATTGAACGTCTCACATATCAGAGAACTTGGAAAAAATAGTAAATAGTATATCATTATTGCTAGGATATGAAAACAAAAGGAACTTAGAATGATTTAAATGAAAAAAAGAACGACAAACAGTAATTATGTTGTTATAGAACTGTTATTCCACTTCAAAATTAATATATTTTTGTTTCTTATTTGTACTAATAAAATTAAAATTAAAATTTATTAATACTCTTGCATCGCAAGGATATAATACTAGCATTTATAATGCTTCAAGTACTACAATGTTGAATTATTGGATGCAATAGGGCTTGTCTTTACATTTTGTTTAGTGATAAAAATGAGAAAATGAGTGATATAAATAAAAAATTACAATAATTCTATTACAATTATGTCACGATGAAGAAAAAAAGAAGCGAAAAAAGAAGAACATAAAAAAAGGGAGAATATTACAATTGAGAGTGAACAATTAATCCAATTAAGAGTTATAGTCATTTAAATATAATTGGGCAACAATATAAAGTAATATAAAAATATAATACAAATGTTGTTAAATTCCCAATTCTTCTAAATGCATGAGAAATTTCAATAGTTAGAATAATAAATGAAACGTTAATATGAGAAAAGAACCAGGAAATTGCCTTACTTTTTCTGCATGAAATTCTGTCAGTACTGTCAAGATTTCCTTTTCCACCTCATCATCTTCAACCAAATTCGTAGACCTTCAAAAATGAAAAGCTATTTAAAGTGATGATCAATCCTAAATCACAAAAACATATACACATAAATACCTTATGTTGTCTAGTTTCAATTTAATAATTAAATCAATTTAACCTTTCTTTTTTACTGAATTAAATTAAGGAACAATAGAAATTAATAAAATTGAAATCGGTTAAGACGGGAAAGAAAAGAAAAGAAAAAACATACAAATAGAAAATTCAAAGCTCACATTGAAGATTCAATATTGTCATTTTCTAAATACTACTAAAAAATACCCATTTTCTAGCAGAAATTCCAACAAAAAAAGGTGAAATTTCCATCTAACAAATGGTTTTTTGACGGACTACAAATATCGGAATAGGATTAGTAAGTTAAAAAAAAACTACGTAAATGAAGCCTAAATAAATAAAGTAGTCTACATATTTTTTTAGAAAAAGGAAAAATAAGAAGACAAAGAAAATGAAAAATAAGTCTTGAGTTCAACCGGATTCAAACCTAAGATGTAAGGAAAGCATAATTGTTGCCTATTCAAACACATTGTTTGCCCAAATGTATGGTATAATTTGTTGAAGAAAATAGTAAACGAGGGGAAAAGGAAAAAAAATGGTGGGCAAAGCCACTATCAAATTAAGCAAGGCCTTAATTAACCTAGTTGTTTTACTTTATATTTATGGGTAATGAAATTAAATGATACCAATAAATATTTAAAATAAAACTGTATTTTTGTAAATAATACCCTATTGTTTATTTTTAATAAAGAGTCAGAGAATCCCCCAATATTTGAAACTTTTTACAACATGACATCTGTTTAATTGTTGGAGAATATACAACGTTGTTGTGGGATTATATTCTTGCTAGAAGAAATATTGTTTGGGAAGATGTCGTGAAGTGATATCAAGGTGGTGGAGGATTTTGATATACTGCTGCCAATTGGAAGTTTAGATTGAAGGTCCCAAAACTAAGAGTCTATCACCCTAGAGAGAGGATAAATATGGTGATTGACAAAACTTAAAACTAAATGGAACTTCAAAGTTCTTCGAAAGCAGATATGCCAACGTCACTGTAAAACAAGTTAGTAATTAAAGACTTTAAACAAAACTTCAATGCAGAAGTTAAAGGGGATAAAGCACACGAATAACGTGATGTTTTTACGATATTGACCCTTCTAAACAGGGTTAATCATCACCTAAGATTCTTTTTTCCTTAGGATTGAACTGTTTCACTTTTTATTCACTGAAGAAATTACAATGTTGAGTCCTCAGCTCCACAAGACTTCTTTGAGTACTTCCAAGGCTTGCCATTCGATCTAGAGACACTCTCCTAGATTTACCACTCAACTAGGTATCTCACGTTGAGTTACTCACTAAGTATTGTTTCACTTAACACTTAGTTACACAAGTAAGTTCTCCAATTTACTTGTTGCAAGTTTCCCTTACAAAGATGTAGTCCTGTCAAGAGAGTACAATTAAGAGGAAGAGGATATATCAAATGATTATCGCAATATAGTAAGGTCCTGTGTCTTGCTTCCAGCTTCAGCTCCTCTTTGTACAACATTCAAATCTTGTTGACCATTGGTGCAAACTTGGCAAATTTTGATGTACTTCAGATTTGATACTGAGCAAATTTCAAAGTCATTGGCTTCAGCTCTAAAACTTCCAAAAATAGCTCTCAAAGGAAATCTTTAATTTACCATTGGAAATCTTCACTTGGCAATTGATCTTCTTTGTACCATTGCACTACATCTTGTATCCGTTGAAATACATAAGGCAAGATCTAGAATATTTTGATTATGATACCCAAATCTATTTTATAGACTTTGACTGGATTTGAAATATGCATCTCCCCATAGATAAATATGGACGAGATCTTTGCTTAGTTGTTGCTCTTCTTTTTATTTTTATTTTTTTTTCAAAACGATTGTTTTCTTCTTGCTTAGACAAGTATCACCAAATAATATCAACACCAATCTCAGAATATTAAGCCATATCAATGAAGTTAATCACACAATATAATTTGAGATATTTCAAGGATGCTTTTCATAAGTATAGCGTAGATGATTTACTCAACTTAAATAGCACGTAATCTTTAGAAAAATTTTACAAGAACAATTACCAAACAATCTCATGAAATCTGTAAGGATATTCGCTGAGAATAATCAAAAGATTTTATGAAAATACTTATCAAACAATAGTCATCATGCTTTGGGAAGGAATTTGATCATCATAGCAAAAGTCAATAATTAAAGGCAAGCATTTGAAACACAAAGAATAAGATAACATCTTAGAATTTTAAGTAGGTATAAACCTCTCAGAAATATTAAGAAATTAAACAAACAAGAATTCCGAAGTTAGCTTCAAAGAACAAGTATTCCAAAGTCAGCTTAACCGACTTTGACAGGAATGAACCAAAGCTCACATAATACGTATAACTCTACAACTATGATTCTTTACATATACATATACACTGATATGTGAGAACATCAACTAAGAATGCATTCTTAAGTTATCCATAAGACTACATTCAATACTCATAATGGACATGATGAGTTTTTCTTCATGTCATTTGGACTGACCAATGCACCTGCAACCTTTCAAGGGCTCATGAGTCATGTTTTAAAACACTTTCTAAGGATATGTGATGTTCTTATTTGATGATATTTTGATCTATCATGCTACTATACTCACTCCAGGATTGGCCTGCACCAAAGAATGTCAAAGATTTTGAGGAATCTCTTGTGGTTAGTAGGTGATTACATAAAGTTTGTTGAGAATTATGCCCATTCATGAGCTCATTCAACAAATGGAGTAATGTGTCATGGTTCTCTACTATACATTTATACTTCCAAAAAACTAAAAAGAAAAGGCGTTAGCCATGTACTATCATCAGTCGTTGAAACTCAAACATGGTTAGGCTTTAGCAAAACAAGTAGCTTGATTCTGTAGTCCTCTTGACAAAACAAATTGCACTGTCCAATTAGAGCGCATGAAATTGCATATTATACCGTCCATTAAATTTTTCACATGTTTCTCTTGTTTAGTGATCTAGCAGAAGGTTAGCACCATGAAGTGGGATCTTCGCTTTTCCGAAAATTTTCAAACGAATAATTTCAACGAAATCTTTCATTTTCTTATTATACTGTGTTCAACTCTATGTATTCCTCTATACATAGAATAGATTGAATGTCACTTCCCATGTAATTTCCGGGTTTGATTATCTCACAAATTTCAAGGTTCCTATAACTTTAGACCAGGGAAAAGGTATGTCTTCACCTATGGGCCAAGCACTTTTAGAAATGGGATCAAGCCCAGTATCAGAAAAGGGCTACTTTTCCTGGAAATAAGGCATACACAGAAAATTCCTGTAACAATGAATGATCTCGACATAATAGCCATTGCAGGCAGTTCTTCGGTTTTGGATTGTAGCAAACCAAAGCAAAGTGTCACACTAAACTATCATCCACTCCTTTTTATTATGAAGCAATATGCAGCACTTACATTTGTAGTTCCATCGTACGTAACCACATATAAGGCTGTATACATATCTTCTCCCCACCCCCCGAAACCCCCCTCCCGGCCCTAGGGAGGTTTCCTAGTTATGAGTTCAATTGATATTCTACCAAGCATGTAATAAAAAAAATAATTATTTTTTCACCTGTCAGGAGAGCTAGTATCTACAGACTATATATGCAATCTCTACAACAAACTTACAGTTGAAAAATGGGGGTCCCCTGACAGCTACACATGCAGATATCCTTGGTCAGCTTGGAAAAAACTGTCTAAGAATGTCAGTCAGCAAGACCGAATCATGCGGCCTCTGGTCAGTCCAAACTCTGAAAGTGTCATTGAAGTACTTGGCATCCCTCCACCGCTTTAGTGACCGCAATGAGAATGGCCCCTGGACACGTCCCTGTGGGTCCTGATAATGCCACATCAATAAGTCAAGAGTGTCCAGGATCGTCTGTTGCCTACCACATGGAGTTTGCTGTTCCTCGTCATCATCATCGCTCAAATCAATCACCTCTATTGGTTTCTTTTGTGAATCTTTCATTCCATGCACACAGCTTGGTTGCGAACACGGTTGGTCTAAGTGGCCATTGCTTGCTTGTGCTGTTATTTTGCTGCTGGGGAGGGCTATGTGATCTAGGATTGAGGGTTTGGTATGAACACTGATTTCTTTTGTCAATAATTCGTGATATCGAGGTGATTGATTTGAGTCTCCATTGCTTGCTTGTGCTGGTGTTTTGCTGCCAGGGAGGCCTGTGTGATCTGGGATCGAGGGTTTGGTATGAGCATTGATTCCTCTGGTGAATCTTTCATCATGTTGAGGTGATTGATTTGAGTGGCCATTGCTTGCTTGAGTTGTTTTGCTGCTCGAGAGGCTTACATGATCCGGGGTCAAGGATTGGGTATGAACATTTATTTCTGTAGCAATCGCTTCCTCTCGTGGAAAGTCTCTTTCTCTTGGATCAAAGGGCTCAGCATGTCCATTGCTTTCTGCTCTTGTTGCCTCTAATTTAGGGAGACCTCCTTTATCTTTGATGCTCAACGACTGAGCATGCCCATCGACCGTTGTAGCGATTTTGACTTTTCCTGCTGCAAGAAATCATTGTTTCTCAGACGCCAATGCAAGAAAACAAGATATTTATGCAGAACCAACCAAGATGTAGAGAGCAATTAAGTTGAGGATTCAAAAAGGCAAGAAAGCCAAATCATTTCCTCTCCGCGGTAGCTGTGAGGGAGTGAAAATGATGCTCTAAACAGCAAAAATGTTTGCATCATTCTCAACCCTATTATAGACTACAAAGTACAAATCTAACAGAAATCTCAAAAGCACACCAACCTTTTCCTCTGTTTTTCCTTTTTTTTTGGGGAGGGGGGGGGGGGGGAGTTGCTGGGGGAGGGGGGTCCATGTTTCCATTCACAGTGGACCACACCCCAGAAAACCACTCATGTGCACAAGCCCGCAACCTGGTAAGGGAAGAAGTCGACAAAGAAGTACTCACACCCCAAAACAATGGTTTCCGACATTTGTTGAGTCAAGCAATGGATAAGTAGTGACAGCAAAGAGACCATGATTCCAGGAGCACAAATTTAGCTGCAAAACACATCAACTCATTTACGTAGACAGAAAAAAGAAAACTTGACAGGGAGGAAAAGATCAAACAAAACCTATCCATCGCCCTGTACTAGTCAAACCTAAGGATGCAGGGTAGGAGTCTCCCCCCCCCCCCAACACACATTTATATATATATACACATATGCATACATATATATATATAAATATTCATATACATATATGTGTGTGTGTGTACACACTGAAAAGCCAGAAACAAATACAGGTGAAGTTTATAGTAATAAAATTGCAGTTGTACATTCACTTCAAATAGAAGATGTACACTTCTCTTGGTTGAAGCACCAAGATGATTATCGATGCGTGCGCAATCTCCTGATTGTATGATTCGTTGCCAAGTTGGCTGGCAAACTTTCAACCCTAAGAAGAGCTTCGAAATGCTTCAAAGCCCTAGTTTTAGTGTTAGAGAAGTCCTGGAACTAAATCTTTCATGAAGATGTAAAAGTATGAGACCTAATGTCTACCATTTCAAAACCAGGCATTTATGTTTCTGCAGTTGCCACTTCCTATTTTCCGAAACCCAGAACAAAGCATTCATCCCCTAAATGGAGTTAGCAATAAGCTTCTAAGCTTCAAAGCTACCATCACCAAGAAAAATACCAATCCCTTCACACCTAAGAAATTCAATAGGCATAGAAATATGTTGCAGAAGGCATAATTTGGATAAAACATGAGAACAAGGTAAATGCATACTTTGATTTTCTGGTACCCTTGAAAAATTTATAATGACCCCTTTAGCTGGAGGATCATAGCAAGGTTCCCAATCCCAAAGGGTAGCTTTTGGCGGGTCATCAGCTTCTTGATTTAGGACATCTGGAGAGTCCTTAATGACAGTATCTGGCTTCACTTCTTCTGGCATAACTTTGGGAATCTCGCTCAACAAGCGTGATTGTTCAGCAGGTGTCTGAAGCAGCTTTCTTCTATCCAGATACTCTGTTACTGTAATACCAGTCAAGGGAGACCATAATGCATAAAGAGGACCAAGGACCCAACTTATTACTCCTTTGCCGTGGAGAATAGTGGAAAAGTTGTATTTACACGCTTTTGGAGAGAACAGATCAAACTGTATTCCAATATGAATTACTAGGGAGAAGGGGTTAATTCATGAATTATAATAGCCCGTCTCTAATGGCTACAATTCTGGGTTAATACCACTGAAGCAGCTATAAAGGATATTTATGTCGCCATCCCTTTTCATTTGCTCGATCAATAAGATTTTTCAGAACTTTAAGTTCTCTTGCAAGCCACTGTAATCAAGAGACAAAGGTTCAGCAAGACCAAAATTCGAAATTAAAAAATGCATTATCAGCTCTTTCTGTGTAGCAAACTATGTGGAACATGGTTTCTTTAACACTGAACTGCACATTACTCACTCATATATCAACCACTCTAGCATATCGGCATGTCTATCATGTGCCTGTTATATGCTGAGTTTTGTCTTACAACTCTTCAAAGTAGACGTACGTAACCGGCCTATGAGCACTCGAATTTGTACAGCAGACGCTTCTTTTTTTGGGGAAATAAGTAATATATACAGCAGACACTTCTTTTTTGGGGGAAATAAGTAATGTCAACCTTGGGCTATGTGTGTGGACAATACTAGCAGAACACAATAACAGAGATTTCACATGCCTATGAAGAAATCAACAATGACAAGTCTTCTGCATTCAGAGACAGGATGTTGTCAGGTTAAGATCCTGTGTGGCAAAGCACACCCATGTCTAGGCGAAGAACTAACACACAAAGCCATATGTCATCCCATCACGTGCATTCAGATGTCTTTAGATGTGAAAAGCTCATTGAGGTACCCAAATAAAATGCTCAAACAATTCTGCTAATACTAACAAAGCAGCAGACAGAACAAACTCATTGAGGTATCAATCATGTACTGTAGCCGCACCGAAATGTGCAACACCAAGAAATATGTCAAGAACGTGCAAAAAACAGTTCATCATGCTGTGGAGTGACCTCTCCCGAAGGATGTTACGAATGACAGTGAAATGACTGAGAGTCTAGGGTGTGTTCACTATGTATTTCAACAAAATTGCTTAAAAAATGAGTTCAACCTGAACAATTTGGTAAACAGAAAGAGGAAAAAGGGGCCACCAAGTTCTTCCAGAAGTGGTGTTTAAGGGAGCTTTGTCTTGGTTAGTTGGTGGTCGTCAGTTACCACAAGGCTCTTCCAGATTCTAAGGAGATCAAAGAAAAGTTGAGATGTTGATTCGGGTATCAACAATAGATGACTGATAACCAAATGGTTTACATCAAAAAAAAGAATTAGTCAATCAGAAGACCTGAGAAAGATGAAGCTCCTGAGATGAGTAAAAAGATCACAGAAAACCTATTATGCGAAAATGCTCTTTAAGGAAGTATTTCAGTGCAATAAGAGGAGCAAACCAATAGGAGAAGGGATCACTGCACAAATACAGAATATTTGGTGAATGAATGCAAAGATATTCATAGTGCTCATCTATATTACAAATCTCATCACAACAGGAGACGATGCATTGAAATACAACATACCTGAGGCAAAGTCAATCTATGCTTCTAAATGAAAGATTTGGAGAGTTAAAACCCTTTCCCTGGTCTTCACCCTTGAAGTTGGAACTTGGAAGGACCAAAAAAGGGTTATTCCTATGCCAGCACAAATAAGCTCAAGATTAACTTGAGCAGTACATGTAGGAACCATAAAAAGCTTCAGCTGGAAGCCTTTAGATGAACTACAACATGAACACTCTACCATGGCACCCCCAACCTACAGAGCTCGGAACAGACACCACCAAATCATGGGCAAAGAAGAGCAGAAACCATGTTCCTAGTTCTACTCATTTTATTTTTGCTCAAAAACACAACCAGGCCGAGAAAGAATAGACAATGGGAGACTAGCCAAGATGTCATTATTAACAGTGAAATCCTTAAAGAGGACAGCAAACTTACATGTTTAGTTATGTCCTCATGTAGAACTTCAACTTTTTGCTCAAGCTCCCCCTTCAGTTTTCAAATATTGTAAACAAGAAATAAGAAATCAAGAAACAAGAAATCAGTGCAGCAAAGGAAAAAAGAATCCAAATACTGCAGAATGGGAAGGGATAATCACAAATGAATCTTGCACAGTACAAACAGCATGACTTACAACAGTAGGCTGCTTTATTAAACCATCTTTAACTCTCTTACGCAAGTCATCACATTCTTCCTACAATGACAGCAAAATATAATTGAGATTAAAGCCACAGAAGCATGCTCCAAAAAACCTTCGGCAAGACCAAGAACAAAGGAACTTTATCCCGAATACATGAAATATTTACTATCAGCATTCTCAACAGCACTGCCTGAAAATTTCTTGAAAGGATTAGATAACTGGAAAATATAATCTTCAATTATAGAGGAACAAAAATATGCTAACATAAAGGAATCTGTGATGTCCAACAAGGTGCAAACCAAACCATCAATATGCTTCATGTTATGAAGATAAAACACATTTGAGACAGGTGTTTCATGCTGTTGACTAAGGATGTTCAGGCTGACTCTCATTTCCAGGGTCAAGAATCAGCAGAATCTGGATGATCCCGTCCTAATCAAACTCAAAACATGCTAACCAAAGATGGGACAATCACAAAGGAATGTAGTTTCAGAACAAAAGCAAGATCCAAGGTTTAAACAGCATAGCAACTGGCATAAAAGAGTCTCATCGGTTAGCCATCTAATCAGTTTGCACAACCATAATAAATACCTCAGTAAAATCATCGTCCGAGAGTGCGGATATGCTAACATCATCAGTCATGCCTGAAGTCTGCAGAAGTGTACGGGAACTATTGTTCCCAGCTGCAGTGATACACTTGACGCCTACAAATAAGAACCACAGTACTTAAGAAGATTGTAATATACATCAGCCAAAGGGGTAGAGCTGCAGATGAAACGGGGAAAAAATCCATACAGCACACACATATGGGGCAGAACCAAAAAAGGTTGGGGAAATAAGGGAAAAAGTGAAAGAGCATTTATGAGAAGGCAGTGCACTCGAAATTGAACTCTATAAGATTTGTGCTAGAGAGCAGGAAAATAACGATATCAGCAGTCTCATAAGAAGAGTGGACAAGGATCTAGAAGACAATGTAACATTATTCTCTTGAGGCCACCCAGACACTCCGTGAGCAATTCTCCAAAAGCAGATGTGTCAGTGCTATGCTTCCTACCCTTCGTATACCAATATCATTGACAGAAAACTGACTTATCCTAATTTCTAAAGCATAAAGCATAGTCCTACAGTCGAAAATTAAAGGCAAATCTCATTAACATCTGCGGTTAAAATATCTCTAAAGCTATTAAAGTCCTGAACACTCTGGATGTAGCTCACAGGATGCAGGGATTTGTTGAGAATCTTGTAAAATATTAGATGACAAATATCTATCACAACAGCAGTCATTAAAAAAACTGCAAATCAAACAAATTTTTGTTCTGAATGCACATGTTGAAAGTTCGTTACCTGTCACAAGTTGAATTACATGAGAATTCTTCTGGAAGATGTCAAGTGGGTCAGATTTGATCCTCACAAAGCTCCCTACAACTTTGATCTCAAATTTTTCTGGATGCTGGAGGAGCTCTTGCACTAAGGACCTCTTCAAATACAAGAGTTTTATGTTTTGAGGAGTTATAGCCGCCAAAGAGCTTTTTAAAACTTCAGCAACCTTCTTTTTAGGAATGGTCTTCCTATCCGAGCTTGAAACTTTCTGTCTCTTGCTGAGAGTCGACACATCTTCGTCCTCTTCAGAACTGTAGAACAGATCATCATCTGAAACAATTTGGTTCTCAGCCAAGTGATCCTCTAGAAGCTCATGTATCTTAATTCGGTTCACTGACTTCCTCCCAAAGAGAGCATGAAGCCTCTCATCACACATGACTTTCTTCTTCCTTTCAGGGTGAAGGAGCTTCTTCTCATTTATATACTGATTGATCGTGTTAGTGATATCATGTTGAGACATTGGCAGACCAGTCTGCTTGCCAATTGATTCAAGGAATTCGATCAGTTGTCTCGAACCCCAACCTACAAACTCCTTTTTCTTTTTAATCCTTCTCCTTGTTCTTGGGGTAGGAACTTGCCCATTACGTTCCTCAATCCATAGGAAAGCCGCAGGCTGCACATTAAGGTCCATTTTACTCCTGACCAAGTTTAGAGGATACAGCAAAGTGATCAAGATCAACAGCAAAAAATATCCCTTTATTCATCAGAAAAAGGAAGAAACAAAGCTGGGGAAGGGAAAAATTCAAATTCATTGCATGCTAATTGAACAGATACCAATAAAAAATAAAACATATCTAACATGGGTAAGGTTTTTTTTTTTTGGGTTGTTGAAAAAGGGTAAGTACAATCAATCTTAGGCAGCCATTCTCACAAGGTTCTGCCTAAATTGTCATCAACAACAATGAAAAGAAAATCCCTACAAAGAAGGTGTGGAAAAATACGAGTCAGTAACAAACGACCTTGTTTTGCCATCCATTGGGCAGCCAAAAA
This sequence comes from Selenicereus undatus, assembly GCA_017589665.1. Taxonomy (NCBI): domain Eukaryota; kingdom Viridiplantae; phylum Streptophyta; class Magnoliopsida; order Caryophyllales; family Cactaceae; genus Selenicereus; species Selenicereus undatus. The sequence continues at coordinate 14,528,127 of JACYFF010031955.1, forward strand.
TTCGGTGAGAACCTGATTAAGAAGGTAACTAAGGGTAATTGAATTCCTGATTAAAATTTCATTTCAACCATAGATTGAGCATTTTCACCACTCATTGAAAGATACAAATAATTCATGGATGGATGAATTGATTGATAAAAGTAGTGAAAAAAATGGTTCATGAAAGCAACTGACCAAACTCTCATGAACAAACATATAAGCACAGGAAACACAATAAAGACAAAAAAGCCAGTAAAATCTCACAATTTGAATGCCCAAATTCAATTTAATCCTACAGAACAAGCAAACCAAACACAAAACGAATCAACACTCAGCAGAGCCAGAATACCAGATGAAAGACAGAATGAATGACCCAGAAAGCCAATCACTCTACACTACTCCCCCATTTCACAAAGCAACCAAATTTGAATCAGACAGACCAAAGAATGCCCATTTCAATTGAACAGAACAAAGAACAGAAAGTGCAAAGAGGGAAAGAGAGGGTACCTGTGAGTGTTGACCAGACAAGATGGAGGGTTTGCTGCACTCAGTACTGAGACAAAAACGAGGGGCAGGAGGGAGAGAGAGGATGGTGGGAAGGGGGGGGGGGGGGAGAGAGAGAGAGAGGGAGGGGTTAATTTTGGTGGCGGATAGTAACGGACGACAAATGCCAAATGTCCTGATTCCCAAACCCCGGCGACCTTTTCCGTTTTCTTTTTTTTTTTTTTTTTTTCCTCTGTTTTTTTTTTTTTTTTTTTTTTTGCGTCTTGGTCATTTCATTTATTTACTCAGAGCTAATATCAAAATCGTACCGAGATTCGATTTATTTCTTTCTTTTGCTTTTTTTTTAAAGTGAGGCACGAATTGTGTGATACCTTCGAGATTATCTTATAAAATAATTTTAAAGATATAAACCTTTTTATAAAAAATCCAAATTCCACCCTATTTTCCCTTAACCCAAGCGCCCTGAAAAAAAATAAAAAATAACACTCCATTACATTTATCATATAATAAAATATATAATCTCAAGACTGTCCCCCAATCAAAAAAAAATTTACCGGTTTATGTAGGATTTAATAAAACCGCCTTATACAAAAAATAATGTAAAATTAATTTGCTTTCTCATAAAGGTAAAAACAAAACGCTCCTCTAATGGTGACTTATACAAACTCTTTTGAGGTGATTAATAATTTAAAATTAAAATCTCCTCTACATAAATTATCAATTACCCAAATAATTTATTGAAAGTCTCATATATTTTAAGATATCTCTTTGATGAGTCACTTAGGGGGTTCAATGTGGTTCTTAGGTAGCTTGGAATTGGTCAACCAGATCCTATTATAGTTCTTAAAAAAGAGAAATCAGTTCAGCCTTTTATGATTATGGTTCCCAAACAAATATACATAATTGAAACCATAAATTGATTTAGGATATAGGGGAAAAAAAATAATTTTTGGGTTGGTTTTTCCTTAACTTTTCTGTTGTTTCTCGATTTTCTCTCTTTTTGATTTCTTTGCCGACAAAGCGAGCAGTTTTTTCCAGTCTAGATTAACTTCCAACCACTATTTAAAGTTTTTTTTTTTGGTATAAGAGCTACAAAAGGTATTATAGTACAATTACAATCCAGTATGATATGAAATCGAACAAATAAAATAAACTAATCTTTAAGGTGGTCAAATTTCCACATCCCGCATAGCATGTATCATGTACTTGGTTTGACAAATTTTTAAATAGGTACCTAAAACTTCTTTCCCATGAAATCAATCTTATGCAAAGATCAACTATTAATTTTTAGATGTGACAACAATAATGAAAAATATTTTACCAACATAAATTAATTCAAATAATGCCCCCTATTTTCTCGTGGTATAGAGTTGTTTAGTACAATACAAAAATCAATGCTAATGAGAATATTGAAAAGGACCCCCCCCCCCAAAAAAACCCCCAAAGAAATCCACTCTTAATGTGGTGGAGGATAAATTGGTCATTTTATCAAGAGTTTATCACCCACTCATGAGTCATGACTTACCTACCAAATGTAACCATTATATAATAATAGATAAATTGATATTTTCATATTTATGTGATAAATGAAAAATCTTATGAGTTTTTAATTATAATAATTATTTATATAAATTAAAACAAGTTACTTGGTATTTATATCATACACAACTTTTTTTTTTTAGAAACATAAGAGATCAATTTCATCATGTACAAAAATTATTTAGATAAAAATCAATACTATGGTCAGGCTCAATTATGATAATATAATATGAATTCTAAATAGTAAATCATAAATATTATAGTTGAATATTGTCCTTTTTGATAAGAAAATCAACAATAACTCCTGACTTGTAGTTTACAGTATTGTTTCATTTTCGTTATTTATGAAATCTATTAATTACGACAATAATTACAAGGTATTCATATTTTTAAAAAATCAAAAATATTAACTTTTGTGTGTGTGTGTATACATA
>JACYFF010031955.1:14530982-14585284 GCA_017589665.1 Selenicereus undatus
TCATGTATTAATTCTTAAACCTATTAATAAAATATTAAATGCTAATGTTACTGTATATATACACGCGCGCGCACACACACACACACACACACATGTGTGTGTGTGTACAAGTGAGTGCGAATGACGTGATGTTGAAACATATTCCATTAGCATTTAATATTTTATTAATAGGTTTAAGAATTAATACATGAAGCTAATGTGATAAAATATATGGATTAAATAGGTTTTATTAATGGTATGATTTGTTACTTGAAGCAACAATTAATAGATTAAAAATTAATATATGAAAAGAATATGATAAAGTATATAGATTAATACTAAAGATCTTATTATGACATAATTGTAAACTTACCCATACATAACATGGATTTAAAACCTAGTATATAACTAAATGACAATTCATATGTAACAAAGGCAATAACAACTCAAGTATATGAAATGGATATATAATCGTCTAGCTTGAAACAGATCTTGCATAAAAATCAGCCTCATTTTATAGGACCACCAAGTTAGCTAAATACGAGGACAATGAGGTGTTATCCGTTGTATGGAAGTTTTGAAATAGGAATGGAAATTTTAACCCATTAATCTTACATGATTACTTTATTTTATTGGATTTTTTCTCATAATTTTTTTTAAAAAGAAAATATTTTGGCCTTACAGGTCTCTAAAAAAAGTGGGTGTCCGTAAAGCCTTGACCCTTTTGAGCCACAAACAGGGTACCGAAACATCAAGCATCACTAAAGGCCACTTCTTTTAGGTGGGGTTCTTTGAGTTGGATGTTGGAAGGATATGGAAGGAGCTAGAAGAAATTTTACTTTATGATTGTTTTCTTTTTCAATCAATTAATTGACTGTAAACCCATAAAATAAGAATAGGGTGTCTAGTAAATAGCTTTTTGGAGAATTTTTTTTATTTAAAAGAGTTTTTTGGATTAATATTAACTGTTTGACCTAGTTCAAAAGCTAATTTAGGTACTTCATAAAATATTTCTTTGGATCCAAAAGGTTAATTTGATTGTTAACTTTTTGGAATAGCTTCCTGGAAAATTCTCACAACTTTGTTAAAAACAGTTAATTTCACCAAATAATTTTTCTACGAACAGCTAATTCAAAACAAGTAATTCAGACAGCTAATAGTTATTTGTCAAATAGAACCAATGCCTAAGGGAGATACAGAACAATTGCCAATTACCAGCATAAAACATTCGGTAACTAAAAAAAAAATAAAAATAGGAGAGATCCCTAAACTTTAGTAAGTATAGCAAGCAACATGATTTGTTTGTCGATGTCATCATACTTGATTTTTTTTTTCTGAGCTTTTTTCTCAAACTCCTTGTAATTATCTGAATAGTTGAAGTTTTGTCACCAACAAATTGTAATTTGTAGTTTATTAGTTTCTCACCAAGTTCTAAAACTTCTAAAGCAATTTATATAAGAGTCAATGAATTCGGCGTAACTTTATTTTTAAAATTATCTTCAACACTAGTATCTAGCATTTCAATTACCTTCCAGCTTTCTCCTTGGACCTTCAATTTTTTGATTCAGCTTCTCTATGGGTAGGAATATCGGTAGAGATAAGACTCCCTACATCTGAATCTCCCCAAATCCTGGGAAGATAGGACTCACACTAAGAGGTGGTGGTAATATTATTTCTCCCTGGACCTTCAATTTTTTCTTCCTTCTCACAAATTTGGGTGTCGAGTTTTCGATATCATTTGCATCATTGCTAAAATATCCCTTATCAGTGCATGGACTATTTTTTTGTCTTATAAGGTGTGAATTTTTCAACATAGATAAGATGATTATAATTGTTAGGAGTTGGAAGTACATAGTAGAAGTTGCATGAAATTTGAAGGAGTTTAATTGAATGAAATTTTTGGAAATCCCATTCCAAAGAACATGCATATTGTAGTGTCAATCTTTCTAATTGGTACAGTTTTTTGAAATTATTACCTCTATGTGGGGTTTCACATAAATTGACTTTTGAGTCTCATTCATACTAGGGCTAGTGACAATTCCGTTTGACCTGATTACTGAATTTGTCGGAGTAGAAAAAAAAAAATCAAGCACAATCATGATTTTTTCCTCCAAGTTTTGAATTTGTCCATAACATTTTTACATTTCTATTGTCCCATTGATTTTGACCCGAATTTAGATTTATCCGGCCCAGAAAAAAACCAAACACTATCATAAATTTATGACTTGAATTTTAGTCATTGTCTAATTTCTTTGATCCAGAATTTACCAGAATCTGAATTTTTTGCCACCTCTAGATTTTGCACAAAACAAAATTGAAAGAAAAAAAAAAAAAACGAATCAGAAGAGGACTCAAAAAACCAACAAAAAACAAAGGGTGATGAGCCAAATCATGGAGCCACTGCTCACTGATTCAAAGTAACAAAAGCAGTTCATCTTTACATGCAGCCATACAAGATTAATTGGAAGAACAAGCCTGGAAATCTTTGTTCCTCTGCGCATTCATTCCTCTCCCATTGGTAGCTTCTCTTCCCCCCTCCCCCTCATCTCTCCCTTCCTTGGGCTCCACCTCCGCCGCCGGATTGCCACCGCCGGCGATTCAGACAGAGGTGTGGAGGGGGAGAGAGAGGGAGTAGAGACAGATAGAGAGAACCCAAAAAACAACAATTAAAAAATAAAACAAAAAAATGTCATTCTCCTTCTTCAAGGCCCGCCTGAGAACCCCACAAGAGGTGGCCACAGCTACTAAGGATAGCCTCGTCGTCCTTGATTCTGTCACCGTCGTCGACTTTAAAGCCCGTGAAAAGGTTGCCCATTTGGTTATTAATTGATTTGATACCTGTTTTGTTTCTGGGTCCGTTTTAATTCATTGAATTGTTGAATTAGAAGAGAGATCAAAATCATATCCATCTTCAGGATGGAATTTATATATGGGTATTTGAGAAGGTGGAGAATTATGGTTAAAGCTACTTGTGGGTGTTTTGATTTGTAATGGTATGAGAAAATTTTAATGTGACTGGTGGTCAAATATGTTTGCATTTTGTTAGAAAGCTGAAAAATTATTCGGTGTTCTGAAAGCAAGTTTATTCATTTGCAATTGTGATTTGGATAGAGTGAGAATTGACACTGATTTACTGCAAGTCATAAAACCAAATTAGCAATGTATGATGTCACCTTGACATAGGAATCAATAACTGTTGCTATGTGATTCGCCAATTTTTATATTGTAGGGCTAGGAATATCAATATATTTATTGTACACATGGGAGTTTATACTCCCATGCTGACATGGACCAGAAATGCCATGCAAGACGTTTAAAAAAAAACAAAAAACAAAAACCCCCCACGACCTGCCAGAAGGCAAAGACAACTAAATGCAGCACCTCCTAATTGTAACCGTCAAAATTGGTTTCCATTCCACCATCAATTGAGTTCACCGGCACTCCTCCCTTTCCCCGACTTCTACCTCTACTCAACCTCCTCCACGAGCCACGCAACAACTCCCATAATCTCGATCAAAAATCTTCACTTTGAAGAGCAACACAAGTGCATCAGTCGTGTTACCCAACAACCATGGAAGATGGAGCAGGACACATTGAAGCAGCAGATGCGAATCAACCCGAAAATGCAATGAATGACAACATTGCAAGAAAAGAAGGAGTTATCCTTACATATAAGAGAAAATCCAAGTAAATGTTTACATATTTTGTGTTCAAAGTTTTGAAACAACCCACCAAATTGCACATTCAACAACTTGAATTTTGCGGTATTGAAGTAGCTTCAGCGCATTTGATTGTTATTGAGACAATACAGGGTGCGAAAAATTGAATGAATTAATTAGGGCAAAGCTCAATTTCAAAATTACCAACACCTTTGGATGTTGGGTGTGTTGGTTTGGCAGGGAGATTGCAAACATGAATTTTTCAAAACCAAAGTGAATGAAAAACACACATATAGTGAACTAACCTTAAGAAACTGTCATTCCTAGGGACGGATTATACTTTGGAAAAACGTGTAAATTATGACCAGTAACCACCTATATTGTGAATGATTCCATACAATATATACTTGATTCCATATTAGAGTTAGTTATGTATATGTCAGGGTGCAATTCTATGTTGAACTCAGTGTTAACACCAATGAAGTGTTAAAGTGAACCTTCCTCAACACCTTAGTGAACAAATACGAAGTATACAGTGAACTACCACACACAAACCACATATCAGTAATGATTTTATAGTAGAATTGTAAGCTTAATTACTAAGTGAACTTTTCTTAGTTACTCAGTGACCTCACTTAGGTTTTAGGGTGCACTTCTATGTTCTATGTGGTTTTAATACCACCCTAGGTTTAAAGTGAAGTGCTTTCAATTCCTTAGTGAACTTGCAACAACACCCTATTTTCAATACCACCTTGTTCTGTGTGCTATGTCATTTGAGGTGTAGGGTTGGTTGACTAGAATGCACTTCTATGTTCTAGGTTTTAATAGTGGACATGTTCAGTTGACGAACCGATTCATCCTGTATGTGACCATAGTTCACTAAAACACACCATTTGGTTCATCATTGCCACTATATGTATTCAACATAACCAAAAATGAAACCTTCATATGCATAACTTGATTCTTTTAATGTGACATGCAGGTGTTTTTCCCCATTCTTAGAGGCAACCACTTTTTTGTCATCTGTTTTGACATCGTAGCAGGAAAAGTGATCATGCTTGAATCGCAAAGCAGAGATGAGATCAATGTATCAGCAATGCGCAATGGCCATGGTAAATGTTTTTTTTTACGATGGTCCATAGCTTGTTCATAACATTTATACAATAGGAAGTATTGGGATGCTAGAAACTGTGTTCATTAGTCGTTTGTTCATCTCCCGAGTACAACTAAAAGGGGTTGGGGGGAGGGAATCTGCATTAAGGCAAGGGTTTTTGCCAGGAAATTCATTCCATGTTGCTTGGCGTAGACACAATTAACTCCATCAAAGACTTGGAGAAAATGTAGATATTTCAATTAAATCAATATCAGTTGTTAGTACTCATAGCGATTATGTGGGTTGTGACCTCTTCAAGGGAAGTTGCGTAACTGACCACCATGAGTTTAACAACTCAGCTAACTTAAGCAATAATCACCTATAGTGTAAGGGGAATGTTTCATAGTTGGCCCCATTGAACTCTGACCCGGACAATAAATTTATTACCCTTGTATCTATTCAGAAGATCACTGAGCTAAAAAGGTTCATCTCTTACATAACAAACTGTTGTGTGTTGCCTCTTATAATAACTAGCATAAAGATTCATACCCATGTAGCCAACTTTGCATCTCTGTCTTGGGTGCATGGCCTATTCTTATTAGCATTAACATGTTGAACTTTATGTAATTTTCTAAAGCTTGCTGATGGAGTGTATCCTTGTTTAATTTAAAAGCTTTCACTCAAATACTAGAATATTATTCATTAATATGTCCCTGTATTCTGTGTAGACAAACCTATTCGCAATCTACTTATTGGATGGAGGACAAAAAAAAGGGATCAATGTGAGAAAATTTGTCCCAGTGTATTGGACTCTAATGTGGCAAGATAACACAAACATTCATGATAGTGGGATTTACGCCATACGCCATATGGAGGCATTTCAAGGAGAAAATATCAAGTGCTGGACACCTGGTTTTGAGAAGAACAAGGTAACTTAGACATTCCACAATCAAATGACATCCTGTTAATTAGTAAATATTAAATTCAATTGTTCAAAATACACATGATATTAGCAACTGAATAACTCCAATAAACATGGCCAAAACGCAGGAAGAATTTGTCAAGCATCTACATTCAAGATATACAACAATGATATTAGAAAGTGAAGTGAACAACCTACGTGTGCAAATCCAAGAGGCAGCCAAAAAAGACTTCCAGCAAAGAGAAAGAGAAAAGCAACACCTCCAACAGTAGTACTACTCCAATATTATGCACTAAATCATAGTTTAAAACCTATATGCATAGTGCACATATTGTTCCTGAAGTCTAGCTTTTATACTATGGAACTAAAATATTTCCTTTTCTATATTCAATGAAAGTATGTGTGCACCTCAACCAACAATGCGTTGCACGAACGTCAACAACGTCCATTAATTATCAATGTTATCGAATGTGATGCCCAATCATGTACCATAATTAAAGATTAAACTATACCAAACAAAAATAAAAAAAGCACTGCACTAACCAAACTGGTTCATTGTACAACATTATATAGTTCATTATGATCTCTCCATAGCAAAAAAACAACCCAAACATGATTAAATTAGGTAGAATATATGCAGCAAACAAAAATAATGAACAAAGTAATGTAGTTCATTAAGATGGTATTGCGTGTTCACCATGATAGTCCAGGTAACTCACACTAGTATGCTCATATTTGTAAATTATGATATATAACTTATTAACTTAGATGTTTACCAATACATCAATTACAATATATTTGATTACCAATAATGAACACTATCAAAACATGCACTGAATAAAACTACGAGACTCGATGAACTACGTATATTAACACTCCAAAAAGTGAGCATTTTTAAGACAATTTAGTTTCTATCGCCTCTCACTTACAAATACACGACCCCCATAATACGGAAAACATATAAAAACTATAAAGAAACGTGTTAACATTATCATGAGCACTTAAAGTGCCAAAAAATTGACAACATAATAAAGTCTGTCCAATTAATAAGTCATTAAAGATAAACACAGTACACAACCCTCATCCCCAAAAAAGGGTAATAACATATACAATGATGAAATAAAGAATTGTTCACTATGCAGTTTCAAAAAGTTCATTTCAGAATCAAAGTGTATTTCATAATACATTAACAATGTGAAATGGCTGCTATGAATAACAATTACAGACAAAGACTTTACAGAAACAAAGCTAATTTGGGCTAACCCATACACCCCACAGCAACCTTATGAACAATAAACACTAAAAGGGAACATCAACATTGAAATATGTGAACACTACAACTCATATGAACTCAATAACTCAATACATCCTGTTTTGAAACATAAGTACTAAACATTACAAATGAAATGGATTCCAACACCACACTAGGACTTTCGATGCTCATCATTATGAGTAGCATCTGCACCAAACTTATCAGTATGGAACTGTTGTACCACTGGCAGAGCCGTGATCGGCATATACACTGTGCCAACATTAGATGGATGTGAATAGTAAGACGATGGAAAAAAACGGTGATGAAAATGACCCCTACAAAAAAATGGAAAACCACTAGGAATCAATTAAAATGTAGATATGAAATGACGTAAATCCAACCTTATATGCATAGTCATTGGAGATATGAAATGCTTCGCGTTCTGAGCTAGCAACAACCCCAACCAACACTTCTTGCAAAGGTTCAGCTTCAACAATGTCATGTTTACTGAACCCACATCCTAAAATACATATTAAAATATTCGGTGAACAATAGTTATGTCTATAATGAACAATTACACATACAGTAGTGAACCTTCCACAATTCCTCAGTGAACAAATACAAACTAAAATTTCCGGTAAACAACAGTGAATATCAAAAGGTTTAGGGTGCACTTCTATATTGTATGTACCTTTACCCCAACACAGGTTGTAAAGTGAACCTTCCTCAGCTCCATAGTGAACTAATACAGAGTAAATACTCAACATACAGAAATATCAAACAACACAATATTTCACAAGCTCTTCACTGAGTATGGGTTTAAATTAAACCGTCCTCAATTCAGTAGGGAAGTAATACACAATAAGTAGTGAACCCAGTGACATTTACACATACACAATGAACATTCCTCAATGAACATTCCTCAAATGTGTAGTGAATCAAATAAAACTGCCACTCAATGAAAAACTCACTCATCCAAGTGATATTTCCAGAACACAATAGCTGAGTAAAACCAATCAAATTTTAAAGTGAACAATCCTCACTTCCACTGTGAACTTATGGAAGCAAATTGTGAAACATGTGACATTTACAGCTGCAAATAACTACCATATGATTGAATGAATGGCACTGAAAACATGCTACACTCACCAGAAAAGACATCATCTCCTTCATTAACGATAATGTCCAAAGCTTCTGCTTCAAACAAAGCTACCAAAAAACCAAACCAACAACAACTCATATAGCAAAATCCTTATAGAAATCAAACAAATAAATATATATAATAAAATTCAGCAATTACACTAAGTAAACTTTTAGATACGAAGCGATCTCCAGAATCGTCAACTCTATCTTGAACAATGCTCTTCTCAATTTAGAATACGGATAATGGCAACAAAAACACCCTCAAACTTCACAAAGGTAGTCTACTATTAATCTTCAGGAAAAATAACCATAAGCAATGAAATCAATAATTTCATCACCATAGCAATTCGAACCTCCTTGATGTTCTACTGCAGCATAACTCCATGCAGAGAATAACTGTGATTATGATTTTTTTTATAAAAAAAAGGGAAAATGGAGGCAAACGATTAACCGTCAACCTGGAAAAAGAAAAGAAAAGAAAAGAAAACAGATGGTTGAAGGCAAGCTGCGTGCGTGGGGTATCAAAAACAATAACTGCCCCAATTTTTTTTCTAGTTAATAAGTTTGCTTTTTATATAATTAAAATAAATGACATGGCATAGTAAGTTGGCGGTGACATGAATTCGGGAGTATAAATTTCCGGGCGTATATAATAATTTGTATAGGAATATAGTTATGGGCGACTGTGGGGAATTTTTGTTTATTTTTTGGGTTGGGGGTGTTCAGAGACAATGTAGTGAAGAAGAGGGGTACCATAGTGTTGGGTTTGTGGAGCCAAGACTATAGTATAACTTGTCATGATCTGAGTTGTACCGATGCTTTGTTCTATTTCTAGCTTGTGGCTTGCAAGAGCCTGACGTTATTCACTTACATTGCTAGAAAGATATGCACTGGTTCTGATATCTATTCACATTGTCTCGTCTTATGTAGCTCGAACCAGAGGAGGTCCTATGCCTGAAGACCTTGTCCAATTGATATGGTGTTTGCAGTAAAGTGTGCGATTTTGTCAGATAATATGGGCACGTATTTGAGCCATGGTCTTTGAACTTAAGAAATGAAACATGACACTTAGGAAATCGTTGATTGAACATAAAGAAATCATATTTAGACCATTGAAGGTTGTAATCTGCTGTGCTGCTATTTGAAAATAATCGTCGTTGACTAGAGATGAGACAAAGCAGTTGTGTAGCATTGTGGATGTAGAACCTTTGTTGGGAAAAGCGCAAGTGGTAATTGTAGCCATGGAGGAGTTGGAATGTAAAAGAGAATGGAAGTTGGAAAGATTGAAAGCAAATTATGAAAAGTTTATGTGTGTTGTAAAAGAATGTGTAATGTGAGGGTAAGAAATTCATTGTAGAATTGGTTTGAGTCCTGGAAGATCTGTAAAAATATTTGGACTACCAAGTTCTTTAGTTTCTAATGGCAGTTAGATAAGTGGAATTGAAATGTACGAACAGGACCTCAAGGTTATACTTTTTCTACTGTATGTCTAACCCATTAACTAATCACTGACAATGTGTCTAACTGTGTTGCATAAAGCAACAATACTCGAGTGTGGAAACATTTTTGTGGTATTGAAGACTATAGGAAAGGGATGAACTCTTGCACTTTTAGCTGAACAATGTAGGGATTGTAGGCCTTTGTTTGACTTTTTATAGCTACTTCCAAAAGCATGTCTTCATATAGTTAAGCCTTTGGAAAAAGTAAGTATCGTTAATCTTGAATATGGTATGCTGATAAGAATATGAAAGAGGATGTATGTCACGACGTTCCCGAAACATTATGTTCACCGTGCCACAATAGGTACTACACTTATGTTTCATAAACTCTAGTTCTTACTTTGCATAAGATATTTAGAGTTATGTTTGCACCCTTTTCTTGGGATGTACAGGGGATTTGCCCACAAGTTGCCAACCTTTTTATTGATTGCCATGCAGGCCTTGGAAGAGGTTGAGAAGAACTTTTCGACAATAAGGTCTATGCTTCATGGAGATGGTGAACTGATCCAAACACAGATTAGATTCAACAACTTGCATTAAGAAGACTCATTGATGATTTAGTTCACGAGCTACTCATATTTAGTAAGTCAGTCATGATGAAATATTTACAATGCCATAGATATGCCCACTTGGTTGCTGTCTTTATCTTCAAGTATGTTGTGCAAGCAAGAAAAGATTTAGTCCAATACCGGTCAGTATTATTCAAACAACCAGCGGAAACCACATATTATTGCATCCAGTAAATTGAAAGTCGTTTGGATTTGCTAGAATTCCTTGTGGTGTGGTCAGCTTAGATGGATGTCTCTTTCTGTTGCTTCTCTTCTTTATCTGCTTAATGACGTTTTGCTGTTAGTATTTTTCCTTTGAAAGAGTGTGGGGGTTGGGGATATGGGTGTGGTAGGCAAGGTATAGGAAGGGTGGTTGTTGTAACTTGTAAGTCTCAATTCCTCGGTGTGTCTAATCATGAACAACCTGCATGATTTGCTATTATGTATCATTTACTGCATGCATACATTCACCCCCTCACTAAGATTCTTCAAGAACTCTTCTCTTTCCCTAAATAGGCATGGGGCGTTGTAGTTGAATATGTTAAATATACTAAATATTGATCTAGGTATATGAGTTGATAAACAAGATAATTTCATTATTGAGTTATGCCTGGCTAGTTATATCCTGTAGATACATAAGTAGTAGATGAACCACCTCCCATTAACAAAATAGTCAAATAAGCCATGATTGACGAATGATTTGTCTAAAAGTCAAGATTAGCTCATACATTGTAAAAGTCACTACATAAGCTTGATCAAGCAATCAAATTAAGCTTGAGGTTGTTTGTATCCCTAATAATAGGGATCTTGCAAGTTGCAAGTGTGATTCTTATATATGGTTTTTGGCATTGAAGTTTTTATAGTAACTTAATTGTTTCCAAATATATCTGTCATTTGACCTACATATTATTTGATAATGAGTTCATTTGGATATGGCGTTTGTTTATGTAAATTCTTGGTTCATATTGATTCTGATGATGACATTGTTTCGGTATGATATATTTTATCTTTCGATCTTTTTTCTCTCTTTCCTCAGCAGTTACGATAGCAAAGATGTCGCGTCGACTGGTGGAAATATGTTGAGGGAATGCATTAAATTTCAAACACTTGCAAAGTAAGATATTCATGGTATCTATACTTTGCATGGTTCGTTCATTTGCTAATAATTTCGGTCTAAGTCTCCTTAGGCATGATCCCCCCCCTTCCAATGTAAATTTGAATTTCGGTTGTTGAGGAAGTTTATTGCTTCCATCTATTTATCTATTGCTTGACATGTTAAGACGTTCCACCTTTTCGGCGTGTAATACTCCTCATCTGTGGTGTTTCCAGCGGTAATCTCTTCACCCCAAGTGTTTAGAGTTTTCAAGTTAGCCTTATGTTTGTTCAGCTGGCAACATAGGATGCTTCATCCAAGGAAGCTAGAAGCAATCTGTCTGTGTGTGTGTGCCCGCTTGGCATCTGCTTACACTTATTTGTGACCTCATTAGGTTAAACTGTTTAAGAGAAACCTTGCCAATGAATTTCCTAACTAGGGCATGTCAATTAGATAAAAGGGATATTGCTAGAATTCTTGGAGGATATGATGGATAATCATGGGCTCTTATTATCATAAACATAAATTCAGTTGTTCCCTATTTGAAAGATGCATTCATGCATTACAGGGCTTCTTTTTTTCTTCAACTGAAAAAGCTCTAAGAGATCTCATTGCCCACGGAGTGCTGCCTTGAGGAGTCTTGTCATTTACCAAATGATGGCTTTGGAGATGCTAATGGTTTAATGCAACAACCCACATGAGATTGCTTGTTAGTACTTCATAGTAGTCAGTTGTCACCGTCTTGTCTTGTCCTGCAGGACTTAGTTTATATATAGTGTTGGGTTGTTGGGTTTCGTGGCCTAAAATCAAAGGCGACTAGGGTTTCTCTTGAAGCGCAGTTTCTCATGGCGGCTAGGGTTTGTCTATAAGGGTAAAACCCTGGACTTCTAGGCCCTATATAAAGGAGTCATGCCTAGGATCTAAAATCACTCCAGAATCACTCCTGAATCCCTAAACACATTGAGAGGTCAAGAGACTTTGAGAGAGATTATAAGAGAGATTGTAATTCTGCTATTAGATCAAATCACATGTTGTGATGGTGATCATTTTGTACTCTTTCTGCTCATATAGTGGATTGATTATGCTCGTCGCCGTCCGTGGTTTTTTCCCGCATTGGGTTTCCACGTAAATCTTGTGTGTCGTTGTTTTGTTCTTGTTATCTTTCTTTAAGTTTCTGAATATCTGTTTCATCATATTGCTTCCGCTATTAGTTTGCTCTAATTTCCGAACAAGTGGTATCAGAGTTTTGATTTAGGATGTCTTCAATTACGAAGGTTGATATTCAAAAATTTGATGAGGAGATTAGTTTTAATCTCCGGAAGGTGCAGATGAGAGCAGTTCTCATCCAGCATGGGTTGTGAAAAGTTCTACAAGGACCTCACATGAAATCCGAGAAGATGACTGGCGAACAATGGGTAACAGACCAAAAGAAGAGGCGTGGATCACTGACAGACGAGGAATGGAAAGAACTGGAGTTAAAGGCGGTTTCAGCCATTCAGTTGTGTCTGGCACCACATGTCCTGCGAGAGGTGCTCGATGAGGCAACTGCAGTGGATCTGTGGACTCGGTTAGAGGAACTCTAAATGACGAAGAGTCTAGCCAATAAGATCCGTTTGAAGGAAAGGTTGTACACCTTTCGTATGGCTGAAGTTACCCCTGTCCAAAAACATTTGAATGAATTTAATTCTATTCTGGTTGATTTGGAGAGTCTGGATGTAAAGATTGAGGATGATGATAAAGCTATTCTGCTTGTTGTGTCTCTACCCCCTTCTTATAAACACTTGAAGGAGATTATGCTATATAGTAATTCTGATGCTATATCTTTTTAGGATGTCAAGTCTAACCTGCTGTCTAAGGAGAAATTTGACCATGATATCCATGCCAAAGGGGTAGAACTGAGCAAAAGGGGAGCGGTAATAAGAAAAAGAACCGATCTAAGTCTAAGAATCCTCATTCCAATAAGACCTGTAATTACTGTGGTAAATTGGGTCATATTCAGGGTAACTACTGGAAACTAAAGAAAAAGAAAGGGAAAGAAGAAAAGGAGAAAACTGCTACAGCTGATTGTGTAGTAGAGTCAGAGTCTCATGGCGATGTATTGTTTGCTACCATGTCTTTGGCCACCACCTCTGAAAAGGGGTTAGGTGATTATTGGGTTTTAGATTCTAATTGTACGTATCACATGTGTCCTCGTAGGGACTGGTTTGTCACTTATGAGCCTGTTAAGACTGGGGTTGTACTTATGGGCAACGATGTCGAGTGCAAAGTTGCAGGAATAAGTACTGTACAGATTAAAACCCATGATGGTATAGTTAGAACTTTGTCTAAGGTTCGTCACATACCTGATATGACTCGTTGTTTGATCTCCTTGGGTACTCATGAGACTAATGGTTGCAGGATTGTTATGGAGAATGGTGTCCTAAAAGTGACAAAGGGAGCCATGGTGGTAATGAAGGGACTGCGGCAGGGCAGTCTCTACATCATACAAGGAACTACAGTTACAGGAGTAGCTGCAGTTGGTACAGTATCAGCATATGCTAATGAAACAAGGTTATGGCACATGAGATTGGGCCATATGAGTGAGAAAGGGATGACCATTCTTAGTAAGAAAGGTTGTCTGAGTAGAGTTGGTACGGATAAGCTTGATTTTTGTGATCACTGTGTTTTTGGGAAACAGAAGATGGTGAGTTTCTCTAAAGTGAAGCATCGTACTCAGGGGATCCTTGACTATATTCATTCTGATCTGTGGGGTCCTTCGAATGTTCCTTCTCTTAGAGGTAAGCGCTACATGTTAACTTTTGTTGACGATTTCTCACGCAAAGTTTGGGCTTACTTCTTGAGACAAAAAAATGAGACATTCTCCATGTTCAAGAAGTTCAAGGCTCTGGTTGAGAATCAGACTGAGAGAAAGATCAAGAAACGTAGGACTGATAATGGTCTTGAGTTCATTGAGTCAAAGTTTGAAGAGTTCTGCACGATGAATGGCATAGTTAGGCACAAGACTTTGGTTGGTAAACCACAACAAAATGGGGTTGCAGAACGAATCAACAAGACTTTACTGGAGAAAGCTCGATGTAGGCTTTCAAATGCCGGCTTTGGGATCGCAAAGCTTTTTGGGCAGATGCTATTTCTACAACCTACTACTTGGTGAATCGCTCACCACACACCTCCATTGATTTTCAGATTCCAGACGAAGTATGGTCAGGTAATCCTATTGATTATTCTAGTTTGAGAATATTTGGATGTCCTGTGTATGCCCATGTGAATAATGGGAAGTTAGCCCCTAGGGCTGTCAAATGTATGTTTCTTGGATATGCATCTGAGTCTAAAGGATACCGCATGTGGTGTCCTGAGTCTAAGAAAGTCATTCAGAGTAGGGATGTCACTTTCAATGAGACTGCTATGCTATCTTCTGGGAAGGATTCTGTTGTTTCTTCTACTGGTACAGGTGATCAGGAGGATACCAGTATGGAGATAGAAGTGGAGACCGTTGCAGTTCAAGGTGGAGCTGCTAATCACCCCAACAGGAAGACCCAGGTTACTGAACCTGACACTATCAGTTATGATCAGCCTCAGGTGGAGGTTGTTCACCTAGCTCGTGATCGTCCTCGAAGGGAGATCAGGAGGCCTGCTCGCTACAATGATGATGAGGGACTGATACCATATGCACTTTCAGTTGCAGAAGAGGTGCCTGAAGGTATGGAACCTTCAACATATACTGAAGCAATCTCCTGCCCAAGTTCACCAAATTGGATCCTAGCTATGCAAGAGGAAATGGAGAGTTTGCAAAAGAATCAGACTTGGGAACTGTGTGAGCTACCTAAAGGCCGAAGAGCCTTAATTGCTAAATGAATCTACAAGAAAAAGGAAGGAATTCCTGGAGTTGCAGATGCAAGATGAAAAGCGCGCTTGGTTGTTCGTGGTTGCAATCAGAAAAAAGCTATTGATTACAATGAGGTATTTTCACCTGTTGTTAGACATACCTCCATTAGAGTGCTTCTTGCATTTGTTGCATTGTTTAATCTGGAGTTGAAGCAGCTTGATGTAAAAACTGCATTCCTTCATGGGCAGTTGGAGGAAGAAATCTACATGAGGCAACCCGAAGGTTTTGTTGTTCCTAGGAAAGAACAACTAGTATGTAGATTGAAAAAGCCCTTGTACGGACTTAAGCAGGCTCCTAGGCAATGGTACAAAAGGTTTGAGACCTTCATGATTGCACAAGGATACACACGCAATCAATATGATAATTGTGTGTATTTTAGACAATATTATGATGGTTCTTTTATTTACTTGCTATTGTATGTTGACGATATGTTGATTGCCTCTAAGGATAAATCCTTGATTAGCAAGTTGAAATCTCAACTCAGTGAGGAGTTTGAGATGGACCTGGGTGCAGCAAAGAAGATTCTTGGCATGGAGATTCAGAGGGATTGAAAGACTGGTAAGATATACTTATCTCAAGGACACTACCTTGAGAAAGTACTAGGCAGATTTAGTATGGATAATTGTAAGGCAGTTTTCACACCCCTTACTGCACATTTCAGATTGTCTGCTAAGTGTTGTCCACAATCTGAGGAGCACATAGATAAAATGTCTAATGTCCCTTATTCTAGTGTTGTTGGTAGTTTGATGTATGCCATGGTATGCACTAGGTCAGACTTATCACATGCTGTAAGTGTGGTAAGTAGTTATATGCATAATCCTGGAAAGGATCATTGGGAAGCTGTGAAGTGGATCATTTGCTATGTGAAGGGTACTGTTAAAAGGGTGTTGGTATTTGATAGGAACAAAGCTGCTACATATGATGTTACAGGTTTTGTTGATTTTGACTATGCTGGTGACCTTGATAGGACAAGGTCCATATTTGGGTATATCTTCACTATGTGTGCAGATGCTATCTCTTGAAAAGCATCGCTTCAGTCAATTGCAGCTCTATTTACTACAGAGGCTGAGTATGTTGCTGCTACTGAAAGAGTGAAGGAGGCTACTTGGATGAGGGGCCTCGTTACTAAGCTTGGAGTTCCACAAGCTGCCACTGTGGTGTTTTCTAATAGTCAGAGTGTTATCCACCTGACTAAGAATGATGTCTACCATTTGAAGACCAAGCACATTAGTGTCAAGTACCACTATGTCAAAGATATAGTTGTTGCAGGGGAAATAGTGGTAAGAAAGGTTCATACTTCGGAAAATCCTACAGAAATGTTAACCAAGCCTCTACCTTTAGCGAAGTTCGAGCATTGTTTGGACTTAGTTGGCATTCACAGTATCTAAGCGCCCTTCGGGGCATTGCCCCTTTGGGGGGCATCACCCTTCGGGGTGCGATGACGGTGTTACAGAGTTGGTGATTAGAGATTTCGGTCCAAGGTGGAGATTGTTGGGTTGTTGGGTTTCGTAGCCCAAAATCAAAGGCGGCTAGGGTTTGTCTCTAAGGGTAAAACCCTGGACTTCTAGACCCTATATAAAGGGGTCATGCCTAGGATCTAAAATCACTCCATAATCACTCCTGAATTCCTAAACACATTGAGAGGTCAAGAGACTTTGAGAGAGATTACAAGAGAGATTGTAATTCTGCTATTAGATCAAATTATCTGTTGTGATGGTAATCGTTTTGTACTCTTCCTGCTCATATAGTGGATTGATTGTGTTCGTCACCATCCGTGGTTTTTTCCCGCATTCGGTTTCCACGTAAATCATGTGTATCGTTATTTTGTTCTTGTTATCTTTCTTTAAGTTTCTAAATATCTGTTTCATCCTATTGTTTCCGCTATTAGTTTGCTCTAATTTCCTAACATATAGAAACATGATTGTTGCGGCTGATTGCAGGATGCTCTGGGAGGTATATGATGTCATGTTGTTGTGGAATCATGCTACCACTGGGATCTTAGCAAGTTGGTGCATGCAGTATGTGATTAACAAAATTGTGAAACTTTCAAACGTAGTGCTTGTGTTACATTGACCAACAACATGAGTCAATATCGGTTGCTCAGCATGGAGGGATTGATACTATTGACGCGTTTACAAGAATAGTGCATATTTGTTGCGTCGATGGACTAAGGAGTCATGGGGAGTTAGTTCTCTCTTTAGGCATGGTATGAGGTGTGTTAATTCATGACAAGTGTGCTTGAGTTGATAGTGAGATCTTGATTTTTAGGTGGTTCTCAAGATCGAGTTGACAAGGATAACCTATCAATGTTGACTATAGTGCAATAACACAACAGCCAATGTGTTACACGTTGGAACCATATCATAACCCTGGACTCTGAATGGAAAGAGCTTCTGTCTTAAGAAGCCATGTGTTCTATGAGAAACATTGGGCACAACAGAGTATGCGAATCTTACAATACTAATGGTAGCTTTCATTTGATAAATTCTTCATGTTACATGGTGGTGGTGGATGTGGTAATTGTTGTTGATGTTGATGATGATGATTAGTACAATAGTACTCTTCATTCTCTATTGAAACACCTGCTCAGTTGATGCCTAAGATGTTGCATCTAAACCTTCTGCCTCACTGCTTTATTTGGTTATCTGCTAGACTACTACCCATCATATTTCCATATTTTGACCTCTGCATTTGCTATCTTATAATCATTATATTTCGGATTGCAGCTTCTCTGGCAACTTTTTAGTCAACAATTTTTACAGAGCTTTTCCAAGCATTGTTCCTTTTGGAAAACAAATGGATTTAAGAGCCCTTTTGGTAAAAGTTCTCCCATGTCTGTGCTTGTTATGATATGATGATTGCATTGTAGTGCTCTTATAGACCATATGAAATTTGTGGCATCCTATAACAAGAGGTTTGTGTAAGTCATATCTCGATACAGTGCGTAATGCCTTCCTGACCTAAGGTCAATTTGTACTAGTCATACCTGGATAGAGACCACTGTTGCTTGACAAACTGAGCCCATACAAATAAGCTGTAAGCCTCTTAAGATTTTATTTTTTTTAAAATAGTATTCCCTTAGATACATACTGAATTCGGCAAGCTTTCAGTTATTTTTCAAGTACACAGCGCTTCTCAACTTTGATGTCTCTTGTGATGCATTCTCCACATTTAAGGTTAGTGTGTTCAGGTTTCTATCTACATTTCATTCTAATGTACTTTTCTTGGTAATTATTCCGAGAATGTATGGCAGGCTTTGCTTACCAGACACACTGAAGAAGTGGGTTATGCACATAGCCCGCCGAACCCCATGGACGTAAATGGTCCAAGGAGGGATGTCTACCATTCCATAACTCATATGGAGTAGTAGGTATACTCTTGCTAGGTACTCGGTTTAAGATATAAGTAGCCGTTAGCAAGGCATCACCCCAAAAACTAATTGGAAGGTTAGCTTGGGCCATTATTGACCTGACCATGTCAAGTAATGTGCGATTCCTACGCTCAGCTACACCATTTTGCTGCGGAGTGTATGGAATCGCTAGATGTCTTACGATACCCTTTTCCTCACAGAACACCTTGAACAAATCAGAAAGGTATTCACGACCACGGTCGGTCCGAAGAGTCTTAACTTTTCGTTCCAACTTGGTCTCTACTTCTGCGACGAAGCGTTTGAACACATCTAGAGCCCCGTGGCGGTGTGCTAATAGATATACGTACCCATATCTAGAGTAATCATCTATTAAAGTGAGGAAGTATACCGCACCACTACGTGCTCGAACATTCATTGGTCCGCAAATGTCGGAGTGAATGAGTTCTAAGGGAGTAAGCGCTCTAGAAGCCTTACCAAAAGGTTTCTTAGTCGCTTTTCCTGCTAAACAAGGCTCACATATAGGTAGCTTAACCTTAGTAAGTTTGCCTAATAGACCTTCTTTAGCAAGTCTAGTCATTCTATCTTGACCTATGTGTCCAAGTCTAGCATGCCATGTTACATAATCACTACTAGAATCAACAGATGACACAAAAACAGAAGGTGTTTTACTAGAATAATAATCATTATCTAAGTCAAGCACAAAGAAATCGTCTACCAAAGACGCATGGCCAAACAAATTGCCACCATACTCAATGTTCAAACCATCAGTTTGCGAAACGAATTGAAAACCTAATTTCCAAAGAGAAACATAAGAAACAAGCGAACATCGCACCCCAGGTGCATAAAGGGCATCGTGGAGTAGCAACGAATTTCCTCCACGTAACTTGAGTTTGTACGTTCCAACACCCAGAATGTCCTCTGCAGTTCCATTACCAAGTGTCACAGTCTGTGTCCCCACCGGGTAAGGGTAGAAAGACACAAACCCCTCCTGGTCTCGAACTACGTGCTTGCTTGCTCCCGAATCTATAATCCAATTAGGAAAAGATTTAGCAACAAATGCATGGGAACAAACAAACAAATCACTAGTAGGGATTGAAGAAGGTACCTTGGCCTGAGGCTCGGGACAATCCCGAGCAAAGTGGCCCTTCTTCCTGCAGGCATAGCACGTCACACGTGCCATGTTCTTCTCCACCTTACCCTTAGGTTTCGATTGCTTCTTAGCAATCCCACCTCTAGGGCCAAGTTTAAGCGAGGGACGAACATTTTTCTTCCCTCGCTTAAACCTGTTTACTTTCGGCCTGTCCACTCTAGCAACAAATGCTGAGGGAGGTGGAGCCATTGCCCTGAGGCGCTCATCCTCTAACTCTAGGTGCTTAGCAATCTCACCAAAAGTTTTGATGTGAGTACTATGCACCATTAGAGTGAGAAACGGTTTCCACTTAGGATCACCTTGGTTTAGTGCACGCAGCAGATTGTTTCTTTGGTCTTTCTCCGAAAGGTCTATCCCGCCAGCTCTGAGGTCTCGAATCATGGACTGCATAGTCCTGATATGTTCAGCTACGCTTCGGGTAGAGTCTATCACGTAAGACATCCACTTAAGATGCATTGCTTGTAGCCTCGTTTCCGAAGTCTGACCATATCGGATTCGAATGTTATCCCACATCTCTTTAGCTGTGGGAAAAACCTCGAACTCACCGATTAGATCGTCGTGCATGCAATACAGCATAGTATAGCGTGCCTTACGATCCTTTTTACACCACGCTTGGTACTCAACCAAGCGCCTTGTATTCCTCAGTGGCGGTGATATCTTTACCATCATCGTCCGTCGCAGGGGGTGGCATAATGAACGTTATGTGCTCTAGCACATCACGTTCTTCCAGGAGAAACTCAATCTTCCTGTGCCACATATCATAGTTGGACCCATCCAACTTGTTACTGGTGGACAAGTCAAAAATCATAGAGGTGTTCGAAGCCATATCTACAAGTAAGAAGGAAAAAAAAATGGACGTTTAGACATATCATACATATAATCAAAAATAATCTCAAAAACTATCATTCATGTTTATATGTTCGAAAATTTCGCTAAGCTCATAATCATCACATACTATATGAATTAAGAATTTGAGAAAAATTTGATTATTATTAATCCACAATAAACATATTTTTATGGATACAACGTTAAACATATTAACATTCAAAAACTAAACATCACTAAGACGTCAAAAAATAAGCATAATATAAAACACATTTAATTTAAGCTTAAAAATAAAAAAGAACTAATCTCTTATTGATCCAACACACACAGCGTATATTGTTGCTTCACATGCCAATTAATAAGCATAAAATTAAATGTGACATAAAACTCATTCATATATGTAAATTGATTTAATTGGCATGTCCGAAACAAAAATAAAAATGAATAATTGCATGATACATAATCATAACAAACTGACTAACATATTACGTCAAACAAATTAACATAAATCATTTTAACATCACAAAAATGTCAAAACAACCTAAGTAAAACAAATTTACTTAATAATTTATAAAATGAATTTACAAGTTCATATCATGTGTTATTAAACATATCTAAACACATGCTCATCACATAAACACATTCATGGTGATTGTAAAACAAAATTTTCAATCACCTAATTCTAAATACTAAACAAAAATAAATTAAACACAATCCAACCTAAACGGATTAATCGCGGGCTATGAAAACAAATTTAAAACCCAATACATAATCAAAGTATGATACATAATCATCTTTATTAACTAAAAAATATTAACACAAAGTAGGATTTTTTTAAAGGGTATGATACATAATCAAAAAGGGCTTTTTTTTTTTATAAAAGGAACAAAAACATAACCCAAGCCTTTGGTTATTAAAAAAAACTTCTCATTAACCCCCCCCCCCGGGTTACTCGGCCCAGAACTCGACCCTCTGCCTCTTTCTCTGCCGAGACCCTTTGCCTCTCTCTCTCTTCTCAATTCTCTCTCTCTACACACAAGAGCCACGGTCTGGCTTCCATGGTTTTCCGGCACCGAGCTCTCCATGGTTTCCGGCACTAAGCCCAGCCGTCTACCCCCCCAACCAAAAAAAACACCAAGTGATGAACCGCCGCCCCCCACCGGCCTCTAAACTGCTCTCGATCTCTTTTTCCGGCAACCTTTTGGAAGAACCACCGTCGCCATCACATAGATCGGGCGACGACGATCTCACCGATACCACCCACTCTGGGAACGCGCCACCTAGGCGGCGGCGCGTGGGTCACACGCGCCGCCCTATGTTGGGTTTTTGAGGGTTCGGTTGTGCAAGGTTGTAGATCGGGGCGTTTGGAGGTCGGGCCGAGGAAGAAAGAGACAAACGGATGACCTCTCGGCGGCGCGTGTCACACACGCGCCACCCTTCCTAGGGGGTTTTGGCGGCGGCTGATGGTATCCCACTCTACCTTTTCCCTTTTTTTTTAAATTAAGTATGGTAGTAGACGGTGGCTGGGGAGGGTGGGAGGCAGAAGGTTCGAAAAAGGGGGGGTCGAACGTCGAACATATGAATTTCAAACATATAAAAAATCCTCAATATCTTGCATCAGCATGTCGAATTAAACCCATTAAATCATGCTATTCGGGAACAAAAACAACTAGGCAGACTCTGATACCACTGTTAGTAAAAGCGCATAAGGACTAACCTCTTGAAGCGTGTGATTCCCAGTTGTCCCTGAACCACGAACAATGTGAGTGTTGCAATCCGGTGGCTACTAGAGTCCCGGTAGATTCCACGTCTCAAAACCCGAAGAATTGAACGGTAGTACGTTTTACCAAACTGAGAGAGAGAGTGAGCTCTTGACCCAAAAAACTGCTTCAGTTTTGTGCGTTTTTGCATATGTTGTTTAATCACTGAGATTAGGGTTATTTTACCCCAAGCTCCCCCCCCCCATTTTTAGGCCACACATCCCTAAAAATGAGGGAAGTGGCCGTTTGACTGTTTTACTAAAAATAGCCTTCAGTTACGATAACAAAGATGTCGCGTCGACTGGTGGAAATATGGTGAGGGAATGCATCCAATTTCAAACACTTGCAAAGTAAGATATTCATGGTATCTATACTTTGCATGGTTCATTCATTTGCTGGTAATTTCTGTCTAAGTCTCCTCAGGAATGATCCCCCCTGCCAATGTAAAGTTGAGTTTCGAGGAGTAGTGGAAGTTTATTGCTTCCATTTATTTATCTATTGCTTGACATGTTAAGACGTTCCACTTTTTCGGCGTGTGATACTCCTCATCTGTGGTGTTTCCAGCAGTAATCTCATCACCCCAAGTGCTTAGAGTTTTCAAGTTAGCCTCATCTGTGTTCAGCTGGCAACATAGGATGCGTCATCCAAGAAAGCTAGAAGCGATCTGTGTGTGTGTGCGTGCGCGCGGCCGGCATCTGCCTCCACTTATTTGTGACCTCATTAGGTTAAACTGTTTAAGAGCAACCTTGCCAATGAATTTCCTAGCTAGGGCATGTCAATTAGATAGAAGGGATATTGCTAGAATTCTTGGAGGATATGATGGATAATCATGGGCTCTTATTATCATAAACATAAATTCAGTTGTTGCCCTATTTGAAAGATGCATTCATGCATTACAGAGCTTCTTTTTTTCTTCAACTGAAAAAACTCTAAGAGATCTCATTACCCACGGAGTGCTGCCTCGAGGAGTCATGTCATTTACCAGATGATGGCTTTGGAGATGCTAGTGGTTTAATGCAGCAACCCACATGAGATTGCTTGTTAGTACTTCATAGTAGTCAGTTGTCACCGTCCTGTCTTGTCCTGCAGGACTTAGTTTATATGTAGAAACATGACTGTTGCGGCTCATTGGAGGATGCTCTGGGAGGTATATGATGTCATGTTGTTGTGGAATCATGCTACTACTGGGATCTTAGCAACTTGGTGCATGCAGTATGTGATTAACAAAATTGTGAAACTTTCAAACGTAATGCTTGTGTTACATTGACCAGCAACATGAGTCAATATCGGTTGCTCACCATAGAGGGATTGATACTATTGAAGCGTTTACAAGAAGCATATTTGTTGCGCCGATGGACTAAGGAGTCATGGGAAGTTCGTGTCTCTCTTTAGGCATGGTATAAGGTGTGTTAATTCATGACAAGTGTGCTTGAGTTGATAGTGAGATCTTGATTTTTAGGTGGTTCTCAAGATCGAGTTGACAAGGATAACCTATCAACGTTGACTATAGTGCAATAACACAACAGCCAATGTGTTACACGTTGGAACCATATCATAACCCTGGACTCTGAATGGAAAGAGCTTCTGTCTTAAGAAGCCATGTGTTCTATGAGAAACATTGGGCACAACAGAGTATGCGAATCTTACAAGACTAATGGTAGCTTTCATTTGATAAGTTCTTCATTTTACATGGTGGTGGTGGATGTGGTAATTGTTGTTGATGTTGATGATGATGATTAGTAAAATAGCACTCTTCATTCTCTATTGAAACACCTGCTCAGTAGATGCCTAAGATGTTGCATCTAAACCTTCTACCTCACTGCTTTATTTGGTTATCTGCTAGACTACTACCCATCATATTTCAATATTTTGACCTCTGCATTTGCTATCTTATAATCATTATATTTCGGATTGCAGCTTCTCTGGCAACTTTTTAGTCAACAATTTTTACAGGTCTTTTCCAAGCATTGTTCCTTTGGAAAACAAATGGATTTAAGAGCCCTTTTGGTAAAAGTTCTCCCATGTCTGTGCTTGTTATGATATGATGATTGCATTGTAGTGCTCTCGTAGATCATATGATATTTGTGGCATCCTATAACAAGAGGTTTGTGTAAGTCATATCTTGATACAGTGCATAATGCCTTCCTGATCTAAGGTCAATTTGTATTAGTCATACCTTGATAGGGACCACTGTTGCTTGACAAACTGAGCCCATATAAATAAGCTGTAAGCCTCTTAAGATTTTTATTTTTTTTTTTAATAGTATTCCCTTAGATACATACTGAATTCGGCAAGCTTTCAGTTATTTTTCAAGTACATAGCGCTTCTCAGCTTTGATGTCTCTTGTGATGCATTCTCCACATTTAAGGTTTGTGTGTTCAGGTTTCTATCTGCATTTCATTCTAATGTACTTTTCTTGGTAATTACTCCGAGAATGTATGGCAGGCTTTGCTTACCAGACACACTGAAGAAGTGGCTGAATATCTGACATTATTTTGATGAGGTGCGTTCTGGTACTATTCAAATTTATTGGATGTTTTCTGCATATGTTTGCACTGGATCTTATGTGATGATGACAAAACCTTCCCCCCAACCCAAGAAGAGAGACAGAGAGAGAGGACAAAACCCAAAAAGCTCTATGTTTATCTGGGCTTTATATATCTGCAATTCATTATTATCTTAATCACGTTGACTGTAGTCACTCGTCTGCCTTTGCCAGTTCTTTGCAATACACGAACAACTTTTAACATCTTCCAAGTGTGTGAGAAGACAACAATCACTGAAGGTTGGTTGATAAAATCGTCTAATGTGTGTGACAGTTCTTTGTATACTATCCACTATTGATAGCACGTTGACACTTGAAAGTGATCATGACATTGCTGAAGGGATCAACGGAAGCATTTTCATACTGAATTGTTTATTTAAATTAGCTGCAAATTTTGATCAATTCCAATAATCATTGAATCGCGACATGTTACGTAGGACAAAATCAATGAAATTAACTATGTTCCCATGGTTGAGAAACTTTGAGGTTTAGGTCTCTAAATTGATTTAGTTCCAATTTCATAATCACTGTCAACTAGTGTTTCCGCTATAGAACAACTCTCTTGGCTCTGTTTTTGCCTGACTAGGTAGTTTATTTGAGTCAACCATGAAAATTTTCGAATGAAGTAGCCTACCTCTATATTTTATATGTTGAACGTTGCCAAGCTTCTGAACTTTGGTCCTCTTAACTCTTTAACTTTGTTCTCTTTCAAACAGATGTCGAATAGGATTCCAGTAAAATTATACGGCTTCCTGCTTTCCAAATTTTCAAGGTGAGCAAGTTTATAATTGCAATTTTCTGCCACCTTCAATTTATTCCAGGTCCTTTGAGGTAGACATATTTGTATTGATTACTGATCTATTCTTTCACTAGTGTTTCAAGATTTACATCCGATCCTCATAATTTTGGCATAATTTTTAGGCGTTCGTCGCAAATCCTAACAAGCCTCAAGAGATCAAAATCATTTTGACAAAGAATTGTGCAAAGTTGCTGGATCTCCTTCGTGGTCTCTCAATGGGAAAAGGTTTGATATATCCCCTTTACAAGACTAGAGGTTTTCTGCATCTCGCAATCGGTTCCTATGAAACCATGCTTATTATTCATTGCCCTCAAAGGTCAGGTTCAGATGACGATCTATTTGAACAAGAGAAGGCATTGTCCGTGAAGGAAATTGAAAATGCATATCATCTGGCCTATTTTTCCGTAGATTATGCATCTTCCCCCATGCCTGATCTCAGTTCTTTTGGGAGACCTGCACTGGCCTATTTTTCCGTAGATTATGCATCTTCCCCCATGTTTGATCTCAGTTCTTTGGGCAGTACTTTCGATGCGATGATAAGCAAAAAGGCAAGTGCCGAGTTCGGGAGAGAGATTTGGTGCAAAGATAGAGATCTTAAGTTTAAATGGCTTGGGACATATCCGTAAAAGTTATATTTCGATGCAGCTGCATATAATTTTTTATGAGCTCAATCAAACTTGAGTGCAGCTACAGTACGAATGAAACGAGTTTCAGTTTGCAATGGCTTTTTTCTCGAAGCATCCAATTTTCTTTGACAAGTACATTATATGCCTCCTGAATCATGTGTTGAAGATGCAACAAGGCAGCCGAAGTTGGCTGGTTCAACTGAAAAAAATCTACATAAGATTGGTTGTAAAAACCTATGTTCAACTGCCATCGGCTTTTACTTCTATACAAGTTACGACCACAGCAAAAGAGTACCAAAAAGGAGGGAAAACATTTGGCGGAAAAAGGAAAAAGGTGGGAGGGGGAGGGGGGGGGGCTGAATATCAGGAAGCAAAAAGAGAATTCATAAAATCGAATGACCATGAAGGTGAAGAGGGTAGCACTTGTCCTATGAACATACAGCCCTTATTAATTGTCAGAACATATCCACTTACAGATGTACCGTAACCCTTTTCCCACACTGTTAATAAACACCGCCACAGTGAACTAAGGGAGCAAGGGGTAGAAAAAAGAAAACGGATGAGGGGAAACAAGAATTACAAAAAGAGGCTTCTCTTGTGCCTGTCCCCTAACAAAGGTCCCTTGAACTAGGAGGAAGAAAGTACCATCTGTGGAGCAGCTGGGGAGCTGGGCGAAGAGGCTGTAAGGGGCCTGAAGCCTCGGGAAAATGTGCTCATTTCTTCCTCATTCACCCCTTTCGAAGAAGCTTCATCTTTTACCATGGTCCGAAAAGAAATGGAACCCCGCTTGGTTGAGGGATCAGAGTTTCTCCCAAGGCTTGTGGCTGTGCTTGTTTCGATATGGCTATGGATGGGAGTAATGAGAGACAAAGAGCTGGTATAATCCTCAGATGATGTGCATGATCTTCCTCGCCCAGCCTCGGGACCCCGCAACCCCCGACCCCTCTTAAGGGCTAAAGAATCCACGACAGGCAAGTAAACAAGCAAAGTAATACTCACTACTACACAAATAAAAAGCACAAAAAAACCAGAAAACACAAGAGCTTCGTAGAGAAAATGCTCTTGTCTAGCAAAAACTGAAAAACCAAGCAAAAGAGCCCTCAATGGTAGGCAACTTGAGACCAGGAATATCAGTATGTAAACTCGTCTCTGCAACACCTTGTTTATGACTGACACAACCATCCGCCTTCCCACCAATAAGAGGTAAGCAGTCACAATGGTGGCAAATAATCCGTGCAATATTGTGCAGAGCACAGGATATATGCAAGCAATGACCGGTCGGCCTGATACAGTCAATGACAGATATGTGCTGGTGAATTTTTCCGGCAAACTTTTCAGAATGTTAATCTTTCCATAACGAAGTTTGGGGGCCACCATGACAACAATGAAATTCAAGATGAGAACTGGGAGGCAATAAAGCAACACATAACCAATGGTCTTCATGTTCCATCTTGGATTCAGTATCCCGGAGCCTCTCCACTGAAGGGATGCACGTAAGAGAAAACTCATGGTTAGGAACAGACATGGCTCTGTGAAACCCAAATTTGATAGGATGTACAGCTTGCACATGTCTTGCTGCCATTTTCGACTTAGTGAACGAAAAATTCTACCCTCCTGCCTAAAGAAACTCAATCGGACAACTTCACTGACACCCCAGCATATTCCAAATGCAATGAAAATTATTCGAACAATCCAAGGCCCATTAAAGTAACCAAGCCGGACAAACCCTGAACTCCGAACGCGAGCACGGAAGTATGATGTGTAAATTATGCAAAACAGACTGAGAAGGATCAAGACCACCACTAGACAAATTGTCACCACACCAAGTGCATCGACGATAAGACTGGTCAGGGGCATTACCCAAAGCACAAATTCCACGCATGCTCTCTGCCAGCATGGAGACAGAAATTGGCCCTATGATAAAGGCAAAGCTCCCTTCTCAATCCAAGACTGAGCAACCCTGGCAACATTAATAGACATAAAACCTTTTGAACTGACCAGCAGAATTTTCACCAGAATCCCCTTTAGCACCAGATCTCTGATTTTTTGACAGGCATTGATCTCCAGATAAGATACTGAATACTGAGGAATTCAGCGACACTGCTATTATCTTAATCAGACCTAGCTGTTCAATTGTCCAAATTATAAATGCCTGAGAACAGGAAGGAAAATTCAAAAGCATCAGGTGATATTCAAATAAAAGCAGAAGCAACAGGATTGAGAATCAAAAATTTTCTTTCAGGAAGACAAACAAGTAATCGTTTAAGCATGCATAGGATGACACAAATGTCAACAATTGGGTCACGACAAATATAACCATACCATGGTGATGGTGCTACAACTAGGGTTAAAGAATTGGGTTAACAATCTTTCATTCATAAATTGGCCACAACTAAATACATGCTCTGTAAACATACAAATCAACCACCCTGAACATGCCCTAAGCTTTCAAGGTTTTACAAGACAAAACACAATTCAAGTATCTATTTCTTACATCACACAATGGCATTGTCATAACTGCAACCCAAATGAAAATGACAACATAAATAAGAAAACAGTGGCGTACATTAGAAGTCCACAACTATGATTGCAGGAGATCCACACTTGCACAATTGATCACGAGTTTCTTAAAAAAGAGCTCTCTCTCTCTCTCTCTCTCTCTCTCGCGTGCGCGCACGCATGGAGAAAGATTCAGCCCATTATATAAATGGCAAACCAATTGAAAAACCATCTCTCTCTACTGTCGAAAAATATGCTGCAGGAAAAAGCACAATACTAGGAAGGACAGTGTAATCGGATCAGCTATTAGGAATATGACAAAACAAAATACCAGGGAAAAACCCAGGTGCGAATGTGCGCTCAAGTAAGGTGGCAAGGTAATGAGCCTTAGCCTGTCGATGCATGACTATATGGGTTTGGATTGGCAGTATCTCTTCATTTTTTGGTGGCCAATGAAATGGAAAGCACGAAAGAACAAAAGTATGGCTTGCTCACAATCAACAGCTAAGAGCATAGAATGAAGAATCATGTTTCTATCTGGCAAGAGGCAACGAGAGGGAGTACAATCCCAGAACAATCGAGGAGTGAACTCTTGATGTGATCTACACCAATGTCTGGATATACAAAATGCACGGCTGTCAAAGTGAACTCATTTGCATTAGTGACTGTCTACGTGACTTTGTATATTCAATTGTGCTAGGGTAAAAATAAAATAAGAATCTGTAGAAACAATGAAAACTAGCAACTGCTACACGCCCCCCCCCCCCCCCACAAAAAAAAACACCCAAAAGTCCTCTTTTTCCTCCTCACATGTCATGGAATGCATACAAATAAGGAACTCCTCAACTGCAACCCTCTTTATCATTAAAAAAAGAAAAAATATATATATTGTCTTATTTTTGCTGGTATGGAGCCTGGACGAAAGGGTTTATAAGCAGCTTGGCAACACGCAAACGTCACATGTTCAAAATCCCAGATAATCATGGTCACCACTTCCCAGAGCCTAGTAGCCGAATTCATGAGAAAATTTAATCTTTGAAGTATTACTTTGATTAATCAGTAACATAATTTTCCCTTTTTTTCACAATGAGTAAGCAAGGGATTAGCATCAACCTAAACTGACATGCTCTTGCTACATTCCATCATCAAGCTCTGACAAGTCCCCAACTTGGGTTTACAACTGAACCCAAAGCCTCTCATTGCAAGCGCTACTCAACTCGAGCTCCAAACTACAGCGCCTTCCAAACTCGCACCTTTTTCAACCCCTCATCAATGCATAAATTCGCACCACCCCCTTCATGCTCAAAATACCACCCAAAACCCTAAATTTGCAAAATTTCTACAAAATATCAAACTCTAATTACGTGGTCAAATTCAGTTCATTTCATAACACCTGTATCTTACAACAAAAAACACTAGCATACACCCCAAATTTCTGAAAATTCCATCAAATCCGAAGCCGCATAAAGTAATAATAGTGTAAAATGAAAAATCCCTAAAACAAACAAGTAAATACGACACGCAAATCAGCAGAGGACATTCAAACACAATATTATATCAATCAAATTGAGACACGAAAACTCCGGAAGAAGAAAAACAAAACCCTAGCATCAGACATTGGTCGTAGCAAATCAAAATTTCCAAAAAATTAAAAAGAAAATTTCGAATAGAACGAGAGCAGAAAAACAAAAAAAAGATCAGATCGAGGCCAAAAACAATACCTGACTTCCTCCTCCCTTTTCCGATCTCCTCTTCTTCCCCGCTTTGCTCAGAAAACAATGGCAGAGAAAGAAAGAGGAATTGCTGGAGAGAGAAAAAGAGAGAAGATTTGGAACAAAACGGGAGGACGAAAAAAAATACCAGAGAGAGAGAGAGAGGAGGCAGAAGGGGTGGGGGGGGACTTGGTTGCTGACAGGCTGTCTCCAGCTGTCTTCTTCCTCGATCCGAACCAGGAGGCCTGCGAATTATCCGAACCGAACTGGCAGGTTTCGAGCAAACTCTGTATAGTACTCGTACTTATACACGTCAGCAAATACATATTAAAAACAAAATACATATATATATATATATGATAAATACATCCTAACGTATAAATAAGATATAAAATTATACACGCTCGAGCATATATAATAAGTTGCCGGTTTGGAGATATTACTTTTGCTACACCTAAGTTGTATTTGGTGTCGTGCCCACAATCGGTGCACTTCACATAATCGTTTAGTTTATTGGTTCCGATCTTGGGCCATCGGACTAGTAGTTTTCTTTCTTGTGTTAAAATGCAGTAATGTCTTAAGGATAGTTAGGGGAAAACAGTACGTTGAAACCATTAATATCCTTGGTGAGAACTTAAACCTCACCCGTAGTAAATTACAACAACAACAACAACCACAACACCTCCCAGTGTGGGTCCCGCTTTTGCGGGGTCTGGGGAGATCCAGTTTGTAGGCAACCTTACCTCTATCGATATTCCTACCCATAGAGAGGTTGATTCCAAAAGACCCACAGAAACAGTTTTGTGAAAAGTTTTAAACGGAAGGCGATTTCCACCCATTAACCGAGGGGAAAGGGCCAAAGAATAAACAAACATAGGAGCAATCAATAAGGGGTAGGAAACATACCTCGACGATCCAGGATACGGAGATGCCTTTACCTCCCAGCAAAGCTTCACCTGCATACACGCACGTCAAACCCCTGCCGGCACTAAGCTATTACTGCTACTGACCCCGACGGAGAAGAAACTCTGCAATCTAAGACCTTAATTTTATCCCGCTACAACCTCCTATCCTGAGCCATGTCCTCCGTCAAACCCATAACTTTCAGGTCCTCTCTAACCACTTCGTCCAAACTCTTCTTCGGTCTACCCCTTCCTCTCTTACCACCATGAAGGTCGATCCACTCACCGGTAGTAAATTAAAATAATATAAATTTAAGATGAGCAAATATAATAATCAGTTTTTGCAAAATGCGTTATATTTTAAATAATCAAACAAATGATGCAGAATGCCAAATTGGTATGGTATAGTGTATCACAATCACAATAAATTTGTATGTGGTAGCATTCGAATTTGTTGAGGAAAGTATGAGCTTACTGGAGCTATGTTCTTACTAGGGTCGGATTGCTTGTATATAAACTTTTTTGGTCCTTACTAAGCACATCCTGTATCATGAGATATTTAAAACTATAGGCATATTTTTTTCAACTTACCGTGAATTATTTATTAGTGATTAATGTTCATTGGTGTTTGTAAGTGTTGATTAGCGTTTATGAGTATTACACCAATACTAATGAGTGCTGGTGATTGACAATTAGTGTTGATAAGCGATGAATATTAAGAAATTATAATTATAAAATCTGACAAAATATTGATCTGTGTTGAGCTGCCAATCAGTGATATTAAATATTGAATGCTGATGATGAACAATTATGACAAGGTGAAATGAATAAACTCAAATTAAGATATTAAGAAAGGCTCAAGAAATATCAAAATTAGATAATTATCCGTGATATAACAATTTTGAGATTTAAGACTATATATACCACATTTTGGCTTTGATTCATCAGTACATGAGCTGTTATTTATTTGCAAATTGAGGTCCATTTATTAGTTCTATTGGTTGGGTGCCTCCTGCTACTTCCAGATGTGTGGCCCCACTAATGTTATATTATCATTATTTGACTCTTGTTATTATTTTATGGCAACAACTTGGAGTGATTGTCAATCTAGAATAATAATGATCTTAATCTTAATTAAAATTGAACAAATTCTGATAAATTTGATAGAAAACAATTGAAGGACAATTTGTCTGATTCCCTAGTTAATTAAATCTCATTCACAAATTTAAAAACACAATTACATTATTGAAAAATAAGTTATCAATATATATTTTTTTCTATAATTTTTAGAATCTGTTTTCAATTTTCAAAATATAATTTTAAGCCTTTTTAAAAACTAGAAAAATGAACGACTAGATAGATGCTGTGTTGGTAATAGAAGTTGAAGAAGAAGTTAGTAATTTGTAGTGATCAAAATGTTATTGACCACTACTCAAAAGTTTTTGATAAAGTAGTGATGACTGATGAGGTAGTGAATTGAGGTTTATGTAGTGTTCTTCAAAAGCTAATAAAAGTAACCTTTAAGAACCTCTACATAGTAGTTACATTGTAAATTACAAAATTCTTAATTTTATTTATTAAAAATATTTTTTTATTGTATCATTTTTAATCATTTACATAAATCTACTACTTCAATAGCTATATTTACCAAACACATTTATTTTAAATAGTTATTGAACAGCTAACCATTAACCATTAGTGGGTCACAACCAATCACTAGTAAAACTGATAATAGTAAACAACTAATCATTAGTAAAACAACTAATTTTACCAAATATGCAGGGGTGGCAATGGATCGGGTTCGGATTTGGTGAACCATCATCCACATCCATCACCTGCTTTAATATGCTTCATCCTATTCACCCATCATCCGCGAAAAATCTAATCAAATCCATCCACCATCCGCAGGTGAAAACGGGTAGATCAGATTGTAAACAGGTGGTGAAAGTTTTTATGTAATATGTTAGCAAATTTAAATAAAAAAGTAAGTTTTGTATTTTGAAAAGTTTAAAAAAGATATTTTAAGTATAAGGAACGAATAAATATCATATTCATCATATTAATTTTGTCGAAAATTATAAAATTAACAATATAATTGTTCAAAAAATGAGTAAAATTTAAAGAACAAAAACTAAAAGTAAACTATTTGCAAATAAGAGACAAACAAGTGGAAGACCAAACAGGTGATGGATTGGGTGACGAGTCGCATGGAGTATTATCCGGATTCAATCCAATCTATCAAACTATTAGATATCATCCATATATTTTGAATTTTTACCTATTTTTTTGGTTCAGATGGAATAAATACCTATCGGATGTGAATGACATTGCCACCACGTGTATGGTTCGGATTTATTTAATTATATTGATTGTCTTATTATGGCAGCGACTATGAAGGGATCCTTTTGTTCCACTTCCAGCCAAGGTCTGTCGGCTTCCACATCAAAAGTGCGGAAGAAAAACAAAAGGACCCAAAACAAAAACCCGCTTAGCTGTAAAAAGCAATACGGGTTTTGGTCCGATTTCTTCAATTTGGGATCCGGATAATACTATTTGGATCCGAGCAACAATCCAATTTCGCACACAGCACTGCAACCTCTCTGTGTCTCTCTCGCGGGATTGTTATGGTTAGGGTTTATGTTTGTAATTGCAAGAGAATTTGAGAACTCTTACTTCAATATTGGAACTTTGAGATTTTAGGGTTTTCTTAAGGCCAGAAGGTTATCGTAAATCAATTTTAGATGCTGTTCATTTGAAATTTTAGGGTTTTCTTCCTTCTATTAGATATGGCTCGAAGCGTTTCGCGATCGCCTTCTTACCGGCGGCGGTACTCTCCGTCGCCGGTCGGTCACCGCCATAGCCGCCGTAGCAGGAGAGATCGGAGCCGCTCTCCTTATAGCCGGTAATTTTACTGACGCCTCCTTATAGTTAAGTTGTGCAACAATGTTATACCTATCTCCATTCTATAGGTGGTGCAATTGAGCTTTCTCCTGTTCATTTGTCTGATTTTAATTCCCAATGTTGGTCGTACTTGGGGCAGTTCATGTGGATTTGGCTAACTCAGTTTGTTGTGTAAAATAACTAGAATTTGTTGGGTGGCTTCAAGGATTCCTTCATTGATCCTCTGCGATGTGCTTTTGGATAGAAAATAAGGGGAGCTTTACCCGGGAAAGAACCCCGGGGGGGGGGGCGTTGCTGGAGAAATGTTGATTGGTGTGCTTCTGAATTGAGAAACTGCATTACTAGTTTTTCAAATCCTTGTTTGTCACAAGTAAAGCTTCGGGGGAGGGGGGGGGGGAGTTCTGTCGTGTTCGGCTACAGTCCAAAGTGCATGTTGCCTGGGCAAAGGGCTACTCTGGGTTGACCTAAAATTACAAGGTTGTACCTTTTTTGGTTGGAGCTGTCCTAACCTTCGTCAATCCAAGCTGTGTCCTGTACCTTTTTTGTCCCCTTCTTGCTACAGATGATCTATTGACAGTTTGACACTGGATGAATGGGCACATCTAGTTAGGTTTTGGATGATTCTATCGTTTATTCATCTGTATGTGATCAAGTGGTAATAGAGTTTTTTCTTGTGTATGTCATGTACAAAAAAATAACTGTTATCTGTTAAGCAAGTTATACGTGTGATAGCTCTAAGATGTGTCTTTGTATGGCACAGGTAGATAATTGCTTTGTTGATGTATGGTTAGAAGGATGCATGGTTTATCTGGATAATCTTTTGTCTTTGCCTAGTAAACGTTCGACTGGATAGTGTTAAAGCAAACTTAAAATCCATATACGTAGGCATGCAAAATGCTTAAAGAAGAGGTATTTGCAAACAATGCTTAAAGAAGCAAGCAGTTTGTTTTTGGCATTAAATGAGCTCACTGTTGTCTTGTGCAGAAGGAGAAGCCGCTCTATTTCGCCACGTCGTCGTAGAAGCCGTTCTCCGGTGAGGCGTCGTAAAAGCCGTTCTCCAACACCTCGTCGTCACAAGAGAAGAAGAAGCAGGAGTTCGTCATTGTCTCATTCACGCAAGTCCCGTAGCCCAAGTGTTGCATCATTTGGGCGCAAGGATACCATTCAGAAACATAAAAAGGAAGATGAAGAAAAGAAAAGGTATTTGCAAATAACTCTTCTTTCTCATATTCCTTATGGGCAACCAGACATCAGAATACATCCCTTTGTTGCACCGATACCTATATATACAATGGCAACAACACCAAAATCAGGGTGGATCCCACTTTGGTAGCACTTGGGGAGATCTAGATATATGAGACCCTACCCCTACCAAGAAGAGTACATCGATAGTGACGTTTGTTTGAAGAATTTTGTTCAATGTCCACTGTATAATGAGATAAAGTGCACTGTTTTCTGTTGCCTGGGTAAGTAATCATGCTTTATCTTGTGTAAACTTTTTTGAAGCTACATGGGCAATGATACCTAAGAAATTAATATTGCCATATAGTATTCACTTGGTTATCGAGAGACTAGACTATGTCTATATATGATATCGTCTATTGTAGCTAGTAGACATAGTATGTGGGGATAAATTAGTGGTGAGCTCAATTTCCATTTAGGTGTAGTAGCTGAAAGTCAAATAATTCTACTTGTATTTTGTATTTACCTCTGAAGTCTTACTTCAGATTCCTGCACGTCTTCATGCCTTTCCTTTGCCTCTCCTTGGTCAGACTCAACTTTCAGAAGCTGTGAAACAAGGCTTCATGAAAACTGATTCTGATATCTTGCTTTTGTTGGTTATTAATTAAATCTGAATATGCTACAGGTTGCTTTGAGATTCTTTACTGGATTTTCTGAAGGAAGCTACTGCTATATTTCTTCTTGTAATTTAGGTGATCTAATGGTGCGTCATTTATCTGCTGTTCCCAGTGTTAAAATCTCATGTGGTATGGATCAGACACCTATTAGAGAGGTATGCATTAGATGATTAAGTGCTTAAGCTAGTGTCAAACCTGCTGATGGACAGAGCATGTGTAAGCCACTTATCTTGCCGAAGGCAAAGTTTTCTTCTGGTTTATGAAGATGGCTTTCGATAGAAATAATCATAGGAGAAGGAGATTTAAACTTGAAGTGAGCTATTTTCCCCTACCATAATGTTCTACCCAATTTCCTACTGAATCTTGTTATGCTGATTGTGATTGCTGCATGTTAAGCTTAACATACATAATTTCGGACCAGGATTCAGCATGAAATAGAACTGAAACTATTAGAAGAGGAGACAGCAAAGAGGATTGAAGAGGCAATACGTAAGAATGTTGATGAAAAGCTAAATTCTGAGGAAGCTAAGTCAGAAATAGAAAGGCGCATAGTGGAAGGTAGGAAGAAATTATTTGATGATGTAGCTACTCAGCTTCGGAGAGAGAAGGAGACTGCTCTCATGGAGGCAAGGCAGAAAGAGGTGAGTATACGTTACATGTACTTTTCTTTTGTCATTGGATTGTCTCTGCTTGCTCCTTTCCTCATTGCTGCTAGCTAAATTTTTGAGTGGCATGTATGAGGTGATAGAGTCTCTAAAGTCTTAAATTCCTGACTCTAACTGGGATGACTTAACCTATGAAGTACAGACATGGACACCATATGACACAGACACCACTGACACTGCATTATCCTTTTTTCTCGTCCATATTATTCCTATTTTGTGATCTCGTGGTGGTTAGTAGTGTTAATAATGCCAAGTTCATTTTCCTCTTTTAGTTGAAGTTTTTTTAGATCAAATGTTTAGCGTCAATTGTGTCCACCTTTCATATAGTTGAAACTTGAAACTATCACTATGAGGGACCCCCCCCCCCCCGGAAAAAACAAAAGAAAGTACCCATAGATTATAGTGGATTAAATGTTAAACATTTCATTGAACTACACATGCATCCAACTCCTTTAGTTTTTTAGTAGTGCGTAGTTCATTCTTTTCCATTATAGCATTAAACATAAAACAATCTCTCAATAAATTGAATTGTGGGATTATCCTGTGTATGCTTCAAGCACGATACTTTGCCCTAGACAAGACTATTGAGTTGGTAGACAATTTGTCTGAATCAGGGTTCTGCTACAGTTTCATCTCGAAAGCTTGAGATACAGGAGTAAATAGCTGATTTGGCCATTTGGTTTCTCCGTATCACTGCCATCTGAATGTTTGTGGATGGCCACCTTCTTATGGACACCCTTAAGATCCTGACGGAATTGGAATTTGATCTTCGACTATTAGACTACTGGATTAGTTGTGGTGTTGTTTTGTTTCCCTCCTGTTGTTCCTCTTATTTTAGCGGCTGGTGACGTCAACTCTTGATCACTGCTTTTTTAGAAATTATTTGAAGTAGCTTGTGCTAGAGGTTGAAGGGCTCATATTTTTCAAATTATTCTTATGAACTCTAGGGACAAGCATGAAGAGAGATGGAGGATCTAGATAAGTTGCATTTTTAGAAATTATTTGAATTAGCGTGTGCTAGATGGTAAAAAGCTCATTTTTTTTTCAAATTGTTCTTATGAACTCTAGGAGCAAGCACGAAGAGAGAGGGAGGAGCTAGATAAGATGCTTGAAGAGAACCGGAGGAGGGTACAAGAAGCTCAGAGAAAAGAAGCTCTAGAACTCCAGAGGAAGCTTGAGGAACGCCAAAGGGAATTGGAGTTGATACAGCGACAGAAGGAAGAGGCTGCTAGAAGAAAGAAACTGGAAGAGGAAGAAGAAAGAGCCACTCGGATACTTTTGGGTAGAAATAAAGCTCCACCAAAAGCATCTTCTGCCATAGGCTTGTAAGTTCGATGTATGAACGACGTAACTTGTTTATAACTAGTGATGTACTCAAGCAAAGAGCTTCTGGGCTTGGCCTCAGTGGCATCTGGATGGCATACCAGGATTAGGCATCGGAGGCCAAATTTCCCAGGGGTGGTATCTTCCCTAACACATGGGCTGGACGCGAGGAAAGGGAGGGAGAAACCTAGAAAAGTAGTGGACATCAGATATGGGATCTTCAAAATAAAAAACATTGCTGTTGATTTTCTGTTCAGGCCGTTGAGTACCATGTTTATGTGGTGTTGCTGTTACCGCTTGTGGTCATTGCGTTGTGATATTGCTTGGTCTGATGGAGCTCCATAATTTAGCCCGCCTTTGTCCCGTGTGTGAAAAAACAAAAAGAAAGAAAAGAAGAATTGTTACCGGAGAATGCGTGGCAAGGGAGACCTAGGTTCTATCGTTTTTTGGACATTATTCAAAGAGGCTTCATTGAGCTGCTTTTAGCAGCATCTATCCAGGGTGTATTGGTTGAAAGGTATAATGTGTAGCATGAAATGTGGTAGGAACTCATCATGAAGCATTGAAGCTCATTAGCAAAATGCCCATTACAATTACTAGCGAATTAAGGCTAAAGTCCTCGTCGAAGTTCTTAACTGCGACCCCAAATTAGGGCTAATTTAGGTGGCTGTGTTTCTGTTTTTCCATGTTCTGGGTTTGTTCACATCTCGTGTCTGGGTTTCTATCCTTGCACCTACTTCCTAGTCCCTGCATTGAAAGTGTTTAGAAATTTTGGTAAAAGGGGGTCCATCGGTTGGTATCGAACATTTTGACAGGTTTAACTACGCTCTGAATAGCACTCGTGAATTATTACGCGTTTAAATTAAGGCAATTTTGATGATTTTTACCGTGTTTGAGCAATTTTCTTTTTATTGTTTGACATAACAATTATCTTATACCTCATTGGAATGTAAGTCGAGTTAGAGGTCATTTAACTTCCTATCAAATGGGGGAAATAATACAGATTAAGAAAAACTTTCCCCTTGTAATTATTAGTCATTTAGTCAGATTTTTTCGCGTAGCTGGTAAAGTTTCTAAAAGTAATTTTTTGTGGAAGTCTTGGTGTAAAATTTTCTAATGCAAGTTTCACGTTAAGATATATATTTGTGTTTATCGATCGCATGTAGAAAGTATTCTCCGTGTATATAGTTTTGAATTTTTGGCTCGCTGACCCCTGTTTTAGTTCTAGACTAGGTGAGACTACCGTGGTCCAATGTCTATGAAGTGGTTCAACTATGGTAGAGAATTTACGCAGATGATTGTTAACGTTAACTATGTTTGGACTTCTTCGCTTTTGAATTCCTGCATTAAAGAAGCATGACTTTTTTTAAAGAAAAATTTAGATTTCGTTTGTCCTTAGAAAATTTGGTGGAAAGAAACTTTGAAGGAAAAAAATGTGAAGGAAAAAAAGTAAGGAGAAAATAAGCTTTTTTCTCTTGTTTGGATCAAGGAAAAAATACATGAATTTGGATGAAAAATTTGAATATTGATGAACTGCTTGAATCATGCTGATGTCATGTAAACAATGTGAGGTTAGAGAAGGTTGGAAAATTTTTTCAAACTTTCATCACAATTTTATGTAGAAAACTTTATCACTTGTTTCTAACAATTTTTTCAACTAACATTCCTTCATATTTTTTTTATTTGTGATTTTCTACAAATTAAACACAAGAAAAAAAGTAATTTTTCCAAATGTTTTTCTTTCCACCAAATTTTTCAAGGTCAAAACGGAGCCTTAGGTTCCGTTTGAACATTGGAAAATTTGGTGGAAAGAAATTTTTTTGGGAAAGTTACTTTTTTTCTTGTGTTTGGTTTAAAGGAAGTCACAAAGAAAAAAATATGGAGGAAAGTTGGGTGAAAAAATTTTTAAAAACAAGTGATAAAATTTTCCTCATAAAATTGTGATGAAAGTTTGAGGAAAATTTTCAACTTTTTCCAACCTCACATTGCTTAGATAACGTCAACATGATTTACGTAGTTCATAAACATTCAAATTTCTCATCCAAGTTCTTGTATTTTTTTCTCAATCCAAA
The DNA here is from genome assembly GCA_017589665.1 of Selenicereus undatus. Classification (NCBI taxonomy): domain Eukaryota; kingdom Viridiplantae; phylum Streptophyta; class Magnoliopsida; order Caryophyllales; family Cactaceae; genus Selenicereus; species Selenicereus undatus. Next base: position 14,571,062 of record JACYFF010031955.1, read on the forward strand.
TAAGAGAAAAAAACTCATTTTCTCCTTACTTTTTTTCCTTCATATTTTTTTTCCTTCAACTTTTCTTTCTACCAAATTTTCTAAGGATCAAACAGGGCCTAAAGTTTTTTTCATGCCTTTCTGGATTATCTTAAGTCCCATTTGAGGTGCTGTTTTTATGTGGGTATATCTGTGGCCTCTACTCATTTCCACTTCTTTCTATTCCTTCTCGTTAGCCGTTCCTTTCCCTACTCTTTAAAAATAAATATTATTCTTTTCCATTCCTTCTCACTACTTTCCCACTTCATCTCCTTCTCTCCTACTTCTTCCCACACTTGATATTAATAATTTTATTTTCTCTCACTCTATTCCATTCCTTCCTACGCCATTCCACTCTATCTCCCTCTTTTCCACTCTTACAAGAAAAAATCATCGCTTTCTACTCCATCCCATTACTTCCCACGTTGCTTTATTTCTTCCCATCTAACACCCCTAATTTACTCACGAAAAAAACAAACATGATTCGGTGCACATTTGGTACATGAGGGGAGTTGGGGTGCGTGTTTTTCAACTTATTAGTACTCGTTATCAACATTTGGTATACTTTAACTCTATTTTATTGGTTAAAAATACTAGTTATGTTTTTTTAACAATTTAATATCATCCCATGACATTTGGCACTCAACATTTTACTATACGTTGAGAATAATAGGCCTATTTAATTGGATACCAATTAGTATAATTGATAAAGTCTTTGCAAATTATTGCCAAAAAGTTCTGTTCAAATATTGCATACACCCATCGTTGTGTAGTATATGCATAAAAATCCCTAAAAGAAATTGTTCGATTGAATTTCGAATAAATAGTGTAATTAGGTTTACAATAAATGCTAACTAATTTGAGACAAACTTATATCTTCTCCAATACCAAGGTGAAAAGTGTACACTGCCAAGTACCAGTCATCTTTATTTATTTATTTATTTGATTTGATTTCTGGTCCCAAATAATCTAAATTTGACGGGTTTTTAACATCAATAAGATGACCTTTAGGAATAACTTCCAACGCTGACCTTTGGGGTATTTGTTTTCGGTAGTATAATAATTATGCTAGATTGTTATGTTCAAGGTATTTCCAAATGATAATTACTTTCAAAACAACATGAAACAAATACGATTCAAATTATTTACATTCTTTTGACGTTTAAGAATAACATTCAATTATTTTGGATTTTATCTTCTTTTTAACAGAAATTAAACAAATTATGTTTGAATAACTTATTTCTCTCTCTTTTTTTTTTGGTTCATAAATAAATATTCAATTAGAGGTGGCAATAATTTTTTATCTTTTTATTTTGGGAGGGGGTGGAGTTGCTATGTCAAGGGGGGTAGGAAAAGTTGAGTATGGCCAAGGTAGATAATGATGTATACAAGGCCAATGCTTCCAACCTAATGAAACATTTTTTTTAAAAAATATAAATATTAAAAATGAGACAATGCTTGGACACCAAACAAATGTAATATTCTACCCTTTAGGAAAAAGAAATTAGCCCACCTACCTCAATAATTCAATTTCCTAATGACCTTTCACAAGCACAAAATTTTTGATCATCTAAGCTAAGGCTGTTCTTAGTGGTTTGGAATGTTGTTTCAGCAAAGCAACCATGATTCATATTTGTGGGCCCAAGCTCTCAAGTAAGAGTCCATTTTACTACAAAATAGTAATTCCCAAAAAAAAAAAATCATGCCCTTTAATTAATCATTTTCCAATCCATGGGATTGAAATTCTTAGTCATGCATACATGATCTACCATCTAAAAGTATTTGCTCAAAGTGATAGAAAAATTGGAATTCAAGATATGTCTTTTCAATTAAAATCATTACATTATCATTTTATATGTCTCATCGATGCTTTCGTGGATGTTAACGATAATATTTTTGTTTTCTGGATTTAGGTTGTTTGTCATAAAGACTATATGGTACAGTTTTTGTTAGATTATAAAGGGAGAGGAAATTAAAACCAGGACTTAATTAATATATTCAATCTGTCGTATTAATTAATAGAGTAAAATCTCACTAATATATTAACAACAAAATGTCCAAGACATAAATAGTATAATATTATAACATTTCAAAAAAAAAAAACCCCTTAGTAAAGGGATTTTAGGATGAAAGATGTCATAATTGGCTCCCTACAAATAGTCCATTTGCTCCCATATGTAGAATGCCATTAATTGTTCAACCTTGAAGTTAAAGCTCAATGCCTTTAAATCTTAGTGCATTTGTTTTTTTGTTTTTTTTTTTTAAATCACACATATACATATCCCCAGTTTAAAAAAGGGTTTTAAAAATTTGAAAAAGACTACTGGTTGTATATGTGGAGGCCATATGTAAGAAAACTACTCAATACCACTTAAAGAATTGAGATGATTGAGTTGAGTGGATGTAATAGTTGCACTATATCTTTGTTCTCCAGTCTTGTTTTTCCCACCCATCAAACCCTCATTACATCACACTCCATCAAAAATTCCCCTGTTAGCTCTTCTACTTGTTCACCAAAAACCCCAAAAATTCTTCTTGGTTACTTGTCTAATTTTCCTTTGCTCCTGTTAGTCTTCGTGTTGTCCTGGTCATCTCCTCAAATATAGCACCTCCCTTGATTCTCTGTCCTATATCTTCGGTTTGGAAGTTAACACTCTTGCATCTCCACTTTATAAGCCCTCCTTCCCTTTCCTATTGAGGAAAACCATAGCGTAACTTTCACCAACTTAAACTTTACAAAATGGCCTTTTATTTGCTCAAGGTTACTCTACTTTCATTAGCTATTGTGCTCTATTTCTTTGCTAAACCCACATGTTCCACCTCTAGGAAAGCCCTTGATCTTGTAAAACCCGCCCGAATTGGCTTTCGGGTTGTCCTTCAACATGTTGATCACGGGTCGAATCTCACCAAATTTGAGAGGGTCCAACGTGGTGTTACGCGAGGATCACATAGGCTACAAAGGTTGAATGCAATGGTCATGGATTCGGGTGGAGGCCCATTTGAAGTGGAGACCAAAGTCCATCCAGGGAATGGGGAGTTCTTGATGAACATTGCCATTGGAACCCCTCCGACCCCTTATTCGGCCATAATGGATACGGGTAGTGATCTGATTTGGACCCAATGCCAACCTTGTCAAGAGTGCTTTGATCAATCCACGCCCATATTTAATCCCCAAAATTCATCCACCTTCTCATCGCTAGCTTGCTCTAGCCAGCTTTGCCAAGTCCTCCCTACATCCACATGTGATAGTGGTTGCCTATACTTGTACACTTATGGAGACTACTCCTCCACCCAAGGCGTCCTAGCCACCGAAACCTTCACATTTGGGTCGGGATCCGACAAGGTCTCGGTCCCAAACGTTGGTTTCGGCTGTGGCGAGGACAACGAAGGTGATGGCTTCAATCAGGGTGCGGGCCTAGTTGGGCTAGGTCGAGGCCCGTTATCCCTAGTATCCCAACTAGATGAGCCCAAATTCTCCTATTGCCTAACCTCAATTGATGGTTCCAAATCTAGCACCTTGTTGATGGGATCCCTAGCAAGTTCCAACCCCTCATTATCAAACAACCTAGATAAATCAACAAAAAACACCATGACCACACCATTACTCAAGAACCCGTCTCAACCCTCCTTCTATTACCTTAACCTCGAAGGGATTAGCGTGGGACCCACGCGCTTGCCCATTAAGGAAGACACATTTGCCCTAAATGATGATGGAAGTGGAGGCTTGATCATAGACTCAGGAACCACAATCACCTACTTAGAGCAAAGTGCATTTGACCTCCTCAAACAAGAGTTCACCTCCCAAATGAAGCTCCCATTGGACAAATCGCGATCCACGGGTCTTGATCTATGCTTCAAAATGCCTAAGGATACATCAACTATAGAAGTACCCAAGTTAGTTTTTCACTTCAAAGGGGCAGATTTGGATTTGCCTAGTGAGAATTACATGATTGGGGACCCAGATGTGAGCATAGTTTGCTTGGCAATGGGGTCATCAAGTGGGATGTCCATATTTGGGAATGTTCAACAGCAAAATTTGATGGTGGTTCATGATCTTACCAAGGAGACCTTGTCTTTCATTCCTACTCAATGTGATGGATTATGAGCATTGTTGTGCTCATGTAATTATGAGCTAGTTAATTAACCTTGTGAATTTATGTCTGATTTAGTTGTGTATTTCATGTGTTTAGTGTTGCTGATTAGATCATTTGTAATGGTTCAATGAGATGCAAACTTGTTCTCATGGAGTTCAGGACTTGTTTGATTTATTTCTTTGCCTTCAAATTTATCGAATTAGGAACAAAGGCAGTATGGAGACTGGATGAAAATTTTCTTGCAGACTTTTTTTTTTTGGGGGTTGGAATTGAAATAGGAATTTTATAATTAACATCAATGCGACATCTACAATTAAGGTCATATTTAACCAAATATAAACTTAAAATATCACATAAAAAAAAGCTTCCCTAAAAATAAATATGCATGTAGTATAAGGACAAAAAAAAAAGTAACAAAATGGACTAAGCATGCTGATTAGAAGTACTTGAAGAATCAAAAAACAAATCCAAAACAAACAAGCAAATGAAGAGAAAGTCCGATGTAAGACAAATGAGGTAGATAAAGGGAAGATAAAGGTGGAGGTAGGTTATCTAAAGATGCCCTTGGCTTACACATATGAGGTAGATTTAGAAAAATTCTGTGTTATTTATAAAGATACTACTCACAGACAATTTCGAGTTTATTATCCCATATTTTAAATTATACTAAACACCCATAAAATAAAAGAAAGAAGAAGAAAAGAACAAGCATCGTTAGCAATAATGACTATCATAATATTAATTGGATGGAGTAATGATGTATGTCTTGTCACAAGATACATTTTAAGTGTATTGTCTTAACCAAAATTCAGATGATATATGATTTAAAATTAGTAAATTTTCAATAATAGCAATCAATTACGAATGTAGGCTTCAGGATTTGTTAGCTATGCTGCTAAATACAAATGACACCATAATCGAATTAATTCTATCTACCAATACTTCATATGCACATAATGTTATGATTATAAAATTTTATGAATAAAAAGATGATTTCACACAATTTATAAGTAATAATGCTTTTCCATTATTTAATCATATGCTTTTTTTAAATTTAATAAATAATGTTATAATTTTTAAATTAAAATGCAGTAGGATGTAATTTTTGGGGCGGGGGAATACGTTAGATTTTGTTTATTGCCTTCACATTTTAAGGCCATTCCCAGCCCATGCCTCGCGTGTCAGGGTGTGGGGCCGCGTGGGACACGTGAAGGTGTCAGCCCGTGACACGCGAGTAGGGGCACGCATGGCACCTCGATCAGCCATGCCTCCCCGTGAGCGGTTCTTTGCTTTTTTTATTATTTTTTTTGTTTTTTCTTTTTTTTTTGAGGTAATAAATGATTTTTATATGATTAAAAAAATAAGTTGTGTTATGAAGTGGGTCAATGATAAATTTTTTTATTGGGTTATTCAAATAGGAGTTCCATGGGTTGGATAAATAATGGAATGCAAGTTCCAAAAATTTAAAATTTTTGCTGATGTGGGAGGCTAGAATTCAAAGAAATAAAACTCTGGTTGAAAATGCCCTAATGCAAATAACTAGTGGTGATGCTTAAATTGTATTTCTATAGCCTTTCCCAAGGGAACCCCACTCGAAAGGTCAACGTCAGAATATCTACCTAATTTTAGGTTTTTCATTTTTTTTTACCTAATTAAAATTGAGTTATTGTATAACAGCATCTGCAATGGTGAGCTAAAAATTTTGCTCATCAGTAGGGCCTACTACCTCCACATTAGCTTCTGAGTCATTCTGTTAACTTACAAGCCTTCCTTTCTCCAATGCAAGACTCACCATTTTACCTCACCAAATAAATTAATACATATGGTCCCTACCATATAACATACTTTATTAATTTTTTTTGGTAAATTGCTATTGTTTAAGTTAACGAAAATGATTTTCTATTTTCAAAAAATAATTTATAATTATTCAATTTAATAAAAATATTTGCTCTATCTTCAAAAAAATGATGAACAAATAAAAATATTAAGCATATAATTATTTGCCAAAAAATTAAAAAAAAAACTCATCTAATTTTATCAAAAAATTCCATCCAAAATAGCCCAAAGAACAGCATGGATCAGTCTAACTTTCTAAAGCACAAACCCAATTAATATTTGCCAAACCCATAATCCAAATTAGACAATGGTAAAAAAATCCCTAGCCCATGGCTAAAATGACGTCGTTTTAGGCACTAGGCAACAAAAAAAATATATATACATATGAATGTGGTTGGACGTATCTATTTTTATTATGCATTGACATAATGCACAATATTTTTAGCATACATTGAAGAGCTCCCAGCACGTGTGGCTGGGAGTCCCAGCATCCACTCACCCCTTCTGAGCTCAAATCCGGGGGAAGCAAATTTGTGCTCTGTGCATAAAAATTTGCAGTGGACTTAGTATCTGGGTTTTGTGTTCGGACTGGCGTTATATTTTGTTGTTGTACTTGTATATGAGCAAGTCCAATGGTGATTGATGGAGTCGCTAATAAGGCGATGGACCCCTCGAAGTCTATACAAATTTTTATTATTTTTTTTGCTTATAATTCTATATTGAATTGGAGGGGGGAAATTACGAATAGGGTTGTCAAATAGGTCAGATTAAGTTGAATTTGTGTTCGTGTCGAACTTAAACGGGTTGAGAAATCCTTGATTCGAACCTAACCCGTTTATTAAGCAAGTTGAAAACCTTGACCTGTATCCGTTTATTTTTTAAACGGGTTGATCTGAAATTTATCCATTAACCCATTTAATATAAACGGATCAGGTTCAGGTTATCCGGTTACCCATTTACCCACTTAACATTTCGACTAAAGTATGATTATGGAACATTATAAACCATTCTTTTAAATTCAATATATCATCACAACGCAACCATTATCCATAATCTCCAAGAACCACGACTCCAAAATACATATCGATTAATTAAACCCTACTTTTTCGCAATTTTTTCCCAAAAAATAAAAGGTAATTGGGTAAACAGGTCGATCTATTTAACCTATTTAACTAAACGGGTTAAATAGGTATTTTTTCGTGTCAAAATTCTCAACCTTAACCTAACCCAATTAATTAAACGGGTTAAACGTGTCAACCTATTTAATTTAACGAGTTGGAAATCTTTATCCAAACCCACTTAATTTCGTGTTCGGTTCGAGTCGGTAATCGTGTCAGATCAACTTTTGACAGCGTTAATTACGATATAAGGATCTCACAATTTGGGCTTGGGCTCCATGTCGAGTTATTATGAGAGTTTATTATTGGTGGCCCAATAAAGAAAATTTTCTAGATTTGACGTTGATAAAAACGTAAGTTATCATTATTGAACAAAACTAGACGGTTTTACATGACCCTAAATGAAGTGAACAATATTGTACGGCATTAATTAGTGCTGATAAATAATGAATCATGCATAATGATATTAAGTGATGTTAAATATATGCAATAAATAATGTTACCAAAAACATGTTGTTTTTTTTTTTCTAATCCTATTATGCTACATCCTTTCTTTTAGATTTTTTTTTTTAATTTTAAATATGACAAAAGTCGAGATTTGAAATCTAAACTCAACAATTCGGATCCATATACGATCCAACACTTGAAGCAAGCCCACCTGAAAAGTGAATCCAAAATCCAAATCAATTGGATGCGAAATGTCTTATGAATTTGTTTTTTCTTATTTTTTTGGCATGACAAAGTTATTGCACTGAATATCAACTAATCCAAAGTTGGCCCAAATTGAAAATTAGCTAATGGATCTGAGCTGACCAAACTAGGGATGATAATGAACTAGATTTGGATCAAATGTTGGAATATCCAAATCCGATTACGTTTCGGATCCAAAAATCTAATTTGAATCCGATCTAAGAGGACCTTAGGAAACCTCCGAATTCGATCCAAGTCAGATCAGATCGAAGTCGGATCTAATCCGATTTTAATCGATTTATTTCCCCCACATCAAATTTGTATCGTGTTTTTTCATTCAAACTTATTTTATCTACTTAGCTATACAATAGTGTGCGCATTCCTATTATACCAACCAAATATTTGAACATTTAATACTAGCTTAGGCAGACTCACAATGAGACAAAATGACGCCAATGTGCAATGATAGAGAGTCGGGCGGCTCTCGGCTGACCGACAGCGAAGTTAGACTAAGAAATAGAGGGGATGATACTAAGCGAGTAATGATAGTTGATGTTAGAGACTTACAATTGAGTTTGGAAGGTATAGTTTAGATTTATAAAATAAAAAATTAGAGGTAGGGCATACAGGTTGAACATGAAGAATAGACATTGGATTTGTAACATTTTAAATCTAAATCTTAATTATTCAATAAAATAGTTATATCGAATTTGAATATCAGATCGGATATTGCCTTTGCTCTAAATCCAATCCAAATCAGACTCGGACTCGAATTCGAATTTTTTTTTTTTTGAATTCAAATCGGATTATTTTACCTTGAATCGGCTCGAATGTACCTGAAATTCTAATGTAACTATCATCCCTAAACTAAACCAAAATGCAATTTGACCCAAAATATGAGCCGATCCGAACTTAGGCCTTGTTCTTTTTGTAGGTTCTTTTGGATTACTTTAACCCACCTGGAAAAAAAAAATCAATTTCAACCTACCTCAACTCACTTCAACCCACCTCTTCATAATTACATTCTTATTATTTTAATCCACTTCAACTCACCACAAAAAAAATATACCAACTTCAATCCACTTCAATCTACTTCAACCCACCTAAAAAAAAATTAACTTTAACCAACCTCAACCCACCACAATTAACCTTAGTCCACTTCATCTTTTTACCTACCTTAATTTATCAACGAAAAGAGTAGACCTTTAGGGCATCCCCAACCGGGGGGAACGCATGGCAGGGGACCCACCTGCGTGTCACACGCTTACCCCCCAGCCAGTGGCATGCGGGAAGTGCCACGCATGGTTACCCGGCCCCCAATTCCTCCCCGCGTGCCATTTGTTGTTGTTTTTTTATTATTTTTTTGTTTTTCTTTTTTTAAGGTAATGTATATTTTTTATATTATTAAAATAAAAAGTAATAAATTAAGATCAAATTGTGGGCTCCATATAATTAATTGTCCTAAAATGAGTTCCATTGGTTGAAAAATTGAGTGAAATGTAAATAAAACTCATATTGACGTGACAAACTTGAGTTTCAAAATATGACACTTGGTTGGGGATGCCCTTAGACAAATCTATACCCATATCAAACACCCGTTCGCCGAGTATGGGCGGGGAGGGTTGCTCGAAATTGTTGTTGGGGTGGTTGAGTAGAGTTTCTTTTCTCGTTTTTTCATTTCAATTTCAATTGTCGTGATTCAATTTGACCAAATCACATCGAGAGCGACTCGAGTCGCAGAATACATTGAATTCAACGGCGAGAGATCCCACCTCCTCTGCGATCTCCGGTCACAGTAAGCCCATCCCAGCGCTCTCTCTCTCTCTCTCTACATTTGCAGTATTTGATCGTCTTCAGTGCAGAAAACCTACCTCCTTCCAACCCATCCTCCCCATTTTGGCATGAAATTGCTAATCTTTTAGCAATTTTCAAGGCTGCTTTATGCAAACCCTAGATGCAGAACGGCAATTTTGGCATGAAATTGGCTATGTCTCTCGTATTTCGAGACGTGAAACAATACTTATGGTTCTTCTACTATGAAAATCTTATTGCGGGCTGCTATTATAATAACAAATTAACAAATGTTTCTCCTCATGTCAAGATAAATGGTCGATTATGAATTTTGTAGCAAAAGATTGATATCCATGCTAATGGAAGTCTTGGTGATAAGTCTGAAAAGGAAAGCCCTTTGCTTTTACTGGTAGTGGGTGGCCATGTTTTCATTATTTTAGCATTTGGGCAAGTCAAGCATCTCTTTGCCTTTTGCTGTTTGACATTGATCACACTTTCTAAACCTTTACTTTACATGATGATCTTCTTTAAATTGATCTCTTCGCCCTCAAGTACCCATGTCGTGTACAGTGTCAAGTAATCGAAACTAAGACATGGGTATGGCCGAGTGTAAGCATTTGCTGACTGTGATCTTGGACTGCCTAATAATATTTCTCTTCTTGCAGGGCAAACAATGCCACAAAAATGGAACTTTATTCCTTGGTTTATTCATTTAGGTTGATATGCCCTAATCACATCATTGTTTATTTATCTCACAAAAGCTAGTCCTGATATTTTTTCGGCAGTAGTTGATTCTAAGAGCGAAGTGCGAGACAGAGATAAAAAATGGCGTCTATGAGTTTGGTGAAACTAAATGGAACTTCTTCACAATGGATGGGGAAAAAATCAGTCAATCAACACATTAGATCCCCAGCCTTCTTTGCAACTCGTCGAGTTTCCATCGCAGCCAGTGCCAGTGCCAGTTCATATGCTGATGAGTTGGTTAAAACTGCTGTAAGTTTTGTGCCCCCTTTCTTCTTATGAGTGATCTTTTGTTTGATCTAGAAAGATCCCTTTGTTAAAGTTTGTGGGGATTATTGTTTGACATCTGTGACTGTTGCAACTTGCTCAAAATTGATTGTTAAGTACTGGACCTATGATATTTTGAGGGTAATGGTTGAAGCTCTTAAAAGACTTGCTGCTCATTAATGCCGCAACTTTCTGAATTTGATTTAATGAGTAGATTGTTGTTATCCAACTATGGAGTTTTTATGCGTGTGCTCCCTCCATTTCCTGAATTTGAAACATGCTGTTCTTTTTTACCTAGGGGGTGTTCGGTTGCAAGAACTTTTTGGAGAAAAAGAGCTTTTTGGACAGTTTTAGCTGTTTTGATCCTAAAACAACTAAATTGGTGTTTGGTTGAAGAGCTATTTGGACCCAAAAGGCTCTTTCTCAAAAGGCTATTTCTAGTAGTCTTTTGGGAATAGTTGTTTGTGAAAATCACATAACTACCCAAGAGTTTGAAAAAATTACACCATATGCCATTCTTTTTGTTGAAGTTTATTATCAGCTAGACAACTACTGGTTTGATTATCATTCATTCAGTTGCATTGCTATTCCTCCTTTTTTTTTCTTTTTTTTGGGGGGGGGGGGGTCGGGAGTCTTGTCATCCTTATGCTGTCTGAGATTTCGTCCGTTCTTTCTGTTTGCAAAATAGCTCGTGATTCCAAATCTTATTCATTGCATTTTTGACGCTTCATTTAGTTACCATCAGTGTGAGATGGTAAACTGTGCCATTATTCTGGTAGCACTCATGTCTTCAATCTAACTGCTTTTGGTTGATGCTTTGACTTCACAGAAATCCATTGCTTCTCCTGGTCGTGGTATCCTTGCTATTGATGAATCTAATGCAACGTGTGGGAAGAGGTTGGCATCCATTGGCTTGGAAAACACAGAAGCCAACCGTCAAGCATACAGGCAGCTTCTGCTTACAACCCCTGGTCTGGGTGAATATATATCGGGTGCAATTCTGTTTGAGGAGACACTTTACCAATCTACAACAGATGGGAAGAGATTTGTCGACTGTCTACGTGATGAGAATATTGTCCCTGGCATCAAAGTTGACAAGGTGCTGCAGATGTCTTCCATGGCATGCCTGAGTTGTATTAATGACTTCTTTTATCTATACTTCGCGCTCTTCTTACTGCCTTGTTCTTTTTTTAGGGTTTGTCTCCACTGCCAGGGTCAAATAATGAGTCCTGGTGCCAAGGCTTAGATGGTTTGGCCTCAAGATCTGCAGAGTACTATAAACAGGGTGCTCGTTTTGCAAAATGGTATGGAAATTCTTTTACATTCTTGAACCTGGAGAGTTTATGTGGTAATAAAGGGAAATTTTGTTTTGGCAATGAAACTCCTTTGAGTTGCAGAATCCTATTTTCTCTTGGTAAGTTTAGTTCCTTTGTTTTCTGTGAATGTTGTCACATGCGCTTATTTTGGTGAACTACTGTAGGCGTACAGTTGTTAGTGTTCCATGTGGGCCGTCTGCCTTGGCTGTTAAGGAAGCTGCATGGGGGCTTGCTCGTTATGCTGCTATTTCTCAGGTATATTGTTAAGATTCAATGTTCTCTTACGAGGCCTTTTGTGAAACTGTTGAGGATACATCCAATTCTAGCAGGAAATAACTATTGGCTTCATATATTTGAATGTCTTGTGATGAAATTATAGGGATGAGTCCAGAATCAGGCTGCCTCAGCAATTCAAACATGATTCTAAGAAGTCTTGTAATTAACTAATTTATAGTGCCTCCATTGCGATTTCCCAGGTCGACTTTTTCAAAATATGGAGTACTTTTGAAATACCATATTAGTGATGTCAACTACATTTAAGCTGATCTCAGTCCTAGTTTAAATTATTTTAGTGTTAATTATTGTCAAATAGATGAGACAGTGACGCCCGGACAAATCAAAATAGCAGGTAGAAGAATCTAAGTAGGCCAGTGATTCCTAGTTGAATTTTTTTGCATTAGGGATAACGATAGACGGATCATGACTACCCCTATTGCTCATCATGTTAATGAATCCTTCTTTTGTACTTGCTTGAATCAGGACAATGGTCTGGTCCCCATTGTTGAACCTGAGATCCTTCTTGATGGTGACCACCCAATTGGGAGGACTCTTGAAGTGGCAGAGCGGGTTTGGGCTGAAGTCTTCTACTACTTGGCCGAAAACAATGTTATGTTTGAAGGAATCCTTCTTAAGCCTAGCATGGTGACCCCAGGAGCTGAACACAAAGAGAAGGCTTCTCCAGAGACAATTGCCAAATATACACTTCAAATGCTTAGGAGGAGGGTACCTCCTGCTGTGCCTGGTATCATGGTATGTACACTTGTGTAAGGCTTTTCTTTTCGTTGTATTTGGATATCCATTTTAAACCTTCTGGTTAACATTGGATGAGCTTGTAGTTTATCTATCCTCTCAAATATAGGTGGCAAAATATGTGGCAACTTAGGGTGTTCAAGATGCATGTGTTGAAATCTATATAGTGCCAGACATACATGCTCGTGAATTTTGTTTTAGTGTGTCTTTACAAGTACCCATGTTTGGTATGTGAGAAAGGCCTAGAGGCTTTGGATATCCCTCAGGTAGCTTGTTTCCTGTGCAGCAATTGGCACATGTAGCCTTTGCACCACCCCTGTCCTGTACATACCCATGGCAAGCTGGGCTACAAGCCCCTTCATACCTTTTGGAAAGGAAATTGTTTAGAGGGATGTCTGAATGTGTATGTTGAAGAGGAGCAATAAGAAGGGGCAATAGGAGTTTATGGTGCAATTCATCTTTTCATAGCCTTCTTGTTTATTGATGTGTTGACCGAGAAAAATTTATCCAACCCTGAATGACCTCAAACCAGGCCTGTCTGGTTCAAAATAACCCAACCTGAATTGAGCATTGTTTTTGAAGTTGAATACGACTTTTAGCTCATGCCTGCATCCCCTGCCCCCCCAACCTGAGAATAGAAATTTGCGAGTTAATTGATAAATAGCCATATGGATTCTAGGATGAGATCAATTTGAGCATGTAACGATGTGTAAAAAAAAAAAAGTGCCGAAACAACTTCCTCTTTAAAAACTAGCCTAGGCATGCAAACATAGTGACAATCAGCTTCTATTTAATTGTTTTCTATAATATGCTCATCCCCACTTTGTACTGAGTTATGGTCTCTGTCTTCGGTTCTAGTCTGTTATGTTGCCTACTAGTTCTGTTGTCTTCATTATTGATTTCTCTTCATATGAAGGGCCTGTTCTTTTCGTAGGTAAATTGGGTGGGTCAAAAGGGTGAAGTGGGTTGAAGTTGGTTGAGGTAGGTTGAGATGGGTTGAAGTTGGTATTTTTTTTTTAAGTGGGTTGAAGTAGGTTGAAATGGGTTGAAGTAGGTTGAAGTGGGTTGAAGTAGGTTGAAATGGGTATATTTTTTATATGGTGGGTTGAAATGGGTTAAAATAATGAGAATATAATTAATGTGTGTTAATTTATGAAGTTATCCAAATTTTGTTAAATTTTCGTTTTTTATTTTTCATTTTTTATTTTTTTGATTTTTAATTTTTAATTTTTTAATTTTCATTTTTTTTGTCTTTACTTTTTTATTTTTTTGTTTTTACTTTTTTTTATTTTTTATTTTTTATTTTTTATTTTTTTATTTTTT
>JACYFF010031955.1:14590284-14678532 GCA_017589665.1 Selenicereus undatus
AGATAGGTTGAAGTGGGTTGAAGTTGGTATTTTTTTTTCAAGTGGGTTGAAGTAGGTTGAAATGGGTTGAAGTAGGTTGAAGTAGGTTGAAGTGGGTAAAAATGGATTGACCCACGAAAAAAACAGGCCCGAAGTTTAAAGAATAACAGCATTTTTTTTGGCTTGCTCTATAGTTCTTGTCCGGAGGGCAATCTGAAGTAGAAGCAACCCAAAACCTGAATGCGATGAATCAAAGCCCTAACCCATGGCACGTCTCTTTCTCGTATGCCCGTGCTCTGCAAAACACTGTGCTTAAGACATGGCAAGGGCGCCCAGAGAACGTAGAAGCAGCCCAGAAGGCTCTTTTGGTACGTGCCAAAGCAAACTCCCTTGCCCAGCTCGGGATGTACACTGGGGAAGGGGAGAGTGAAGAGGCGAAGAAGGGGATGTTTGTCAAGGGCTACACTTACTAAAGCAGAACTTAGAACTACATGTAATTCCACTTTTGTTTAGAATTTTTGTTTCAGTGCCTACACCTCTTAACGTTCGGTGTGGGATGCAAATGTGAGGTTAGCTTTTATTTTGTCGGACCAGTTGTGGTGCTTCATAAAATAGCTTGTTACATGGACTAAAGTCTCAATGGACAATATGGTGAATTTCGGGAAACGCCTTCTAGTTCAACGGAAGGGGATTGGTTTGTTCCATTGTCTCTGTTTGAGAGTGCGGGAGAGGGGTGGACTTTCTGATGGTTTGGAGCATTTGCAGTAGTAGTTTTTGTGAACGAAAAAATTTGTGCAATGGGTTCTCTGTTTTTGACTTTGTCGAACCCAAGAATTTGTGCAATAGGTTCTCTGTTTCTAAAGGGTCTATTCTTTTTCGTTGGGAAATATGGGTTGGAAAATAATTGAAGTTGGTTGAGATTATTTGAACTGGATGTGTTTTGGTTGAAGTTGGTTAAATTTTTTTATATGATGAATAGAAGTTGGTTAAAAATAGTGGGAATTGGGTTAAAGTTGGTTGAAGTGTATAAATTGGGATTTACCAACGAAAGAACAAAGCCTTAGAGCATTGTCTCTGCTTTATACTATACTTTATTTACTTCATCTTTATTTTTGATTATTTTTTATAATTTTTGTTGAATCTATTAAAATTGAAACTGAATATCTATAGTACAAAGGAGTTTTGCTTAATTTCATCATTTATCTTTTTTCAATGTAGCATGTGGTCACATAGAGTTGAACCCAGATAGTGAACCAATTATTGCAAATGCTCTTATACAATGGCTAGAGAAACGGTGAAACTAATATTGAATTTATGAAAGATCATAGCATCTTGTAATTCTCATTTCCTAACTAAAACAACTGAAATTATATCAAATCTATAATTGAAATGAGAGTTTCATCTAGTTAAGGTAATTAAAGTCAAATCAAAATGACATTTCCTAATCAATCTTGATAGTGTTTCCATGCCTTTTTAAATGAGCTACAAAAGTAGGATACAATACGCTGGGTTGAACACGAGGCCGACTATACTTCAATGATTTGTTAATTTGAGTTTTGTTTAATAATCTTATTAGATAAATTGATAGCAGAGCTAAACATGATTTGAGATTCAAAAAACTCAATCCTTTTAGAATATTCCATCACTGCATTTGCCAAATTTAAAAATAATACAAATAATAACAACAATAACTCTCAGTGTGAATCTCGCTTGTACAGATATGAGAAATTCTAGATGTAAGCAGACTTACATTTGCAGGTATAATTACCTACAAAGAAATCAAATTTTAAAATAGTAAAATACTATGTCAATTTCATTAATAATAACAAATCAATCTCACTACACCGACTTACAATACCCTAATTATTGCCCCCAATTCAATATCAATTTCATTAGTAATAACACACTTTTGATAGGACATCTAGCTGACCACCACCAATGATCCTCATCTCTCTATCCTAGAGTAGAAAAGAAGAACAGTTTGGCAAAGAGATGAGATGAGATGAGATCACCTTTTAAACGCCCACTTTCACTTGTCTTGCAATTTTAAGTGAATTGGGACAATGCATGTCTCTCTCCTCCATTCTCTCCACTACTACTCATTAGTCATTACTCAACCCACTCCTCCCCTTTTGTGATTGTGATCATACCGTATGATGTACATGTACTTTCATTCCGTACCTTAAAGATAAAGCTGGTGACGTTTCTGAATCCAACTTTTGACTCATATTTCAATTTATGGTACATCACTTTCTACAATTTGCAACTTTTTTGGTTGAGATGTTGATGCTTTACTGCTATTGGTCTGACTGCCTTTTCTCCAATTTTTAATGGAAATTGGCATCTTTCACCACCATGAAGATTTGGGGATGCTGAATCTGTCCCTTTGAGATTGGGGATGGGCTGAGACTGAGAAAGTGAAGTATCACTAAAGTACATGCTTTACTTACATGACAAAGATGATGCCACACCCACTAATTATTGTTATGATTATCATTTGTATGGCTGCCCATATGAACTTCATGGGATTATCCTTAGTGGGCAGAATTTTGTAGTAAAGTGATAGAATCATCTTTTTTCATTAAAATATACAAGTTATAAAAGAGACGTTTTGGGCTCTGATAACTTTTTTTTGACGATAAGTTTCTTTGAATTGTCTCAATTAAAGTAATATTTTTAAAGCAAATATATATACGTTATGAAATTTTCTCGATACCATCCATTAGGTTATGGGACGTAGTGTCTCTAGCTCGTTCATTGCTGCGCTTTATAACGTTGTTACTTTTTAATGTTGAGTCTAGTTATACTATGATTTGTCTTAAGAGTTCAAGCGTGCTTACTTAAATTGGATACTTATTTAATATTTTCTTTAGAAAAATATACACCATCCTTCCAAAAAAAAAAAAGAAGACACTTTTTCTCTTCTATTTTTTTCTGACATTTGAAAGGAAAACATAACAGAAGTATTAGTGTAAATAATGGGGTAAATTTAAATCAAAGTAAAATCTTAAAGAAAACAAAGAATAAATTAAGTTTGTAGATAAAGATGGAAGGCTGGAAAGTGAGAAGAGCAGATAGGATGGGTTGAAGCATGAACATGATGCATGCCAACTCAGGCACCCACTGAACATTAATCCAACCCAATTAGCAGTGTAACAACTAATGGGATGCTCCAAAAGACAAGCCAGGAGAGGATACATTACATTCCTTCAAGTAATTGAGCCAACTCTAATTTAATATGACAAGTGTCCCAATAATAAAAAAAAAATAAAAGGTAAAAAGGCAGAAATTTAATATGAAAAGGTAAAAGGAAAACGCACTTGCAAATTAAAATGCATCTCTCTACCAAAGTAGGTTCAATTTCATTTATTTGTATTATCTTAGATAAAGTTTTGAGTTTAAATTTTATAATTGAGTTTTGTTATGGAGAATTCTACTACTTATAGAGGATGATAATAACCTGATTTAAATAATTAAAGATTAATATTAAAACAATAAAGATGGATCTGCTTTTGACAACAATAAAGATGGATCTTCAACACGAATGATATTACCACAAAAGATTACTTGGTAATTTGTCTGATAAAAATGAAAAGTCCGATCTTAAAAAATAGAAGAAAGTTTAAGGAGAAAGATAGAACAAACCAATCACAACAAAGCTCAAATTAAATTACGCTTTAATTAGATAAAACTTATATAAAGCCAAATAAAATTTCTTTTCGAAATCAACTAATAATTAATATATAGAATAAGTCATTAATTTGCACACATACTTATAAGAGTCATATATCTTTCAATATAAGGTAAACTTAAATTTTATATTATAAAGAAAATCATAAAGATGTCACAAATAATAGTGTTGCAGTGAGTTGGGCCACTAGTTAGATCGATTTCGACGTATCACTATATTTAATAACTTTATTCGAATGAAGGTTTTTCATATTAAATATAATTTAGTTAAGGTTCATTTATCTTATATATCGGATGGACACATTTAGGAGTTGGTTTATAAGTAATCTGAATACATCAATTAATTTTTCGTTATTTATATTGTAATGTTGAAAAAAATATATATAAACATAAATGAGTGAATTCAAATTTAAAATCATAGCAAATTAATTAAATAAGATTTATAAATCAATAGGACACAAATTCGCAAACAAACGAACAGTAAATTGTACATCAAACCATCTAAAATTCTCGATTAATAACCTGACTCAACTCAATTCATATTAGTGATCCAAATTACACCAAATCAAATTCAATTAATTATAGAATTAACCAAATTCAAGTCTAGTCTAAATCCAATTAGGCCACACATATCACCATGACTATTAAAACAAGGGCAGTGGAGTGTCCCCCGAAAGGACCACTTCACTTCATGCCAAACCGCCAATTACAATTCCGTATGCCGTACCAGCACGCACCCTCCCACGTATGACTTCCTCTTTTTATAATCCCACTACTAAAAATAATCGAAATTCTTTTTAAAAAATCATCAAATCCTAGTCAAAACTCCTCCCCCTCTAATATAAATACCCCTTCCATTCACACTTCCACACCGATCACCAACCCCATATTCTCTCCTTCAAATTCCTCCTCTCCTTTCATTGCTCATCATCTCACAACTTAAATTCAGTCTTCTATCATTCTTTACAACTTTCAGCACAATTTAAATCCAGTATTCATAAGTCAATTATTAGTTTGTGTAACTTTTAGAAGAAGTTTAAAGAAATTTCATCTACATCAACCTTTATGAATTCAGAGAGGCAAGACGAGAAGAAGGTGACCAATGGGAAAGTGAAGAAGGGGTTCCTAGTGGTGCAAGTGGGCTCATTAGAAGAGAAGGGACAAAATGAAGCTGATCAAAGGGAAGAGTTACAAAGGTTTTTGATACCAATATGGTACTTGTACCACCCCTTGTTTATTGGGCTACTGGACCGGGCCCGGGAGGTATATGGGTACCATGTTGATGGGCCGCTCAGGCTGCCTTGTTCTGTTGATGACTTTGCCCATCTCCGATGGCGGATTGAGAAGGAAAATGGTGGCGGACGTGGTGGCCGCCGCCACTCGCACCACCACATGCTACATTAGTACTTTAGTCATGCGACGTCATTTCGGCCCTGTTGATTGGGTTTGGTTAAAACCTAAAAGTGTACAACTCACAAAGCAATTACTCTCTTTTTGTTGAGAGACAAAAAGAGAGAAAAGAAGAGAGAGAGAGAGAGAGAGAGAGATAGGCTTTTTGTGTTTTTCTACCAAACTGTAGCCTATGTACGTAGAATCTAAACTGTATTATGATGTAAATAGAACTTCTTTGCAGAACTTGAAAAATAAAATTAGAAATTATCAAATTGTCCCCTTTTGCCCCACACATCGTGTACAAATATAAAATCATCCATGCGATCCCAAACTGAAATGGTGGCATATAATGACATGTATTCCAAAGTTAGTCACTAGTGACCACCAAAAGTGTTTCTTTGAAACTAATCAAGGTAGAAAGAATTCTGATTTTCTATTTAGTTTCAATTCAATCGATTTGAAAACTCAATCAACTGGAAACCAAAAATTTATTTATTAATTTTAAATTTTTAAAAATAAATTTGATTTCATTAACCAGCCCATTAGTTCAATTTTTAAATTTATATTTTTTGGGGGGTTTTGCACTTCCCTGACTGAACTCTGCATCTCTTATTTTTTATTTATTTATTTGACAAGACTATATCTCCAAATTAGTAAACCCATTTGTGAACAGTTAATCGGAAAATAAAAATAATGGTAGTCATTATAAAGAATACAATGTAGATAATAAAATTATTGTCTTGTTGAAATTAATGGCGTACGTTTTAAGTGTCTTGTTTTCACTTAAAATGTATACTATCACAAATTAAATTGAAAAAAAAAATGATATGATCGAATAGTTTAAGGATGTCAAAACATATAAATTGTCTGTAAAATCACATTTTTATCATAATTTTTCAACATAGCCGACGAATATTAAAGTTTTTCAACAACAATAAGTTGTAATTATTAAATATTTGATGATTTTAAATAATAAAATACATTAATTTGAGTTAAAATAAGACATTTAAAGGTATCTTACGGTAAGACACATATCATCGCTCATAATTTTATTATTAATGGTAAAACATTTATCTAAAAAATTCCAATAATTAAGATAATAAGATTATAATATTTCCACATACTCCAAATCTTGGTTAATTGATAATAGTACATTAGTACTACAATTTGAAAATAACAAATAAATTCACCGCGAACCAACAAAAAAGAAATCTCTCATGGAGCCTTATCAATACTATTGCAACAGTACATGCATACGTACATATATATATACACAGTACTAAAAAGCCTTTTTCTCCAACCAAAAAACGTGCTATCCCTTTTTGTGCATTTTTTTTGGCTTTAATTATAATGTTTTTTAGATCTGCATTCAGCTGTGCTAAAGATTTGTGTGGGACCTTGAACGCATGGCTCATGGTTCCATTTATCGAATTATTAGAATTCTGCAAATTATCTATCTCGAGCATTATCTCTGGATAGCACAATATCAAATAACCTTGTTATTTACAATTACTCACTCCAATATCTAATTGTCGAAGATGTGTGTGGCAGGTTGGTCACACACAACACTCTCCTCCCTCCGGAGTTTGAGCCTGGGGGGCGCAACTTTGGTTGTGTGCCATGAAAGTTGTGTGTGGGCGGATGGTGATCCTAGACTTTTGTCTGGGCTTTGACATCCCCTTATCCCTTATCCGTTCAGACTCGCTAAATACCCTTAAGATAGAAACCTGATAGGTTGGACTTGCTTACAAAAAAACAAAAAAAACAACAACTCCACCATCTAATTTAGGACCTACTTATCGGATCAATTTAGGTTCTATTTTTTTTATTACTGAACACAAATTTAAAAAAAAAAAAAGAAAAACCCTTGCCTTGCCCATACGCGGTACGTCACTCTTGCGTGGTCATCTTTTCTTTGTTCTCCTTTTTATCCCTGTGTTTTCTTGCACCTTTGGGCCATGCCCGGGCTTCCGTACACCCCAATGCAATGACTTTGAATTAGACCTCTTGTCTCACTTTATCTATTTATTTATTCTTATTTTTTTTATAAAATATTTTCACAAAATTCTTTTTCTATAAAATACTTATATAAAATTTTGTTGTGAGTATATTAGAATCAATTTTTTTTATAGACAAGAATATCTGTAGAAATAAAATTGCTTACATCCGAATCTTTCCGAATCTCATGAAAGCGGACTCAACTAATAGATGGTGGTGGTGGTATTATTGTCTCACTTTATTTATCTATTAATTTATTTGTTAACCTTACAGTTTGTTGTGGGGTGTGAAAATCTTCATGGCTTTCACTTTACTAAAATTATCATTGTTTGCGCCACACTGCAATTATTGGAATTCTCATCATCACTAGCTAATTCACACTATATTAAACACTGTGGTTCATGTGTAACACCCCACTTTAGTTTGTAAATGTGATAAATCACCTGCCTTAGATCTACAATAAGTGTTAAATAAATAAAGAGTATAAATAATAAAAATTTAATTAAAAGCTAAATACTTTTCTATTATATTTGTCAAGCTTATATTATAATATTTTAATTTTAATTAAAAGGAGTTGGTTGTAACATGTTATATGAAGAGTATAAGAGTATACAAATTTAATTAAAAGCTAAATACTTTCTATTTATTTGTCAAGCTTCTATTATAATATTTTAATTTTAATTAAAAGGAATTGGGTGTAATATGCTTTAGATTTAGGTGGGATAATTAAAATTAGGAGGCCAGCCTCCTGCTACGAATCGATTTCACCGGCTAAATAATTTTTTGTCTGTCATTAATGCTGAATGTGTTCAAGTATCAGGCCGTTTATTTACTTGGAAAAAAAGGATCCACACTCACCTGATTTATGAAAGACTGGATAGAACGATGATTAGAAAAGATTGGAGTACCTTGTATCCCAATGTTTATGAGACACATGGTACATTCTCGTGTTCTGATCATTGTCCTATTATTATGTCAACCCAAGCACAATTGCCCAAAGTTAAGGCTTTTCCCTTTCGATTTCAAAATTTTTGGACCAATTATCAAGAGGTTGATATTATTCTCTCTAAAAATTGGCACTCTCTTCATAATGGAACCAATATGTATAGAGTTATGCGGAAACTACGATGTGTGTAAGCATGATGTTAAAGACTGGTCCAAAAGATTTTTTTGGAATTTCAACGACAGAATCACCAAAAATGCGGCTAAAATAGATTATGTGGAGGAAAGACTAATAGCCCACCCTCAAAGTCACCGTTTTAATTCCTAGATGCAACGCCTTTTGAAACAACGGGAAAAAATGATGCTGTTTAATCAGAAATACTGGGGGAAATTAGCACGGAAACAATGGTTGGTCAATGGCAATAGAAATTCTAAGTTCTTTCATAAACAGACCAATGTTAGGAGGAAGAGGAAGTTAGTAATGAAATTAAAAGATGATTGTGGTCTTTGGCTTGATGATCACAAATTGATTGCGGACAAATTTATTTCAGACTACAATCAGAGATTCAAATCTATGCATAACAATACCAGAGTTTTACCAAATTTAGGGCTGTCAAAAATAATTTCAGACCTTGATAACAGTGAACTTATAAAACTTCCAAATCTAGATGAGGTTAAAACTGCCTTGTTCAGCATTGATTCTAATAAGACACCAGGGCCAAATGGTTTTGGTGCGGGGTTTTTCAAGAACTACTGGAGTCTAATTAAGAAGGATCTTTTTAACTGTATTCTTGAATTCTTCATGAATGGTAAAATCCTTAAGGAGATCAACTATACCTTTATTGCTCTAATTCCAAAATCTATTAACCCCACACAGACTAGTCATTACAGACCCATAAGTCTTTGTTCTACAATTTGTAAAATTATTTCGAAAATGCTTATCAGCAGGTTGAGACCTCTTTTAGACCGTCTAGTCTCTCCCTTCCAAAGTGCTTTTGTACCTGGTAGATCTATACATGATAATATTCTGTTAACACATAAAATTATGCACAAATTTAAGAACCTTAAAACTAAGACTGCTTGGGCGGCTATAAAGTTAGACATGGAGAAAGTGTACGACAGAATTGAATGGGACTTTTTGCTCAAGTGTCTCCAAGAGTTAGGTTTTCATCCCACTTGGAATTCATGGATCATACAATGCATATCTTCAGTTTCGTACTCAATCATTGTTAATGATGAACCTAATGGTTTTTTTACCCCGACTAGAGGAATTAGACAAGGGGATCCCCTTTCCCCTTATCTCTTTATCCTATGTATGGAAGCCTTCAACAATATGCTTCTAAAAGAAGCCCATACTCCAAAATCTGGAGTAGGAGTTAAGATTTGCCCTTCTGCTAACAAGATTCCATGCCTGTTTTTCGCTGATGACTGTCTATTATTTTGCAAAACTAATATACGAAGCTGTACCAATCTTAAAAGCATCCTTGACTTCTTTTGTTCGGCTTCAGGCCAATTAGTCAATTACCACAAATCTTCATTGACTTTCTCGCGTAACGCGACGGCCACTCAAAAGCAACTAGTGACCGCAATTTTCAATATTCCGCATCGAGAGTCTTTGGGTAAATATTTAGGATGGCCAGTTTTTCAGGGTTAGCCTTCTAACTCTACTTTCCAGGAAATCATCAACAAAGCAACTATAAAATTAGAAGGATGGAAAACTAATTGCCTTTCTAAAGCAGGTAGAACAATTCTCATACAGTCACATTTAGAATCTCTACCAGCTCACACTATGCAATGTTTTGAGCTACCAACAAAAACTAGCAGTTACTTAGATAAATGTAATAGAGAATTCTTCTGGAAAAAGTATAATACAGAAAAAGGCATGCCACTTATCGCTTGGGATAAAGTGTGTAGACCTAAGAGCCAGGGCGGATTAGGGTTACGAAAAACTGAAGTCGTTAATAAGGCTTTCCAGTGTAAGCTGGCCTGGAAAATACTTACTAATGCTCCTAGTCTTTGGGTACAATCTATGCGGGCCAAGTACCTGCACTCTGCAACACTGTTTCACTGTACACGAAAAAATTCTGATTCACCAGTTTGGAAGAGTTTACTAAATTGTAGGAACCTTCTCCAAAAAGGTATTATCTGGAAAATAGGTCAAGGGGAAGAAATCTCATTTTGGTTTGATAACTGGGTCGAAAACAGGAATTTAGTTGAGATCCTGGGTGTGCCCGAAGATAGTATTCCCCACCTTGACGCTAAAGTTTGCGAATTTATCCGGGACAACTCCCAATGGGACGTTCCCAAACTAGAACAAATCCTCAATAATCACCCTGCCGTACAGAAAATACAGGGTATCACTATACCCATCCATGAAACTAATGACTCCTTTTGTTGGGGATTACATAGCTCTGGTAACTTCACTACTAAATCAGCTACATGGGCAGCTCATGGCATCCATTCGCCTAACTTATCTTCATGGTCTTATAAATGGATTTGGAATATTGACACATTGCCGAAAATCAAAGTCTTTCTTTGGCAACTATGTCATAATGCTCTACCTGTAAGGGGTACTCTTCTTAGAAGGGGGCTTATTCTCACCTTAGTTTGCCCCCTCTGTCTAGGTGATATCGAGTCTACCGAACATCTCTTCAATGATTGCCCAATGGTCAAGAAAGTTTGGGAGCTAGCAGTAAAGCATCACTGGATTCCATCGACCTTATCTCCTACAACTAACCAGGATTTTTTGCAGTATTTATACAGAATACATTCCTTTCACAATCCAACCTTGGAACAGAAAATTTCATTTATCTTGTGGAGCACTTGGAAATCTAGGACTGCAACAGTTTTTAATAATGAATTTTTTAATCCTGTTGCGTGCCTAATTCGAGCAAAAAAAGCATATGCAGAGTGGCGAATCCGAACTCGTCTGTCGGTTGACCATTTTTTAAGGGGACCTTCTTCCTCCCCTCCTACCTCACCTCATCTTGTGAGGTGGCATCCCCCATCACCGGGATCCGTCAAGCTCAATTTTGATGGATCCTTCATCAACTCCTCCGCAGCAAGAGGTTTCATCATCCGGGACTGCACGGGCAAACTTATGAAGGCAGAAGCACATTTTTATGGCAATTCATCTATCCTAGTTGCAGAAGCAAGAGCATTGCGCGACGGACTACGGGCAGCCATTCAGGCTGTGTTCAAGCAGATACGCAATGAAGGTGATAACAAAATAGTGATTCAAGCACTGAAAGGACAGATTCAAACTCCTTGGCAAATATCGAATATTATTAATGATATACGTATATGGCAAACTCAAGGTATTCAATTACTCTTCACCCACATCTTTAAGGAAGCAAATATGGCAGCGAACTGGCTTTCCAAATTTGGTCACTCCATTACAGCATCCTACTCCTCAGATATGTGTTTTTCTCTTTCTCTTAAGGCTATTTTGGCAGCTGATGTAGTTGGGCGTACTCTTGTGAGAAGAGGCGCTTAACGTTCCCATTGTTCTATTTACCCTCATTAAAAAAAAAATTAAATATCCAATGGGTCGTCAATGGAATAAAATCCAAAATAAAACTCACAAGTATAAGAAAAAAAAATCTAATTTTCAATATTACGTTTTTTTGTTTGTAAGAAAGGTCAGTAATATAATATAAAAAAAAAACTTTTCTCAAGGGTTCTTCCTAAATTATCTTCATGAATGATACAAAATAGGTCTCTATGAGGGACCTCATTCCACATAACTGTTGAGTGTAATGAAAGGCCAAATTTTGCTAGCCAATCAACTACATGGTTACTTTCCCTAAAAACGTGAGTCATAAGCACTTGACTACACAATTGAAGGTAAGTAGTCACGTCTTGTAACAAGACTTGGATTTCCCACAATCCTTGGATGTGATCTTGAACTACTTGGATAATTATTTTATTGTCTCCATGACTCCCTCTATGTGGACATCAGTAAAACCTGCTTGTCCTACTGCTTTTAACCCATTTCTCATAGCTGTAGCTTCAACTACTAAAATTGATGTTGTTTCCAATTTAAATGTTGCTTCTTGAATAAATATTCCTTCCCAACTACGAATGATATAGCCTCCTCTTGCTCCTCGTGGTGTCTTGGATCCATCGAAGCTGATTTTGATGAACCCTCCTGGTGATTTCATCCATGACATCCAATGGATCGACTTGCAGTTGACAGCTGAATGATTTGGGTTTGGTGGTTGCATTGTTTGTGTGAGTTTATGTCTTATTTGCCATTTGGCACTTGCTTTTTTTGCTCTCATCAATGTTTTTCCCGGAATATGAGTTTCATTGCGAAACAGCGTTTTATTCCTTGTTTTCTAGATGCTCCAATATAGAGCGACTATCTTATCTACGTTGACCGATGAGACGCTCTAAGACTAGAGAGCATCTACCAAATCCCATTATGACCATGAGACGAAAGATTGATAACAATCCAATTATGGCTATATGTCAATCTCCAAACATGTGTGTGGCACTACAATGAAGAAACAAATGGTCGTCATCCTCAATCTCCTCCTAACAAAGGGGACAGAGTGGATTGATTTGCATACCTCTCTTAAAGAGAGTTCCTCTAGTAGGAAAAGACTCATGGCAAAGTTGCCATATAAATATTTTTAACTTAGGCAGAATGTCCAAGTTCCAAATCCAGCTAAACTCTCAAGATGCGCGAGTTTGTTTTATCCAATCCATGAGCCACCCCAGTCGTAGACTCAGTGGAAAAATCACCATTACCCGATAATTCCCAACCTTATTAGAATTTTTTTTGATATTACTTATTTGGTTTAGCTCATGAACGTGAACATTTCATTCTCGCGGTACAGCATGGATTTTTATAAAAAGTGGAAGACATAGGTCTATTCAATTGCAAACACTTACGTAAAGGCTTGAGTGGAACATCAAGTTTCTAACATCAAATAAAAATGATGAATCAAACATCAAGTATGAGAATTACTGATTTTACCATACACAAAAGATAAAAAAGGGACCGAACAATGCATAAAATACATGATAAAAGATTAGTATGGGTGTTCGTTTTCTCAATTGATAAAGTTTTTGAAAGTTATTACTAGAAACCTATATTTGAATCACGTCTGCATCAACATTTGCATCTCATTCGTACGCAAAAAAAAAAAATAGTTAACACTGCATAGAACTTCTAATTAAGTTGGGGCATGATATAAGATATGTGCAGTAGTTTTGGGTGCATATTATGCATGCACAATAAAATTTTGAACACTGGAAAACATATCTATATTAATTTACATGTCACCTATTCTATTTTTTTTTATTATTATGACGTACGAAGGTCAAACCTATTTAGTTTGTGAGGCTTCACTTAAGCCTTGTTCTTTTTTGCGACTTGAATAATTTACTTTACAGCTTACAGCTCTTTGCAACTCCTTATTACTTCTTATAGTTCATTATGTCTTTAACTAAATTCTTACAATTTACTTACATCTCTTTACATCTTCTTTGTGACCAAAGACGTAAGGGTCACTTAATCCCATAGATAATTTCACCATAATCACCATTGATTTGGCAGTTACTAGCTGATTAATTCAGTATTAATCAGCCGATTCAATTTCATAATTATGTTACAAGCTTTATACCACTATAGAGGTTATCAGATCAAGGAAGACACACAATTCAGAAGCAAACATTCCCTATATCTAATCTACTATTTGTCCTCTCCCTCACGCTAATCTAACCAACTTTGTCATTCGGGTTTGGGATGTGGACTTTACTGGTAACTCTAGTATTCACCTAATTTGTGGATAGCAATCAACAGGCAAGATCTGGGCAAAGCTTCCGCATGTCAAGGTAAGTCCTACCATAATCCTAGATTCTTAGATCTCCTTATACATTTTTTATAATATTCAGCTTGTCATCTTTTTTTTTCTCTCACATTTATAGGAATATGTACATAATTTTTTTATACACTACCAATATGAAAAATATTGCAACTTTTTTCATGAATATAATGTTTGCATAAACATAAAAAAAAAATTTAACTCTGTAAATTAATATTTAAGTTTTGACATGAAGCATATATGTCATCATAGAGAAAATAAATCAACATGTTTTAAAATTATAATACAAAAATTGCATTTATGTTTGAGTTTTGACGTGACTCATATATGAAAATAGTCATACTATAGGTAACAAAAGCATTTCAGCTATTTCATTTATAAGTTTATCCATAACAACTTGATAGGCTATCATCGTACAATTGAATATTGGGTTGAATTTAATTTTAAAATGTTTAATTTAAATAGTATCTCACTTTTACTGTTCTATTTAATTTTGTTAAGAAAAATTGTTATTTTTTAAATTTGCTTATAGGGGGTGAAATTAATGTTAATACCAAAAAACCACCTTACGTGTAGAACATATTTGGTTCTACATTTTTTTTTTCTACTTGAATTTGGCTTATTATTATTTAATTGACTTGTTTAGAGGTTTTTTTTCATTAATTATATTATTTCAATATTATTTTTTATCATCCAAAATGATAATCATAGAAAAACAAATTTTTTTTGTAATGTTAAAATATAATTTGTTTAGTGATGCTATAAAATTTATTTTATAAATATCAACGATACACGTAATTTACTTTCATGAAATAATTTTTCTTCACAATTCATACACTAAAGACCAACAATTATGCATAAATATCTAAAAATTATACTATACAACTTTTTAATAATGCAACAACTCCTTACATCTGTCCTTACAGCTCCTTACATCTTCTTACAACTTCTCATCTATTCTTGCAACTTCTTTACAATTTTTACGGCTTTGTATAGCCTCTTACAATTCCTTACATTTTCCTACAACTTACAGCTGCATTTTATCGCAAAAAAAGAATTTGCCCTTAATGACCTTATGTTTGTTAGATGCAAAGATTAGGACGAAAACGCAAATTTGGTTTATTAACCTGTTCCAATATATATAACAAAATTAACCTATGTTTTGATTATTAGAAAGCAGTAAAGCATGAGTGTCGAAATACGTAAATACTGAATTATGCATGATACGTCTTTGCCGCAAATAATCGGTGCATGTATGTAAGGATTCTAACTAATTTTACGCTTGCCAAAAGATTAGAGTGATTGTTCTAATTCTGCATGTCACGCATCACAATTTTTCTGTCATTAAAAAAAGATAATCAAAATCAAATTTGTTCCAACGTGATCACTTAATTTTTTTTTATATATAACTTTGGGTTATTCAGTATTCACTGAACCTATCTCATAAGACACCCAATGAACCAATAGGCCGAATGAGAAGGGAAAACTCCACATTTCACATGCCAAAGGCACAGATCATCCCCTTCAGTTTGCCTAATGATTGAAGAATGAAGTTTCTCCATAAACGAACCTAGGTGAAGAAGATAGCCATGGTTCAGCAATGCCAATCGGACCACTGGCCCATCGACGATTTGATTAATTAATGGAGAATGAAAAGGTTTAAACGTTTTAGAAGATAATCGGACCACTTGCATATATAGTTGGTTGAAAGGGACTAGCCTTCCTCCTATAATGCATGCTAATGATTGCCCCTGAATAACCTCAAAGGCCGTAATTAGTGATGACTAATGAGGGGTCAGCTAATCCTAGGGGTGTCAATTCGGGTCAGAGTTTCGGGTAGAGTACAGATTGATGTGATAAGTTATAAAATTATTTTCGCTTTTTGTGGTATAATTACCTAATTGTCCTTCTAAAGTTGCGATTATTTTAATTTAAATTTTCGTGATCGTTTAAGTATTTGTTTTAAATAGTTAATTACGATTTTGTCCTTTCAGTTTGTTTTAGTTTTGTTTAATATTCGTCATTTGAATAGTAAGTGATTTGGGAGTCGTTGATATTCATGTTTTCTTGATGCCAAATAGTGTATGTAAAAGTTAATTCTAATAGTGCAATATTATCTTTTAAGATTTTTCTGTTTCTTGGTTCAATAGTTTCTAGTAACAGTGACAGTTGATTTAGTCGTGTTTTGTAATGATTTAGCATTTTTTGACAGATATTTCTAGTTGTACAATTAAAAGTTCTTAAAAAATCAAAAGCTTGTTCTTTAGTATAATATTCTAGACGGGGTAGATAACTTTTAGTTCCAATGATATAATCTCCCGATCGGTCTAGTTTAGCTGTAGATTGGAATTTATGTCTAGAGTTTAAATTGTTGGTAAATGAATTCATTTTATAATTTAACCAAAGCTATATAGGGAAATGTAGTCTTTTAACGTTTTGTCTAGTTCTTTAGCAATTTTTTGTGTTTTCACAAATTAGTTGATTTAATAGCGTACGATAGCGTTTGTAAGCTCTGTGCTCGGAAGGAGTTAAAGTATCTTTTATAGCTCCATATTCTGATAAAAATAATTGAAGTAAGTTTGGATGTTTTATTCTGAGTTTATAATTACCATCTCTTAAAGACTCAATAAAATTAGTTTTACGAAAGTGAGAGTTTTTTTGTGAATGATGCTGCACATATGGGTGATTTGGTATATATGCCATTTTTAATAGTTCGTTCTTTTCGACGTTTCGAAAGTTTCACGTGGTTTGCTTTTTGTCAAAAGTTAGTAGTTTCAACAGTGAATAGTTTTTTGTCGGCCAATTTTGATTTTATAATGTTGTACACAGTTCCTGAAACAGTAATTAGTAAAAAGTGTTATAAGTTTTTCATTTGAGTGTTTTACTTGCTTATGAGTTTTTTCTTTTCAGATTAGTGATTACAAAATAGTTTGGCAAATCGTTTATTTTTTAGTTAACTGTTTTGTGCTTTAGAATTAACAATTAACTAAGACGTTTCAAAATTTTGTTTGATTAGTTTCGAAGAGTAATTTTCTTATCAAGTTTTAATATTATCAGGTTAGTTTGGCAATAGAGATAGATTTTGAGGCTTCATAATTCATGATTGTTACTATTATAGTTATGCTAATCAAGAGATAGTCCTTTTTTATAAATACTGATTAATAGTTGCTGAATTTTAGTTGGAAATAACACTTAAGTTTCAATAGTTATTAATAGTTAATAAATAGTTCGGGTCGCCTAGGGCTCTGATACCAATAATATAAGGGGCTGGTAAATTTTTGTAGAAAAATATTTAAAACTCTTTGAAGATAAACAATAGTTCGAGCAAAGTTACGATAAAATGAGTTCTAAATATGATGGTACTCTCAACAAAATAAATCCAACTATTAGTAGTTCAAGAAATTATACTTCCTAGATCGCAAGATTTTAGGAACAGATATTGAGTCATCATATCTGCCGCCATACAGTTCCTCTCACGGGCATTACTGGACTTACTTCGATCTCTCTGCCTCATTCTCTTTCCTCTCAATCTTTCAGCGTCTCTCGTTGAGATATGGAATTCTCAAAATAAGCTCCACCATGCCTCCCTCGTTCTCATAGGTCCTACTTCAATCTTTAAATTCCCTAACTCACTTTGAAATACCTTTAAAAAGGAAATAAGAATTTTAAAAAGTTCTGAATAGTTTTCTTTATTAAGCTGATTTTTCAAAAAAAAATTTAGAATAACATTTTAAGAGCTTCGCTCCAAATAGTCTCTCAGTAGTTCTCTAATAATTTCTAAAAGCTCTCAGATTTTTCACTCTAAATCTCTCTTTTCTCCTCTGTCTAAATCTGAGTTCTCTAGCTTAAGAGTTACATATTTATAGCGTCCTGAAAGGCTTTCTTGACGTAAGTGCTTATATCAAATAAAATAACTTTACAACTGTAAATAGTACAATAATTGAAGAGTTCAACAATGTTTTTATAACTTTTTTTGAAAAGTTTGCATGCTTGTCAGCTGTCTTCCGCATGATTGGTGAATAGTTGATGGCGATGTGACAAATAGTTGAAGTGCATAGTTGATGGTGATCTGAGCAATAATTTCTAAATTCTTCGCGTGGTTGAAAAAGTCTTCGTGATTAATTGCTTGTAGGTCTTCGTTTAGCACCAATAATTGATGTGCTGACATCTTCTAGATTGTAGTACAAGATTTCAGTAGATAAGAGTTCAGTAGTTCAACAATAGTTGTCGGCAAGATCCTGACCTTGCATCTGGCTTTCTTAAGGCAAAATCTTAGCCGTCAGAGATGAAAGTTTTTTTTCGAATTTTTTTCCATTAGTAATGATAGTCTTTCTGCTTCTCTTTCTTCTTGAGTTTTTGCGTACTCTGAATATTCTCGAATCAATTTACAACGAAGATCATTGTCTGTTTGGTTGAGACAAAAAATATCAAAGCCTATGTTATAACATAAGGGAATTAACACATGAGAGTTGTGTTGTTCAAAAGGGCATATATGAACATCGGGAATAATTTTTGTGACAAATTGAAAGATATGATGTTCAAAAGCAATCCAGTAGGTAAAATATTGGTGGTAATATCTAACAGTTTCGATATATCCGGTTGGCATTACAATAAGTATTGGGTGATTATTGATATATTGGAGAAGAGTTATGTAGACTTTGATAAGTGTGAGGTACTGTTAGAAGGGTATTTCTTTTGAAAGATATCATTCTTGGTAGTCGATGAAAATGGCGTATTCATTATAACGGGGTCCTGCAAAGGAGGTGAAATAGAGGTCATTATCTCTTAGGTAAAATAGTAGTGGGTCAAGAGAATAATTAATAGTGTCCATTGTAGAAATAGTTTCTTGTATAGTTCAGGAATAGTTCTGCCTCTGAAATAGTTTGTATGAAATAGCTATTTCAAGAGTTCACGATCAGTAGCTAATCAACTTCCTTAAGCTTTGTTTGGTGTCATCATTGAGATATTCAGCTTCTCGAGTTAAATAATCTGCAAGAAAGTTGTGATTTCCTCAAACATGCTCATAACCAGCGTTAAATTGAGATAGAAAAGTTTGTCATCGATGAAATTTCCTCATATGAGGTCCATTATCTAAGACTTGTTTTACAAAAGTAGTTGTTGCTTTGTTATCAGTTAGAACTTTGAAAGTTTTTGATAATAGAAATAAATGCCATTTTTTAATTTATCGAATTATGGATAAAAGTTCTTTTTCCATAGTATTATAGTTTTCTTCTGTTTGGGAGAAAGTTCCACTATGATAACCACATATTTCATTCAAATCAGTTTTTAGGATAGCAGACTATACATTATCATATGCATCCGTTTATAGTATTAGATTATCTTCAGGTTCAGGTAATCTGAGTTGTGATAAATTTTTACATTATTCTTTTAGCTTTTTTACCATTTATGAGTGATGCTCATTCCATCCTTTGGTATTATTTTTTCTAAGTAGGTTTTGTAAATCTTTTTTCTTTTTTGCTAAGTCTGGGATATAGGAACTAGCATAGTTAAGAGGTCCTAGAAATCCCTGAATTTGCTTTTTAGTTCTTAGATTGTCGGGATATTCCATGATTTTTCTTAAAATATTAATTTGTAAAGTGATGCCGCTGGATCTTAATTCAAATCCTAAAAATTCAATTTTTCCTTATTCTATAATTGCTCTCTTCTCACTTAGACATATTCCTTCTTTAATAGCTGTTTCTGCACATAGTTGGAGGTGTTCACGATGTTCTTCAATAGTTGCAGAGCTTATTAGGATATCATCCACATAGATTACAAGAAAATAGTTAAGGTGTTCAAAGGCATTGTCCATTCTTCTTTGAAATATTATTGGTGTATTTTTTAATCCAAATGGCATAACAATCCATTCATAAAAGCCTTGAGGTGTACTAAAACCAATATATTTTATGCTGCCTTCTTCGATTTTGATTTGCCAGAATCCAGATTTACAATCAAATTTGGAGAAATACTTTTTATTTTTGACTAGATTAAGTAAAACATCTTTGTTTGGTAAAAAATAGTTGTATGTTCTAGAAAATTGATTTAGTTTTTTATAGTTGATAACCATTCTAACTTTATTTCTTCTTTTTCTGCTTCATTCATAACCATAAAAGCTGAAGATGAATAGTTTCCTTTGGATGGTCGGATTAAGCTTTTGTCTAATAGTTCTTTGATTTGTATTGAAAATTCTTTTGTATCTTCTGGCGAGTAGAGCATAGGTTTTTCTTTAATATAAATTTCTTGAGTTAATTCAATTTCTACTATGGATTGTTCTGGTTTTCAAAACTTTAAAGAATTGTCAGAATAGATTTGTTTTAATTTGGTAATGAGATCTTCTTTTTTTAGGATGTTTACGTGAAAAGTTGATTTTTGAAGTTGAATTGAGAGTGCAAGTTGTTCATATCCCCGTCCACCACGCTTCTCGCGTACTCTGTAGGGATGTTTTAAGGTAGGGATTTTCAAGGTATGACCACATTTGGTAGTGAAATAAACAGTATAAGGAGTTTGTGTAAATTTAGCAAATTGTTTCCTAAAAGGATATCATAACCTGAATTGTATTGAAAAACCAAAGGGATAGTAAGAATCTTATTTTCGAGAATAATAGACACATTGCTTTGTAAGAGTTTTAAATAGGTAGGTGTGGGATTGACACCTTGAATTCGGATTTGGCAATTGGTGGGTAATTTTTCCTAGTTTGGTAGTAAAAAGTGTTGAAAAAAGGTTACTTCGAAACCTGTATCAATTAAGGCGGTAATTGTGACATCGAGTTCTTTTACAGTTATCTCAATATAAGTAAAGATAGGAATTTATAGTTGTTTCATATTATTTCAAGAGTAATGGAATTTTGCTTAGTTTGTAAGATGATGTGAGTTGGTTTTATCTCATAAGTTTCAAAATGATCCAAAATTTTCATTCTAAGTAAAACATGATAATGATAATTATTGATGAAGTTATCGATATAACAGTCAAACTCAATTAAGGTAGAGGTTGTAGTTTTCAGTAAA
Organism: Selenicereus undatus; assembly: GCA_017589665.1. Taxonomy (NCBI): domain Eukaryota; kingdom Viridiplantae; phylum Streptophyta; class Magnoliopsida; order Caryophyllales; family Cactaceae; genus Selenicereus; species Selenicereus undatus. The sequence goes on from JACYFF010031955.1 coordinate 14,611,124, forward strand.
AGTTTGGCATTTTGAGTTAAAGTTGCTTCGCGTCCATTATAAGTAACAAAGTTATAGTTATTGGTGGTAAAGACCGGGATAGGTAAGGGTATACAATGACATTGAGAGGCTCCTGTGTCGATTAAAACTTTGTTGTCTATCCAAAGTTGTCCATTAAAATATGCAAGTTTGACTTTATAAGTTGAATTAGTGTACAGTGTTGTAATAGTTTTGGGTTGAAAATGGGGTATTTTTGATGTGCTAGGTAGAAGAGGTTAATGAATTATTCTCATTCTTTCATCTGTATAAGATAGTCGTGGGGCTTCATAACTAGTAGATGGTTCTTCGTCGACTAATTGGAAGTTTGTTAAAGATGGTAGTCTTGCTTCTTGCATAAGTGGTGAAATAAAAATGCTTATGTTTGAAAAAATAGGGTCAATAGTTATTTTTCTAGTTTGTTTTTCTTCCTTCATTGGAAAATTTGTATTTGAAAATATGTATAATCCTCTGTAGTAGAAAGATAATGCATCATTTTCAGGTTGTAAGCCTATATTTGTTAAAAGTTTAAATTGTAGATTTAGTGTATCTTCAATATTTTTGCTACGTAATGTTATTGAATAATTTGGATAGCATTCAAAAATAAATTAATTTTTTATAGATTAAGTTTCCTTGTAAAGTTCTAAGATGACTATTTTGAATATTTGTAAATCTTTGATCATGAAGTGATAAGATGATAGGTGAGTTAATTCCTTCTTTAAAACATGCTTTGACGGCAATTTGCAATCTTCGTAAATGAACATATTTTATTAGATTTTGATCTTTCAGGGGGATTTCATTTTAAAAGTTTTCTATAATATCTTGAGTCATGAGTCGTAATCTAATATTTCCTTGTAAATGTTGTACATTCATAGGTTGTTCAGTTGTGTATAACTTGAAGTATCTAATTAATTTTCTTGTTAGGAAATCATCTAGTTTTTTCATAAAGTTTTTGGGATCTTTTAAAGATAAATCAGTTGCTATTATTTTTTAGTATAGTTTTTGATTAAAAGTAATTAGTCCCGCATAGTTTTCATTAGTTTCTTACTCTTGTTGTAATATTGTTTCTGATTCTTCAGTGGTCATTTTTGTTTTTTAAAGAGAATAAGTACAGACAAGTTTTTTCAATTTTCTTTCAAAAGTTAGACAGCTGTATCTATTTCAGCATAAAGCTTTTATTAGTTGTAATAAATCAGTGTAAAAACTTCAAGGACTAAAGTGTAAAAACAGCTATTTCTTTTAAAATAAAACTTTAAAATCAAAATGAATTACTTCAACAAAATCTTTAAAAAGTGACTTTTTACCAATTTACTCAAAAAATTGAATATGGAATCTATGAAGACACTCATTTATTAAGAACTTTTGATGTTACAATTAGAAATATCCGTCAAAAAATGCTAAATCATTACAAAACATGACTACATCAACTGTCATTGTTACAAGAAATTATTGAACCAAGAAATAGAAAAATCTTAAAAGATAATATTGCGTTATTAGAATTAACTTTTACATACACTATTTGGTATTAAATAAATATGGATATTAATGACTCCCAAATCACTTACTATTCAGATAATGAATATTAAAAGAAACTAAAACAAACTGAAAGGACAATTAACTATTTAAAACAAATACTTAAACGATCACGAAAATTTAAATTAAAAGAATTGCGACTTTAGAAGAGCAATTAGGTAATTACACCACAAAAGCCAAAATTGTTTCATGACTTGTCACATCAACCCAAACTCTACTCGAAACTCTGAGCCGAATTGACACCCCTAGGCCTAATCTTTTTAGTACTGTTTGGTGTTTTGGTTGGGTTGATGTGACAAAATTAGGAATGGAGTAATAAAGGGTTTAGCTGAAGTGACCCCCATACAGGAGAAGATGAGGGAATCGAGGCTCAGATGGTTCAGCCACGTAAATAGGAGAAGTGTGGCAGCTCCAGTGCGGAGGTGTGAGAGGATCACCCCCCCAGTGGTAAGAGAGGGAGGGGTAGACCGAAGAAGAGCCTAGAAGAAGTGGTTAGAGAGGACCTGAAAGTTGTCGGTCTAACGGAGGATATGGCTCAGGATAGGAGGTTGTGGCGAGACAGGATTAAAGTCTCTGATTGTAGGGGACCGATTCCGTAGGGGGCAATAGCTTAGGTGGGGTGGGGAGGGTAGGGTGGTTTGCTTGCCTGCAAGTCGTGTTTTTTCTGGGATGTGACGGCACCAACCGCCCCTGGTTTGTTGAGGTATGTCTCTACTCCCTCTTTATTTGTTATCCGAAACCTTTTCTCTTTCTCTCTCTCTCTCACTCGGTAAATGGTTTTGCAACCGTTTTCTCTTTAAAACTTTTTCACAAAATTGTTTTGTGGGTCTTATGGAATCAACCTCTCTATGGGTAGGAATACCGGTAGAGGTAAGGTTGCCTACAACTGGATCTCCCCAAACCCCGCGAAAGCGGGACCCACACTGGGAGTTTGTTGTTGTTGTTGTTGGTGGTGGTGGTGTTTTGGTTGGGTATATTTAAGTGAACAACAAACACGAACTAAGGTACCTTGTTATGTTGCACCTAATTAAACATGAATTATTGATTTTTTTCGTTGAACACATAATTTGTACGTATGCCAATGAAAATACTACAATCAAATTGATTTAATATGTTAGCGAGATGATAGAATATGAAGATGATCTCATAATCTAATTGAAATTAAAATGTCAAATCATTTATCCAGTACGTTAATTCTTATGATTGCACCCAAAACCTAGATTTAAAGAACCCATCGAGTTATGTCTCATCTTGAGTTATGCTCAATTCCTATTCCATAAGGATTGAGTATTTGTTGTGGGCTCTCCTTATGGTCCAATTCCAAACTATTTCATCTCACATTTCCATATTTCAAGGTCATAGTTCATAGCCAGGTTTTGTGAAGTGCACATTCACTGAGATCCTTCACTAAATGGAAAACTAATTAAGGTAGACATTATTGGAGGTGAATTTAAGATATATGAAAAAAAGGGTTTCAAATAAATTTATTATTTCGATATTAATGATCATTTCACTCAAAAGTTCAAAATCCTGTTCGATAATATCATAATAGTCTTTGGAGTAACATTTAGCGTACTGATCAAATCAAAGTAATAATCAGGTCAATATTAGTCTTCAGTAAATTAGTATTTCAAACGGTGTTATTATTAGCATCTATCATTTCATATCACATTTATCAAACCTTAAGAAAATTACCTTTTGACATTATTTGAATAATGCATTTCATATTCATGGGTTCAAAATAGCCTTCATTAATTTATTTATATTTGACAAATTATCTTTTTATATCAGTTGACAAAAATCAACTATCATAACAACTAAATTCACTGAATATATTTGTCTCGATTGCTTCGTTGAACAATTGTATGTTAACAATAAATTCTAACAACTATCAATGACTAAAACAACTATTCATACTTAAATAGGTGTGCATTAGTCAAATAAACCAAGTTTACAAAACAAGGCCTAAGTTGATAGTTCAAGACCCAAAACGGGTTATGTGCTTTGATATGTATTTAATTTTATCACTCTTGTCTTATAAATCTTCATTCCAACAAATTTAATGTATCTATCTTAGGTTTGAACTTTAAAGCATAGAATTGTATATTAATTTAACCCCATTATAAGTAAGTTACCACATCATTGCTTTTTAATTTTAAGGGTTTATTTATTTATTTGTAGTACAATGTCACTGACACTTTTATTCACCAATTTAGAGGTGTCAACTTATTTATCAAGAGCATTTAGTGAGTTTCGTTCACTTTTTCAACAACGTTATTCATATATGATCAGAGAATTTCATGTATCTATCTTATGTTTGAATTTTAAAGTATATAATTGTATATTAATTTAACCCCAGTATAAGTAAGTTACCACATCATTACTTTTTAATTTTAAGGGTTTATTTATTTATTTGTAGTACGATGTCACTGACACTTTTATTCACCAATGTAGAGGTGTCAGCTTACTTATCAAGAGCGACTAGTGAGTTCCGTTCACTTTTCCAACAACTTATTTATATACGATAAGAGAGCTAACATAAAATCAAATCAGCCTACCAAAATTTGAAAATAATACCATAAAAGGTTGGCTTATACCACTCATTTTAAAGGTCGGATTATTGTCATCCAAATGGCCCAAAATTAGAATTATTGGCATCCAAAATCCTATTTTCTTTTAATTAAAAAGAGATGTAGGTTAAGATCTATATATACAAAACTCAAGCTTAAGTATGTGATAATTATTTTAAGAGATTTTACTTTTTTTTTATAGCTGGTAACACGGAAAGTTAAGCGCCTCTTTCCACAAGAAATTAAAGTGCCCAACCAGCTGATCGTCAACAATAACAGTACCAGTTTCGAACAAAAATTATTATCTTAAATGCGTGAAGAAATGAAGAGTTACTTAATTTTGATAGTCAATTTATTGTTATATTTAACTCTATCGATATATGTTTTAATTTAATGACCACCTTTTAGCATTGTTGGATACGTCACTTGACTTATTGGATAATTGTTGCAATCTGACATGGAAATTTGGTGCGATAAAGGCCTCAGTAATGATCATGTTATTGCTTCAATCATGACATGTTTGTAGCATATTGCCATTGCTTGGGGCGCGTGCTTGCCAATTATGTCTGTGGCAAGAGTCATGGTGCTGGGCCTTGGACATTTACAACAAGTTTCCCCTTTTCATATGATCAATAGGTCTGCTGAATCTTTTTTGAGACAGGAGGCACAGTAGGTAGCTCAACTTACCCCCCGAAAAAAAAGCACACTTCCCCTCAATCCTCTTACTTTTGCTCCCAAAATCAATGACAAGCCAAAAGGTGCCGATCTTGCCTAATTGACCCCCTTGGAGCATGCAGCCTCGGTAATGAAGGCAAGGAAGAATTTGTGATCTCTCAACGAAAATTGATTTTGACAAATCCTTAGAGAGGGTTCCATTGTACAAAAAAGGCCGAGGTGGAAATACTTATGCCGAATATGAACAATAAGCTTAAAAGATTTCATTAATTGAACTTCACACAAAATTTCACTTTTGTTTGGGGTGATGTATGTGTCACTTTATTGAGCCCTTACGTTAAATAACCCAATAATTATCGGAACTACCATGGCAGACCGAGCTCAAACGCATGTTGCATACATGTAAAAATCCCATAACAAAGAAATCTACACCTCCTAAACATCGAACTCAGGGGGTTTTGATGCACATAGTATGCTGATGCTAGATGTACTGTAAGCACTTTGGTAATATGCAAATTTTCACTCAGCTTGAAGTGTAGCACTCTCTTTTTGTTTTTGTCTTTTAATATTGAAGAAGTATAATACTCTTCTTTAGTGTTTTTTAGGGTTATTGAAAACCCATTATTCCAACTTTGGTGATTTAAACGCCAATCATTAGAACGTTAAAAATAACTTATAAGGCTCCAAACTTTGTTTATTTTCAGTAGTGTAAGTGTTATTTTATAGTACGTTTTTCAGACAATTTCAAACACTATCGCTTCTATAAATATATGAAATTCAAATTACCTACATATGTTATGAAATTCATATTAAATAAAAAATGCAATATAAAATGACCCATAATTTATTATAAATAAATAATTATTTTCAAAATTAATAGCAAATAAAAGTCTTTTCTAAGGTTGGAATCATTAACATCCAAATCCAACAGTTCAAATCGCATCAGATAATTGTTTTTGTTTTAAAGTTTATTTCCAAATTTTACTCTTGTTTACTATCGGGTCACTTCTCCTGCTAAACCGAACGCCTTTTCACTCTCTGAAATCCAAGTCTACAGAGGGCAAGGCTTGTTCTAGACATGCCACCTAGTGGCGGAGACGTTGCGCCACTCACGACCATGTGTTCGTCTCAAACTTTCGACCATCTCGCGGTCAATTTCCCCTCCCCCCCTCTGTCTGTCTCTCTCTCTCTCTTCTCTGGATCCTTCTCAATCGATACTGCATTTTACATTTCCTTCATCTCAATCCAATCCAAAACTTCATTATCTCTCTGGATTATGCTCTTGATCCTCCACTCTCATCACAATGTGGCGTAGAGCTTGTGTGCAATTCGCCAGAATCACTAATCTCGACAGGAAGCTTGGGTTAGGGTTAGGGTTTAGGTCAAGATGGTATTCTAGTGGACAGAGTGGTAAGAGATTTGCTGCGCTTTGGGGTAATGGCGATTACGGCAGGCTTGGCCTTGGGAGCGTTAATTCTCAATGGAGGCCAGTCATTTGCTCTGCTTTCAATGGTGATAGCGTTCGCTCCGTCGCTTGCGGCGGTGCTCACACTCTGTTTCTGACAGGTTTTGGTTCGAGCTAGTTTTGTACTTCAATTGCTTACTTGGTATATTCGCTGATCATTTTGTTGATTTTTAGGGTTTCCCTTTGTTGAAGATATAATGTTATTTCGATCTTAATATGAAGACGTGTTGTTGGTTTTGAATATTATCTTATGTATGATCAATGGGAGGAATTCAACTTTAGTTGCATATGACAGAATCTGGGCGTGTTTATGCCTCTGGGCTCAATGATTTCGGACAGCTTGGGATTTCGGATGATAAGAGTTACACAATGGTATGATAATGAGAGTAATAGTTGGCTGAGAATGCTTGTTTCATGTCCTGTCATGTGTTTTTATTATTTGTGGACTTTTGGTACTGTGCCATTTGAACTTTCTTGATTGTCTGCATGGCTTCTAATGTGATTGCGTGGCCCATGGTCACTGCGATATGGCACACCTCTGATATATTAGTCATGAAAGTTTGAGAGTGCCTTTTGTGTGCCTGTTGTGCTTGGAGTCTGTTCTTAATCCATCAGGTAGCAGAATTTTTTGTTGTGGAAGCTCTAGGACGAGTCTGTCACCGTCACTGTCACAACCTATGAGGTTGTTCCCTGAGAATACAGAATTTTCTATTAATTATGAGAATTTGATGGGAATGCTGTAATTGGATTTGATTGCGCTCTCCCTCTTTTGGCTTGTGTGGAGTCCTGTGCTACTGGGAATGCTTAAATGAAATGATTTGCATTCCCATGCCAGGTGACTTTCTGTAACATGGTCTGGACCCGGAGCCCCTATTGGACATAATTGTTTTAATCACCTGCCAAACCGTGTGCTCCTAGTGCAATGTATGTCTTAGACCATTTAGATTCCAGTAGTTTTGGTAGTATATTAGTCTGGGGATTCACGGCATTGTCTGTACCCTTCTGTTTTTGGGTAAATGGCATGATCTAGCGCTTAACCTTGGGAGAACGGTTGAAAAGTGAGAGCGTTATCGGGTTATGAAAGTTCTAAAGTGCTCTCGTGACTTGCAAACTCTGCTGGTTTGACATGCAAATTTGAAAATTTTGGATGTTTCTTGGGGCAAAACATAGTCACAACAGGCTTATGAGGAGTTCGAGTTAGCTTTGCGTTTATTGAGACTTAGTTGAATAAACTTGTCTTGCAAAGAAAAGCAACTTTGTATGCAAATCGGGGTTGAATTTGGTTTGGGTCAACTTTGTATGAAAACGGGGGTTTGATTTCGGTTTGGTTCAGGTCAATTGAGGTTCAGGCTAAATTGGGTTGGCTTGGCCTTAGTCAGGTGTGAGTCCAAGGCATTGAGGTGAGGGAACTGCGTATGTCCCAGTTTTGTTATGTCTAATAGAGTCCCTGCTCAGGTAGGATCCATATTTGGGTGGTGTTCTTCTCATGTTTGTAGGGGCTGTAGTTAATATATAACTATTATGAAAAGGTACGTCTTGTTGGCTATATTAAAGTCTTTGCTCAAGTTTCTCAAACTAGAGGCAAGCTTTCTGATTACTAGACATAGGAAGGTTTAGGAATGGATTCAGTATGAAAGTTCTGAATTGTTTTGGGAACTTGCATTCTCAGTTGGTTTAGCATGCAATCGTGAAATGATGGATGTTTCTTGGACCAAAACATAGTCACAACAGGCTTATGAGAAGTTTTAGTTGGCTTCGCGTTTATTGAGGCTTAGTCAAATAAACTTGTAACTTTGTGAGAAGACACGAGGGGTTCCAGATATCAGATAGAGCGGATTCTAGGTGATAGAAGGCTTGTGGATGGCATTTTACTTACAGATGTAGGCTAAGGTACACTATCCTTTTTCTCTTTTACCCTCACTGGTCTATCCTAACAGTGTTATTAAAATTGATGATACAATTGATAAAGACTTTGAAAGCTCCATGAGGAGATTTTGATGGTAGACAATGATGATGTGCTCTCCTGTTGGTGATTCTTGGCAACAGTGTCACTTAGAGGTGCTGAAGACACAAAGGATTTGATCGCGAATAAAGAGCATATGGGTATATTAACCAATACAGGTTTTGTAAGGATGTCACAACTATGGAGTCAACTCATTATATCTTGAATGCCTTGTGTTCATGGCAACATATACTTGAACCTTGGTATCCCATCACCTGCTTGCTAGGGAAATAGAGAACAATTAATTATGAAAGTTGTAGAAGTTGGCTAATTGTCTTAGCCCCACTATAAAATGAGGGGATGTGTATGTTAGAAAGATGCCGTGATCTGATTTTTTTTTTTTTTTGGGGAGGGGGGGGGGATAGCAGTGAGAAATTTCAACTTTCTTTGTCCAGAATATGCACTAGCAATTGCGGATGAAAGTGTATCTTGGGAAGGGCAAAGGAAAAGAAAGTTGAGTTCCTTAAGCACTAGCTAAAGAGACTGAGAGTGTTAGCCTTCTTTTGATTGGTTTACTGAATGCTCCGTTGTGCACTCATTCATGGATGTGGGACAATTTGTGGCTGGTTCATATAACTTATTGTGTCTGATTTCTCTCTTTCAATATGTGGTGTATGGCTTAACTCAATTGTCGAATCCTCAGAAAATGAGGCATAGGGAGGGTTACCTAGGCAATTGTAGCAACAGATGTGTGCATTGCTTGTGTGCTTTACATTGTTCCTAACACATGGACGCATTATTCTGGAAGGATTTGCAAGTATACAGGATAATAGAGGAAATTTCATCTCCAAAATTGGTTTTGCTACTCTTCAAGATGTTTATGAGGAGACATTTCATATTATTGGCACCAGAAATGCTCAGTTCCTACATATTAATGGCAATTTTAACTTCATATTGTGTAACAAGGCTCCCTGTGCGTGCATGATGTTTGATAATTTGAGAGATTTTTGTTAAGACTTCTATTTCTAGATGTCTTCTTCTTGCCTTGTCAAAAGTTCTTCTGGAAAATAGAGAGGGAATATCCCTCCAATATTTATAGAGGGAAGCAAAGAATCAACGTAGAGAGGGGCGGGCAAGTTTACTCTCAAGTTTATTCTCAGCATAGAAGCACTGGGAACAGAGTTTGTGATAGCAGTGGAGGCTTTCCTAGGCCTGGTACTGATGACAAGGTTTCTGCAAAGTGGCCTTCAAATGCCCTTGGCAGGACTTTGTCTTCTTCAGATGATGCTACCTTTCTTCATCCTGCAAAGTTCAGAGCTGACATCAGTGGCCAGCTTTACTGCAATGCTTTTGGCTTTTTGGAAGGGATGTCGTTGTTTCTCTGGACGTAGGGAGGGATTGCTAGGCTATTAGCTTTCTTAACCCCTTTAACTTCTTCTAACCATTCCAATCACTTGGCATCTTTGGCTTTTTCTCTCTGTTTGCCTTGGTTATTTGAAGAGAATGATCACCCTTTCTTTGGTTGTTAATTCCCTCCGTGGGTAATCAACCAACGCTTTTAGCTAATGATTGGGGTTTGGATTTATGTGGTAATATTCCATGTGAGCTACCTCGCGAGGTTGTTCGTGATGCCCTTGCAATGAGTGTTAGGTCTTGCAATTATGTTCCTATCTCCAGGGTGAGAGATAACAATGGTGATAATGTTCATGAGTGGCCATTGTTTTTGATGGGTACTCACAAGGTGAAGATTTGGAATTGGAAGCCTTCTTATCAGTTAACTTCTCTTATCTTTAAAGCCTCTGTGAATCCTATTCTGTTGTTTACATTTAGGATGGTGAAAATGTTAATTATGAAAATGTTTCCAAGTGGGTGGCCTCCAAACGCAGAGGTGTTGCGTGTACAGGTTCTCCGGCTATGAAAATAAGGTTCTTCACCTACTATCAAGAATAGAGGAAAACAATGTTATGCTCAAAGCTAATGTGTCGTGTCTCTGCCAGCAATCAGAAGGCAAAGAGAGTTATGGAGACTAGAGTTTGGAGTGAACTATGGGCCTATGAGTGGCCTTGCACCTCTTCTAGTAGGATCTTATGTTGAGGTTTCTTTCTTGGAATGTGAAGGGTTTAAATGATTGCGATAAAAGAGAGTTCTAAAGTTTTTTTTTTTTTTGAGGAGCTGGAAATGCGATCTTGTTTGCCTTCAAGTGATGAAACTTCAGGGTATTCAACTTTCTGATATTCACAGCATTGGGGTGGGTGGGGGGGGGGGTGTTACCATTCATCTGGTGTTGCTGTTCTTAAGACGATAGGATCAATGGGTGGCATCTTAATGATATCGGATAAAAACACTTTCCATTTGATGTCCTCTTCCTGTGGAAATTGTCAGTCATGTGCATCTTCCAAATGGATGATGGTAGCTTCACTCGGGCTTTTAGTTTAAAAAGGCTTGAGGCGCAAAGGGTTCCGAGGCGCAAGGTGTGAGTCTCGAAGCCAAGGCGCACGCATCATAGATGTGAGGCGCACCTTTACACAAAAATGCCTAAATGTACTTCGCAGATAGATTTTGCCTCACTGAGTAATGTAATTGCATCAATATGGAATTAGATGTCAGTATAAACCGTCATAATGTTAAAAATGTTCCTAAAATAGTTTAAATACGATAAAGGGGTTGAAGATGGACATTTGAAAATTGAGGGTTTTTTTTATCTTAGAGTTTTTTAATTGCATGGGGGATTATGCTCGAAATCACGATATAAGACTAAGATAAGTGTTAATTTTAACAAAGATGGTGATTTTAATGGTCAAAAGTTCTCCTCTTTGTCGGTTTGTCCTAGAGCTTCACTTCTCAATTAAGATCAATAAAGCCCTCGCTTCAGTTGCCTCGCGCCTCAAACTGAGGCGCTCTAAGGTGCACGCCTCACCGCGCTTAAAGGATTTGCTTCGCTTCATCCACTGTGAGGCGCCACAGTGGTCGCCTCCCCCCTCAGTGCGCCTGAAGGGCGCTTTTTTAAACTAAGCTCAGGCCTACGCTTGTGTTTATGGTCCATGAGTCAAAAGTCAAAATCGATAAATTAAGGATGTGGATGAGCTGTGTGGTATTAAAGATGGATGGTATGGCCCTTGGTGTGTATGGGGGATTTTCAATGAAATTTTTGTGTTATGAAAAGAAGGGCGGGGGTATGTCCTAATACTTTTTTTTTTTGATAGGAAAAGGTAATATATTAATATAGAAATAAGAAGCTCAATTGCACAGAGAGCAATGTGAGCATTGTACAAAAGGCTGTTTACAACCTGAGTATAAACTATCCGCACAATCTGCCAAATCAATAAAGGAAGAGCTAAACTTCCCATTCTTCCAAAAGTAGAGAATTTTGATGAAATTCTCTTTCAAACGCTGAAGAGGAGTTTCTACGTTATCAAAAACTCTTATATTCTCTCTCTCCAAATATTCCAAAAGATGACAAGTGGTAGGACCATGACTTCCTCCTCCTTCTTCTTCTTCTTAACTTTCCTACCAAAGGAGCCTTCCCAAGCTAAAAGATGGTTCCTAATAGAGTTAGGAGCAACCCAAGACATTCCCAAGCAACTGAAAGCTAGACCCCAAAGAATGCTTGCAACCTGACAGTGGAGCAATAAATGATCCGTAGATTCCCAGACTCTTTTACACATGAAGCATCTATTCACCAAAACTTTCCCCCTTTTTTGTAAGTTGTCACACGTTATAATATTCCCATGTGTAGCTTTCCATACAAAGAACGAAACCTTCAAGGGGCCTAAGGACTTCTAAATGAGATTGCAAGGGAAGCCTTTTTTAGAATGAATCTCCTGTGGTGGAAACTTCCCATCAAAAAGTTTCAAATAAAAAGATCTAACAGTGAAGCACCCCTGAGTGGTTAGATCCCACCGCACCCTATCAATTGAAGATTCTCCTACTTGGACCTCATTAAGCTTATTGAAAAGGCTAACCAAGGGATCATCATCAACGAAACCATCTCTAACAAAAACAGGTGCCTGCACACTGTTACCATGAACCTGCTCCCGATACTTAGCAACAGAGGCATTTTGTCCACTGCCAAAACATAAAGCTTAGGGAACAAGTCTTTCAAAGGAAAGTCGCTGCACCAGCGATCATGCCAAAAAAAGATTGAAGAGCCATTTTCCACCTCAAAGGAACAGTGTGGGAAGAATCTCCCCCAATCTCTGGAGATATATCTCCAAAGACTATACCTGTAAGAGCCTCTCGCAAGAGAGAGAGACCAACCAAATCTATCGTCCCCATATTTGATGGTAACTACCTTCCTCCACAGATTGCCATTTTCATTCATAAATCTTCACAGCCACTTACCAAGAAGGGCCTCATTAAAGAGATGCAAGCCCCTTATACCTAACCCTCCTAAAAGCATTGGTTGCTTCACAATGTTCCATCTTACAAGAAGAAACTTGAAGTCACTCCCAAAAGAACTCCAAAGGAAATTCTTCTGGATTGCTTCTAATTTAATGGCCACTGAAGAAGGTAAGAGATAAAGAGAGAGGAAGTAAGTGGGCATGCTTGAGGGAACACTCTTGATGAGAGTTAGTCTCCCCCCTTTTGAAAGGTACATAGCCTTCCAGCCAAAGAGTCGTTTCTCAAACTTCTCGATAATTGGATCCCAAATGGCTTTCTCCTTAAACTTAGCACCAAGAGGGAGACATAGGTAGGTAGTCGGAAAGGCATCAACTTTGCAACCTAAAACACCTGTAAGCATTTGAATATTGTCCATGTACCCAATAGGCAGGATAGAGCTTTTTGCCAAGTTTACCTTAAGACTCGAAACCGGCTGAAACCAAGTGAGCACACATCGAAGATTCACCATTTGCTCACAATCATTTTCACAAAAAAATTAGTGTCATCCGCAAAAAGCGGATGAGAGACACTAAAAGTTGTCGTACTCGGGCAGCCCACTTTAAACCCAGAAATAAGCCCTACACTAGATGCCGTATCAAGCATCCTTGTAAATACTTCCATGACCAACAGAAACAAAAGGGGGGATAAAGGGTCTCCCTGACGAAGACCTCTAGAAGCCGAAAAGAACTCCGTAGGAGAACCGTTGACAAGAACTGCAAAGGATGTAGAGGATATGTAGTGTCGGATCCATCCAATCCACTTTTCCCCAAAGCCCATTCTTTTCATGGCATACAACAAAAAATCCCAATTCACATGATCATATGATTTCTCAATGTCCAACTTACAGACCACACCCGACTTTCCTGACTTAACCCTAGAATCAATGAGCTCATTTGCTATAAGCACCGCATCAATGATCAGACGACCTCCAACGAAGGCATTTTGGTTCTCTGAAATGAGATTCCCAATGATGCTTCTTAACCTTCGGGCCAAAACTTTCGAAAACAATTTATAAATGCAACCAACTAGGCTGATTGGTCAGAAGTCTCTAATATTCTCAACTTTTGCTTTCTTAGGAATAAGGCCAATAAAAGTGGCATTAAGGCTGGCCACAAATCTTCCTGAGTAGAAGAACTCGGCGAACATTCTCATCACATCTCCACTAACAGTGTCCCAATTGCCTTGAAGGAATGCCATAGTCATACCGTCCAGTCCGGGGGCTTATCTCCACAGCACTCTAGAAGAGCTTTAGTGACTTCTTCTTCATTGAAAGGCATCTCAATAAACTCTTTCTCTGAGTCTCGTAACAAGGGAAAAGGCAACGTATCAACTCTAGGTCTCCACGGTTCTGATTCGGAGAAAAGAGATTTGTAGAAGTTGTAGATTGCAGACTTCATATTTGGGAGCGGATCATATTGAACCCCATCCACCACCACAAAAGACAGAGAGTTAAACTTCCTAAGCATATTAGCAACCCTATGGAAAAATTTGCTGTTACGATCGCCAGCCTTAAGCCATAAGGCCCTCGACTTTTGCCTCCAAGAGATTTCATCCATCAAAATAATTTTAGCCCAATCATCTTTTGCATTCCTTATTTGCTGAATTTCAATACTGGTAAGGCCAGAAGTCTATTCTTTTTCATCGAGGGAATTTATAATTCCCAAAAGATTATACTTTTGAGTCTTTATGTCTCCGAACACATCCCTGTTCCACTTATTAAGTTTCTCTTTGACAAAATTAAGCTTGTTTGCGACAATATAACTAGCAAACCCATCAACTTGAAGCTCCCCCCACCATTCTTTGATAAGATCCGAGAATCCCTCAAATTCCAACCACATATTCTCAAACTTGAAGGGGGTCCTACCCCTTTCTAGCCTTGTCGTCTCAAGACAAATAGGGAAGTGATCTGAAATTGGCCTTGACAACCTCTTTTGAAACATGTCTGGAAAGAGCTCCTACCAATCTGCTGACGCTAGGAAACGGTCTAACCTTGAACATACCAATTCATCTCCATTCCTGGACCAAGTAAAATCTCCCCCTTCATGGGTAGGTCCTACAAGGCTGAGTAATTGATGAAATCCTGAAACTCCACCATTGCATTCGAGGGACAAACTCCTGTGCTCCTTTCTTGAGAATGCAAAATTTCATTAAAATCCCCCCTATGCACCACGGGCCAGACCAACCATCCCGAATCCGTTGCAGTTCGTCCCACATCCTAAGTTTGTCAACTCTAACTTGTGGACCATAAACACCAGTAAATGCCCAAGTGGTGCTACCATTCCCCATTTGCGAGAAGAATGTGATCGAAAATTCACCACAAAAAGAGGAAATCAATTGGAAAGAATTTTTATTCCATAAAACTAAAATTCCTCTAGGTGCCCCTATTGCTTTGAGAACTGCAAAACCAACGGCTTGGTTTCCCCAAATGCTACGAATATCACCAAGCTCCACTTCCTCAAGTTTTGTCTCTTGGATACAAATGAGACCACAATTCCAGTCCCTCAAAATTTTTTTAAGCAAAACTCTCTTGTCCTGATCATTAATACCCGTCACATTCCAAGAGATAAACCTAAACATAAGGCACCATCAACCCACTAGTAGAAGTGCTCGACCTATCATAGTTAACTCCAAACTCTAGTCTCCTTAGTTCCCTCTGCCTCCTGGAAGAAGGTGGTGTTCTCTGCACAGCTGGCTTGGGCGTAACGTTGCTACTCTTGATTCTAGAGAGAAGATGAGTCACCTCATGCTCATAACCCGAGAACGCCACCCCAATACCGGCGGCAATGCTTTTGAGTTTGGAGGCCACCCACTTGGAAACCTTGTTAGAATTAACATTCATGCCATCCCAAACATCTTCCACCGAATAGGAATTGCTAGGGCCTTGAAAATAGGAGTAATCAATGGCCAGCTGTTCAACCGAATCTTCAACTCTTGAGTAGCTGCCCATTGGCACCAACGACCACTCATGCCTAGCGTGCTCTTGGGTTGTGTCCCAGACCCTGGAAGTAGGAGCATTATTGCGAGAGCTCACACTCATTGCAATTGCGTCACGAACCACTTCCCGAGGCAAATCACAAGGAACACCACCACATAAATCCAACCTCCAATTATGCGGTGAAAGTGATGTGTGATTACCCATAGAGAACAAAGAAGATGGGGCATTAACCACTAAGGAGTGGGCCTGGTCCTTCTCCTCACATAACCACGGCAAGCTCCTAGAAGATGGTGGAGCCAGCTTGTTAGTAAGGTTCAAGGAATCTGGTAAAGGATGAAAGTCCAATAGGAGAGAACCCCTGTGGATTTGGTGAGAGACTACATCATCCCTTGCCAAAGGAACAAAAGAGTTGCTAGTCGCCTGTCCGCAAATTTTAGCTTCATACAATGCAGGATCAACACCTTTAGCCTCATCTGTGGAAGGAGAGCTTGTATCATGCACAAGCAAAGCGTCTGGAGGCCAAATTTTACAGACGCTGCCCTCACTGCTACACCCATTACTCTCACGCACCCTGTTTCTTCTGTTCCCAAAGCTGTTGCGTCGAGAGTAAACTTGAGTGCCGACCGATCCTGATGGCCTCATACCAAGCTCTGTAATAACCCTTTGCTTTCCTCTGTGCACTTGCATATGCCTGGACAACGCAAGCTCTTCGGCGGCTTCCTTAGCATTCCTCACATGCGTAGAGACAGCAACATGTGGGACCGAACTCAGGAAGCGTTTTGGTTCACCAATAAAACCACACTTTGGGCAACAACCCTGAGGTGGCGGAGGAGGCTGAGGTGGACTTGGAAGTGCATCTCCATGTGCCACTGTCACTTGGTTTGGAGGCCTCCTCAGTGCTCCTGATGCGGTCGAGAAAGCTAGATTAACAATCTCGGTAAGAGCATCAAAGATCATTGCCTAACCTCTCTCATTCCATCCTCATTCCATCCTGCTAGGAAAATAACAAAAGTTCTCTTGCCGTTGTTCATAACAGATAACTGCTGAAATTTTCCCGCCCTATCTATTTCTCTTAGATTCTAAAAGAAAAATACTAGAGCCTTGGCGCAATTGATTACACCAATTGGAGGATTTGGACTTGTAAAATCTGCCCAGGCCCTCAGTGACCATAAAGCAACATGCTCTGGCAAGAAAACTGAAGTTCTCCTCCCCCTTCCATTCTCAAAAATTTTCAGTACATCCTCTGGCCCAAGCTCTGGGGTATGTCCTAATACAATGGCTGAGTTCAGTAGGTCAAGTATTTTGTCTTTATGGTTCTTCGGTCTTCCATTAGAAGAGGAGGGGGACACTTGGTTTAGGAGTGGAAATGAATATTTGTGCTCAAGGTTAATTCGTTTTCTTGTGTCAGCTGATTGTGAGGGAGCACTATCTGCACATGTTTCAGAATAGACTGCCTAGACCTATTTCCTAACACTATCCTATTTGTCTTGAAACAGAAGTTAGAGGAGGGAAAGATCACAATCTTATCAACAGAAAGGTTGGGGGAGGCACAAGTGGCAAACTTTGCAAGTTTTATTGTTGTTAGAAACATTAAGCATGTCAAAGAGAAGCTCAAGAAGTGGAATAAAGATGTTTGTGGAGACATCAAGGTTTAAAAATATAATCTTAATGGTATCAATTCTTTAGGTACGAAAGAAGAATTATCTAGTCTAACTAGCGAAGGGATTCAACATAGGAGGCTGCTAAAGATGAATGGGCCAAGATTACTTTGATGGACGAAATCGCTTGAAGAGCTTTATAGCCCAGGGTAGGTTATCGTAATGCTAAATGATTGCATATTGAAGATTAAATTCTTTCATAGGGTAGCGAATCTTCATTTAAACTTTGGAAGTTTAATAATATGTCTTCTGTGGTTGTGTATGGGGTTCACTTTGATGTTCTTCTAGACATGAAGCGTGCAATCCATGATTTCTTCAAATCTTTGTTCACTAACCGTGAACCTTGGAGACCTGAAGTTGATGGATTGTTCTTGCCTTCATTACAAAACTCTTATAGGAGAATATTTAGATGTCGTTTCATGAGGAAAAAGTTACTAAAACTCTTCTTAATTGATGTTGGGTTAAGGCCCCAGGCAGATGACATGACCATGACATTTCTTTAATCCAATTGGAATACTGTTATAGTTAGAACTGGTGTGATGAGTGTGTGTGCTGAGTTTTTCTCTTCAGGGACATTTGTGGTTAGCATAAATGCTAATTTTATTGGTCCTATCCCTAAGAAAGCAAATGCTGAGAAGATGAGAGATTTTTGACCTATCAGATTGGTCAGTTGCGTTTACGAGTTGCTTTCTCAGGTTTTACCTTGTAGAGTGAGGGTTAACTACGAGTCATGTGAATTAGGATTTCGTAACTAGTGTGATGCAAAGAATGGGTTTAGGGAGAAGTGGATCAATTGAATGCGCCATTGCAGCTCCTCCGCGTCGTTTGCGGTACTAGTCAATTCTTCTCCAACTGAGTTCTTTTTGGCCTCTAGAGGGCTTCAACAAGTAGAACCCTTATTCCCTTATCCCCTTTTCTATTTTGGTTGATCGTGGAGAATTTCGCCACGATGATTCGTTTGGTTTCTAGTAATGAGCTCATCTCCGGGTTTTTGTGGGTTCATTGAACTTGTCAGCTATGAATGTCTAACATCCTCTTTTTGCGGACGACACTATAGTTTTTTTTATTTTTTAAATAATGATTGCGAAAAGATGGTGAATCTCATTGTGTTCTTACTTGTTTTGAGGCGGTTTAGGGCTTGAAAATTAACTTGGCAAAGAGCTCTATCCTACTTGTTGGTTGAGCGCTCGTTTTAGGTTGCACAATTGATTCCTTTTGGACTACTTAATTTGGTCTCCCTCTTGGTGCATAATTTAAGGAGAAATTGATTTGGGATCATATTATTGACAGGTTTTAGAAGAGACTTTTAGGTTTGGAATCTATTACCTATCGAAGGGGGGAGATTAACTCTCATCAAAAGTGTTCCCTCCAGCATTCTGACTTACTTCCTATCCCTTTTCCCCTTACCATCTTCTATGGCTAACAAGTTAGAAGCAATCCAGAGAAAATTCAGAGGAACTTTCTGGGAGGTTCTTTTAGGAGCGATTTCAAGTATCATGATCCCAAATATCATCTTGTGAGATGGAGCATTGTAAAACAACTAGTGCCTAAAGGAGGTTTAGATGTCTTGGACTTGTATCTCTTCAATGAGGGCTTTCTTGGTAAATGGTTATAGAAATTCATGAATGAGAAGGGTAATCTTTGGAGAATAGTTGGTTAACATCAAATGTGGCCGGGGTGGATTTGGATGGTGCCCCTCTATAGTGAATGGCTCTTATGGGCATAATCTTCGTGGACACATCGCCAAAGGGTGGGACAGATTCCCTTCTTTTCTTTTAAGGTAGGTAATGTTTTCGAGATTTTTTTTCTCTCATGATCATTGGTTTGAGGGGGCTTCACTGAGAAAGCTCTCCTTGGTTCCTTTCATTTCGGCATTGGATGGAGATGCTTTTGTTGCTGATTATTCGGAGCAACATTAAGTCTTTTGTTTTTGTCTAAGATGTCTTTGTTGAGAATGACACTCTGTTAAGCCTTTTCAATGAACTCAATGAGGCCAAACTCAGGACTCTTCACATGATATAGTGAGATGGGACCTTCACTCTAAAAAAGACGTCAAAGTTAGGTCTTATTACTTGAACTCCTACATTTGAATTATCCATCCTTAGATACTTATCACTATGGAGGATTTCTTTGTATGTTAATTTGGAAGTCTTTGACCCCTTTAAAGGTTTCTCTTTTTGTTTTACAAGCAACACATGGGAACATATTGACTTGTGACAACCTCCTGAAGACGAGAAATATCTTGGTGAATGGATGCTTTATATGTCGAGGGGATTTTGAAATTAACGGATCACTTGTTCCTTCATTCCCAAGTTGCTAGGGCTGTTTGGAAACTTGCCTTTAGTTGCTTGGGTATTTCTTGGGTTGCTTCTAAATCCATTAGGAACCACCTTTTGTGGTTTTTTTGGAGTATCTGGAGAGAGAAATTGAAGAGATTCGATGCTTCTAAATCCATTAGGAACCACCTTTTGTGGGTTTTTGGAGTATCTAGAGAGAGAAATTCAAGAGATTCGATGGTGTTGAAACTCCTCTTTAGCACTTGAAAGACAATTTCATACAGTCTCTCTCTCTCTCTCTCTCTCTCTCTCTGTGTGTGTGTCTTGGGGGGGTGGTGGAATGAGAAGATTTGGTGTTCCTCTTATGACGTGGTTGACTACATGGATAGTTTCTGCTTTGGTTGTAGATGGTCTTGCTATTGACAAAAATTCCAAGGGCCACCAAATATAGAAAAGTTTCAAGCATAACCTTGAGTTAAGGGGAAAGATGAACAATTCTGGAAAGATATGCCAAGCATTCTCTCTGAAACATTGTCTATTCGTGCCCTCAAACAAATCCCCATTCTCCTGGTCATCGATATTTAGAAAGGACCTGACTTTCATATGAATCAGCGAAGCTCGGAAGAATGAAACCTCTAGAATGACAAGCGATAGTTAATGCATCCGTATTTAGCAACATTCAGTTTAATGTTCCCAACTTCCAAGCAGCCACATAACTGCTGAACGTAATATACAAATTAATAAATAATTGCAGCTTATATGAACAAAAACAGAATGAAATCACATTCCATTAGAGCTCTTGAGAGGTCATCTGTGCTGACATCAACATCAGAGCTCTTTGGATGTGTATAATGGATACGTAATATGTTAATGTATCAATCTTTTCCTGATAAAAAAAAATATATATATTAATGTATCAATAAATAGTCTCTCTACTTGCAGAAATGTTTGTAGAGGTAAGGTTACTTACATTTGGATCTCACTAGACCCTCACAAAAGTGGGATCCTCATTGGGAGTTGTTCCCTATAAAAAACGTGACTCTGGAAAAGTGGATTTTTTGTTTAATTTTCCCCATAGCTGCAAAGACAGGTAATTTGGCCTTTGATACTAGCCTCTCACGGGAATATCATGTACAAAGTTCCGTCTAGTTTTCACTCCTGTGTTTCTTCAGGGGCCCACTAAGGTTATTGGAATCGAGAAAGAGGTCAAGTGTATTTCAGCTGGTTACTCTCATTCCTGTGCCATTACAGGTGAGAAGTTTGAAACCTTGTTACTTCTCTATATAAGAAGTCAATTAACTGCTACTGTTTTTATTGAATGTGCTAATTTGATTTTATTTTACTCTTAAATATGTGTCATGAATGACATTCTGAGTGAAGTTGAGCTGTAATATTATTTCAAAACGTCGGGGTACGATGGGGATTCAAAATCAATGGACCACTTTGTGGGTTTGCTTTTAGTTTTGCTTGGGTATATCTTTGGTTGCTTCTAATCCAATTAGGAACCATTTGTTGGCTTGGGAGAGTCTCTTTGGTTGGAAAGTAAAAGGGGGGGGGGGGGGATGATGGTTTTATCTCATGTGATATTGTGGAGCATATGGAGGGAAAGGAACTGAAGAGTCTCCAAGGTGTCAACTTCTCTTGAGTGCTTGCGACAATTTCATCTATACTTTTTAGTTTTAGGATAATCAGAAATTTTGCTCGTCCTCTATTGATGTGGCCAGCTATGTGGATAGGCTGTATGTTGGATGTATATTGTCTTCTATAGGATGCTAGCTGTGCATCTGTTCCTTTGATCATTATATATTGATATATGCTATACATTTTTTTTCCGTATTTTTAATAAAAAATTGGGATATAACCCTTAGTGCTTGATCATTGTTATACTAATTATCCTAATGCTTTCATTGAATAAAACCTAATTATTTAGTATTAGGCTTTCGAGCAGAAGATTCATGCTGCCTGCTTCCTCAACCCTATCAACCCCACGGGGAGTTGGGGGCGGGGAGAGAAGAAGAGACGGTTAAAAAAAATAAAGAGGGATATAGGGGGCGTCATGAGTGAGAACTTTCTGATGTCATCCATGCTTACGTATATGTGCGGATATGCTAAGGGACTTGTGCAGCTGTGTTTTTGGTGGAACTTTAAATTTGCCCTGACAACATATTCATAGCACTGTCTCTCCCCAAATATGTCACTGTTTCCATTTTGGATATTCAAGATTCAAAGAATCACTGAGAACTGATCTTGCTGTAAAATTTCATTCTTTAGGTTCTCATCAGGCCTGCACATATAGTGCTTCCATTGAATTAATTATTCGGATTTTCTGTAAAATGCAGTGGATGGGGAGCTCTTCATGTGGGGAAAGAATTCTAGTGGGCAGCTTGGCCTTGGGAAGAGTAATCGTCTACTATTCAACTTATGCGCTATTTTTGCTATAACCTTTCTGCTCATTTGTTTAATCATTCATGTTCTTTCGACTTCTATCTGTGAAATGTGAATGGTGTCCAAACTTTTTAATTGCCCGATGATTTGATTTCTCAGAGCCTCTGCTAAGTGAACTTGTCACTTTTTGGTAGAAGTTTTCCATATCTAAATATTGAAATTATTTTGTCCATGAGAAATATGCTATTCTTATGCTTATGAGGGATGATGAGAATTGGGTTTGCTTAATATTTGTCAAAATATGTTGTTGTGGTTATAAAACATGAGGATAGTTTATATCTTTACATATTTGATGTCCATGCCTGTACGTAGCTAACTTGACACGCAAGCTATATTACGATCAATGCTGTGTTGATATCCAGATGCCCCACTCCAATCTTTTTTTTTTTGTTTTGGTGGGTGTGGCTGGATTCAATGTAAACATTCAAAATGAGTAGTTCAAATACCTGAATATTTCTTGTATTTTTGAAGGAACCAGACCACATATGTGGCTTCTCCACTGCTAGTTCATCATAATTTTGCGAACCTCCCTCCCCCTGGGCCAAAAGAGGAAAAGAAAAGGAAAGGGGGAGGAGAAAAGAATTAGGGAATTTGATTGGCCATTCCCTTGCCAAGTAGTTGACAGACATTGGTATCTTACCGCATATTTTATATATTTGTGGTGTCGTAGCTTAATCACTTGCTTGGTTGATTTTGTGATTTTGTATTTCATAATTGTTAGGTGCACCAAAAGTAGTTGCAAAACCTTTCAAAGTTGCATACTTGACTGGGATGTCCATTGAAAAGGCTGCTCTGGGTTCAGAGCATTCCATCGCTGTTACTGGTATATGTATTGTGTAATTCTGTCAGCCTAGATGCAGTATTTTGGATGTGCAGTTTTATTGACTGGTAAAAATTGCTGTCTATCTTTTCACTATTTTAAGATGAAGGTGTCACCCTGAGCTGGGGAGCAGGAAGTTCTGGAAGACTTGGCCATGACCGATCAGGCTTATTGGGTTTTCTAAGCAGCAGCAGGTCTTTACATGTCATTGTTATTAATTGTATCTCTTGTGATACCCCTGTGGAGTTTTATGCTGTGCCACGGATGCAACTTTCGTCAAGCAATAAATACTTAAATATAATTATTGGTCTGTAAAAAAAATTCATAGAACCTTGATGAGGGCAACTCTTGTACTGCATCTTAATTGATATTTATGTTTACAGGCAAGATGTGCAGAAATACATCTGCCCTTTTAAATCTTCACAGCTAATGGCTAATGCTGATTCACGTTTGGTGCTATGCCTAATGCTTTTGGCCTGACATTACCTGACATACTTTCCTAGGTAGTTTGTATGTACCTGAGGGCCAGTTACTGTTGTGAGCCCCAGGAAACTTGCGACATGATTAGCCTTTTTGTGATGGTTTTTAAACACTATCATCAATAGTTTTGTGACTTTGTAGGATTGGGTTCCTCAAACATGTGATTCCAAATAGTAACATTCCTGTAATTTACTGTAGTATTATATTAACTATATGTGGTCAAATATTGTTGCTGAATCCCACAAAATAAAAAATTGGACAGTTAAATCAAAACATAGGAACTGTATCGCCTGTAACATCACAATATTGATGCACTTGTTGAAGTGTAGTGATCAAATTTTGAAGGTGTCTTTTTTTTTTTTGGTTTGAAAATCTAGTTTGCTGGTAGACAAAGGCAGCTTTAATAGAAGAATTTACTGTAGGCTCCAATTTCATATGGGAAGATTCACATAGATTTGCAATTTTAAATTATCAAGTTTTTCCACATCATTTTAACTTGACATTCAAATGTCTCACTGCAGTGAATATACACCTAGGCTCATCAAGAGACTGGAAGGGATCAAGGTAGTTGATATTCCTTCTCCACTGAGGCACTAACACTGAGAGGTTCTGATATGCTTTGATTATCAAGGACTTTGACATGTTTCTTGAATTTATCAGGTTAGAGGAGTTGCTGCTGGCCTGCTGCATTCAGCTTGCATTGATGGTATATTTATGGCCTGTCTAATGGGTGTTATAGTTGCAGTTATTTATTCCTGTGAATGAATCGATTGTAGATTATTTGGCATCTATTATTATTGCAGAAAATGGCACTGTCTTCATTTTTGGGGAGAGAGCAACAGACAAGCTTGTGAGTATCGTCTTCAGTATCCAATAATGATATTCATCTTTCAACCAAAATTTAATGTTCCTGGATGGATCTTGTTTGTCAGTTTCATGTTAACTGGAAGATGTCTTTGCAGAGACTTGCAAATTCAGACTATCATACTGGTCTGTCGAGGATGGCAGAACTCCCATTTTCTGAAGAAGTTGCATGTGGTGGCTATCACACTTGTGTTATAACAAGTAATTTTTGAATCTTTTCTAAATTTTTTGTAGTCAATTTCTTATGAGAAATGATAGGAAAGAATCTCACAATTAGTAGGAGCATACATTTAGTTAAAATGTGACATTTTGAACTCACTATCTTTCAACTGTTCTGTTTTATTGTTGTGAAGTAGTTAGCTCTTCTATTCCTTTCTAATCAACCAAATCACACCTGAGCAGCTCTAACTCTAGAGGTTCATTCATCTCATCATAAAAAGCTCTAAAGGTTCATTGTGGACCCCTCTGCCGCCCAAGCCTCAATTTAGGTCTCCTTGAGAGTTGAGAGAGGCTTTAAAGTGATTATGGTGTGGTCTGACCTTTTGATATCGAAAGCGAAAGTTGTAACTGCATGGATGGAAGTTCTTTAAGTATATTGCCTTTATTGTTGTAGTTAACAGGTGCTTATGTACAAGGTGATTTTGTAGACGAGAAACCATTTATTCTTCCATCGCCTGATAGCTAGAACTTTTTGGGAGCTTTGAGTTGTTCAAACCTTCCTTGGGTTGTGCCTTGGTTGTGGAGACATAAATTACTGGCTTGGGAAGGTTTTTTTTGGGAAGAAAGGTCCAATATATTATTTCCCTGTGCTATCTTTTGGTTATGGATGGACAGCAGTAGTGAAGTTTTTGATGGGGTTACTTGAGTGCTTAAAAATTAAAACTCAAAAGACAAGTTACTCAAGACTTTATTCTTTTTGCAGGAGGAGGTTTTTCCTCCTCATCATTTGATGTAATTTATTTTGTGGATAATAGGGTTTTCCGTTGTAACTAGCCTTTTTGGGGGGATGTCTATTAAGGATCCATTTCTGTAAGCTTCTCTTGTTATTCTGGAGGATGTTTATTAAACATCCGTTCCATAGGCTTCCCTTATTATTATGCTTTTATTACTACTTTTTCCCTTGTCCCCCCCCCCCCCAAACAAAAAAAAGGGGGATCGGCTTGAGAAGTAGGATTTGTTACATGCAAGATTTACTGTTTGTCCTCCCAAAGCGTGGGATAATCTGATGGTTGAATGTGAGTTGGTGTATCCTTGGCAGATGTTTTGATTATTTTGGACGCATTTTAATACCATTACGTATGACATTGGCTTTAGAATTAGGAGTTAGTGCATGCAAAATTTACTATTTGTCTGCCTAAAGAATAAGGTTACTCTGGTGGTTGAATGTAAGCTGGAGTATTTGGGGGGATGTTTTGAGCATTTTGGGTGCATTTTAATACTGTTACATATGGCATCCGACACTTCAAACTGGTGCAGCACCCCCCCCCCCCCCAATCCTTTCCTGAAATTGGACCTATTGTGATTGAGCTTTTTTCATGACATGGAAGATAAGAGAGAACCCTTGTTTGGATATGCTTTACCACCAAAAGACATCATGCAGAGTTGTTGAATCTTGCATTTTGGGAGCTTGTTCAAATTAGGGTGATCTTGCAAAAGATGTGTCCATCATGGCTTCAAAGTGCATCACATATTTGCCGGAGGATTGCATTTTACCTCTAATCTAGGTTGCAAGAAGTTATGCCTGTAGCTGGTTTCTTATATAGATCGTTTCAACAAAGCTCCTCTTCATTTAGCTGCAAATCCCGTATCTACTGTTGGATTGCATTTCACCTCTAATCTGGGTTGCAGGTAGTTTGTCTGTTGCTGGTTTCTTATATCGGTTGTTTCGAGAAAGCTCCTCTTCATGTAGCTGCAAATCACATATTTACTGCAGGATTGCATTTCACCTCTAGTCTAGGCTACAGGTAGGATGTCTGTAGCTGTTTTCTTACATGGGTTGTTTTGAGAAAGCTCCTCTTCATTTAGCTGTGAAATTCTGATATTATTTCCCCAAGAAATAGAATCTAGATTCTTTTTACACTACCATGGAGTCCTGCCTTTTTTCGTCCTATTTTTTCTTTTTTTTTTGGGGGGGGGGGGGAGTTTGAAACACAAATGACAACTCTACCCTTAAGTTCATTATAAGCCTGTCTACCTTGTTTAGAAGGGGAAAGAAAAGAGTAAACAAGCTTTCTGGCCTTTCCCGTGGGTTCCCCCCCCCCTTCTCGAACTTCCTTATTCCATCTTGTTTCTGTCTCTCTGATTCTCTATCTATCTCCTTCAAGTTCTGGCCATGGGTTTACTTTGTGGTATGCGGGAAATCACAACTAGGTGAAGGCTGCAAGCCTATTCAGCTGTTTTTAGACAACAGCAGATTATTCTTGATTTTGGATCAGAATCTCTACAACAGAAGAGGATAATTACAGGTGTAGGAGTTCTTTGGATGAGGATGAACCGCCGGGGGGGGGGGGCTTACAGAGAGAAATAAGGATGGTGTGAAATAAGAAATAAGAGGGCAAGAGTTGGACCAAGTAGGGGAAGAAAAGACAGCGTGGTTAGGATCTGAGGCAGCAGGACTAGGTACTCCAGAGTTGCTTGAAAGTCGTCGTGACTCAATCAAGGCCGATATGAACTCTTACCATTTCCCCTTGCATATCTAATTTCGGTCTCTGTCATCCTTAATGGCTTATCACTACTTGCAGTGCCTAAGAATCTGACTAGTGCGATGACCAAGTATTATTAGTAGGTTTCTGATATCTGGATTGTGGATTCCTAGATGCTGTCGTGCTATGGTGATTGAGACCACATAAAAGATGGGCCAAGCACACGGACAGCAAATTTGAAGTGACCCAATTGAAATAATTGTCTCTGCTTTTGTTGCATGGAACTGAGATCTGAAGCCGACCTGCACTGCAAATGTGCCCATGCTTGCCTGTGTGAGTTCTGAAATTCTTTGTTTCAATGGATTCTTTTGGTTATAGTGTTGGTTAGTCCAACCTGTAATTATGAGTTTGATGGGAAGTTTTTATGCTTAGTTCCAGTCTGGATGTTGGACTACACTTAGAACAGCTTAAACCACAGTTCACATCTCGATTGATGTCTTCTCCATCTGCGTTCTCCTTCCAGAATTTACAGTTTGATGTCATGTACCTCAGGAGTCAGGACTATTAGTTTTCATGGGGATAGGATCTGGTCCAACTCCTGTAGGTAGCAGCCAATGCTTTTGGATGCAGTGGTCTGGGCGTATTTCTCTCAAATTTTTTGCCTTCCTTTTACCTGCCCTGCTGCCTTTTTTGCCCCTTAAACATCTTATTTTTCATCTTTGTCCAGTTTTGTTTTCTGGTTAGTCTGTGAGTAGATGTTCTAGGAAATGTTTGTCGCACCGTCAGATCAATGTTTATATCTTAAAGTCTATTACCTGAACTAATGTCCTACATGAACCTTCTCTAGGACAACTGGCTCCCCCCCCCCCCCCCCCCCCAAAAAAAAAAAACAAATTCACGTATGCAGAAGTGAATTTGTATAGATAAGGCAGACGGTCAAACAATTTTCAAGCAGGCCATTGGTACTAATAGCACCATGAAGTGCAACTTTAGAAAATTAATGAATTTGAACAGTCATGCGACCTACTGACCTCTTGGTACAATATTGTGGTGATGTTTTGACACAGGAAGTGGAGAATTATATACATGGGGTTCGAATGAAAATGGTTGTCTTGGCATTGGGTATGTTTTCCTTGGATTTCATTTCTTGGAAACTGGGCAACAGACTTCTTTTCATCATGTACATCACCGAATATTACATTAAAGTATATTTACTTAACCTTGTCCCCCCCCCAATGAACTTAGTTGCACGGATGTAGTTCATTTCCCGGAGAGAGTTGAAGGTCCATTCTTAAGGCAATCAGTGAGTAAGGTCTGTGCTGCCCTTGGATTTAATTTGTTTATTTATTTGTTCAAATGTCATAGTTCAACTGAGCTTCAATGTATATTTTTTGCTCATTTTTCTTATGTCAATTCTCAAATTTGTTTTTGGTGTTGGGAAAAACCTCAAAAGATGAGAGAGGCTCCTTGACTCTGGTTCTGTTGCTTACTGAATTTAGCATTTTGACCTGCACAATTAGAGTGCTTAATCTCTGATGGATGTCTTTGCAGGTTTCTTGTGGTTGGAAGCATACAGCTGCAATTTCAGGTGTGTATTTGATGCCATAAGTCATTCCCTCCATTTTCTGGACCTTTTCCTGAAATTCAAGTGGAGAAAATTTAATGTATACTGGTTTCCCAAAAAATCAAAGTAAATAAACAAAGAAATGCATAGTAGAGTATATATTGCTAGTGTCTGCTTTTCTGGAAAAGTGGCAATTTTTCTGACGTGGATTAAGCAGAGTTGGGCAAAATGCCTCTCTAATTGTTCTCTATTTTCTTTCTATAGATAGTGGGCAGTAAGGAACCCAACCCCCCGCCCCCCCCCCCCCCCCCCACCCAAAAAAAAGAGAAAGAAACCACCTAGAGGCAGGAATCTCATGATATGGACAGGGATATGAATTTTAGAGTGTGTATTGTTAGTGCCATTTCTAGCAACTTGGTTCGGTGTCTTTATAATAAATCTTTAGATTTTCTCTAGAATCCCTAGCTTCTGCGATTGCAATTGTGCTTGACATTATATCAAATATTTTGTGGTGGCCAAATGCATTTATCTGATCAGCTTTCACCCCTAGTGTCACTTATAGTTGTTCGTTGTCATCAATATTGTCTTTTAAGTTCGCGTCAAGTTGATTCTGCTGCATTTCATTGTAGTACATGTGATCATTGGAATTGTGTTGAGTTATGTCTCATTTTATTGACATTTTTATCTGATTTATTCCAGACGGGCATATCTTTACATGGGGCTGGGGAGGTTCTCATGGAACATTTTCGGTGGACGGGCATTCCTCTGGTGGACAGTTGGTTTGTTTCTCTTGTCTGCTAGAATTTTTTGGTCCACTGCTGTCTTTCCCACGTGTCAGCTTCACATCAACCATCAGAATACAAGTGCGCTTTTTGGATTAGAGCACTCCCAGCCACAGCCACAGCCACGCATTCCGTGGCTGGGCCCCGCATGTCACACCCACCTCTTCCACCCAGTGGAACACCCCTCTTGCCAGAACGGACTGCAGTTCCGGTCCGCCTTACAAATTTTTTTGTTTTTTTTGTGCTTTTTTACTTTTTCTTTTGTTTTTCACTTATATTTAAATTATTAAAAAAAAAGATTGTATGTTATGAGATGGGTCCATGACAAATATTTTATTGGGTAATTCGAATTGGAGTTCCATGGGTTGGAGAAGTGAAGGAAAGCAAGTTCCAAAAAATGGAATTTTTGCGCATGTGACAAGATAGAGTTCCAAAATATGAAACTTAGACTGGGACTGCTCTTAGGCTGGGAAATCTCCCCCGTGCATCTACAAATTACTATGTGGTTTATGCATTAATAGCATGTGTACTATTGCTGTTATCAAATTCATTTTTTTCTGGAGGGTAACTGTGCGCCTGAGTTGACAAATTGGCTCCAATATTAAGATAACAACAGTGGGAATGCATACATCATTACGTTCACTACCTAGCCAGTTAACCCCCCCCCCCCCACCCGGGGGGGTGGTTGGTTCTATCTTTGTGCATCCAATTCCTTAATGCATGAGTATAGTTATAAGGATTGGATATGATTGTCTATAGCACAATGGTGCACCTTCTTTTGTAGGGAGTTTTTATTTCTAGAACTTTGTAGTTAAGCATGCTTGGCTTGAGGAAGTCCTAGGAATGGCGACCTCATGGGATAATTCAAGTAGATTGTGAGCATTAGGGTAATGCATGTTGGAAAGCCTTGGGAATGTGGTTAGTGGGGCTAGTTACTGATCGTGGAAGTAGCTTGATAACTATCTGCATGGAGGGTTGCAGGCCTTGTGGCCAGGGTGTAGCAAAAAAGTATGGATGATGGGCGGTATGTTGGTTTTCTAGGACCCCCCTCCCCCCAAAAAAAAACAAAAAAAAAAGGGTGGCAAAGGTAAAACAGTGTTGCACCTAAGTTCAGCAGTAAGAACCTTTTCGCAAGAGCCAACAACTAATTCTGCTACTCTACTTGTCTGTCTTTTAGATAACTAATTCTGCTACTCGTCTGTCTTTTATTCTTGTGCACACCCTCCCCCCGGCCCCCCCCCCCCCAACAATCTGAAGTACTCAATTTCTACTAGTTTCTTGTTACCAAGTTCTGTACTTTTTATCGATCAAGTTAGTTTTGAAGTCTATCTGGAGAATCTGTTCTAGAATATGATCACAAAACCTATCTAGTGTTGCTTCATTCTCCACGGTGAGCTTCCCTTGATTATTAAATCTTTTGCCAAATCCAGGGCCATGGAACCGATGTTGACTACATTCAACCAACTATGATTGATTTCGGGAGCAATGTGAAGGCATTGGAAGTATCATGTGGATTCAATCATACAGGTGCCATATTTGAATACACGTAGCTTCCCTGCCAATATGTGTACCAGATAGGGTGCTTCATGCAGTTACAGCTTTGATGGTTAATGCGTGGTGTTTAGATGCATATCTCAGGTGATTATTCGTTGATTGTCATAAAAGCGTACATACACATATCATGAATAGAAAAACTGATCTTCCAAAAGACAGAGGGAGAGGAGGCCAACTTGGTCTCCTTGAGCGCCCCCCCCCCCCCCCAAACCCCAATCTGGGAGGAGAAATTTTTTTTCAAAAAAAATTTTTTTTTTGTTTTTTTTTTTTAAAAAAAATTTTTTTTTTGGATACCGAAGGTTTTTTTTTTCTTTTTTTTTTTAGGGGGGGGGGGGGGGTGTTGTACATGTACTCGAAATTTGGGATGAAGAAAGAATAAGCCGGGGGTTTAACATGCGATCCACCAGCTTGTATTATGCGAAAGCCTCAAGCCGGCCAGTTCCCATGCTTGCATGCATGCTCCAATATATGATGATGAATTGAAGATGCTTAATACATTGTTTTGTTTTCCCCCTTTTGTTTGAACGAATTTATTTTGCTATGTTTTAAGTTGTAGTTAAGGGGTATTACTCATTGTTCGTGGAACTTTTTTGTGGGGGAGGGGGGTTATGACATTGATAACTCAGGCTATTAAGGACTGGAATTGGTAGAGACAGGGTATTTGCAGAGCGCTCTCATTCTTGAGTACCAATAGAATCGCGGATTAATGTGGTTTGGAACGTTTCACTGAGGTTGTCCTGTGTTGACTTCGCTAGTTAGGAGTTCATTTCAATTGCTTACGTCTCATATTTTTGGTCAAGTTATCTCGGGATATGCTAGCTATTAATATGTCCAGGGCTTTCATCTGATGAAATATTAGTTACGTGGATTTATGCTATTAATAGGTTTACTACGCTTGTCTTGGAAACACCTGTTATACCGGCAAGGCTCGTTTTTAGTCAATTAGTATGGGGTGTTTCAACTTTCAAGGTCAGGCGGGTATGTTTTAGCTTACTGAAGTATTTGTCAAGAGAATTGGATGCGTCAAATCAATGCCCATGACCAACAGTATGGGACGTTCAGATGTCTCGTTTCAAGTTTCAACTAGGCAAAGGAGTTCGGCTAAGCAGTGATATGGTGTGGATCTGGAGAACAAGGTCTTTATTTGAGTTTATTTGGTTTTATCAAAGTTTTCTCGACCCTAATCTACTAGCTGTGCACGTTTTTGTTTGTGCAATTAGGGGTCGAGTAAAGAGACACCTTCGATTGCCGCAAGAAACGGTTGTTGAGCGAGTCAGGGATTTGCTATTGGGGTCTTTAGCCCGAGTGACGAGAACTGAACCTTCGAACATATTAAGTTTTCGAGCTTGGTTTTGCCCTTTCCAATTACATAATTTTAGGTTTTATATCTCATTGGAACCAAAAAGGGCAAAGGGGATCTAGAGTCCAAACTCTATATCCTCTAAAAGCTTATAATCTGAACAAGTCTTAATATCGCCACACTTCAATTACTATTTACTAATAGTGTTCTATGAAAAAAGAATCATAGAATTGGTAAATATATCAAAGGACCAAATATTGATTATTGACAACCAAACAGAAAGAAATATTTTGTATGGTCCACTCTAACGGATGTGTCCAATCTTTCATGTCGTATTTTGCCCCTCCCCGTCTTCTTTTTTTTATGAAAACAAGAAAATTAATAAATTAAAAATAAGAAGTGAGAAGAATTTAAAATTATTGACAAGTCCCTGTTGACAGCTTCTGTCACTGAGATACATGCTACAACAATTCAGCTGTGCAGTGTGGCTGGCTATGCAAAAATCAAAATGAGGACCTTGATATTTCA
This sequence comes from Selenicereus undatus, assembly GCA_017589665.1. Taxonomy (NCBI): domain Eukaryota; kingdom Viridiplantae; phylum Streptophyta; class Magnoliopsida; order Caryophyllales; family Cactaceae; genus Selenicereus; species Selenicereus undatus. The sequence goes on from JACYFF010031955.1 coordinate 14,643,552, forward strand.
TGTTCACATCAATTCAATTCTGTGGGTCTTGACTTTAAGTGTTGCATGGCCCACTCACGACAATAGTAATAAATTTTGATATTTGAATTTGTAATAATGTTCTTGCCACCCATTGTTAATTTATGGTGACTTGTGACATTACAGAGGTTATGTTAGTCCTTGAGATCTCCAGTCACCTTGCATGTAGTGGAAGAGATGAAAATGGTAGATACACCAATATAGTATTGTGTTCTTTATGGACGCAAAGAAAAGAAAGAATGGGAAAAAGAGGCTTGTGTAGGTGATTTGAGCCTTTAATTAGGTAGGCTTCCATCCCTTTCCTTGGGTTGTTTTGATCATTTCATTTAATTGTTTTAAAATAATTAACTTTAACACATTTGACATTAATTTGCTTATTTTTGTCTTATATGTCATGTTTTGTATTTTGCTATTGTGTTTCTACTTATAAAACCATTTTTATTTGTAAGATCTTGCCTGGTTGTCGGTTGTTCTTCCTCTCATTTTTTCTAATATTAAGGGTTGTTCATTGACTTGTTAGTAAATGAAACTGTATAAGTTGACTGTATCCTTCTCATACATTGTTAATACGAGACAATATTTCCTTTATATATGTGCATTCATAGTTATAGATGTACTCTTAAAAAATAAAAACGGTCCATTTAAATAAGCTAACGTTGTTTTTACTGACCTTTAATCTTCCTTAGACAATGTGGGTTCCAAGGATGAGGCTACCTATGCTCTTGGCATTATTGACCTCCAAGTTGCCACTACTCTCTCCCCTTGTTGGGTAGCAGAGAGAGCGTACAAATAAATTAAGTCATTCTATAAAACATAACTACACGACATCTATATTTGATATCGTATTCAATAAAATAGTATCTAACACGTTCAAAAATATAAATTTTTTAAACAACCACCGAAAAGAAAATACCTACTATCAAATTTATTTCATTTCTTGATGAAAAAAACCTCTTGTACCAATTTTATATGTAAGATAGTGGGGGTTGCTAAAACCCTATCTAAACCTATTGAAGTTCAATTATTGGGCATATAATTACTTGGTGATGATTAGGGTAAAAGTCAAAGAAAAACACCCACCCCTTTTCAAGCTGACTCCCCCCTACTTTTTCGCCTTTCAGCTTTTCTCTCTCCTCTCTCTTTCTCTCTCTCTCTCTATGATTAAGCTATAATTGCATTTTAGTGGTCCCCAGCTGAAGACTCTCTAGTGCCCAATAACCTGCGGCCACGTCATCACCTGCAAGCTATTTCTAGACAACCAAGAGACTGTTTAGTGGGCCTACCTGCTGACTCGTGGGACCCAGGGAAGGAAGATAAGTCGAAAAAAATAGCGATTTAAAAGTTAAAAATAAAAAATGAACATGCTCAACATTAAATGCGATCACGTGGCTGTCATCTCCAGCGTACGATGAGCGAAAGAATCTGAGCCGTCGATTTTCTCTGTTTTTGACTCAGACTGAGTGCAGTAATGCAATGTAATGTGTGTTAATGTTATGCGTGAAGCTTTAAATGCGACTGCCATACATTCAGAAGAAATTTTCTGTCTTTTTCTTTTGGGAATTACCCCCCAAAATTACAAGTTTCAACATTCTCCATAATAATCATTAATTAGTAAATTTCAAACAATAATTCTCCTTTTCTTTTCTTCTATACTTAAACCAAGTGAAGCAAATAACTGTCAAGGAATATTAAAATACAATTGTCTAGTCATATTCTAAAATGAATTTAAAAAATTAAATCTAAGAGCTAATGGTGTATTCAAATTTTTTTTGCTGATGGGATCTTTTAAGGTTAATTGGGTACAATAGTTTACTTAATGTCTTAAACGAATTGTGGATTTTTCGCAACTTTTTCAAGGTTAATTGGGTGCAATTGCTTACTTATCCATGAATGAGTTATTATTCATATAATAAATTATTTATGGTAACATTGTGTGGGTGTTGTAGCAACATCTACAGCGGTAGCAGCATCAGCACCAATAGTAGTAATAATAATAATAATAATAATAACCAAAAATATTTTATAATTTCTTAGTAGCCATGTATTTATAGTTAAAAAGATCTGTAACTATCACATAATTAATAACAATAATTTGTGCAATTTGAAATTAGGTTTGAAACTTAGTTAGGAAAAGCCTAAATTTTTAAAAATTTGACATATGGCATATGTTAACTTTGAGAGGTTTTATTTTAATATATATAGAGAGATTTTATTTCATTTTTTTAAACTTGTTGAGTTAATTTCTTGATCCGTAGTATTAGAGTCTTTCTATCTAAGACATCTCAATTTCAAATTTAGCATGTAAGCTAATGGATGAATCGATTTATATAGTGTTTACATTTCAAATTCAAAAGCACGTTTATTCTATTCGACAGTCCAAGACGATAATATGTTTATCTCATTCATTCAAACGATAAAACCCACAGCAGTGGTGTGGCCGCTTGGCCTTTTGCACGCAAATTACCTTTCAATTATATGGTGTTATAAGTTGGGTGAAATTGAGTTAATTTCGAATATTATTACGCTCCAAAATTATTCAATCTATTTCACAAGCAGCCTTTTAAATATGCTCTAATTTTGCTTCCCGACTAGACGTATGAATTCAAATACTGCCTACATTAGTGTTTGCAACTCATTCTTACTAAGATTTTGGGGGTTGGGGGGGGGGTAAATTAGAGTTGGGAAATGGATTGGGCCGGATCGATCCATTTAATAAACGGGTCAATTTCTGATCGATGTTAAAAATAGCCTAGATTTACCTTAAATTGAAAAATAATATGTTTTCGTGCTAAACTATCAAATTTTGTCGACTTCGAATAATCGAAATCAGTTCAATTCGTGTTGTGTTATTGTGTAGGGTCAGACATTCCTAATTCTAGTTCTTTGGTTAGTGTAGTTTGAGGGCAATCTTCTGCTCCCGCTGACAGACACTACACTAACAATTCCAGTCTCCATGCCTCGCATTTTTAGCCGTGAGATGCCAATGAATGAACGGTTCCGATCGCTTCTTTCTGAATTCGCCGCCTTCAACGTACGTGAAATTCCATTTTAATTATCCCCACCCTGTACGCAGCCTGTAGTATTACCCACACACGCGTGCCACAAGTCTTCTGTCTGGTGTATCTTTTTTTTTAAAAAAAAAAATCCTAGATAAATCTTTTACTTTTTCATTAAAAATGGAAAATCTCATTAATAACGTTATGATACTCATATTGAAAATTATTAATAAATATCACATTTGCAATGACCAAGTCTGAGTTGTATAGGTTTATAAGCACATCTACGATCTGTAAGATAAAATAAATTTTGAATTTTGAGTAAATTTGTAGAGTATTAGAGTTTATTGTATTCGTTTTTATTGAAATCCGGCAATTTGAGTAGTTTAAAAATTAAATCATGGGATAACTTGTAAAAAATCGATCCATGCAAGTACGTTTAGAGCAAAAACAATGGTGAGCCATTTTTTGGCTCATCGGTCGAGTCCTACCACTGCCACATCAGCTATCTCTTCAATTTTTTGCCTCACAATCCTCACTCTTTGCAATAGCAGGTTCACCAGTTTGCCTCATCAAACAAAATAATATCTATAAATCTTACATTTAACCATAAAATAATACTTATATATTCACTCCATAACACACAACTTTATTTTTAAAATTTAAAAAAATAATAATAAAAAAATATTTTAAAAAACAAAAAAAACCCTCACGAGTTACCTGGGTGGGCCGAGGCTCCCCGTGAGACACGAGACATGAGGCCCTCGTTGGAGTTGCTCCCTCGCCTCAACACACTCTATTTCCTCCCTTTCCTCCTCGCAAGCCAACCGCTGAAATTGCTCTGAGTTACATGGAGGGTGTGGATTTATGAGCCAAGAGGCCAAGCTCAAAATAATTATATGTGTACGTTGCCAATTGATTAAATAAGTATGTACGTAAGGAGAGAGCTTTTTTTTCCGCAACCAATGTGAAGGTCTCTAATCTTATTCACTTGTTGTGGAACCTATAATTTTTATACAAATTTAAAATATATTTTAGTTTTATAGATCTCATTTGAGTATGGGGCTGTAAAAGTCTGACCCGACACGAAAATCAGACCCGAATCGGACCCAAATTTACTAAGAGAAACACGAACTCGATCCGAACCGAACCGATTTCGACCTGAAGTCGACACGATTTGACCATTTAGTGTGAAAACTAATTATTTTTCAGTTTTTGGTAAATTTTATTTTCAAGATCGACACCAAATTAACCTGTTTATTAAATGAATCGATCCAATCCGACCCGTTTTACAACTCTATTTGAGTCTCAACTCTCAAGTGTCAATGCCTTTTTTTTTCTTTTTTTCTTCTTGGGTCTCATGAATACAATCTGTCTTGTTCTGTGTCTATTGTTGTATAGTTTGACTGTTGTCGTAGAGGAGCAAGAAAGTAGGGTGAATATAATAGAAAGTAGTTTACTGGTGGTAGCAGGTAGCAGGGGGTTTTGTTGACCGGGTACAGTAGGTAAATCAGTAGTCTTACTGGCTATTAGTAGCCTAGCTAGCCCTAGGAAGTGCCAAAAGTCCTCATTAAAATTTGGGATGACTTTTAGTGGTGTGTACTTTGGTCACATTATTTTTGAATGGATGTGCTTGGTGATATTGCCAGAAAGTTATTCCCTTTTTCTCTTTCACACTCTTACAATGGTTGACATGGGAGGCAAAATATATACTAGAGATCAAGAAATAAATGTCATTTGGTCTAACAACCCTATTTGGTTTAATTAGAGTGAACATATATATGACTAGCAAGAGAAGTGAGATATAATCAATTTGGTCTTGTGGAAATAATAGACAAAATTGCAATATTTAAGAATGAAGACATACAAGTTTTATCAGAAAACTATGTAAGACTGACACATCTCCAATCTTAGAGACTACTCTTGTGAAATAACCGGTAAGTGGAGGCAGAACGTTTAGTGTATTAGTAATTTGATTTTTTGAGTAAACAATCTATTTCTTGTATAATTTTGTACCCATGATTTTAATATGATATATAAGGTGACTGTAGGTCGGGTTAGGTTAAAGTGACCTACATTTAAGTGTTCAACCCATTAGTTAATAAAGTGGTTTGGGACCGACTTTTATGCAAATGAACAGGCTGATAGGACAGACTAAGCATTAACTCATTTTAAAATGATGCAAGCTAGCAATAACGACAACAACCACCTCTCATTATGGGTCCCGCTTTTACGGAGTTTAGGGAGATTTAGATGGAAGCAACCTTACCTCTACCTGCATCGCTGCTTGTAGAGAGATTGATTTCAAAAAATGATGCAAACTAGCATTTAGAGAAAACAAAACTATCTTTTATTGACATTAACATTTTGTCCATAAGTTGTTGGTGATAAATTTAATGATATATGACATGTAGACTAGTATGATAGACAAGTTTTATCAGAAAAGCTATACAAAATTGACAAGTCTCATTCTTAAAGACTACTTATACGAAAGAACTAGTCAGTATAGTAATAACGTTTAGTGTATTAGTAATTTGATTTTCCGAGTCAAAGATTCAGTTGGCCAATTAATCAAGTATTCAACCCACTAATAAAGTGACTTGGGTCGGACTTTTATGTAAATAGATAGATTGGATCGGTTTGACCAATCATTAGCTCATTTTAAAATGGATTAAGTATGCATTTAGGGGGAAAAAAACTATATTGTATTAACATTGACATTATTATGTATAAATTATTGGTAATATTTAACGATGTATGACATATAAAGTAGTATCATAGACAAGTTTGCAAAAAATTAAATCATTAAATTAGCCATTGATTGCCCGACTCGCCCGACCCCTCAAGATGCTTTAAATGGCAGGATCCATTATTCTATTTAAATGGGTCGATCCTCTTAACCAAACGAGATCCAACCTATTGTCCGCCCTAAATTTATATATATATATATATATATATATATATATATATATATATATACACACACACACACACACACACACACTTACTTTACACTATAGGAAGCCATATTCCTCGCAAACTTGTCCTTAGTTACAAATTAATAATTGTTAAATTGATGAGTTTGCGTGGCCTGTGAAATTTTAGTTTTGTAGGATTTACAAAGCATGACATCAAAAATCATTAACTAAGGCCCCTGTTCTTTTTGTGGGTAAATTTCAGAATACCAATCTCAATCTGCTTCAACCCACTTCAACCTACTTTACCCTTTTATCCACCCCAATTTACCCACGAAACGAATAAGCCCTAATATATAACTAATGTAATTAGCAAGAAACTGATACATATAACACATGTTAGGTTAATTAACTTTTATCTTTTGATATATATAATCATATGATTATATTTTTGTTTAATTGCAATTTAATAATATTTTGAATTCAAATTACATATATTACTATAAAGTAAACCCTAAGTATTTAATATTTCAAATTTTTTTAAAAAAATAATTGATGCAACAAAACATAGGTGAATAAAGTAATTGAAGACAAGCCTAGCTAAGAACCAAGAAGAGAGAGGATAAATAGGGTAGGCTGAAGACGCAAAAGTTTAGATTTTTCCAAAGCAAAGCACAATTAGGCACTGAGATTTAGTATGACCTCAGTAAATTTTTGTTCCTGGCTGTAGGGGGTATGTTTCACTTTCTCCCCCCCCCCCCCCCCCTTTGACTTGATACTTTTTACTCTGACTCTGTCTCTTTCTCTCTCCTATTATTGCTCTTATAAAGAGAGAGATATGCATATGCATATGCTCATGGGCAAACCAGCAGCTAGGGTTTTAATTTGAGAGAGAGAGAGAGAGAGAGAGAGGGTTTGTTTGTTGAGGGGAATGTTGGCTGGCTCGAGGCTTCCATGAAACCCTAACTTATCTTATCTTATCTTATCTTATCTCTCTCATCTCCATCCTCTTCATCTTCATCTTCATCTTTGTGCTGATGAAGATGGATGGACAAGTGATGAGAGAGAAAGAGATGATAAAGAAAGTTACAAAGATCAGAGAGGCTTCGGACCAGGCTTCATTCCCCTCAAATTAATGTTCACGCTTCATCAATTAATTTCTCTCCCCCCCCCCCCCCTTCTCAATCAGACCAGATATTAAAGGGTTAGGTTGAGGGGAATGTTGTCTGGCTCGAGGTCATTCAGGCTGTTTATTCTTCTTCTGTAAATTAATCTACTTTTTTTTTCTTATTCTATTGCAAAATTTATTGGGTTTTGATTAATTATTATCTCCCAAATATAATTTTGCAAAAGAAGAAGAAGAAAGTAGAGAAAGCACGAGAAACCCTAGATGATTCTCGGACCAGGCTTCATTCCTCCCAACCCTGCAACCTTTCTGCTGTATTCTCATTCTATCTTCATTTCGGGTTTAATCAGCTTCATTTTTATTCAGGTAAGTACTAATTTATTTGTGTATGTATATATTCACTCTTATGATTTTAAATTATTCATCAAAAAATTATAAATGCCTGTGGTCTATTGTTATAGTGTGTTTTTTTTCTCAGAAAGATCTGTTAATTAATTATCTTGTTACTGTCTAATGATGTCAATTAGGAGAAATTCATTCAGTATTTTATGTGGGATTTCTCATATTCAATTTCTCATATTGATTTGACATGTATGCATCATACACAGCCTATAGTCCGTCACTTATACAGCTGGCTGTGTTTCTATGTAGTATGTACTTTCTTCTGTCTTCGTAAAAAATTTGCTGCATCATATATACGCAGGGCCTCTACTTTGGCCTTGAAGGGCTAAAATGTGGCTTGGTGGTTGGTCTTTGCTTCTAAATAGTTGATTTCTCATTCGATCAGATGTGTGGAAATTTGCACATTTTACTTGTAGCATAACATCACAGAATTACAGCCGTTTCAATAGTTGTTGTAACTTGCAAGCATATGAACGACATCAAAGTAATAGTTTTGTACAGTCCGAACCTTTGAATGTGAAAATTGCCGATAGTGATGTGGTATGAAACTTTGGAATGTATAGTGTCCATTCATTCTTAATTTTGTCTTGCAGAAGACGATCTCATTTTCTAAGGTAGATGCTCACACATAAGGCCTCTTCTTTTCGTTGGTAAATTCAAATTTCTCAATCTTAACTAACTTCAATCTTCTTCAACCCACTTCACAAACTTCAATTAAAAAAAATTACCCATTTTAATCAACTTTAATTTACTTTAACTTACTTTTCACCATTTTAACCAACTTCTACCCCATCATAGAAAAAAACTCAACTCACTTTAACCAATTTTAATCCACTTCGATCAACTTCAAGTCACTTCAACAAAAAAGTACTCACTATAAAAGACAAAAGACAATTAATCCCGGGAAACATTCTTATTGATTTAATTGCCGATGTCGAGGCTCATGCTCATATATAATTAGCTGCTAGCTGTACATAATAACAACTTTTAGTGTTAGTTTTATTTTTATGGAATTAATTCACATGTATGCAACATTACCTTTGGAACCAGGTGTATAGGTTAATCGTACATAATAATTCTGCTGCTCAACAAAACATTCGATATTGACATTTTAGAGAGAGAAAGGTCAAAGATGTGAACAATTAACAACAATGTATAGGTCTTCTAGATCTCCTTGGTAATCATCCATCAAAAATTTTCCATTACCCAGAAAGTAAAAAAAAAAAAAAAAAACTAGAGATAGACGTATATACATAAGGTGATGCAAGGATGAACCCCAGAACAAACATAAACCTAAATTCCTCTCCCTGCAAATAGAGTGATACAAACAAGGCAATTTTTAGAGAGAGAAACAAGAGAGGGACTTGATGAAGCTTTCTAGGAGGCGCTCAGAAGTCAGTTCCGATGCTGGGTAATTTGAGAGAAATACAGAGACTGAGAGAGAGAGAGAGAGAGAGGGGGGGGGGGTAAATGACAAGGTCCTCCCTTCCTTCTGTTCTGAGTTTCTGACAAAATAAATTTTCAAGTAATCTTTTTTATTGGGAAATGTTATGTGTATGTGTGTGTGTGTGATGCTGATGTCTCTGAGTGTGTTCAGATGGATCAGCACAAGTCTTGGGGACCTTCCCTTCTCGCTCTCTCTCTCTCTCACAGTCTGTATTTTTTGGGGGGTTTCTTTCATGTATGACAGGGTTTCTTTCATGTATGTCTTTTGAGAAGGAGACCATCCAATGCATCTTCTATCTATTAGTTTTATGCATGAATTTTTTTTAATTTTTCCCTCACCTTGTTTTTGTCTTTTTGTACCAATTTTGGCTTTGGTCCGTTTATTGTAGGAAGTAATCAAGCATAATATTTCTCTACAGAAAATTTTGCATACAAATATAGCATTGTGTAATCGTTTCTCTTATCAATTTACTGATCATTGGAATGACAGCTCCAAGCCATTTAAGTCATTACATGCAAATAGATCTTAGAGCAAAGTCAATGGTGCGTCGGTTTTTTAGCTCACTAATGGGGGCCTATTACGGCTACATCAACCCTCTCTTTAATTTTTTGCCTCACAATCTTCACTCTCTCCAATGCAAGGTTCACTACTTCGACTCACCAAACAAAATAAAACTTATGAATTCACCCAATAACATACAACTCTATTTTTAGAAAAAAAAAAAAGAAAAACTAATTAAAAATATTTTAAAAAATAAAAGGTAGAAAATATTCCTCATGAGCCTGCTCATAGTTTTATTTTTGAATAGAATGGCTTGGCCAATTATTTTCACAAAATGACATTCATTTTGTGAAGTTTTCTCTTTTATTTCACAAGCTAGTTGCAATAAGGTTCATCTCAATAAGTTATCTTCACTCTTTTTTTTTTTCAAATTTATTTGAAAAAATATTAACACGTGACAGTGCGATAATAAAAACAGTGTATAAATTAGTTTATAAAAATGCATCCCCCTTAATTACAAGCCCAATTGGGATATGAATTCAATATAGTCAACATATAACATATTATGTTTGGAATTGAATAACAATTTCAACTTATTTCAATCCACTATTTTAACCAACTTTTATCTGTCATATAAAAAATATGACAACTTCAATCCACTTCAATCAAAAAATGATTGCATAGACACATAAACGGTGCGAGAGAGAGAGAGCGATAACGTGAGTTACAAGACAAATGTGTAGCTTATTAGCTGGATCAGGTGTTCATTCAAGTATTAAAAAAATTAGGGGGGAGGGGGTGTTTTAGCCTCTACACACCACTATACTTGGCTCAATCCATCAATCTACGTCTCTCCTTCAGCTCTTATCTAATGCTTTTGAAGTTACGTCCAGATAAGTTGATGCATATATTATATATACGTGCATGGGGAACTACAAAGCATAATTTCAGAATTAGTTGATGCACGTTCTCTACTACTGTATTCTGGTTTGGCCTTGTATTAATTAATTATTGCGTAACGCCCATTGTTTTAGGCTGGTTTTTGTATTTGGCATATAATTAATTGCAATTCTCAGTTTTTTAAAAATAATTATTAATTGCACTTTTGAGTTCTGTCAATGGTGGTAAAGGAAAATTAAAACTGGTGGTATGCAATCAGCAATTTAATTAGTGAAATGATTCAGCTGTAAAGTATTAAGCCTTTTAATTAATTAATATCGTGCAATCAGCAATTTAATTAGTGAATTTTTTTTAAAAAAAATTGATCACATAATTAGGGTATGCCAGTGTCTCATTTGGACATCTTGTTTATTTGAGATGGTTCTTGAATATAGTATCAGAGCCTTTTTAGTCAAGAGGTTTCGAGTTCGAATCTCAGCAGTCCCCACATTGATTTATTGCGCAAGATAGCGGGAAACCTTTGTAGCAGCTACGCTTCAAGCCCAAAGGGCATTCACGTGAGAGGACGTGTTAGAGTATAAAGCTATTCCTAGACCTTCAACCATTTGCTTAAGTTTTTGATTGAGATGGTTCTTGCAACATTATTCAAGTAGAAAAAGAAAAGTGAAAGTCTCGTATCATAACACATTAAAAGAGAATGCATGTTGCACTTGTCATGCATAAATTTGTTGTAATTTCTTCTCCATTGGGGAATTTTTTTCAATTACATTTTGGCACCTTAATTTGATCACTGTTGTTGGTGAAAAAATAATTATACGTATAATCTTATAATGGAAGTGTTTGGTAACAACAGCTATTTGAGTAAAAATAGTTATTTGGAGGATTTAAGCTATTTTGACCAAGCTAAAGAGCCAAGGATGTTTGATAAATAGTTGTTTGCAATAACTGCTTGGCTCCAAAAGGCTCTTTTTAAAAAAACTATTCTCATTAGCCTTTTGGGAATAACTTTTTATAAAAATGACATAATTGTCTACAAATTACGAAAAATTACACTACATCTCATTAAAAAATTAATTTGCAAATAAGGTCATAAATGAAAATTTACCAACATATTTTTTTGAGATGGGTAGTTTTTAACAAATACTTTTTCTAAAAATAACTAGTTCAAAAAGCTAATATAAACAACTAGTTCAAACAACTAATGCAAGCAGCTAATAGCTAACCGTTATTTGCTAAATAGGGCCAATATGCAGAAATTAATGGTAGATAATTGAATTATTTTGTATAATATATATATACAAGTAGTAACATCCTTGTACTCTTCAAAGTCACCATTTTTTTTGGATTACTGCATTATGAGATAATAATTTTTAGGTTCAATCAAATTAAACAAGAAAGTCTCAGGTGAAATTGAAAACCTCTGAAATAGTCAATTTTACTTTAAAAATAGATTTATTTATATATTCACCATTCATTATTCATGATTTTTTTTTTGGGGATAAAACATCGGATATATTTTCTATTTCAAACATTATTCTTGAATGTTAAACTAACAGAAGCCTTTTAATTTATGCCCTAATTAAAATGACGAGGGAAATTGCAGGAAAAAAAGAGCCAACCTCAAATTAAGCACCAAAATTCAAATGGGATTTTTGTCTAATCCAATAAAGCTGACACTTTCCCCTGTTGGATTAGATGGCCGGAAAACAGAACCAACTTCATTTAATTATTGAGTTACTACTACTGGTCTGGCAGTAGTACGAGTGCATGAACTTGGTCAAACTGTATAGGCTTTGCTTTGATTAGATCAACCTAGAGAGAGTGTTAATTAGAGAGATAATGGAATCCTTCAGCTTCGACTGTTACTAATCGTTCTCTTCTGCTTGTTTTATGAGCGTTAAGCTTCATGTGTCATGTGCTTGTTGCTTGCGTTTAACAAACTTGGCACTTGTAGGACCGGTTTTTTTCGTTGGTAAATTAGGGTAGATAAAAAAATAAATTAGGTTTAGATAAATTAAAGTAGGTTAAAATGGATTGAATTTTTTATGTAATAAATTAAACTTGATTAAAACAGTTGAAGTTGGTTGAAATAGGTTGATGTTAGTATTTTAAAATTAATCAACGAAAAGAACAGGGCCTTAGTCACTTATTATTACATTGCCCAAAACAAAAAAGAATAAAAAGTACATGTATAGCCACATTTTTTACAGTTGTGTAACTGAACTGTAATCTGTAAAAACTTGCAAAAGGCAACAAGGAATTGTCAGCTAGAAGAGAGTTGTATTTACAAGAAATCATATGAGTATAACAAACTTTAAAAATTTGTGAAACTAATAAGTTTTGAATGAGATCATCTCATATAGGGGGTACATTATTCGATTTGAGCCGAGTGTATTCGGTCCAAAAAATTTCCTTATTCGGCCCTCGCCCAGGTCAGGTCCGGACCGAGGACTGACTTTTTTAAAAAAAAAATAATAAAAATCAGTTGTTGATTTGCTTCTTTGGTTTCATCACATCCTTAATCGCGTCGCTTTCCATCACTCCAAACTCATATCTCTACAACCTCTCTGTGCGCTTTGATATTTGACAATTTGCGGTATGAAATTTCAAAGTTTTTAGTTTTCAATTTGTTATGAATTTGAGACTTTGTTTTGATTGTTTTGGCTAAAGACTATAGCCAAGTACCAACTCATGCTATTTAGAATTAGCAAACAAAACCAACAATAGCATAATTTTCGACAGAGTTAATTGAGTCCAATAAGCTTTGTTCCAACTACACTTGAAAATCAATTCGATCTACTATGTTCGGTCCCAGTCTGATTCTGATCCGATCCAGCTCTTATTCAATCTGGTCCTTGGTTCGTCCATTTTTCTTAATTAGTCTTCGATCCAACCCGATCCAGTCCGAACTTGGACCGATGAACACTTCTAATCTCATGTAAGTCATACTATCAAATAGATACTTTTATGGTGACTATTAATAATTAATTCAGATGACGAACAGTTCATTTCGGGATAATTGTTTTATAGTCACACCTAAGTGAACTATCAGTCACCCCAAATTTAAAGTAGAGTTGGAAAAGTCTGACCTGACACGATAAACCGACCCAAACCCAACCTAAAGTTACTGAGAGAAACCCAAACCCGACATAAACCGAACCAATTTCAACTTGAAGTTGACACGATTTGACAGTTTAGCTTGAAAACATATTGTTTTTCAATTTTGAGTATATCTAGATTATTTACAAAGCTGACACGAAATTGACCTGTTCTTTAAATGAGTCGACTCAAACCGACCTGTTTTCCAACTCTATTTAAAAGTCACCCCTAAAAATATTACTAGTCGTCACAAAACCTCAAAAAGATCATCCCTAAAAGTATCCGTCTTACAATAACCCTTATGTGAGCCTATCTCATCCACAAATTTGTGAAACTGACAGCAATAACTAATTACATAAATATGTAAACAACAATGGCCAGCATCAACACTGAGCTAATTGATAGTTAAATACACAACGTGGTATTCGATTGAAGATTACAAAGGTTATACAAAGACATCCAGAAAGCTTGGCTGTGCAAGGCAATCAGTACTCAAAATCTGAATAACATTTTGGCTTTACACTCAATCTACTAATCACACCAAAACTTTCTTTCCTCTACATTTGGGGTCAAAAACTCAAAACTATATCTCCTCGTTTTACTCTCTTGGAAAAGCTCTGTATATGAGGACAGGACTTAGGAGAGCTACAGATTGTCAAACTTTTGTGGATGAAGAGTCTGGAGAAGCACCTGTTAAGGCTATATGCAAAGTGTAGGACAAAAATATAAAGAAAAGAAAAATGAGCAACAAAACTCTCCCTTTCCTTTCATACCTTTCACTGGTTGTTCTCACTGAACCGGAAAATCAGTGCAAGAAGAAAGGAGACAAAAGGATTGACGGAAAAGAGGGAGACGCGAAGGGTAGGTGGAATTTTTACACTATGAGAGATGAAGCGCAATCTGCTCGAGCAGTAGTCTCTTCTGAGAGGAGTTGATGATGCCTTTACACTCAGCATCCAACAGAACTTCTGACATTACTGCAGTCGCATGGGCTTTCGGCTCTTCTGATGCCTTCCTCAACATGAACACCTAAAAATACAAATTTAAAAAAAAAGTTAAGCGTCCATCAAATATTCTCTTCCTACTCCTGGGGGCTGACGAGTGGGGTGGATGGATCATTGGATTTGAAATACCGTTGCATCTGGTAATCATGGCAGTAAAGTGAGTTTTTTCACCATTAGTCTTCCTGGAAATAGGTTGTCTATCAGCTGAAAGAAGTTCCAAACTCCTACTGTCAATGCTTCTTAAAACCAGACTTTAATGCTCAACATGATGAAAGTCCAAGTGGAAACAGACCACATCATGATGGAGGGCCCAAAACAATAAAAGGATTTTTCTCAGTTCCCTCTAACCATTTGTGCCAGCAGTATACCTCAGTCAGATAGAATCAATAAGAGTAGTGTTATTTATTACCACAAACAGAATCATTTTACGTTAGTTCCAAAGTCCTTCATTCTAAGATAAAGAAAAAGGTGCAAGAAGGCACAGGAATGGCAACACAGTAAACCAAATCCAATTATTCAACGTACTACTCGTGTGTGACTAACAGGTAGTTGTTTTCCTTACTCTAGTGCCAACGGAAATAACGTCCCCCATAATTCTTTTATAGGGTAACACTGCACACCTTTAACTACCCCAATCCCCCGTGCCCCCCTCACCAATGCCCATGCCCCCAATCCTCTGCCAATGAATACGTAAAAAATTTTAAAATAAAGAACAACTTGGTCAAGACCCACATAGATCATACCTGCTTATGGTGTGTTATTTCTAGGCAGCCAGGTTGTAACATAAATGGTTCTCCATCTATTTGGACTGGAAAAGCACTGGAATTGTGTATCCTTATGACACTCCCCTGTGCAATTCTCCTGGCTTGAGAAAGTCCAACCTGCAAGGTAAGAAATGCAAAGCAAAATATTTGCTCAGCATCTTCTGGAAAGGTTATAATAACTTTTTTGGGGGAAAAAATTTGGCTTAAGTCATGCAACCAACTTTCCCCGACCCCCCCCCCCCCCCAAAGGAAAAGAAAAAAAGCGAGAACGAGCGAGAAAGAAATGGTAGTATTCTGCTGCTTCCAGCATGGAGCTCAAAAACGATATCACTGAGAGAAATTTTTCTGGAGTGGAGTATATCTAAAGAATGTCACTAATTGAGTAAGGTTGAAAACTGTCAAAGTTACTACTGATAGAGAAAGGAACAAAATATTAACATGGTGACCAATGTAATGATCTTCCTTTTACTTTTTGCATTTTCCATTTTTTTAATGATAGTGCACCACATAAATGAGATGCAGGGTTGGAAAATAGATTATAACCTGTAGTTTCCCAAGTTGCCATGCTCCAGATACACACACAACCTCGAGCATTTTATCATGCATGGACTGACGATTAAAATTATCATCATGCTCACTACCGTTTTGCCAAAGATCTACACCACCCATGTAGCTACCGATATTGAGGACAATCAATCCTTCAGCATCCTGTAAAGAGGAATGATGGCATCAAAACTCAGCCAACTAAAATTCCACATCAAGAAATAAAACATGCAAGATAGCTTGCATAATATCGAATTCTATTTTGTTCAATGAGTGTTATGACTTACTTACCTTAGGAATGGCAATATCTTTCCCATCAACATCAAGCCAAACTTGCCACGGCAAATCAGCACAAGCTCTGTCCATAATTTCCCTTGCACCCTCCTTCGCATAACGTAACTTGTTCACAAACTGCCAAGAACTTCCAATTGTTAAAACAAGGCAATCCAAAAACGAAAGTGATACACGGCAGGTAATTTAACTTCTGTCTTTAACCCTTTTACCCTGTTGTTTTCCTCCATCCCCCACACTGTTAAGGATGCCGTTGAATGTTCTAACAGCGAAGGGGACTAGCCCCAGCTAAATGCATCATGATCCCCATACACGTTATATCATCGAAGGAAACAAAGTAGTTGCATTGATATTTCGGCCAATTGTTTCAAGAACTAATAAGCCCTAAAAGCACAAGAACAGAGCGACAGGGTGGAGGTCAGATCCAACAGGAAAGGTCCATTAGGTAATACCCTTGCCACCTTCCTTTCAAATACAGCAGCCCGCAAACCATTTCATAGAACCAGGAAGCACTCACTTGTAAACAACACATACTAAGATTTTAGCGGACGTCAAACAAGAGTTGAGCATGAATCCTTGTAGACAGAACAAGATGCATCATAGCACGCTAGCAGCTTAAACAGTGAGATGTATAATTGTCATTGACAAATAAACAATTAAATAAATAAGAGATGCAGTACTACCTGACTATAGTACTTGTCAGGATTTTCCTCCCGGTTGACATGAAATTCATATGCAACTTTAGCATCACATCCGATACCTATGAATTTTAGAGTAATAAGTGAGAACTTCAGGACAATAGCGGGACAAACAACATAGAGGAATTATTCCTCCACATACCAAGGTAGTTAATCATAAATTTTGCCCGTGTCTTATTGGAATTCCCATTTGTCTGATTTGAATTCCCATTCGGGTTTTCTTCTTTAATATCAACTTTCCAGCGATCAACCATCGTAACAGCTGCATGATCAACATCATGCAAAACATTGCTTAAAGTGGGTCCCTCAAATTTTGAGAAACCTCCTCCCCATTGTAAAACTCTTGACAGATCATTGCCGGTGCCCAAGGGAAGAATAGCAACAGGTGGCGGTGACTCGAAGCTGAATTTCTCAATTGCATCAAGAACCCATGCAATGGTGCCATCGCCACCACATACTAAAACCCTAAAATTTGGCATACTGCTAAACAACTTCAAGCCAGCATCAGGACCCTGGAAAGGATTCAATTCAAAGACCTGCCATGAAAAGTGCATTAGCTGGAAAGCCTGGAATATTATCAAAGCCATGGATAAACCAAAATAGAATAGTCGACCCCATGGCCCTATGGGTTACGGCAGAAGATCCATACAGTGAACAAAAGAGTGAATATGGCAAGGCATTGTCAAACTTGCAAAGAAACCCTACATTTCTTCCACATGAAACTGATCCTATCCTCACTTCACCCTTAGGATTTCATAGAACTAAGTCACTAGGGAAGGAGACCATATGGGGATAAGACCTAAGTACCAGGCTGTAGCTAGATGGTAATCGGTACAGGTGAGCATTGCATTGGGAGAACCAGCAATTTCAAATATGATTAAAGATTCATGAAAGAGGTAAAAGGCCCACCAGTGCTCAAGATTTCCTGCTCTGTACCTTACAAGAAAAATGAAAAACGATTATGAACTAAGGCACAAAATGGAGACCTCCAACTGCTTGAGATAGAAGCATAGCATGTGACATGAGGACATTAATCTTCTACTCCAGCCACCAGATATTTAAATGACAAGAAAAAGATTGCATGTAGGTCATCCTTGGTAAGGATAACATTTTAGAGTACTCCAACCTATCAGGACTAGGACTAGGAGCACGACCTGAATTATGGTATTGACTAACTAGACACAAGATTCTCCAATGAAAACCAAGGCAAGCTAGATGCACTCGAACATCACAATCAGCAAGAGAATATGAAAGGCTCACTACTGCATGACAATGCATATGTTAATTAATTCAGTAAGTGCTGAAAATCATATTAAATACCTGTAGTGGATTCAACAACATGTTCAGTCTCCTCCTGAGAGAAGGCCCATTTTGTGCTCCACTCCTTGTATTAATGAAAACTAGTATAGGTCTTGCATCTTTTGGCAAGTTTACCAGTCTGTACTTCTTTACTTGGCCATATATGACTGTTCCAGCCCTTTTCTTAATAAGTCCAGGACTGGGTCCCTTTGCACTATGTCCTTTATTATTCCCTGGAAAAAAGCCCATGTTTTTCTCACTGTAGCATTTCTTCAAAGAAGCTATACCGTTAAGCACATATCCAATTGGAGACTCAGGAATTGGCACATCCTGGAACTTGCTGCTAAGTGAACGATTGGGTGCAGCTTTGTTACGATGGCGCCTTCTTCGCACTTCACCGCGACCAGTAGGCCCCATCATGTCTTCTTTAATGGAGTTTAAACGTCTAGTGGTTGCTGCATCAATTTCTTTAACGCAGAGAGGCGAAAGAATTATGTCTCTGTGAGGGCCCAAATCACAGACATCCCCTGATTCCTTTGACATCTTAGGATGACACGAGACATGTACGAGGCGCTGACACCACATGCAGTGCCATGTAGGAGAAGCATCAAGCAAGGGAACGCCACATGGTTCATCACAGTAACAACAAAATGCAGAAATGTCAGCATTATCATCCATCTTGACCCATCTTTCTGACCAATGGTGCTGCACATGGCTCTGACCAGCTTGGGCGAAACACTTGCAGTCCTTTGCAGCATACTGTGAGCAGTAGAAGTGAGTTGCTACACCACAAACTGCACACCTATGAACTGGAGTATGTAGTACAGCCTTTGTACCTAAGCTTTGTGAGACCAAAGGGCTTAAGCAGACACAGCATGTGGAAGGCTGTTCACCACAACCGTAATCTTCCGCCCATATATGGTGCGATAACGGAACATTCAGCTTCTTCCATGCTTTTTTCTTTGCTCTAGCAGCAGCCTTAACCCAATTGAGCGATGTTCTCTTTTGCCATTTAAGGAATGCAAACACAATGGCAAAAATCCCAAGCGATCCAGTCACTAGCCATCCAAACACAACAGGACAAAAAGCATCCGAGACAGCAGATATCCTTGAAAGTGAAAAATCGAAGTCAAACATTGTGCATATAACTTGCAAACATCAGGATCTGCTTACAGATAGCAATATGATAATCTCGCGCACAACACAGAACCTGCAACCTGAACAGAACAAAAATCATCACAAGTACTAAGATAAGAATACAAAATTATGCCTCAGGATAGCAGGAGCAATAAATAGCTCTATCTTCCTCAATCACCTCATGGTTCACTAGGCCCCAACCCAAACCTAACATTCACCGCTACAAATATGAAACTCCAAATTACAAATAACTTGAAGTAAACAACAAAATCAATGTCTATATGGATGGAGGAAAATGTCTTCTTGACACTAGATATGTCGTGTCCAAATTTCATAATTAATCGGGGTTCCTACTACTACTCCAACAAACTTCAACGTGACAGAAGAATCAAACGGGGGGAAAAAAACTTGTAGCAATCAAGCTAGGGCTTAGCCGCTTAGGTAAAGAAGCACATGCAGGCATGAAGGTATAGACACTTAAGAATCGAGCACTGAGTTGCCAAGTACATGA
Organism: Selenicereus undatus; assembly: GCA_017589665.1. Lineage (NCBI taxonomy): Eukaryota > Viridiplantae > Streptophyta > Magnoliopsida > Caryophyllales > Cactaceae > Selenicereus > Selenicereus undatus. Next base: position 14,663,203 of record JACYFF010031955.1, read on the forward strand.
ATTGCGCCATCCCTAGCCAACATTTCCAGAATTAGAAACTCAATGCAAGCCATCACAAATATCTCCTAAGAAATAGCCACGTTTATAAGTTTTGATTATGAATCCGTATCCTATTCTAATGTGATTTCTTCAACTGTTTTAACTTACCAATTGCTTATCAAAGGAAATGACCTAGACAACCTAATAATGCAATTTCTGCCATAATCATACTGATACTCACTGACATCACTCAAGAACCTGACACAATCATATGGTGACCTACCTTGCACAAATTAGCTTTCATTTCCTATGCATCTACATCCTTTCGAAACTCACAAGCATATTTCTTCAGGTAATTTCCAAACCTATTTCAAAATCTTCAAGCAACAAAAAAAAAAAAACGTTTAAATTTCTCACTCCTACATCAATTTAAGAGCAAACATCAGCTAGGATATCAATTCCCATTCCTCGCCAAATTATCAACAAATCGAAATTGTACGAAAAGATACAAAAGACGGCCACAAATACATCACTGATCTCGACAAATTGTTCTCCAATTCATCAGATCTGGGGATCCACAGCAGATCAAACACTAAAGAAAAGATCGAATCAGAACAAGGAATCGAAAAGGGAGAAAAAGTAAGACGAACCTTGGGAGATTACGCGAGAGAGAAGAGAGAGAGAGGGAGAGATCGTGAGGAAGAATATGAATATCGCTTTTGTGGAATGGAGGAAAGGAAAAGGTAACGATATTTACTTCGTCAAGAGAAAACCGGGCATGGGGAATTTAAATTGGGGAAGAGAGAGAGAGAGAAGGGAGGAGAGAGAAAGTGGAAGGCGGGGTCGCTTACTTTCCGACGTGAAGATACGCTATTTGCACGGCAAATTTTGAGGGTCACCATCCAACGAGTTTCCTTCCTATACTCTATTCTCTATTGGGAAAGTCACCGGCCCTTGAATTTTTCTATTATCTAAACCCGCTTTCTTTTCAGTCAGGTGTTGTATCAAAAACAGGGCCGTGGATCGTGGCTGTGCTTCGTTGATAATAATATAATATCACTGCCCCGAAGTGTTTACTACTTTTCTTGTAGTAGCAAAAACAGTAGTAAGTTAATTTTTTTTGGCTCACTAGTGAGGACCTACCACTATTATATCAATTATTTTTTTAATTTTTTTTCTTATAAGTCTCACCCTCTTCAATAATTGACTCACTTTATTGACTCATCAAATAAAATAATACTCATGAACCCACACCCCAACACACATTAACTTTTTTAAAATCCAAAAAAAAAAACAAAAAACTAATAAAACTTAACCAAAAAAAAGAAAAAGGTTGGGGAAGGCCCGCTGCTGAGAGCCTCCCTGCAGGCCCAGTAACACAAGCCAACCAATGCAATTGCCCCGGCCTTTTTTTCGCTCGCTTCCCCCAAACTCTTTCTCGTTGGCCAACCAGCGGTCCTACTCTAATGAATTGATTCCCTCTCTATCCACTTGTATCACACTATCACTCCTCAACATCTCTCTCCTTTCTCTCTCTTATTGTAACCAACTATGGATGCAAACAAATGGTACTTCCTAGGAAGCAGTAAAAATTTAGATGTCAATTAAAATTGATTTTAAAACTAACCAAATTTTAATACAAAGTAATTTTTTAAAATATTAATATGAATTTTTTTTTAATTGAAATCTACATTCACAAAAGTAGTTTTTCAAAAATTAACACTATTTTTTATTAAAAAAAATTAACCGTAAATAACGTCCTCAATAGTAACATTTAGAAAAGTATTTTTAATAACTTAGAGTCAATTATGTTTTACAATATAACTAATATTACATATTCAATTAATGATCTTATAATTAAAAAAACCTAAAATTTGAGGTATATGATTACTCTTTTTATTTATAATCCTTTATTCTTGTAAGTATTTTTAAAGTAAAAATTCTTTGTTTTTGTTGTACTTAAAAGAAAATTCAGCTCTTATACTTTTTAAAATTTTAAGTAAAATATATGAAATCTTGTTTCTGCTATTCTTTTCTTGATATAAATAAATTAATTTTAACATTTTGTTGTCTGATTTTGAACGTAAATTTAAAAATTTTAATTAAAAATTTCATTTTATTTTATTACTCGGAAGTGATCATTTTTTAATTTCCGTTTAATCTTCTAACATTATTAATTTGACTATATATTCATTTTTTTAAGTAAGCCACATCATTGTTATTGCTTTAAGTAGCTTTATCAAGTGATGAACAAATTATTTTTCTCCACTTTTTAGTGGTTTCTTAAAAAGAGAAACCAAAGCAAGGAGTAATAAATAAAGGGACATGGAGTAAATAAAATAAAAAAGGAAAAATTAGATAATTTATAGTTTTGGTATAGGATTTATCATAGAAACAAATACGATACATACAAAATCCTAGGGTTTATTTTTTTACATTTAGTGTTTATGGTTTACTAGGGTACATCCCGTGCTACGCACAAACATGTGTGAAAATTTTATAATCATATTATTTTTCTTCAAAGAGTATGTGATTTTATCATTTATTTTAATTAGAAGCACTAATATGTTTAACTAATTAATACTAAAAAATATCTACATAGTTTTATATATATATATATATATATATATATATATATATATATATATATATATTGTTTGGATTGACAACTATGTTTTTAGTTGGACACTATTTTAGCATGATAAAAGAACAATTTTTATATCGGATGCTTTTTTTTCTTTAAATAACAAAAAGAGGGGAAAAAGGGGGTGAAGATGTTAGTGTCAAACGACATACATCTATGATAATTGTATATATATATATATATCTTTGAAGCATGTAAATGTATTTATCATATAATAAGGAATTTGAAATCGAAGGATTGCGTGTAATTTAATATGTGTAATGTTGTATCAATTTGTAGCTAGTTCTTAAAAAGATATAGGATCATTTTGAAGATAATGCAGGTTTGGGTCTCAATTCCTGTATGTTACAATTTAGTTAGAGGTCCTTGTGGACATGTTTGTAAAGTAAATCTCACGAATATAAGTGTCTAATGATCCTATTTTATTTGTAAAATAAACATCATTATTTAAGACCTTTTTACTCAAAAAAAAAGAAAAATAGAAGATATAAAAAAACATCAAATCATGTATGATAAATTTATTTACATATCTTGAAGTTAAACATACAATCATTATATGTGTATACCATTTGATACTAACATTTTCACCTTTTTTTTTCTTTTTTTGTTATTTTATAAAAAGCATCCAACATAAATTTTGTTCTCCTACCCTTTATACTTCATTTTGGCACAAGATACATATTTTTTATTTATTTTTGGTATATATTTAATGTCATTTGGCCTAGGGGGAGATGTCTCTTCAAACTTAGATAATGAATTATGACAACTTGATTATCAAACCTATCAATTTATAAATTCTAGCTGGTAGAACAATTGAATAAAAAGCAATTGTTTTATATTGATATTTAAATATTGATAATAAAATCAATGATGGTTAAATTCATCAAATAAAGCATAATCACTAGTATTGACATAAATCTCATATAGCCAATAGGAATTCGTCACTTGTCGAAACACCATTAACCCATTCAACCCATTCAATTTTATATTTTATATATATGGTATGTGAACTCTAAGAGTAGTATCAAGAACTAAGGTTTAAGTGCAAACTATATGAGTAATATCAAGAAAGCAATATTCATTATTAACTAAATAGGCCCGCAAGTATATGGATTGTCACCACGTATATTAAGTTTTCAAACCGTATATACGTCAACCCGGGTTGATTGTATACGATAACCTCGGTTGACCGATTATGACAATTGGGTTAACTAGACTGTATATGTGACTAAACCTTGGATCTATAAGGTCTTACTTCCTCTCATCTTTCTTTCAAGTACACAACGTTTTTCTTTGGTCAAAATCCACACAATCTCATCAAAACACTACACTTAGATGTAAAGTAGAAAACAGGTACAAAAACACTAACTTATGCAACGAATTAAAATACCCTTAAAATACTATGCAAATATGGAAACAATTAACATATGCTTTATTAACTTAATTTCATATTATTGTGTTTATAGTTAAACTAAAATAGTGAGTCGTACAAAATTCGTTAATTTAAAATATTTTTAACACATTATCTTAAACCCTAATTTTTTATACTTAATTGACCCTTAGGTTCAACCACAAATAGTAACCATAAATCACTAACCTTGAACCTTAAGCCCTCAAAATTTATGGTTACAATCTACAGTTTATGTTTCGGATTAAAGTTTATCGTATTTTTGTAGGTAGAAATCAAAATATTGGGATGTAAAACTCTCAAATTTGTGGTTTAACATATGCACACGTACGTGCACGCGCATGGTGACACACACATATATACATACACACATATGCATATATGTTTGTTTTTGTGTATGTGTGTGTAGATTTGTTTTTATTAATGAGTGCATTAGATAAGAAATTAAAATAGTTATAAATTAATAACATGATTGCATTATATCAATGAAATAATAAAGTTACCTAATTTTCTTGTTTAATACTTAAATATAATGGCATGGTCGACATGAGTGTGTGTGCGCGTGCGTGTGTGTGTGAATGAAATTAGATAAGAACATGATTGCAATACATATCAATGAAATAATAACATGATTGCATTAGTTCATTAGATAAGAAATTAAAATAGTTATAAAATAATAACATGATTGCAATACATATCAATGAAATTATAACCTAATTTTTCTTGTTTAATATGATGGCATGGTCAAAATCATATTGAGAGAAAAATAAGGAAAATGACACAAAAATAAAATAGGAAAAGAAAAATGCAATGAGTTCGAGTTCACAATTATAAAATCCTCGTGAATTAAATCGATTTAATTATTTTTAATTTTATTTTAATCTTGTATTTATAAGTTCAATCAAATGGATAAGTCGCATGAAATTATGACATTATCAAGAGGCTTATTCAAATTAATAGGTTTTTATAAACATACACTTATTTAAAGTATTTTGGCACAATTAATTATATAATATCGATAATTTATATACACATGCACATGAAAAATGTTAAATTACTGACCCCTAAGTTAATTAAGTCATGTACAGTTTAAATTTTTTAACAAAACAATAAATAAAATCAATAAGAGCCTAACAAGTAAAACTGACAAAACAACAATAAAAAGGATTTAAAGGTGGGGCCCGTGGGAAAGCAAAGCACGGAAGGCGATGGTCTTGAAAAGGGTTAAGCATTCAAATTTTAAGGGAAGGGCAAATTAGTCAGGCCTTGCGGATGAATGCATCGCATATACGACACGACAACACCAACGAGAAAAGGGGGAATTTTTTCATAATTAAAAATAATAGAACACGTGTTGGTAATTTTTCCTCCTCTGTTTTCCTCCAACCATGCCTCCCCGAATGTCCAACCAAATAATTTATATATAACGCCCCTTGTCTTTTAGAGGGACTATGATTTTAATTAAAAAAAAAAAAGATATTAAAATTTAAGTGAGATAGCGGATCAATAGAATGGGTTCTAAATATATTTTTTTTACATATAGAATGAGTTCTGATTAAGTCTAGGAACAAAATATGTGAAGAAATAAATTTTTATTTTCTTCGAATTGAATTTGTAGATGAGGAAACTTCAAAATTTAAAGCATTATTTAATTTCATACTTTAGCTTTTTAAGTCATGCAAATAAGTATTGAATTGATATCGTTAAAATCACTTAAATAGTTAACCATTCCGCGAAGAATATCATTTGCCTTCCTTCTTTTTCTTTCATTACTTGTCTACTTTCTTTTTATTTCTTACTATTTTATATTATATCGAGAGGAAGACAATTAAAGTAAGTACTATGAACAATAAGATCTCTCGATATAACTCCAATCACTAGCAAGTGTAAAATTGGCAACATATATGCAACCTTTTATAAACCCTATATTGGCATATTTTTGATATACGTATTAGAAAGTACGACTATAAATTAAAGGGTGATTAAAATAGTATTTTTTTAAGAATAGATGTTCATATATGTAGGGCGAATCACCATATGATTTATAAATATCACGTCAATGCACATTGTGGTAATGAGAAATTCAAAACATTCTAGTTAAGTAGTTAAAAAAACCCTGAAAGGCTACCCCAAAAACAATTTGACAACACATGCCCTACGGATTATGGTAATGAGAGTTCCAAGCCTCTCCTTGATCTTCTAAACCTTCTCTATTGGTACGGTCAATGTCTTGATATCTTGAGTGCAAACGCATGTCCCAAATACTAATTTTTCAAAATCATTCGTTGCATGTATTGGTATAGGCGAATTAAACCCTAACAAAAGTATCTCGTGGACAGCATTCAAAAATTATTCTCGTATCTTGAAGTTTTAACCATTGAAAGTCCCAACAAGAAATAGTCATTTGACTTCATCCCCTTATTCAAAATGCAAATTGTTTATTATTTAGTATAAATACTTAAACTATTGTAGTTCTGTCTTTACTTTTCTGAAAAGGAATGCACAAAGTTGACATAGTTCAAATACTAAATTCTTGATAATAGTTGAAGAGTATCCCAATTAATCTAGAAGATTAGTCGAGCCGAAGTTTATGATCGCAATTTATGAATTTGGTGCTCATTTTGCTTACTTTTGTCCTTTGTACCCATAGAATTCACTTTTACCACATGTATGAATGATCGGTGATTAATCCATGTAAGATAAGATAGCATGCACAATTTATTCTTCAAAACCACAAAAAATAGATAATCGGCAAATAGGCATCAATTGATCTTACTATAAAACCTCCAGCAAACAAGCTACCCAAATACTGGTACATTGGGGCCTTCAATCTCAACTCACTAACAAAACCAACTCTCCTCTCCCTCTTGACAACCAAAATATGCTGCATAGGGACAGCGGACAGAGCACAAAGCATGGCTTGGTAGCAGGGGAATTCTGCGTCGACTGACAAACGCCAGATTCTAGGCTGGAGCGGGTTGTCTGGGGCCAACCAAATCACGGCTCCATGGGTACCTAGCTATGTTGATTGTGGTGAATATTGTATAGGGTTGTACTTCAGCCAAGATGAACTTGAGCTTGTCAGGCTCATTTTGGCTCAGTTTATTTAGGCTCGGTGAATTTATGAGCCCAAACTTGTAAAGCACAAGCACAACTCGAATAACCAAACAAGCCAGCTCGGGTTCGCCACAAGCCTGGCTGTACAAGCCAAAAAGCAAGCCGACTCAACTCAACTACTCCGCTAAGTGGTGAATTTGGAGCTCACCAAAGGCCATTGTCATCATCCTTCCATCAACAAGGTCTTTATTAAGATTGATTTTTTTTTTCCGGAGGGGGTATTTTATTTGACTTGATGCATGCTTCTGGCATACATGCCATTTAATCGAGCAGAAGTTACTATACTACACACATACTTGTCAAGTAAAATTCAAGAGTTTTGCTTTAAACGCACCACTATCACTTAACCATACTTGCATAATCACCAAGCAAAACCTAAGAGTTTTTTCTGTTTTTTTTTTGGGGGGGGGCGCCCCCTGTTTCAAACCAATTAATGGAGGTGGATGCACATTTGAATTGCTTATAATATGAAAAACTATCTAAATAAAATAAAAATTAGTAACAAACAATTCAAAAAAAATTTTCGACTAAAATGATATCATTATTGGTTTTCTGGATTTTTAGAGAGCCAAAAAATGAGAAATAAACAAAGAGGGACTACTACAAAAGCAGAAATCTTGAGCACATCCTCATTCTCCTTTGATATTGCCCCAATCCTCGACCAATCTCCGCTATACCTAACCAAAAATCAACAGTAGCAAATCGCTTAATCAAGCTAGAAGCCAAATTTAATCCCTGAAATTTTTTTAAGATATATTCACCAATTTCACTCAAAATTTGATTCTCTGGAAATTAAATTGAAATGGGGAACAAGAAAACATTGAAATTATGCAGGAAAATATAGAGTGGAAGAGGCATCATACCCTGCATCGATAAACCCTAACCCCAAAACTGCAATGGCAGATTGAGCTAAAATTCTGTTGGAAAACTTGAATTCAATTAGGGGTTTCTTCGCGGTTTCTGAATTCTGGGGAAAATCTTGCTTTCTTGCAGAAATTATTGTGGATTTTTTGCTTTTTGTTGTGAGAAAATTACGGGGAAATTTGCACACAATGGTTTTCCCTGAAACAGCAAGCAGCATTTTCCTCTCTCTCTCTCTCTCTCTAAAAATCCCAAAATGTGGCTCTCCTTTGAACTGAAGGGCATCTTGGTTAGAGGAGAGATTGACAGATGCTGGTTTAATGGGCCTGGAACCAAATGTGGGCTTTCTTTTGAGTTTTGGATTTGCATTCAATCCAAACATTTTCTTGCATCTTTTTCTTTTTTCTTCCGCTTTGGCTTAAGGCGAAAATTGTGCCCTATTCTATGGACTAGGTATTCCACACATGTGGAAATGCACGTGTGCAACTTAATATCCCTAACTAATGAATTTGATAAAGAAACTGATGAATATGTATATTTTTGATGAATTTTATCATACACTGATGAATTCTTGTACTTATATGTATTTTATGGCCCAAAAAAATTGATTAAACTTTTAATTAGTTGACTGCACTTTTTCATTTAGTTACTTGTACTTTAATTAAAAAAACTAGTATACAGTGGTTAATCACTGCATATTACTGATGAATATATGGTAAAATTATAATAATTATATACCAATCATTCTGCAAATTTAACTACTTGAAATAAATTTGAAACAAATGATTAACTAGTGAACATGCACAACTGGATAATTGTACATCTTGATTTAAAACTCATTCAACATCTTGAGGAATTTAATATAACTATGATGAATTTGAAAATTTAAATAAATATTTCGGCAACTAAAAACATAGCTTATGATTTTAGAGAAAAAAAAAAACCTTTTATTTATGCTTTGCTCTGTGACATATATTGTTTCTTCTTTTTGGTGCGAATGAGGTAAAAAGTCAATGTAAACAAGATTAGAGCTAAGAATTCCAGTGACAACTTCATTAGCATTATTAATTGAGTTAACTAATACTCACCGACATATATGTTACACTAGTGTTATACCCCAGCGATGCAAGGGTTGTTGATTTACCTTTTTGGTGAATGTGTTTGTGTGATTCATTATTTATTTATTTATTGACTTTTTTTTTTCCTCTCTTATCAATTCATATACATATGGTAGATAATTCAGTGAATTAACAAAAATGCAGTGAATAATATTAAAAAATTTTACAAAGTACCATGAGAATAATGGAATAAGATGAATCCAAGTAAGAAAATTGGCACAAAATAGAGTAATTCAACCTTTCTAATTTTGTGTAACATGATCTCTATCCTACAATATAACAAAGAGTTTAGTGTTTCATTACCTCGCTCATTTAAAAATTTTCTTCTATAAATATTGGATTACTCAAAAAATTATAAGCTCGTACAAATGTATAATATGTTAATCATGAAATAAATACATTTTTAAAGAAATTTCCAAATTATAGTTAAACAATGTTGAGTTTTTTTAATGTTATATTTAAAAAAAGTAGGTTTTATCGATAATTAAATTTTTTCGAAAGTAGAAACTTTTGGCATGAAAAACGAAAAGGGTGAAAATAATAAAAATGAAAAAAAAATCATGAGAGATTACAAGTCAAATTGTTTGAAAAATATAGCATGAAATTTTAGAAGGGTGAGCCCAATAAAATGAAAAGAATGAGAGGTTACAAAGTAATAAATAATAATGGAGAGAATACAGATTGATATTTGATATTTAAAATTTTAATTTGTGACAATATTTGATTGTATATTGTGGATCCTTTTCGAATGGAGTAAAAATGGTCACCAACCAACCTCTTACTCAATGATCAAGATATAAAGTTATAAACGTATAGATTGTCAACCAAATAGCCCTTTAAGAAATTGGTCATGTTTGGCAAACAGCTGTTAGCTGTTTGTATTAGCTATTAGTTGTTTGTATTAACTATTTGAATTAGCTGTTTGTTGAAAAACTATTTGGTAAAATTAGTTGTTTTTGACAGAGTTGTGAGACAAAAAGCTAATTTTTCAAAAAACTCTTCTAAAAAACTCATGGAATTAGCTTTTTCAATTGTATTTTACTAATATTATAATATTTAAATATATATTTTTGAACCCATACGACATAAATACTGCATAGTTGTTCTTTTAAAGGGTCATTACAAACAGTACTGTTTTGCATAAGTTTCAAGACTTAAAAGTTAAACAATCAATATTTGTTTCAAAATTATAGAGCAATGACCAAAGCATTAAGACAACAATTGCAACTCGCACGTTTTAGAAATTATTATGATTAAACCAATTTTAAAAGCTCCAGCAGAACTAAAAGCTTCGAATAAAATGTTAAAGAAAGTATTAAAATATCAAAATATTTAAATATTTTAAATTTTAAATCATAAATAATAAGAATAAATATTTAATTAAAATATTAACCAATAACACTTTACCAGCTCAACATAAAATTCCACTTGAAAATATAATCCATTGATCTCACTCTTGCTGCACCCACATGATAAAATTACACCAAAAAGAAAAATCTTGTCTTACTCAGTTTCAATTTTCAGCAATTTCTAATAGATAGAATAATGGAAGAAAGTTGGGTATGAATGTGATTTTTTAAAATAAGAAAATTAAAATTTTCGTGCATATAAATGCATATAATAATGAGCACTTTAAATGTGAAAAAACCACTAATAAATTTTATTAGTAAATGAAAGACAAATTAAACCAATAACAACTTGTCATCTCACCTTTCAAAGCCACCTAATCCATCGACATATAAATTTCATATGCTATCACTCAATTTTATATATAGTTATATGGATAGATGTGTAGCTTGCAGCACCAATTGTTACTATGTGTTGGTAACTGTTTCTGACGTCTTGAAACAGTAGCCCTTGTGTCTGCTTCACATTAAAAAAGAAAGGGTGGGGGCGGGGGACTACTTCTACAAACTATATAACCCCCCTTTTTGTACGAGATTATTGCAGGTACAGCAGACTCATGTCGTTAAAAATGTTAATTAGAACAGACACCAACCGAATAAGTTCACCTTGAACTGGGTAGTACATCATTTGAAACTGTTCATCACCACCAATGACATAGGTTGCCAAATCATTGCACAATAATTAAAGGAGAATCACAGTAGAAAAACTTAGATATCAGTTGGCAAACTTGCATGCTCGACTACCAGGGGGCCAAGGACTTTATTACTTTTGAAATTAGATGAAGGGGTAAAAGTTGTTTCCAGAATTGAGGGTTGCAAAAGAATTTCCCTATATCTCAGGGAGGTATATGTGCATACCTCCTTGTTCTTCTCTACCAACTGCATAACCTATAAGGCTTTAAGACAACCAGAATGCTTCTGCATAAACATTAGTCTCTCTAGTAAATCAGAACCTCTGACAAATTCTGGGAGCTTCTTGAGGAAAATAGGTTCCTGATCACTGCCTGGAGATCCTCTTTGGAGCAGCCAATGAAGGTCTTTTAGTCCTGCTCACCAGCTTGACTCTTCCCCTGTTGGGCACCTTCACTCCAACTGTCTTCTTTATACTGCCATGGAGACTGTTTCTAAGTCTTGTGATGTCATCTTTAGGTTTCTTTGAATGCTTCAAGTGGCTGATCAACCCTTCAAATAGAGCATGAAAATGTCCCCCATGTTGCTTCTTGTTCGGCATGCTCTTGATCACTGACTTCTTCAACTTGTCAGCCTTTGGTTTCTCTCGATTATCACGTTTTCTCGTGTGGTGAAACATAGCTCCCAGTCGTCTCCAAAATGATCTGACATAGCCTCCTTCATCATCGTCATTATAATGGTGGTGGTGATGGTGGTGGTGGTGGTGAAAAATCTTCCCAAGCTTGTTTTTAAACCTCTTGAATCTTCCTGCTGCTTTGACCTGCTCAAAATGGCGGTCCCTCCTATAGCGGCGGGTTGCACTCCTCTGGCTTGAATGACTCACATCAGAGTCCCGATCTTCACTGCTGTAGGAGGACAAATCACCGTAACCTCGAATACAGTCATCTTCTCCATGGAGCATTTCACTTTCACTACTTTCACTACTTGTCTCATAAGTCCGACTTGAAGAAGGGTATGATCCACTTCCCGGGCTTACCCCAGTAGAAGAAGTGGGTGAACCCCAACTTGTTTCCTCTGAGTCATGAAAGTCTTGCGAAGCCTTACTTCGCGAAGCTCCATCAATATTCTTCCTGTCTGAATGTGAGGGCGCGTGTCTTTCTAGCATGGATCTTCCTCCAGTATGACTGCTGATCCAATTACGATCCAATTCTCCTAGATTATCCACTCTGTCAGGCCTCAAAGCTGCACCTTTCACTATATCGCTTCTCGTATTGTTTTGACTTTGACTCGGTTTCTCCATGTGGGACCGGCAGGGCATGATTCTTAAACCTTGAATAAATTCTGGAGTCTGACTCGCCACAGATTTCGCTCTTCTAGCTGGATTTTTTAGTGACATGAGTCTATCCATGGTGGCCTTGGCCTTAAGGTCGGGAACCTGACTCCTCTGAGTAATAAAACTCAGTGGTTTGATAGCCAAGGTCCGAGCCATGGTCTCATTCAGCAATTCAATGTCATCCATCTTTGAGTTTCCTTCTCTTTTCAGAAAGGCTACCTCTTGTAGCAGATCATCTCGTACATAGCAGGCATTCTGGCTCTGATTCACTGACAAAGGAGCAGGATCATTCGACTTCCTGAGCATTTGACTGACTTGTTTAGACAGCAAATTTTCATCCTGTGCTGGTAAGTTTCTGACCTTGCCTGTTTGGCACAACAAAGCAGTTTAGGAACACAATCAAGGCTATAATACCATTATTACAATTTGTTTGTTTCACTGAAATGAAATAATGCAACATCGTACAACGTGAATCACCATCGCCTCTCTTGTTAGGCGTGTGAACAGCATTGACCAGCTTTTGAAGCGATGGAATTAGAGACTCTATTCTGCTTATTGCATCATCAATTTCCTTGGAAATATCACCAAATTTTTGCCCATTTCCTCTCTCATTTCGAACATCTTTTGCAGCTAAATGTGGCAACATACATCCAGGACCCAAATTGTTCACTGAAGATGCAACTGAACCAGCATTGGTCAAGCTCCTCCGAATCCCAGAAACCCTTTTCCTCTGTGGTTGATCATAATTCTTGACCACATTGGGAGACCCTTTTGACTCTGATCCTTGAGCAAATGTGTTAATTCCTACTAAAGGAGTTTCATCACCAAGACTAAGCGTCTTCGTCTGATCATCAGAAGCCAGCCACTGCAAAGTGGCTTGTCTGCATATCCTACAGCGTTTCTTTCTGTTCTCAGGTTCGCTCGATGAACTGCTTGGTTTTGAACAAGAAGAAATCATGTTTGGTTGATTCCACCAGTTAACACTGGTTGCACCAGAATCTGCTGCCATGATCTACATCAACAACATTCTAATATCCAAGATTCAGATCCTCTGATTGTTTAGAATTGTTAGTCAATTAACAATTAATTCAGTGATAGTAAAATGACTTTGCCACTACCGGCAAAGATGTTTTATCCACAAAATATTCAACAGTTAGACAGGAGGGCTTCAATGCAATTAGAAGATCTCATTTTTTATTTCCACCACAAACATTACAATTACTAATCCGGTTTGCCTGGTATTTGCATACACTGAGAGACTTGATACGCTAATTAATTAAATTTATATAAATAAATCCACATATAAACACCAATTACACTCAAGCATAACTCCATTTAAGTAAAAAAACGAAATTATATATCCAAAACCAAAAATTGGAGTAAAAATTGAAATTCATCCCGACACAGAAGCGGCCAACAAACGAAGAACTAATCAAAACACCTGATCAATTCAAACAACTTTAAACAGAGGGAGGGTGGCAGTGGAACTGTTGAGATTATGTGACAAGTGTTGAATTCTATTTTCTGTAACTGAAAAGAGGAGGCGGGGGATTTGTGGAGGAACTTCAGCTGTCAGACTAAAAGGGGGGGGGGGGGCAAAGCAGCAAAGTTGCTATTTGGTTTTACTACTCAAGCAGTACATATACAGCAGGGACTTTCTTTGGGGCTCAAAGGAAAACAAAAGGGAAGATCACACATGCTATGCAGGAATAAGGAACTAGGTGGTGTAAGCCATAGAAATGCAGAGAAATGGAATTCTGCTGTTGTGGACTGTGAGGGAGCAAATTTGGAAATCTAGCCTCCATAAAGGATATACTTGCAGCACAATGAGTGTATGCTTTCTATCTAAAAAGCATTTATATGTGGGAATACACAGCTCCAAGGCTCCAAAAGAAACAAGGCTCCAAATGAAACAAGCTGGTATTAAAGGAAACCTGTGAGAGTTGAGGGAAAAAATCTACGATAGTTTCTGGAGAAATCCAGTTTCGGGAAAAATGACTGTAGAATGATATTACTCCCATCACTGACAATAATTATATATCTATATCTATCCATCTATATATATAAAACTATAACAACAATTCTTATATGTTATTCCTGAAGCAATTATAAATATTGATAGTTACTGGTTACTACTTACTAGTTACTACTATAAGTCTATAACCTTTTTCCCCTAATTAAGCCCAGATTATTCACATGCGGGGCACCTACTTCCAATGCCCATATACCAAATTTTGCTCCCGATCTTAATGAGAAGAAAAATAAACGACAATGATCCAGTTGCAAAGCCGTATCAACTGTGTCTGAAACAGAGCGAAAAGTAAATATTTTGCATGAACTGTGATCTAAGAAGGCAATATAAGAAATAAACAAGGACATGACAAGTCAAGAAAGTTGCCAAGCAATTTGACTAGTTTACCCTGCCCACCTCCATTTACAAGCCAGACCAAGTACCTGAATTCCCGCCCTGGACCTGAACCGCTTTTTATCTGGTAAACGTAACATCATCCGAAGAGTATGTACTTTCAAGAGATACGTAAGCCCCAAATCAAATGCAACCTTGTGAAGTATATGTCTCTTATGCGCATGTGCACTGGCAGGGTTCCTGCATATGAAGAGTGTAACCAGTAATGGAACTAGAAAATTCTAACGGTGCTCTTCTACCAACACAAATACAACATCACTATAGGCACCGTAGAAGAAAACACAAACAATAGAGTAAAAACTACAATTATTTACCATTAAACAATTTAACTTTGCTCTCTACAATTCTTCATCCTTTGAAAACAATACAAGGTACTCATTTTAAACACTACTTTCTAGGTAAGGCACTC
>JACYFF010031955.1:14678632-14705380 GCA_017589665.1 Selenicereus undatus
TATTTTAAAACTCTTTTTTTTTATTAGGCCCCCCCCCCCCCCCCCCAAAATTTTGAAATATTGCTTTGTAGATAAGGCACTCTTGGGTTCTGATAAATGTTCATCACTTGTTGAATCAACCACCATTCTTGCTTCTTAGTCCACACAACGACTTCAAACCTTCAATCATTAACATCAAGAGTGACTCAAAGCAGCTCGATCAAATGCAGGAGCTTTAATGCTTCGATTCTCCCTAAAATTCACCCTAAAAAAGCATGTCACTAGGCCACAACTATGATTTCAATAGACATTGAAAACTAAACAAGAAAATGATTTCGAAGATTTTGGGGCGGGGGGGGGGGGGGGCCTCTAAATGATAGTTCCCTTGCACGTATCTAATTTGAGATTCTAGCAACAACCCACTTCAATTACATTTAAAAACAATAATTCCATCAATCTAACCGCTCAGTTACTGACCAATCCCATAGTAAAATAAATCATAACAGTTCAAACAAAAATAGGCATTAAATTAAACAGCAAGAAACAAACGCAATTAAAACAATAATGTAGAACTAAATCGAACCCTAACCTTGTAATTGGCTCAATTGAATGACTGATCGCCTATGATGCCGGAAATTAACACAGACAACCGTCAAGTGCAGCGCTGGTCGCCGGAAAACGCCGGGGCTTGGCCGGAGCGATTGCAGCGCCGATCAGAAGAATGGCGAGAATTTTCCCTTTTGTGATTACAAGTATGGAGATGAGAAGAGAATCATCAATAGTCAAATTGCAAAATTATGATTGATTAGAGGAAGAATGAATGAGATGAATTCCAACGGAAATTTTGTGTTTTCCCGTTTTTCCCCCTTGAACTTGTGTTGGTATATTTTGTTTGAGTTAACCGTCAATGTTTCTACTTCAAACAGGTCTGTATTTTCCTCTCTGTGGTGCATTGAAACGAAATTTTCTGCAAAACAAAATAAAAAAACTTGAGAATTTCTTATTTATTTACACAAATAAAAAATATGAAATTTTTAGCATTAAAATTTTTTTTAAAATAATCAAATAAATTGGTATTTTTGATTATCATTTTTGTTGAAATATACAGACAATTTTTTCTTGTGTTTTTTGTTTTGATCATGACAAGCTTATTGATTTACCTTTCCAATTTTCTTTATTTTAAATTTTAAGTTTCATTTTTATTTTTTCGTATTTATAAATGTTGTGTTTGAAACTACGATAGTAGAAGAAATCATAGCAAGTTTTGAAGGAATTTTTAAAATCTAAATTGAAGGATAAATTTGAGAGAAAATATAAATTTGGCTTCCTTCAAATGCTGCAACACCGTTTTTTTCTATGAGTGGTCTTTTCCATTGCCTTTTAAGAAAGTCAAAATAAATTGTAATTTTGTGATGTAAATGTTCTTGCAAATAGGTAAAATCATGTCATTCTATAAATTTATTTAATTTTGTAGCTTGAGGATAACTATGGTATCCCCCCCCCCTTCTTTTTATCATAGAGATAATTTTGATTCTATGTTATTAGCGTGGAACCTAAAACTATCGTAACACATGCTTTTATCTATTCATAAGATTCGATTTCAATATTTTATTTGAAAAGTACAAATATCAAATTCGTAATTACTTTTTTTTAAATTCAAAAGGTGAACTTTTATTCATTCGAGTGATAAACAAAAGGTACAAAAATGAATAGATTGCGAATAAACACCCACACAAACCTTTTCACCCACACCCAACTCAGACATAGCGAGATGGTGAGCAACAATTTTTTGTTCAAATAATTAAACCAATATGTGGTTGTTTGCCAGAATAGTTAAAGGTAGATAAGAGAATTCTTTGCAACCAATCTAAATTGCTTTTTAGACTTAAAGATAGTATCATGTTTGAAATTTGAAAGAAAACCAATTAGAATATCTTTTCACCATGAAATGGAATATGAACAAAGATATCATAAAATCATGTATTCCATGTTTTAGCTACTCTTCTTATCCCTGAGATAGGGGTCAATGGGTTGAGTCCGCTTACCCTTATAAAAAAAATAAAATAATGAAATGTTTTAACTACTCTTCCCCTCAGGCCCCAACCCCCCCTCCCAAAAAAAAAAAACAAAGTGCAAGTTACATATTACTTCAATGGCTGTGATTCCGTGATAAGAAATCAGAAGACATCTTTTATGGTAAGTTCGAAGTATATATTTCTCGCATGAATATAATAAAAAAAATATATAACTATTGATATAAGTTTGATGGTATTTTCAACCTTATTTTTCGAATGAACTATGCATAATGATATGGGGGAATGGGCTTACAATATAGTAATCCACAATTGCCTGTGCAAAAGCAAAGCTCGAGGGTTGGATAATAACAAACACCCCCTCCAATTATGTATTTTATTATGTACACCTGGGAGCTTGTTTTTGCTCCCAGACTGATGTTGGCAGCCATTTCAACAAAAATACCACGTTAAAATAATTCCTTTTAGGGATGGCAACGGGATGGGTTGGGGTCGGGGGCATATTCCTAGTCCCCGTCCCCGCTAAGATCCCCGCCCCGTTCCCTGTTGAGGGGAAAAAATTCCCCCCATCCCCATCCCTAACAGGGATCTAATCCCCGATGGGGCCCCAATGGAGATTTTTTTTCGCCATTTTTTTTTCCTCTTTTGTGATAACTACATTACAAGTCTTGAATGATAGTCTAATTTGCCATCCCTAAACCCTAGTCCAATTAATTGTACAATAAGCTCTTATTGGTTTCATGCAACATAAGTCTAACAAACTTCATTAAAGTTTATAATCTAATCTAAATTAAAGTTTAACAAGTTCATAAAACATAAGGCTGACAATGCACAAATTATATAAAGCAAGTTCATACAATTTAGGATTTTTTCAACTTAATTTACCGATATAACCTTAGTATTATGTTCACAAATAAATGGCTCATATATAATTTTAAATTAATATGTGAGGACGGTGATAGAGATTTTTCCCCAATCGAGGACGGGAAAATGGGGATGGGAACGGGGATATTTCCCTGAATAGGGTAAGTGTGGAGGGGGATAGGGTAAATTCTCGCCTCATCCCTGCTTGAGGATTTATTTTTATCCCCATCCCCGTCCCCATCACCATTAGAGACGGAGATTTCTCCCCAATGCGGGGCGAGTCCCGACCGGATCCCCGCCCCATTGTCATCCTTCCTTTGGTTTCGCGTTTTTTTTATTTATTTATTCGGAATGCAATTACCTATTTCCTTTTTTTTTGACAGGGCGGTTACCAATTTTTTTAACATACTTTATGTTTTCGTTTGATTGTGTAGAATGGCTGTTTGTGCAAAGGCAATTTATAGCTCCAATTCTTCATCGTCATTAATCATCGCCAATATTCGTCTTCGTCATTATTAATTTTTTTGAGCGAATCCTCATCATCATCATCACCATCACTATCATCATCATCATTGTTGTTGTTGTTGTTGTTGTTGTTGTTGTTGTTATTATTATTATTATTATTATTATCATTATATTAAACTCTTATATTTAAGATCAGCGTAGATCAATGTCAACATCCTCATAAGTTTGAACATTATTAGCACTGTCTATTTTTAGATTTATTCATCATTAAATCAAGTTTGTTCATTTTCTAATTATCTCACTTCTCGAATAAACAAATGCTTGCCATTTTTTTCATTGGGCGTCTTGATAAAGTTCATTAAAAGTAAGTAGAATATTTGTTCATTATTTATCGTGAGGCTGTTTCTTGAGATTGCCTAGTTTGTTCGTTTATTATTTTGATAAGGTTTACAGAAAGATATTTGCTCATTAGATTTCACTAGTTTGTGCCCATACCATTCTACGGACATTTTAAATTTTTAAAAAATAATTTAAATAGCATATTTTGCATAAGACGGTCTTACTTAAATATTATTGTAAAATGGTCATGTTTAGCTCTTTTAACAGTTATGAACTTATAGATATGTAACTAATGAATCACCAAACAGTTTGTAATTTGGAAAAGAAAAATGAATAAATATTTTGATGAAATTCTAAAATGGCAATCCGATTACTATTTGAGGGAGTACATAGGTCTAAATACGCGAGAAAATATAGGTTGTGCCATGCTTTTGCTTGGGTTTTTATATGGACATGACAGTGAATGATGTAAAAATTAAAACTTGTATACATATAATATAATTTAAAACTTAATGGTGTGGCAAAAAAAAAAAAACTCTCATATAACAAATGATAAGTTCAAGAATAAGAATGATATATGCAACAACATTTCAATTTAAAAAATAATAATTAGAATGTATTTTATATAAATTTGTGCCACACTTGTTATCTTAAAATGAGATTTCATCTACTGGTATTAATGTTCTTATCAAGAATTTTAATGCTTCTAAATGACTTTACTAACTGTCGCACACCATCTACTTGTATTTTTGCATTTTATGTTTTTGGATGATCTTACTAACTAATTATTGAAGTCCACCATTAACTTATATTTTTGTATTTTTCTTCTATCAATATATATAAACTAATATCCAATGTTTATTATGTGCTCCTTTTTTATTTAAAAATAAAAAAAAGTAAAACTAAAATGAAGAAAATCTCTCACAACTTTGATATAATTAAATTTTTCAGTTCAAGGAATATTATATGGAGATATAAATTTTGGCACGTTGATCATATAGCCAATGCTTCACACCAATCTTATATGAATAGTTAAAATGCATTTTATATGAAATTTGCACTTGTCTTAGGAACATACAATGAGATTACATCTACTCGTATTAATCTTCTTATCAGTGATTTTAATGTTTCTGAATGATTTTATTGATTATTGAAACACAACCATCAACTTATATTTTTGCATTGCTATGTTTCTAAACATATGATTTTGTGAACTAATTACTAAAGTGCACCATTAACCCATATTATTGCATTTATTTATATTAATATCTATAAACTAATATGCAATGCTTATTAAAAAAACAAAAAACTAACCTAAAGGGAATACCTCACAACTATGATATGATTAAATTTTCCAGTTTAAAGAATATTAAATGGAGTGTATAAATTCTAGCAACTTGATCATACAACCAGTGTTTTGTACCCCTTTTATCCTTATTGGATTATAGTATTCGACCAAAGAGTATCTATGAGAATTTGTAGGCTCTAATTTGATGTAGAACCAATATGATCAAATATCATAAAAACCTTCTAAAAAGTAATAGTTTGATAAATAGCTTGACAAGGTTTAATCAACCAACATATAAGTATTCAAACTATAACTTTATTGCGCCATATTCTGCTTGGCTCCATGAATAAATTATTGAACAGCATATTCATGATGAACATGAGTATTGAAATAGCACACAAGTATCCAAATTATAGCTTTATTGTCCCACATTCTACTTGGCTCCATGAACAAATCATTGAACAACATGTTCATGATGAACATCTGAAATAGAATAATGTAAACTTGAATATATTTGGCCATACGATAGCGATTGATTGTGCAAGACCAGAAGAGAAATGTAAATTTAGTGGCATTATGGAATAGGAGAATAGGAGAGACAAAATTGAATGGGAGGTGAAGCCGGGAAGAGAGAAATGCCACGAGCATTAAAGCATTGATTGAGGAAGAGGTGGTGGTTGAGGCAGAGTGGAAAACATGTAATGTTGGAAGTCATGCTATAATCAAGAGAAGCTAAGGTGAGAGAGATTCAAGGCGAGTTTTATTTTGTTTAGAATGAAAGTTCAAGGTGGTTAGGATAAGGGGGTAAATCAAAATGTTTGAAATTTGAAATTTAAATAGATAATATTAGGGAGTACTTTTGGAGGGAGTATGTAGAATTCTAGGATTAAGGGTGGGAAAGCTTATCAACCCCTATCATTCTACTACTTATAATATAATATATAAAGATTTATAATTGAAAAAATAATAATTTAGAAAAATAATAATTTCCATAGATTTCATTTATAATTGATTTTTTTTTTTATCAAATGACATTTATAGTAATGAGCATTAGGGACCGATTCATGGAAAAAAGCCAATTTTGCAATGTATGATCCCAATGAGTTAAATGAACAGTAGTTGATTTACCAATGAACAATAGTAATTAATGTACGCAATTTAGAGTTTGAGTTAAACCTATGAACTCAATGAACAATTTCCAATCATACAGTTAATATAGCTTATTTGATTGTAAAGTGAACAAAACTCATTGAGTTAATGAACAAACTAAGTGAGATAGTGAACAAGAATCTTTGAAGATAAATATTCAAAGTGGGATGACAAACGGAGGAATTTTTGACATGTATATATCAAAGTATATCAAATAAACATAATGAATAATACTAGGAGAACTCAACCTTGACATATACAAACCAAATAACTTGACGAACAATATTAAGTTACAGATAGATTGTTTGCTATTTCAAAAAATAAACGTAAATAAATAACTTGTTTCAATGAACAAACACAAACTATTTGTGAACAAATATGGCATGTTAAGTGAACAAATATGGCATGTTAAGTGATCGATCTCAATGAGACTTTCTATGGAGCCATCATCTTGCAATATGCTTGGAAATTACCAAATCATATGAATAAAGCCAATCTCAATATGATTTTGTATGGCACTATCATTTTAGTGTGTCCATGACTTTTGAAGTAGTATCAATATAGTTTGACCATGTATTCACTATTCTTGCCTACCTTGTTCAAGATTGAATGGAAGAAAACGGGTATTATTGAGGTTTCAGGTTTGGCTGGCAACTGGCAACTAATTGTAAAAGAAAATGATAAAATTTATGGGTTTGCAAGGTTGTCTTATCGGATTTGCCAGTAATTTTTCCGGATTTGTGGTTAAGAGAATAAGAAAAACGACGAAGACAGAGAGAGGAGAGGGGAGCACAGTGGGAGCAAGGAACTGACTAAACGTACAGTCCATAAATTAGTTTTTGTTTTTATAAAAAATTTATTAAAGCCCATGACAACATGTAATAGTCATGCTTAGGAGGGTTTGGGAGTACATATACTTCCAAAAATACAAAATAGATATTGCTCCAATTCTCAGGTGAGGGATTGGGGGGGGGGGAAGACAGATTACTGAAGATATCAACTTTAAAGATTGAACTTTTAGAAAGAAAAAGACTGAATATTTATACAGGACAGGGAAAGAGAACCTCACATATATTTTTCCATGGAAAGGAATATGATATAGCAGTATGGGTTCTGCTGTGTGATGTGATGATGATTGATGAGATTTGTGCAATGACTGTTCACTGTTGGCATAAATAGCAAATGAAGGGTAGAATAGCAGTTCCCTTGCATTACCATTTCTCAAGTGAAATGGGGATTTATTTGGCTCATGCTGAAATGGAGACATGGGTTATTGGATTTTGCCACTATAGGATCTATTTGGCAAAATTAATGTCTAGGTAGTAGTAGTTGGTTGTTCAAATTTATCTGTTAGTATGCAAATGCTCATATGAGTTGTTGAATAAACTGTGTCTGTAAATTTAATTACTGAGTTAGTTACTTAGCTGATTGATGCAAACAAACCGCAAATTATATCATAGGGAAGTACATACATGTACTTTATACATCTGGTATGCAGATGCACTTTCTAGATATATTCCACGCTACATTTGATAATTATGCGTAGTTTGTAGATGGAGTGGTAAGGTACTTAACCTTCCATGTGGGACATACAGGCTAAAACCCAATAATGAGATTTCTTCTTTTTGTTTTCTTAAAATATCACCATATTTTGTGTGTTGATTATTTTTTCTTTTCTATAGATTTAATCTTTATAAATTTATAATTTTATTTATGGTTAGTGGGCATATAGGTAAATTAAAGTTATGAATATAAAATTATGCAGTAAGTTAAAAATATATATAACTCCGTATTAATATATGTATTTTAATGCTCACCATGTACAATACTAATATTCACTGAATATAATATTATTACTCACTAAATATTATTCATTTGCTTACCAAAATGATATATGTAATATTAACGCTCATACTAATGCTCACCAAACATAATACCAAAGCTCACTAAATATTATTTCATTGCTCACCACATACAATGCTAATATCCTTCAAGAATTTATTTTATTTTGTTAAAGTTGAAATAGCTAGCTAATTATAAATTTTTATCTTTGAATCAAAATTTTATTTTATTTATTATTAGGAAAATAATTCAGCAATCCGATGCCTTAAAAATAAATCAATGCCTCAAATTTGGGAAATATTAAACCCAAAAAAGGCATTAAATCAGCAAAAAATGCAAATGGGGATGCAAATTTTAAGAAGAAAATCTCGATTGATTTAGGCAGAGAATCCCAAGCCAAAAGGCAATCTCCATTGGGTGCGTTACGTTGGCCGCAAAAAAAAAAAGGGGGAAAAGAGGGAGAAAGAAGGGAAAAAGGGAGGACCCTGGTCATTCATGTTTTTCTCCTTCACTTATCACAAAACCTCTCCAATCCCTCCACCAAATACTACTTGACAGTGTCAGCACTGCTGAGTGAGTAAAAAAGGAGAGAGAAAACGAGAGCTCTGCAAATTGAAATCCAACCCACTTGAAATTGAATGTAAAGCTGCAAATTTGAAGCAAATTCTGACGTGCCCACTTCACTAATTCTCTGATTGGCAATGGGGGGAAAGAGGAGGAGAGAAAACAAACAGAAGAAGAAGGAAGAGAAACAACAAGTTGAAGAACAAGAATCGGAAGATTACTGCTTTGTTTGCAAAGATGGTGGTCTCCTGATTGTTTGCGACCACAAGTTTGATCTCTCTCTCTCTCTCTCTCTCTCTCTCTCTCTCTCTCTCTCTGTGAATCTTTGATCATCAATTGGAATTTCAATGTGGGATTTTTATGTGTGTTTAATTTATGGGGTTTTCTTAATTTATGTGATTCTTCCTGTTTATATCACTTCATGTAAGCACTTGTTTGTGAATCTGTGAAAAATGTAGCATCTTTCTGGTTCTTTTTTTTTGGGTATAATGTTTTTCCTTTCAATTTTGCCCTCTTTGCCAGATGATCTTGTTTGTCTTTCCCTCATATGAACTTGGGGTTGAACCCTTTTGTGCCCTCTCATGTTTCTTGAAATTGATTGGGAAAAAACTTTTTTCTTCTCTTGGCTTGTGTGGCTGTTTTTGCAGATTAACTAGCAGAAGAGGGGGGGGGGATAAAGAGCAGAAATATAGTTTTTTTTTTTGTTTTGGTTGTTTTGTTTCAGGTGGTGAGGATACTGCAAAAGAAAAGGGGAGGAGAAAGATTCTGAGACTTCTGGTTGGGTGTCCTGTTTCAACCTTGGTTTCTTTGACGCAGAACCTACCAAAAAAAAGGGGGGCGGGGAGGTTGGGGAGTGGGAATATGGGACGTTATGTGTTGCACGTGAGGTGCTGGAGGCATATATAGAATTGCAAATCTGGGGAACTTTCTTATTTGTACAGCTGTACTTGGTTTCTTCATGCTCTTGCAGCTGCTGCAATCAACCCCCACCCCCTTTTTTCTTCCTGTTTTTTGGGGGGCGGGGGTGGGTGGGGTTGGTCCTTCATTGCACAGTCTGCATGTTATTTTGGAGGGTTCAAACGGGTTTACATGGGCTGACCTGAAGTAAACCACTGCTTTTTCTTAAATGCTTTACCACCCATTTTTTTTCTCCCTAAACTTGGTTGCAACTTTCTTCAAAGTTTCCTTGATACTAGGAGAGTCTTAAATGCTAAACTTCTGCTTTATCACGCCAGCTGAGATTAAGCATGAACTTTTCCGTGGAAAGGGTAAACATATAGAAGAAATTGTTTGCGAAAGTTTGGCAGATGGGATTATAGCAGCAGCTTTCACTTAAAGAGTTGTTGATGCGGTATTTCGTTAGTGACCATCTCGGGGCCTTGACTTGTCACATAAGTTTGAATTTCCTCTGTATGTGAAATGAGTCTACTTGCATTCCAAAAAATGTAGGAAACCTAAGGTGACCTCGCCTTTTCTAAGTTTGCAGTAATTGGAAGACCATATATAGCTCCACTCTCTTATGAACCCTGACTTTTAAGGGTGTTAGTTTTAGATTCTATAATTTACTCGTTGAAGTCGTGCTTACATCTAACTATTGATTGTTTTAGTAATGTTTGGTCACTTTATATTGTGAGGACATGGATTTTCTGGGATTTGAACAATCTTGGCTTTTGTGGCTTGGTTGCACTTGGAGAAGATCTTTCGAACTTTCTTGGCTTTGTGGCTAAGCTGGCAAAATTGTTTCGCTCTATGTTTCTGTTCATCTTTCATGCTTATCTCCACTTGAGATTTTGACCTCGATAAGTCTTTTGATGTTTTCAGGGAATGTACGAAAGCTTACCACCTTGAATGTGCGGGGAAGAAAGAATCATCTGAGGATGAGGAAGATGAATGGATTTGTGGTAAATTAGTCTATCAGTCATGGATTTTATTTGAGCCATTGGTTGTGAATCTTCATGTCCAAACTGACACTGCTTTTGGCGCTTGCATATTGCATAATGATTGTACATGCTTGCTTATTCATATCAGTGCATTAATGTTGGTCAATCTATTGGTGCGTTATTGAAAAATTGGTGATGAATGGTGCTTTTTACATTCATCCTCTCTGTCCCATTGACTTTTGTATTTAAAAAGGCAACTAGTAGGGTCTAACCATGCTCGTGCTCTCATCCTTGTATGGAAAATACCCTGCTTTTGGCTTTGATGTGTGTGTGTGTTTGTATTTATGTGTGTGTGTGTGTGTGAGAGAGAGAGAGAGAGAGAGAGAGAGAGAGAGAGAGAGAGACAGATGAGAGTCATTTACACATTCCAGCTTGACAATTTGACATGTTCAGATATGGCCTAGAATCGTTCAACATATGTTAATTATGTCATGTGCGATAAGGGAACTAGAGATAAGGACAAAGTTCTGTGTCTCTGTTGACTGGATTTGATCTTTTGATTTCTTTTATCCATTGTTTTATTTTTATCAACTTTAGTGTTTTACTGTAATGTGAGCGAGAACCAACTAGTCAACTTGATAAATGCTGAATTCTTCATATCAGGCTGGCATACTTGCCTTGTATGCAAAAAAAGCTCAAGGTATCAGTGTTTCTGCTGCCCTAATGCTGTTTGCCAGCGGTGCTACAAGGATGCTGCGTTTGCACGGGTTCGAGGAAATAAAGGGTTTTGCCATGATTGCCTTAAGCTTGCATTACTTGGAGAAGAAGGCATGGATGTTGATTCAGATGGGGTATGGTACATTAATAGTTCTGAATTTGTACCCTACAAAAATTTTCTTGTATGTTTCTTATCATATTCTACTCTTTAATGGGTCATTTTAGGTTATATCATGATTATAATTCCGGGTGTATCTACAGAAATTGAGATTTCTTTGGTTAAACTGACTGCCACTGGACCATGTGATAAGCAGTGGTTGTGTAAGTCGTAACTTGTAAGAATTTACAGCGGTTATCTACCCATCATTTTTGCGATTATCCTTAAATGGGTCTATCGAAGTCATGAGTTTTCATAATTTTTGTAGATGTTTACCCTGAATAGGCCAAATTGCATGTGTTTCATAATTGCATTTCTTGTTTCCTCATAATGCTATTAAGCAATGTTTGAGTGTATCCTGTAATCTTTTGGCTGCCGTTATGCTCCTTCTCTCCATTGATTTCTTTGTTAAAAATCACAATGTGAATGTTGTAACTTCACTACTGTACTTTTTTGGATGGTGTAAATATGGACTTGCCTTCTCATGCACATTATCAACCTTGACTTTAGGTTTAGATCCCTCCAAGTTCATTCCCTGTGAGGCTAGAGTAGGTGTTCTGTTGCTGTCAATGTGCCAAATTTGCATTACCAGGCACCTTATTGTTGACTAAGCAAATGATTGGATGAACGATGAACCATTGTCTCAAACATGCATGCCATAATCTACTATTGATGGTTCAGAGCATGCCTATTTTTAGGGTTGTATTCGAGCCGAGCGGAGCCGAGCCTAAGCTTGCTAGGCTCAAAGCTTGGGTCGTGGCTCGCTGAGCTCGGCAAAATCAAGTTCGAGCTCGAGTGCCCGAGCTCGGTTTGTTGCATTTCTATGAGACTTTTTTTAAGCTTAAATTTGCAACTTTTTCTGGATAGTAATATCATAATTTACATACTGACTATACCAATCAACAACATATACCTGAGCTTATTTGAGACTCCTTTTTTCCTCCTCAAAAATCGCAATATAAATACTTATGACAATAGTATAAAACTTAAACAAAGCTTTGACAATTAAATACAAACCATTAGTTGTCCTACAACTAAAACAATTGTCAAATACAAATAATGAGTTTTAAACATTAACAATCACAACCTAATCACAAGTTTATAAATTTATAATATATCAATGTTTGATTTTTCACTTATGTAAATAACTATAATCAATAATAACACAAAAGATTTGCTATATTAGGTTTATAATGAAGTTCTTTACATAAGAAGTCCATAGTAATTATTTATGCTATAAACTACATGCTTAAAATCTTCCAAATGCTCAAGGCTCCTCTAGGGTCGTCTGTTTGGATCGTTTATATATACTCGGCTTGTTCAAGTCTGTTTGCTAGGCTTACTTGCTTAGTCTCATTAGGTCGTCAACTCAGCTCATCAGCTCGTTTGTTCGGCCCGGTGTTACTCTGCTTGTGTAGGCTGAGTGACTTATTAGCTTTATTAGAAGCTCAAGCTCGGCTCGGATAACTAACAGAGCCTGGCTCAGGCTCGTCACGAGCTTGGCTTGCCAAGCTTTTAGGCGAACTGGCGAGCTCGCTCGGTGAAGTTACGGGCAATTAAGTCTGCTTTTCAAGGATGAAATAGTTGCTGTATTTGTCTTATATTCTATTTCTTTATTTGGCCTCTGTTTATAAGGGTAAGTTTACCCGTTACCTACATCTGAATTTCCCAAGATCTTGGTCAAACAGGATCCACACTGGGAGGAATTGCTATTATTGCCTCATAAACATTTAACAACGCTGCATGAACATGTTTCAGGATTTATTATACCTTCTAGCAAACATCTTCATCCGCCAACTTTTGCCTCAATCATTAGATGAGCATGGGGAATTAGTTTTGGCCTATCTTACTTTGAGTCTTTGCGTTATCCTATTTACCTCTGTCGTATGATCTCACTTTAAACATGGTTGTGATCAACTCACTCTTGGCCGTTATTTTTCTGCTAAATACTTGCAAATTTATTGAAAAATTGCTCTTTGTTAGATGTTTGCAGCCAAGTCTGAGTGAAATATGTTTGACCAACTGTACTCACTGATGCCCCTTATTGTCCCATTGCATATTTGGAAATTACGTAAACTTTGAAGGTACAGATAGTCTGATAGAACCTTCCTACCATCTCACTTTCCGTTCCATTTGCACTATTATGAGTTTCTGAGTTGTAACTTGTGAATTTAGTATGTTTTTTCAGTCAAATCCATCAGCCATCACCTTTATGACTCAAATTTTCAGAAATGAATCACACAGTGATAAGGCAAATAGTGAATTGTGTGCTATTTAGTTAAAATCCGTTTTCCTAATATGGTAAGTGTGAGGGTTTCTAACAATGCAGGCATGCAAGTGTGAAAAGCTGAAGGTAGAAGTACAGTGTGGAAATCCTGTAAATATGAGACATGTATGGCGATGAAGCATGCTAATCATCATCATCGAAGATATCAACATGACTTATCGGCGATTGCCGGAATAGCGTTGACAAATACTTTGTTGTGTAAATGCTCGATGTGAAAAGGATTTCTGATTGACATTCTTAATTCAAACAGGATCATGGATTTCATTAATTAGTGTTATGAACATTAGTGTAATTTTTTCTTCCATTTGATTGCATCTTTCCAAAAATTGATCATATAAAATAATATAGAGTGAAATGTCCGTATTATGTGAAGCCAGGGGTTTAGTTTTTGTGATGGTTTAAAGTGAAGATATTAGAGAAACTCTAAGGAGTTATTGGTGTTTGGAATGCTCGTCAAATCATGTAAAGAATTAATTGAAATGGATCTTTTAGTTCCTATTTTGGCCCGTATGGCCCCAACTTAATCAACTGGTCTGTTCCAAGGCATCATGTGTTCCGAAGAGCAATGCATCCTCTATGTAAAGTGCTTAATGTGTTCTGTTGTTAGCTATATCTTCTCGTTCTTGCTCATGTGTCGTTCCAAGGTTCCAAAGAGCAATGCATCCTCTATATAAAGTGCTGTCTCTGTCTAGTCTACCATATTTCCTTGGGTTGTGCTGACTTGTTGTATGATATTGTATTAGTATCTGAATTACTTTCTACGTGACACCGTATATGAAGCAAAGAACAAGGTGGTCAGACTTTTGATGCACTAAATCGTAATGACAAGATTTGGGGGGGGGGGGTTCTATCAATAAGGGCTTTCCTCTAGTGTTTTGTCTATTCCTTGTGTGTGATGACTCAGAAATAGAATCAAGTGATGCTTTCTGGATTTGACGAACATCTAATTGAATTTGTGCATCTTCTAACTCACTATCTTCTGTTATTTCCAGGAAAAAGTGGACTTCAGAGATCGGGAAACATATGAGGGTCTTTTTAAGGAATATTGGGATATAATTAAGGAAAAAGAGGGATTGACCTTAGAGGATCTACACAATGCAGATGTCCAGATAAAAAAGGGCGAAGAATATGTTCCGCGTTCTCATAAATCAAACGCTGACTCTTTATCAAAAAATAAGTCAAATTCAGACTCAGATGAATACGTCAATAAAGAGGAAGAGGAAGAGGAAGAGCATGAGCAAGAGGAAAAAGATAAAGGATCTTCTGATGATGATGTTGGTATTCATGATATAGTACAGCCTATAGTAGAGAAAAATAAAAAGAGGCCAAAAAGGGCACGAGCAAGGCGCAAAGGCTCTGGGAGAATTGAGTTTGTCGGTTGGGCTTCAAGATCTCTTATGGAGTTCCTTGAGTCAATAGGAGTAGATGCAAGCAAAAAACGATCTCAAGATGATGTGGCTTCACTTATCAATAAATATGCACAGGAAAATAAACTTTTTAATCCAGAGAAAAAGAAGGTTGTTCTCTGTGATGTGCGTCTGCGGTCTCTTCTGGGGAGGAAATCATTTAACATTTATAAGATAAATGATGCCCTGGAACCTCATTTTGCAGAGAACATAGATCAGTCCGAGGATGAAGGATACAGTTCAGGATGTGAGGAGGGAAATGCTCCCTTGTCTACCAAGAAAGAGCCTTGGTGGAGAAAAGTTGGGTCCTTTCAGCACAAAGGATCACTTATGGAAAAATTTCAACAAAAGGAAGCCACATCAGAAGAGCCTTTTAAAAAAGATACTGTTGTAAAGGTTGTGTATAGTCCTTATGCAACCATAGGTCCAAAAAACATGAAGCTCGTTTACTTGAGGAAGAGTTTGGTGGAACAGCTACTGCAGCAGGATGAAACCTTTGAAAGCAAAGTTGTAGGAAGCTTTGTGAAAGTCAAGTCACATCCCTTGGATTCTAAGCATCAATATCAGCTGCTTCCAGTGATAGGTAAGCCTACATCTGTTGACTATCCTACTTGAAAAAGACTTGAATATTATTCAGGCGGAGATTGTGGATGGTTTGGAAATGCTTTTCTGACCACAGTCATCTAAATCATTAGAAAAATTCTGAAAGATAAATTAAGATGCCAAGAGTAGTCGCTTTCAATGGAAATGCTATGAACAGCACCTTTTGCTGATAATTACACAGAGTTATTTGAGTCAACTATTTCTTTCATTATTCAGAGGGGAAAATTAAAATAGTTCGTCTTAGATGAGACTATCTTACTAAAATTTATTGTGGAAGGCCAGTGCCATGTCAGTTGCATTTTGCTTGTTATGCGCCGCATTAATAATTTCCACAATATATTAAAAACTCCTTATGATGTTGCCTAAGAATAGTATCATTTGTGGCAAATTGTAGAAAAAAACTCTGGGCTTGGCTGCCATTTTGATCTCTTAGGAATGGCCTTTTCCCTGGAAACTAAGAAGAGAGAATAGCAAGAAAAGAACGGGCACGGCATGTTTCAAATAATTAAAAAGGCAACTGGCTGATATTTTGCTGTTCATTTTTCTGTAACCAACTGGGTATAGTTCTTCCACCAGTGATGAAACCATACCCTGTTGTGATATTTAGTTTTAACGTTAGAATATGAGTTGCGATAAGTTTTATACTTTTACCACAGTGGCAGAGCTTCTCTGTTCCACATGCTAACCCCTCCTTCTCCCTCCTTTAAATATCTTTTCAGGAGTCAAGAAGGACTTTTCTAATGGAAACAACAAAAAGATTCTTCTTCAAGTATCTAGCCTTCCGAATGATGTTCCCATCTCCTCACTGTCGAATGATGATTTCTCTGAGGTACTTGATCAGTTTCTGATTTTCTATTTTTATGCTCTCCGTTGCCCTTTCTGAGCTGTTTCTCCTGCCATTTGGCTGGAAGATATGGATACTATGGTTCTAGCAGTGTCCTTGGTTTCTACTTTTTCGCTCCCTGATGTTGATGAGATTGTATTATGATATTCTGAGAAAAGATCAACTTTGGAATCTTGGTGATCACTAAGGTAACATTGGAGCTCGGTACAAGAAATTTTTCTATGCGCATGTTGGTTCGGAGCTAAGAAGCATGGACACTGACTTAGTTTTAAAAAGCCCGCCTGAAGCACGCCTAGGCGCGCCTCAGAGGGGATGAGGTGCGCCTCAAGGATGCGAGGCTATATCTCCCCTTTTTTCTTCCTTTTCTTAGCCTTGCCTTTACCTTTTTTCTTCTTTTCCTTCCTTGGGAGCTAAAAGGTGAGCTAAAATTGTACCGTAAACACGTGCATTGGGGGAACTATGATGATAAGATAACATGTCTTAAGGCTATTTGCGGTTTTAGTAGTCATATTGATGTCTAATCACATTTTTAATGCATTTATCTAGCTTGTTTCTCCAAAATATGCTTTGTGAAATATGAAATACTTTAAAACTATTTTGCATAGAAGTGCGCCTCGCAGCCATGATGCATGCGCCTTCACCTTGCGCTTCACGCTTTGGGACCCTATGTGCCTCAGTGTGCCTCGCGCTTTTTAAAACTAAGGACACTGATATGGGACCTGGGTACAATATGACACCAAGATGTGACACGTGTTTCCTTCCCCCCCCCCCCCCCAAAAGGATGTGACACATATAGCGGATGCATATTGATGATGAAATATTTATGTAATTACTCGTATGTTTTAGTTCTATGTTTTTGGCCATGGAGAGGGTCGTGTTCAGATGGAGATGACTTGCTTACAGTGTGTGTGCTCCACGGCTGTCAATAACAACACTCATTTTTCTTTCTGCTGTGCATTTGAGACAGTACAACAATTGTCCCAGAGTGTCGGTGTCCAATGTGTCTGAAACAATTCGTAAGAGTGTCTGTGCCTCTTAGCTCGTGTGATACTTGTTGTATTTTTTGTGTAGAATTTGACCACGGGATTGTCTCTTGAAGGCTCCTTTCATTTCCCTTAACATTCTGCGCTGTACTCTTTCTTTTCTTTTTTCCCCATTACAAATGGTTGTTGCAGAACTAAGCCCGCTTGTAGAAACTTTTCGGTTTCCCAGTATCATTGAGTTGTTTACTATGTGTGCAGGAAGATTGTGAGAATATGCGCCAAAAGGTAGAGAATGGCCTTGTAGAAAAGCCTACTGTTGTAAGATATCTTATTTTTATGACTACTATTTATTTATTTATTTTGGTTGTTGGGGGAGGGGGTTGGTATTTTTTTACATGGACTTCTTTTTGGATAGAAGATCTAGTTGAAGAGCATTGTAGTTTTTGGAACGTAATAAAGGTGGACAACTATTTGCATGTCATACTATTTTGATAAGTTTTCTTGTGAACCAATGTGAATAATGTTAAATTTCATGAAAGGGTACCTCTAAAATTCTCAGACTGTATTGTATCTGCAATGATATTAATCTTCTGATTGGTATCTTGAATCGTACGGCTACTTGGAAGGGGGAGGAAGGAGTAGAAAATTATTTTCTTAATGGAGGTTATTTGACTTCAACAGGCAGAGCTTGAGGAGAAGGCAAAAAGTCTTCATGAAGATATAACAAAGCATGTGAGTAGTCCTGTTCTCACACTTAGCTCTGTGGTTGTAGTGTCAAAAGGGATTGGATTATGGGAGCTTCAAATGTTAGTAATGAACTTCTGCCGTGGATGATAAAATCAGTGAGGAATCTGAAGTTTATTTTTGTTGTGTGAACACATTTTTATGAAGGTGGTCATTATGCGTTTCCTGGCTATTTGTCATTTTAAGGCACAGGTTTGGCCTTTCATGGTTGATTCTTATGGCTTTTTCAGTGGCTTTGCATCCTTTAGGACTTTTACTGATTATCACTGCTCAGGCAAGGTTATTGGGCATGTTCTCTTTGTCGTATAAATTCTGTTATCTCTCAGATTTGTAAACCTCACTATATTGTCTACAATGTTTGGACGTATGAGATATTGGTATCTACTGAAAACTCTGAATATAAGATTTCAGATCTGATGAGATGAGATGAAATGAACTTAACCATTATGGTGGTTACCTCTCTTTTCCCATAAGATCAGCAATGTTAATTTATTAACCTGGTGTATCCTAGGAAATTCTGTCCTTTGATATGAATTTCATATTCCCGGCTTGCGTGCAAATTTCATTTATTAATATCTACTTGTTCTCTCTTTGCAATGACATTGCAGTGGATTGCCAGAGAATTATCTACATTAAAGCACCGCATTGATCTAGCAAATGAAAAAGGACGCAGAGCTGAATATCCTTCTAAACATTCACTTATTTCTGATTTATGTTCTGCTTTTGGAGATTGAGTTTTATACAGTATAGTCCATCTGATAAGGAAAATTTCTGCTTTATAAAATATGGTGAGATTCTCTGCGCCGACTTTGCAAGATCCTTTCAATTAAGATTTTTTCAGCTTTTGATTTCAGTGGATTAGAGCAAAATATTTCAGTAAATTGCCCTCTACTTCTTTTGTCGTGAAGGAATAGGTAGGCATCTTCCAAATTTATTGTCAAACAGAAATATTCTCGCTAACTCAGTTGCATATGTCAGGCTAAATACAATTGAGGCCCCATGCTCCTGCCCTGGGGAGGGCTAGGGATATTGGTCTAGCTTGGATTCAGATAGTTTATCTTGGACATTTCGTATGTCATGTTTGCTTGTGCTTATTTAGGCCCAGCCATGTTAAAGTAGTTGTCCTTGACCTTAATTGCTTTTACATTATATGAGTACTGGAAAAGAAGAGACCTCCTTCAGTCCGAGGAAGAGCAGGCACGCATGCTAAGTGAGGTACCCAAAGTGATAGCCGATGTGATTGACATGAACCCCGCGGATGCTGATCCTGATGCTAACTCCGGAAAAGTTATCGCTGTTGAAGAGTCCGAGCAGAACAAAGTTACTCTTTGATCAATACTCGCAGACTCCAGGTAGCTTTACAGTTTGATTCTCTTTTCTGCAAATGATATATTTGCCTTGATTCTCCTGTATTATGTATCTCTAGTTTAATTAGTTTGGAGGATCAATCTTGTCTGAGCTTGGAACTTATTTGTGGTGAATGAATTCGTTGTTAGCAAGTCTCTCCACTTGTTATTCTTTGTTAGGTATAGATGAGTTTCATGGACATTTTTGTTTATCTTTCTTGGTCTGTATGCAAGCGGATTGATTGTCATAGTTATTTCATTAGTCGGCAAAACATTAATTGATAACCTTATCCATGGACTTTGGGGTACCAAATACTCACAAACATGACCTGGAGGAATTACTTTGCAGTGTCTGTTTTGGGATGTGATCAAAGATCTTCTAGCATTTGATGCTCTGAAGGGCGAGAGATTTGGTCAATTCATTGATGAATGTGGAACATCTTGCTTTGATTTTGGCAGGTTAATTATGAGCTTGATGGCGATCTCTCTATTTACAAACCTTAATTTCTATTCCCATCTTTTTCATGACATTTCGAGACTCTTGGGGTTCTGTCTGTAAGCATTAGCGACATGGCTGTGCACGCCAGCACTTTCCTACGCCGACCATCCAATGGGACTTTGTGATGGTGGTTGTCGCGCGCCCATAAGTTTTTGTAGCAAGCAGAACTTAATTCTGATTTACTGGAGTAGTTGCCCAAAGAAAACTCAGTTATCCAATGTTCATGATGTGTGTTTAAGAGGTTAAATCCTGAGATTTTGTTGTTAGAATAGCGATCTTGTCTTGTTTTAGCCAAAGAGGGTAAATGAACGTAATCAGAACCTGGCATGAATATTTTTTTAAAATATTTGTGACTCAGGAACTTAACTCAGAGAGAAAAAAAAAAAAGAATCTGACATGGCTTTCCTTTTGTGACATGCAGGAAATAAGCCCTAAACCCTGCCAGCTGCTGTGCCATTATACCTGGAGGCCCTTCCAATGATGTACTGCTTTGTGGAGGAGGCTATTAAAAAAAGGGGAATGTATAGGTAGAAAGATGTATTTCTGCAAATACAGCTGAGATAGCAATTTACTGCAGAAACTGTATTGCTATGTGCTGTTCTGTATGTAACAAAGGAACTTCAAACCAAAAAAGGTATCACATCAGCTGTCATCTGTAATGGTTTGTGTAGTATCACAATGACAAACTTGTCATTTAACTTTAAGGGTTCCATTTTTAGAGCTATCCTCTTTGAAGTGTCAATGTTCCTAATCCTGATTATTTGTTTGCTTGGACAATTGTTTGTCAGTCCCTTCGTAACTGCTCTTTTCTCCCCTCTGTTGCTTCCATAGACCGTGCTTCAGCAAGATCTATAGCAGGAGAGTTGAATTTTTGTTAAGTTTTTGCAACATAATTCGGATAAATAACTAATGTGGGTTTGCTTTACCTAGGAATCAAATCAAATGGAAAATATTTTTGGGAGTTGAATAGTTGGTTTCCACCTAGAGTTTGCTAAGGGTTTTGCCTATGTCTGACAACATGGATGGGCGTCGATTATATATCAAACTTTGAATAAATATAAGTTGGTGTATTTTAATTTTGGGAAATCAACTTTGAATGAATACAAGAAGAGGAATTTGCATTTTTTTTTGGAATTTTTCCCCCTCTTACAAGTATTACTTGCATAAAATGGGTTTCAAAAAAAGTATTGATAAAGATTTGAGATGCAATAAATAAATAGACTGATTAATTTTGAAGTAGTGATGTTTCAAATTGTTTCCCCTACGCCCTTTTTTTTTTAAAAAAAGTTTCCCCCACGAACCGATGTATACAACTTAGGAGTTGGAATTGATTGGCTTGTTAGACATTTTTTTCTATCAACTAAGAAACAAAAATAAAAAGAAAAGATGCTACATATAAGTGTTAGAACTTTACATTTGTAAGTAAAATGAACTTTGTTTTTTTGGAGGATAAGGAAATCTATTAATTGAACGTCATATAGTATTTACGATAGAACTCGAATTCATACATCACTAAAATAACAAAATAAATCTCTCGCATAAGAAAACTACTTCCTATGCTTCTGATTGCGCCTGTTTCACAAAATCGTTGTTTCGTAACATAGTTTTTTGGCAAGGAGATCTGTCAGAATTGTATAGCTTTCTTGTTGAGAAAATTTACTTGCTATCACAGTTCAAACTTGCAGGGTTGATATTCGTTGTAGATTCGTATTTCGTTCAATTAATAACCCAATTCCAGACAACCATAAAAACTTGAAATCGGAGTGATAGATTTAGTGTAAGAGAGAGATAATATCGCTTATGAGAAAAGAACACAGAGAAACTTTGGAGAATAAAGAGGATTGTTTTTTTTTTTTTTTGGTTGAGAACACCATCTAATCCGAACGTGTTCTTCCAGACGCGGGCAATTTAAGTCCAAAGTTTGTTTTGGACGTGACCAATTCTTCCCGCCCAAAGAAGCAAATACCCTATTCTTTGTTTTTTTCCTCTTTTTTTTTGGGAGAAGAATCGTTAGTCGTTGCCAACCGCCTCCACCCCCCCCCCCCCCTCCCAAAACCCCCAAAAAAAAAAAACTGGGTCTCTCTTCCCCAGCCCTCTGTCTATATATATATTCGAAGGGCTCTGCGCATCTTCCACCGCAACCAAAACCCTGACCCTAATTTGTTCCACTTCGTTGCGCATCTTCATAGCCGCAGAGCTTGTACATCTTCGTCCTCCTTTTCTTTCAGATTACACTTTCCCCCGAACTTCGATTTCAATTTCAACTTCAATTTGTATGATCCGCCCTTTTCGTTTTCGATTTCAATTTCAATTTCAATTTCCATTTCAGTGGTGTTATTCTTGCAGATTAGTTGGACTTGGCTGTCAAGTTGTTGGACAAAATGTTCGATCAAACATTGCAACAATTTTGTCCAACAATTTGACAGCTTGGTGCATCTTGTCTACGTCGCATTACCTGGAGAAAGCTGTAGATTGTTCTCAACTCAGATGGGTTGTGGGTAATTTCTTAATATATACTCTGAAAATTCATTTTGTTATGATTAGTATGTAACATAAACCCTCTAATTTCTGAGACATAAACCCTAATTTCTGTGACATAAACCCTACGTAACATAAACCCTCTAATTTCTGTAACATAAACCCTTTGTAACTTTTGCTGTACATATTCCTTTGATGAACAATCAGTCTCTCTACAAGCCAGGATACCTATAAAGATAAGGCTGCTTATATTTGAATCTCTTCAAACAGCACGAAAGCGGGAACCATACAAGCCAGGGATACCTATAAAGATAATGTTACTTATATTTGAATCTCCTCAAACTGTATTAAAGTGGGAACCACACTGGGTGGTGGTGGTGGTGTTAATTTATGTTGTCCTAAATTCGTCCATTTTCCCTTTCAGAACGATTTCCTGAACTCTAGAACAGCTTTTGTTAGCTCAAACGAACTCATCTAAAGCACGTGCATTGTTAACTCAAAATTGAAGATTTCTTGTTTATATCATCCCAAACTGACTGGGGGTAATGTACTCGTGTGGTACAGAACACAACACTGTCTTGCTAACAGTAAATGGTACAAAAAGAAACCAAGCTAATGAACAAGTTAGTTTGCTTGATTATATGAATACACATATACAAAGATGGGCTAGATTTTAACCTTCATACTTGGGGGCGCCCCCCCCGGGAGGGAAAGAAAATAAAATCATCTTCTAGAGGTGATGTTGCCTGCATCGTAATATCAACAGTGTACATTTTTAGCTTAATCATGTTATCGGTCAAATTTTCCAAGAAAGGCAGGCTTGAGATTAGGTAATGGAGATATTTGCACGCTTTAAATACGCCATTACTGCAATGCCAGTGAGGACAACTGCGCCTGCCAGAATCCCAGAATGCAGTCGAGTCCATCCAGAGCTCTCACCTGCAGTAGCACTGGTAGTCTGTTTACTATCTTCCTCAACTGGTTGTGGGAACTCTATATACAACCTCAACACCTGGGGGAGAGTAAGAACCAAACATCAAAGACAGTGGACAAAGTAAAAACCGCAAGATTCCAAAATTGAAAAATCAAGCTAAATGGTGTGCATTCTCGGTGAATTAGTGAGGATAGGTAAGGTCTGGGCCGGTTGGTAGGGCGAAGAAGAAAGTTGTCCGGATGAACCAAAAGCCGACACAAATGTGCAACTATCAGCTCTCACTGAAGATTGAAACATCTGAGATCATAAAACGAGTGTCTGTACAACATGAACCTTTCTCTCTGAATGCTGAAAGTAATGAATCCGTATTAGAACCAATTGTTTTTCTTCATTCATTTTCATAACTGAGTGACGAAGATATGTTGAAGGTAATGAATGTATACTGCACATCGTAAAGAGTAGCCAAAACATGCCAACCAAACATTAGAGTATGATCTTTTTTGTTACTGTTGCTTGACTAATCCCTTCTGTGCACTACAGCAATAGCAAATACTAAACTGTCCATCACTATGATAGCTTGATGACAATGGGGTGCAGCACGCTTGGAGATGAAATGCTCACTAACTGAACCAAACTCAACCTGCACCCCCCCCCCCCAAAAAAAGCTTTTATCGAAGGTAGGGTGTGTTGGATCAGACGTATGGCTACAATTGAATTGTAGGGAGGCTCTGTAATTTAGCGCCAGATTTGAAAAGCATTACCT
Organism: Selenicereus undatus; assembly: GCA_017589665.1. Classification (NCBI taxonomy): domain Eukaryota; kingdom Viridiplantae; phylum Streptophyta; class Magnoliopsida; order Caryophyllales; family Cactaceae; genus Selenicereus; species Selenicereus undatus. The sequence continues at coordinate 14,702,797 of JACYFF010031955.1, forward strand.
CGCCACTCCATGAAAGAAAGGAGGATAGTTTATTTAAACCTTTTACTTTATTCCACCACAATAACATGTAAACAATAGCTCCAGATAAGAAGAAAGAACTGTGACCACTCCTGATTGGAAGAAGGAACTACTACCATTAAATGACTAAGTCTAGGGCAAAGGGAAAATCCAGGGACCTTTGGATTGGCTTAGTGACGATGCTTTTGATAGAAGTCGGGAAATACTTTGGGGAACATGAATACTTGTCTAGAGGGACTCTAGATGTGCGCTTGTGTAAATAGACGTCCAGAAGTCGCAAAGACAGCAAAAAAGCAAACCTTTGCTCCAGCTGATTTAGCATGGAGCACAGCAGCAATAAGATCAGCATCACATGTGAGCGTGACTCTGTCATTTTCATCATCTGTGTACTGCCATTCAAAAGAACAAATATGTATTAGAATTGTGCAACTAAAAATCTCAAGGAAGTTCAGATACACAGATAATATAGACTTACATATAGTTGAGGCTGGTTGTTGGTGTTGCTAGGTCCTATTCTTTGCATAACAGCAGATATAAGCTCATCCAAACTATCGGTGGCTGGAATTTTAAAAAGCATAAGGTCTAATTGAGCATTAAGATGGCACAGGTAGTAAAGTAACAAAAATTTTTGGTTTATTATACTAAATTCATAGCCTGGGGCAGGAAAGAGGGGGGGGGGGGGGTTTGGGCAATTCTCATTCAGGAAAGGGCTTTTCAAGAAGTGTCATAACCGAAATACCGCAAAATTACTCTCAGTCTATTCATAGTTTCCTCTTTTGCAGATACATGAATACAACTATTCTTTTCTTCTTAACAAGCCTTTTTGGATTTTTCCCTCATCTAAAAACGCCCCCTAATTTCCTCTGCTATCCTTCTCTCAAGGCTTTCATGAAGTCCGTCACATCTAAAAGCAGGAGCAAATTGGTACTTACCACAGAAAAATCGATGAACACGTTCTTTGGAGTCCACAAATTTAAACGAAAAGGAATTTCCAATACCAAGTGATGAACATTTTCCCAGATCTGCCCCTTCAGAAGCCATAATTGTGGCTGACATTTCACTGTACGTAGTACCTTTGCAAATAAATAGCCAAACTATATGCCAATCAGATCTCAGGGGCACAATCCCAAAGCAACATTCATACCTTTGAGTCTCAGACTCATCTGGGGGCTCCAAGGAAAGTGCTGAGTCCCAAAATTTTTGCATCGTTGTGTTTGCCATCTCATTTGGAGATCCAGAGTTACCCTCAGCCTACCAACAGCTCATATTCAATACAAAAATAGTCATTGGAAAAAAGGAAACAAAAATATTCGTTACATTCATTACATTCAATATTTGCTTGCCCACTAAGGATTTGATAGATTTGGTTGCCTTCATGGATCTAATTTAGCAGTTTTAAAAATATGCATACACAAAAGTTAATGGCATTGGTTTCATAAATAAACACATAAAAATTATTCCCCCAACCGCGGGGGGGGGCCGCGCGGAAAAAGAAAAGGAATCTATTACAACGGATACGAGAACTGAATCGAACAATCACCTCAAGGGCTAGAAAGCCCTTCTGCAGTCTGCCCACCCCAAAAACATTCTATAAAAGAGCTCCGCCAAATGAGTGTTCTCATAACACACCACCTAATTCCAAAACAGAACATAAACCCACATTCGAAAGACTTAACCAGAGTAGGGCCTTCTAATGCACAGATTTTGATGAGAAAAGAGCAGAGTATCTAGTTTTTGTCAGATATGAAAGGTGAACATATATGAGGAGGAGCAGGAAGGAGGCCACATCTATATCTTGTGCAAACAGAAAAGAAGTTACTGGTGAGAAACAGAATCCCAGTTCGTAGCTTCTGTGACTGAGCTAGATGCATTATAGTCAGACCACTTGCTCATGAACTTACTTTCCTAGCTAGCAAGGTCATAGAACATTATGAAAAGAAACCTTTGCAGCTATTGGATGACAAGCTCAGGGTGCAAGGTTATCAAATTCAAGGTGACCTGTGCTTGTTAAGGCAGCTTATGCAGGATCATGTGGTTTAGCAACTCAGAAAACAAGAAAATTCATGAAAAGGATTCTTTTTTTAATGGATGGGATTATGACAATCGTATTTTAAATTGAAAGCTCATGAAAACTGCCTCTTAAACCAAGACCAACTGGTGAATCATGAGTCATGAGCCATTATTCTTTGGTGGTGAAGTTACTGCTTCAGCTTGCATCGGTCTGCAAGCGGCTGGATGTTCACATTCCCTAGGACTATAGTAGTTGACAAACTTGGTATCAGCTAGAGGGAATGGTACTGAAGATATTGAATTACATTATTGACATTGCTGTGGCTGCTGCTGTCTGTTGCTTATGGACAGAAAGGAAGGGCAGAATTTTCAGATATCAGAGATAACAAGCTGACAGCATTGTTTGGCAAACTATCCAGGAGCTTCATACAAGATCCACTTACTTCTAGTAAGAAAATGATCAAGGAACCATTTGTGCAGAGATTAGACTATTATGTCTAAGTCCCTGGATTAGCTGTATTTGCCTGGATTGTGTGGGAAGGGGCAACCATAGGCT
>JACYFF010031955.1:14705390-14732763 GCA_017589665.1 Selenicereus undatus
AATTCTTAATGATTAATTAGCAATTAAAAGAGATCACATGCACTTGAAAGCAAACAACAACAACAACAACAACAACAACTCCCAGTGTAGGTCCCGCTTTCGCGGGGTCTGCGGAATGCACTTGAAAGCAAGCAGGTATAAATAAGGATCGCAGACCCTGAAAATAGAGGGCATGTCCATTCCCATATTTTCTTGACATGTATGCTAACATACAGGACGTAGTCCAAGATAATTGAGATTTTAATTTACTTACCCCGCACAAAGATATCAATAATTCAAGATGACAGAATTGCAACCCTTTCAACATTAAAAGATCTATGAGGTAGCTACCGGCTTTATATGTGAAGCACTATGCCTAGTGATTGTAAAATACTCAATCAGATCATAATTACCATAGAAAGGGCAGCATGAGTCAGCTGCAGGACATCAACACAGGCAACAAGTGACCCATCTGTAAAAACAATCAGAGAAGCAATCAATATAGTCACTAAAGTCACTAGCAAGGTTAATACTCAAGTATTTACCTTTATCTAAAACAGGAAGATGCAAAAATTTTCCATCTCGCATTATTTGCAATGCTTCAAGAATTGTTGTTTCCATGGTTGCACATTCAGGGTTCGGTGTCATAGCCTTGAGAAGAAACATATGCAAAATTAGAGCCATCCTACCAGAGGACAGAGGAGATACTCTTCCAGTTGCTTGTTGACAGATATAAACATATATGCATATTCTTCATCAAGTTCGGACTTAAAAACCTTTTCTGCCAAAGTAATCTCAGGTGAGAGGTTCTGTGCTACAATCCGCATAAGCATATCTCTTGAACTGTATATGATGAAATCCACCTTTAATATGAGCAAATCCAGGAAACAATATAATAGAAACAGAGAATCAAGGTGGAAGAATAGTACGTTAGGATCCCCTGTACTTTGTTGTCACTCATTATGATTACTGAATTTCCACGGGAATCCCGCATCTTTTTTGCAGCATAACAAACAGTATCTGATGGTGAAACTATTGAAACCCTGAAACAATTTCAACAATAATATGGTATGAGTGAAGCCTTAACAAGAAGACATAGTCAATAGACAGTATTCCGATTCCGAAAACAAACTAAAGGTAATACATACTTGGTATTGTCAGGGATGATAGTGGACAAAGAAGGCTTAAACATCCGCTCCCTAAGGGTCTCTATAAATGAAGATGGAGCTAAAAAATCATTGCAAGAGAGACATCAGATTAAGATAAAATATTCTGAGCACACGTGAGCTCTTTTCTTTTTCATGAAAAATTCTGGGCAAATGTTCAACAAACCATTGAAGTTACTTCCCAGTTGACGCTCGACTCCATCAAACTGCTCAGCAGCTTTCTCCATTCCTGATATGGCGTCATATAGACATTTTGTAATGTCCAGCAAAGCAATAACTTCACCATTTTCTACAACAGGGAGGTGCCTGAATTTTCCTGAAACAGGCAACAAGGGTATGACTTCACCATTTTCTTGCAAAACAGGCATTCCACCGTGAAAACTAAATTAGAGATTACAATTCTGTCTTTTGGCAAACATACATTTCCATCGGTAGCTCTTCTTAAAAGAATTCTCCTTTTGCTTCACATATTCTCCTTTTCTTTTTCTTTTTTTTTTCCTCTTAAATTTTATTGGCATTTGACAACTTTAATAGAATTCAGACTACATGTATTGAGCGATTGAGATAAACCAAACCAAAGCACCACCTCAAAGCCCCACTCTCATGGGGTGTGAAGGGCATTGACATGGATAGCCTTACCCCTAAATCGAAGAGAGTTTACTCTAATTGCATTCTAGGTCTATTGACAACTGAGATGGGGCATTAAGGTAGGGGAGAAAGAAGTTTATCCCAGGTGACGGAAAATAACTTGTTTGTCCTCTGTAGGAAGTGATTTTCTCCAGACCGACGGTAATTATTCTCTTCCTAAACCATTTTTATTTCCCTGTATTCAGTTAAGCCATGTAGCCAACACCATAAATACAAAGGATCAATATTTCCAAACCAGTCTTATCCAAAATTGCATCTATCTCAAGAGATGCTTATGTTATGGATCCTTGAACAAGAAAAATTGCATTTTCTATCGTCACCTTAACATTTTGATTGACTAAAGTAGCACTTGAACAAACAGAACTCATCTACTATTCTGGAGGTATACCCGTATAAGCAGTCCAAGCATTCGAACAAAATATTGAGGTCCTATAACTTACCTTGAACCATCTTCTGAAGGGCCTCAATAGCTAATGTGTCTGAAGTGACAAATATTGGATTCCTTGTCATGACTTTCTCCAGTGCGGTTTGGTCTGGCTTCAGCTCTTCTGCTATAACTCTATTAGCAATGTCCTAACAACCATAAGAACCACAAAATCACTTAAAGTTTTCATAACTATGACCAGAATGAAAACCGTTACAGAACCAACTCAACCAATAGCTCAAGCTTATCACATAAACTATACTCTAGGTGCCCTTTCGTGCAATGTGGCAATGCCCTTTGAGCTCAAAGTATGTTGCATATGTTTTTCTCGCACCTCGTACATAACACAATATTAGAGTGGTTGAAATCGACCTCTACATCCCTGATATTCCCACAAGAACCAGCTCAACCAAAAAAACTAACTCGATGTTGAAAGCAAAAGGCCTCCAAAACTTGAAAGTTTGTCGATTGAAATAAACAAACAAACAAATAAATAAGCAAATAAAAACCTTGTCAGTAACAATTCCAGATAACAACGCATTGGAATCAGTGAGCAAAACAGCGTCGACACGGCGAGCGGCCATTCTCCGGCAAGCATCGGAAACCAGCGTACCTTCCGGAATCGTCAATGCTTTCGATAATCTCAGCTTCTTCACCGTTCTCTCCGTGTTTTCCGTCGACCTAAATTCCACAAATTATCAACAAAACGTTCAAAATTCCCTCCGAATTTGATCAGAATACATACATTTCAATGGCAATAATTTGAAGAATGTAACGAGCGAAAATGAAGAGCAATTACGGAGGAGAAGAAGTGGCGGAGGTTTCCGACGGAGGAGCGGATTTCCTCCTCGCCGGCGAGCGTCTCGCCGCCGAGCTGCCTCGTTTCGGCGGCGGAGGTGGCATGGCGGCTTGAGAACTCATCGCTGAATCAAATTCGATCAACACAACCAAATTTTGAGAAACAAAATCAAATCGATTCAAAGCAAATTGGCGGATACTTGATCAAGAAGAGAGAGAATGATGTCATCCAGGAACTCGCACAGGATATGGGAGAGAGAGAGAGAGAGAGAGAGAGAGAGAGAGGTCGTTATTGGCAGTTGGAAAATGGGAGACAGAGAGCAGAGGGTAGGTTTCGCTTTTTCTTTTTTTTTTTGGTGTTAAAAAAATTATTTTCGATTGAGGATATCCCCTGCTATTCACACTTTCTCTCAAATTTTCGTCGATTTTCTCTCCTGTTTGCCCGCCAGGTCTGGGCTGTCTGGTTGTGTCTTTTTTTTTTCTTTTTTTTTTTGAGGATACATGAGTCGTAAAGTATAGCACAATATAATTACAGTAAAACGAAAAAAGAGAAAATCGAACTTGCGACCTAATTTGCTCAAGACATCAATCATAACCACTAGCTAAGATCTCATTTATGCTAGGTCTGGTAAATGTGAAAATGGGAGCACATGACCTAGTTTCTATATGTCTAGTTATGGATGATTTATTAACAAAAATTAGGATGTACCAGTTAGTCCATACCTGATTTATTGACAAAGTGAGTTAGATTGAGTTTTATGTATCAATTACTAATACTATAGAATTGAGTATTTGAAACTCTATTTTAAATGCAGCAAACTGTAAAAGTGATATAAAAATAATAATTATAATATATTATGAACTACAGATGCATTGAGTTATGAATATGTAAATTTGTATAATACGATAGATATTTATTCACTCATAAAGCAGATTATTATTAAAACAACCTAACCTAACTGAGTGACGTATTATAAATAAACAAGATTATTATTGGTCTCTAGTTAAATAGGTTGACCAATTGACCCATCCAACTCATTCCATGCAGATATCCTCTCGAGTAGACTTCAAGTCCTTTTTTTAAATTTGTCTTTAGGCAGGTTTGGGCTGCATGTAATCTCGGCCCATATTCATCCGGGTTGAGATGTGAGACCAAATGCATTAAGCCCTATCTTAAGTTGTTGGGCCTCATCTAGCCCAATTGACGTCTCAAAACCCTACCACCCAGAATAAATCTTCAAAGCATTGTACGTCCAGGAACAAGTTGTGGAGGTTGTCAATTGGAGTGAAGGGTAGCCTGGTAAACTACAAATGCTTCCCATTCAGATTAGGACCGTGTTCGGAAATAACGTTTTGGATAATAGCATTTAGTATTTTGACTAGGTCAATACGCTAATTAGTTAATTTTTAATGTTCGATAAACTAGTGTTTTAACTAGCATTTTTCAATCAGCGTTTAGCGTTTTAAGCAGCGTTTCTGAAAAGCTAATAGTATTAACATTTGACATTTAAAAGTAGAGTTTCATATATTTTAACCAAAAATATCTATTCAAAATTTTATCTTTGGAAATTATCTATATTCTTTTATGTCAATTTACATTAATCAGCAGCATAACAACTAAATTTACGAAACACATTAGTTTCAACCCTTGAACTGAACAACTATCCACTAACAGTTAAATTAGCAACGCCATTTGCTATCTAAACATCTGTCCACTATCTGAACCGCTTTCCGTTACCTAAACAGTTAATTTTGTCGAACATGATTTTAGCAGGTGGTGTTTTCGTGAGGTTATCAAAATTGAATTGGTCAAGCTACGTGGCTAGTGATCGGATTGATTACATTAGTTAGATTGATCTGAATCAGTTGACTCAGATTTCACAAATTGTTTATACTTATGGTGCATGAACATAACATGTATACAAGTTTAATGCTAATAGAGTTTGGCTAAGTTGTTTGACACTAGTTCTCCTTAAACAAGATTTCATGTTCGAGTTTTGTAAAAGGAGAAAATCTGTTATTGAAGAGTTTTACACCTTCACAGGTCAATAATAACTTGACTCTGATAAAATAAAGGCACAAAGACAACGAAGACATTGGCTAAACAAAAACAAGATGTGAGATAAGCAAATGCGCTTCCTAATCACCAACTTAATTGTTGCAAAAATGTGATGTATTCAACATAAATTATTATCGATAATCATAATATTAGAAGAATCACAATAAAAACGCTCCAACCTGCTCCTACCTGCTCTTACCTACTAATTACTAGTTAAACCTGCTCCAAACTACTTCAACCTGCTCCTACCTACTAACAGCTCTTCCAAAGCGTTAAAAATGAACGGCCCCTAAATAGGTATCAAGTTTGAATCTCTCATTCTTAACAACCCCAACAATAAATTATTACGGAAGCATATAACAACCTATATAACATACACGCTTCAACTCAATGCATATAAGAATGCACAATATGACCTATTTTCTTGAACCTTCAGTCATATACATTTAACTTCTAATCAAGTTGATTGCTTGATATTGACAAATGCATCATGCCACCTCCCAGCACCTGTAAAGTGACAATATTGACGTAACTTCACATCTCCTCCTTGTTAACTATATTACGGCCCTGTTCTATTTCGCGTTTTTTAGGATTTAGCTAAAAGCTTACATCTCCTTACATCTTTTTACATCTCCTTACATCTTCTTACATCTCCTTACGTCTCCTTACATCTTCTTACATCTCCTTACATCTTCATTTTATTTATTTTGTATTTATTTTGTATTTTTTATTTTTGTATTTTTTAATTTTTAATTGTTAATTTTAATTTTAAATTTTAAATTTTTTTGTTCTTTATTTTTTAGTTTTTATTTTTTATCTTTTATTTTTTTTATTTTTTTTATTTTTCATTTTTCATCTTTTATTTTTAATTTTTTAATTTTTAATTTTTTTTATTTTTTTATTTTTTTAATTTTTAAATTTTTATTTTGTAATTTTGTAATTTTGTATTTTTTATTTTGTATTTTTTTTGTTTATTCTTTTATTTTTCATTTTTCATTTTTCATTTTTCATTTTTTATTTTTTAATTTTTAATTTTTAATTTTTATTTTATTGTTTTTAGTTTTTTATTTTTAATTTTTTAATTTTATATTTTTTAATTTTTATTTTATAATTTTATAATTTTTAATTTTTAATTTTTAATTTTTATGTTTATTTTTAATTTTTAATTTTTAATTTTAAAATTTTCAAAATTTTAAAAATTTTTAGTTTTATTTTTTAGTTTTTATTTTTTTATTTTTTATTAAAAAATAAAAAAATAAAAAATTTAAAATTAAAATTAAAATTAAAATTTAATATTAAAAATTAAAAAATTAAAAATTAAAAAATTATGAATTAAAAAATAAAAATAAAAAATAAAAATAAAAATAAAAATTACAAAATTATAAAATAGAAAATTAAAAAATAACAAAAATAAAAATAAAAATAAAAATTTAAAATTTAAAAAAATAATAATTAAAAAATAAAATAAAAGAAATAAATAAATAAAAATAAAACAATACAATAACAAAAATTACAAAAATTATAAAAAATACTGGAAATAAAAAAAAATAAAAAAAAATGAAAAATAAAAAAATAATAATAAAAAAAAATACAAAATACAGCTTCTTAAGTATATTATTTTAATATTATTATTTTTCATCTAAAACAAATTATACTATACAACTTTTTTACAATTCAACAATTCCTTATATCTTTCCTTACAACTCCTTACAGCTTCTTACAGCTCCTTACAGCTTCTTACATCTTCTTACAACTCCTTACATCTCCTTACAGCTCCTTACATCTCCTTGTATCTATCTATCTATTTAAAACGCGAAATAGAACAGACCCTACATCAACGATGATCATGCAACAACGTAACATCAACATCCAATGTGGATCCTGTTTAAACAGGATTGAGGGAAATTTAGATTTAGACAACTTTATTCCTACAAGCATTACTACTAGTAAAGGTATCTATAGCGAATCATAACCAAAACCAAATACGAATCCCAATGCAACATAATGTAGACAACTCAGACGCATACAACTCCAAGATCAGTACAAACATAGGAAGCCAATTTGACTAGCTTTCACTGAAAAACTCCATTTTGAGATTGCAACTTGAGTTCAGTACAAACCACATGCATCATACTCATACAAACACGTACATATGATAGAATCATTTATGCTCCTCCACTAGTGTTGTATGGTCAATTGTGGGGAAGATTGATGACTATTCTAGCCTTATTGAACATGGGTGTGCATGCAAAAGCCAGTGGGTCAAGTCATGTACTGTTACTTTTGGTTTGAGGTGGAGTGCACATCTCTTTAGCTTTTTCGCTTTTAAATTGAAAGACATTGGTCCCAAACCCCAAAAGTTCATACGTGTAAAGAGACTTGGAAATGTGCTAGTTCAGAGCCAGTCAATTAAGTCCGGGACCAAATCAAACTTGTCATGCTAGCTAGTTGAAGAATTATTAATGTTTATACTTAGCGTTGGCAAAATTTTACATTCGGATTGAACTTGGGTTGGACAAATCAAATAATATTATAATATTCAGGCAAGAAATTGATGTTCGATGTCAGGTTTTTTCTGCGTCAGACAATTCAGAGAAAGCTAAATTCAGACGAAAATGTTGGGTTCGGATAATAGAAATATAAAAAGTGTTGTGTCCGAATTTAAAATTCGGACGAAAAATTCATGATCGTACCTGATTTTTCGGGATCGGACAAATTCAGGTATTCGGGTTGGATGCTTTTTTGCCATTAGATAAAAATGAATATATATGGTTTTCATAGTCCTTTCGTTAACATCTACTTGATTGATACGAGTGTTCTAGTCCAACATAAGTAAAGGAACTCAAAACACAGGAATTTACGATGTAGTTTATAAGGTTTTTTTTTCTTGGCATTTATGACTAATTGATGATAACTTGATAGAAATGTTTTAGATTTCAGTGAAAAATTTACATTAGTTATTTGAAAGTTGAATTTCATCTCATTTTTTATTGATGAAATCATTATATTTTCTATAGAAAACAGATGATAACTTGAAAATATGTTATTAGAGCTCAGTCCAAATTTGTGCATGATGATGCATTGTTCAGCCTTGCAAACCATTCGTGGCCTACTTTCCTATGTGCTTTGATTTGTTCTGAATTGCTTTTTAGGGTGTCTTCTTTTTCTAAAGCATGTTCAAAATGTTTGATGTTTCTTGTTAATTAGGGAGAATATATCATGCATTCTTAAGAATACAAAAAATAATTGGTTCTTCATTATTTCTAAAGTCAAAATAAAAGAAGTATTTCTGAAGTCATACCATGCACAAAACCTTAATAATTTATTAACGTTAGATAAACTTGACGAATGATTGAGGCAGTATGTTTGTCTTGATCTGTCAAGTCTTTAGTTGATCCTAGTCTAGTAGATTAATTACATGATTCTAATCCATAGTGAAAAACAAGTAGAATTGAACCGATCTTGTTCATAAGACCGGTTGATGTCGTTAGATTCGATCCAATCCAATAGGTGATAGATTTTTAGATTGTCAGATCTGTCTCCGTGGTAATCGTTAGTCCAAAAATTTTTAATATGATACCCATAAAAATTAATACGCACATAAACTATAAGAAACTTAAAATCGAATACTATTATATGAAACTTTTAGATTCACCACTGTAGCACTGTAACTCAGTGCCCAACTCTAAATAGTAGACATGCAATGCAATGGCAAGCAGTTGAACTGTGCAGTAGCAAAAGTGGCAATCAAATTGTCATCAAATCAAACTCATCATCATTCATGGGAATAACCACTGAAAAGAAGTGGCAGTGGCATTCCACCGCACCTCACATGTAACATCTTATCATAACTTACTTCAAAAACACCTAATTATGGTTTAAACTTTTAGGTGACAAAGAAATAACACTGTTTGATATTTTATTTGTATGTTGCATCTAGAAATGAAAAAATCTGATTCGATACGATAACACGATACGAATTCGACCTGAAATTATTGAGAGAAATATGAACTCCGATCTCACCTGGACCGAATCGATTTCGATTCAAAATTGACACGATTTGATCATTCAGTGTGAAAACTTATTATTTTTCAATTTGGAGTAAATCTAAACTATTATCAATTACGACACAAAATTGACTCGTTTATTAAATGGGTCGATCCGACTTGATCTGTTTTTCAACTCTAAGCTAATTCTCAGTTAAAAGTACGATTGAGGCTCTTGATATCACATCAATTATCTTAGCTAGCACCTTTAATTTGCTTACTCAAAAAAATAAAAAATAAAATAAAATCGGAGAATGGTGTTACATACAATGATTGTATACTGTATGTCGATATACTATAGTGACAGAAAATCAATGGGTCTGTCACTTACGGCTAACACAAAGTATATTTTTCGGATATAAATCAAACGGACATCAAGGGTCCGTCAATATTTAAAATTTTCTTTAAAAAATGTGAAATTAGCTTTTTAAAATTTTGACAAGCTCCTCAATGTAGCCATCGCCGTTAGAAAACTGACAGACGGGTTTTTTTCAATTTTCCTTCCTTTTTTGACAATATCTGCACTCATTGAAGTTAGTCCACTTTCGGTTTATTTCTCTGTCAACCAAGCGACGGATTTATTTCTATCCATTTTTTCGTCACTATTTTGCAATTTTTTGGTAATTTAAATCAAATATCTGAATTTTATTTATATAACGTTATTGAATCATGAACAGTTTTTTATGATATTTTATTGACATAAATGTGTGTTTTACAAGTGATTATATAGATTATCAGATTTTATATTAAATGTGTGTTTGATAGAAGGGAAAATCATTTTCTCATAAAATTATTTTTCATGAAAAATATTTTCTCAAGAAAAATAATTTTTCACTAACATTTTCAGTTGTTTGATAGAATGAAAAATCATTTCCTTTCCACTTCATTTTTTGCTATTTAATAGAATGAACCTTCCGCCATCACTTCATTTCTTTTTACCATCAACCATTTCCCCTACTCACTGCTCTAATTACCCGACCCAACCGACGAATTTTGTTTCTCTCTCATATTCAAAATTAAACTCAAAATATTAGTAAAAAATATACCCAATAATAAACCCAGAAAAAGAGAGAGTCAATATTAATGAATCTTAATTTTTTCACTATTTTTAAGGATTACTCAGTTGACTTTGAATGATATTAAACCTAGATTAAAGAAAACGGTGAACGGGGAGACGATGAGTGTCTTAGATTGTGAAGTTTTTCAAAAGGGCAACAGTAACAAGATCAAATAATTCAATAAATAATTGCAGAGATTGACAATGAAACTCATCGATGAAGATGATGAATATGAAGAAGAGGAGAAGAATGATAGTGAAAATAAAGTGATTCTAGACACAATTAAAAGAAAATAGAACGAGAGATAAAATTGGGCAATGAAATCAAGTTTGGAAAATCATTTTTTCAACTTTTTCAAGGAAAAATAATTTCCTTCAAATGGGGTAAAATGATTTTTCCCTAAAAATGATTTTTCCCTCCTTATTTTACCAAACGGCGTAAAATGAAAAAAATAATTTTTTCCCATACCAAACACACCCTAAGAGATAAAACAATGCTTATTTTCTTAAGGCTGCAAATTAATACGTTTTAATTATTAACAATTTGATCTTAATCACTTAAAAGTAATAAGAAAATCGATTTCAATTAATATACTGATTTTTTTTTTGGCAAGAAAGAAAGCGATAATTCCATTAAAAATTAAGGAGCCATTCGGTATCTACAATATAAATTCGAACAAAATAAATACTGTCTTCCTTACAAAAATAAAATTCTAACTTCACGAAATCTAACTTGGTACATACTGAACGTTCGTCTTCCCATGTGAATCGCTGTCTTCCAAAAGCACAGCATGGGGAAGAGATCCACAGATTCATAAAATTTTCTTCTTCATACTGTGAACTTTGTGATCTATTGTAGACTTCATATCAGATATTGTACTTGAATTGTCGAATGTCATTGCAGAGTTTTGCTACAATTTTCACATTGTTTATCCCAAACATCACAAAAAAAACAACCATAAATAACACATAACCAACATAAAAAGAAAAAACTTCCACACAATTTTAGAGACAAAATCTCACAATTGGAGAGGCAGATCGTAATAACGATAAAGAAAACAATAATTAATATATAGTAGATTAAAAGGGAGGAAGAGAGGGTTAGGAACGATCATTAAAGATCATTCCTGGCCTCTAACAGCTTGCTTGGGAGAAGAAGTTTTTAAGTTAACATTAGAGGCACAAATTCTCATATTTATTTAAATAATCAGGCCACTTATAAAGACAGTTACTGACAAAGTCAGATTAGGCTGCCTACAATTCACCCCTTAGGGTGCGGCCCTTCTCCGAACTCTGTGTGAACGCAAGATGCTTGTGCACCGAACTATCTTTTTTTTTAGGCCACTTACAGCCATATCATTTCAAGCCCACTGATTCAAGACATGGGGTATTGATGACGTGAAGCAATCTATCTGAAAGGCTAAAATCTTATTTATCAAAATATTTTTCAATAATTAGGGTTCTAGTTAAAAGAATTAGGGCAAAAATGGACCCACATTGATATATTTGATGGCACACTAAACTCCATGAACCTTTGCACTCATATAATCAAATCAATAATCAATAATCAAGCATTTATTAAAGGGCAATGATCAACACCTTAAACATCTTTTTCTAATCCTAATCGCCAAAACCTTGCAAACAAAACAAGAGAGAAGTTGGTGGGGACATTGATTGATATTGAAAAATATAAATTATGTATACAAATAAATTTGAATTTAAATGCTTTTTGCTTTTATGGTGCATGCATGTCTATGTCAACTCTTTCTCTCTCATAAAAAAAAAACCAAATTTAATTATATATTTTTAATGAATTTTAAACATACATGGCACTCTATTGATCATGTGCATGTATATGATCCTTGACATATACCCACAATTTTCAAAGTTTTTCAAATGATATATTATTACACATGCAGATCGTGGCAAATTAAGAGCCAAAGACCAGAAAATTAAATTAAAATGCATAAAAATTTTAAAAAGTTACTTCTTTACGAAAAAATAATAATGATGATGCATGTATCAATTAAAATTAAAAAACAAGCAATAGTTTCTAACCAAGTAGAATCATATGTTATGGATGGTTACCAGACATTGATAAGTTTCATATTGTTGCTTGGAAAACTAAATCCAAATCCAAATTTTTAATATATACCTCAAAAATCCCACTTCTACGTAGGGTGTGGATATAATGTAACAGCCTTACTTTTAAATTGTAAAATTACAGAAAGACTGATTCCGATTAACCCTAAATTTAAAAACCGTGGACTATATACTGCTTCATAGAAATGCAGTTGAAGAAGTTTGGAGAGATATTTTGCTTTAGTCTGTACAATCCAAGCTGAAAAAAATAGTTCAAGCTTACATTTTTCAACTATATAGATACTAATCAGTAATCACCTAATACTTAAAAAATAATGATATTATATTGATCTGTCATATTATTGCTTCTATTCCATAGTATTTACAAAAATTGATCCAAGACCTTTAAATTTTGACTATAAGTCTAAGAGAAAATCATAATAAATTTAAAATTCTAAAAATGTTAATTTAATATATTATTTTGCTAGTTTATAAATATTAGCTTTTTGCATTTTTTATGGATGAACTTTAGTTAAAGTATCTATCTTTGATCATTTTTTGCAAATATTACAAAACAAAGGAATCGAAATTAGTATGCTTTTTTTTCTTTTCCCAATTTAAAATACAACTATCAGAAATCTTTTTCTGGACGGAACTCTAAAATACCAATTTTCATACGTAACTTCATCTATCGTTTGAAAAGCAAGTATACCTAAAATGAGCGATAAAGAACAAAAAATTTTAGAAAAATTTGGACCAATTTATATAATTGAGACAGCAATTCTTTGCAACTACCAGCTGAAATTTTCAACATCAGCAAACTGCAAGCGTTCAATTTACTTCAATTCAATTCAATCAAAGAAACGAAGAAATTGAAACGTACTAACTAACGTCCAAGCGCGGGAATAACGCATATTTGTTTTGAAAAAAATATAGATAGCACCAAATTTCAGAGACCCCACGCCATAGAAATTGATTAGATTCAGAAACATAGACAGCAACAAAAAATAATGCTCCAAAAAGTCTTGCCTTGAGCAAATCTCCCTCCCCTCTCTCTCTCAGCGCTTAGCTTGACAGTTCACAGGGTTTGATGTTGATCTATCTTTCATTCATCATTGAAAGATGAAACCCCACAACAACAAAAGTGGAGCCTAAATTTCCTTTTTTCCCAAATCCCCAGAACTTTGCTGGTATATGATCCCTTTGTTTATGGGATCAGTACTGATTTCAGGTTCTGGGTATCTTTGATTCAATAAAAGTTTCAATCTTTGAGGTGTTCTTTGAGTGATCATTGAGTTATTTCTGCAAACCCAGTAAGATATTCCCAATTTCTTTCTTTAATTTTTTTTGGGGGCTTCATGACATCTTTCTCTCTCCTACTGTCTCTGTCTTTGTATCCTGTTGGTGATGTCTACAAGATTAATACAGTGCTCAATTGTGGGAAGAGGGAGACAATGGTAGGTACCCATCAACAACGTAGGTGTCAAAAATTGTGCTTCAAGTAATGACCAATTTCAATCTAATATGATTTTGGGGTTTGAGAATTTAGCAAAATTTGAAAGTCTTCTGTATTTCTCTCTCATCAATGACCCCTTTCTGGATAGTTTGCAATTCAAACTCTTATTAGTCTTCCATTATCAGAAGGTGCAGCAGTTGGGGAGTGAATTCTAAGTAAAGTTTTTAACCCATTTGACAGATTTTGAAAACCCTCAAATTTCATTTTCAAACAGCAACTGTTTGGTGCTGATCACCAAACCTATTATTTTCTTGTTTATATATCCTAATCCTATTAATGCCTATGCTTCTAGAATTGCCCATCAATTTTATTTTATTTTTTTTATACATTCTACCTTTTGTTCTTCTGAGAATTCATCAGTAGACAGTGGATTCTGAATCGTGCCCTTCAAATTTTGCAGTATTCTAAGCACTCAGAAGGTCAATTTAGGGGCTGACATTGAGCCATAGCTGGCTTAGAATTCTCCTGCATTTGGCTTCTGAAGGGTGATGAAGTGAGTTGGGTTCTGGTGGTTTAATGGATCGCCGGAGCTGGTTATGGAGGAGGAAGTCATCGGATAAGAGTCCGGGAGAAACCGAGAGCTCAGGTTCAGGTTCTGGCTCAGTATCAATTTCATCCCCTTCCGAGAGATTCTCAGATGATCAGCTGGTAAGCCATTGACAAAAAAGTGTTTAAACTTCTAGACTCTATGATATACTTTGGATGATTATATTATGATCATTAACTGATCTACTTATAGCATGATAGATTATATGTATCTAATGTCCTGTTTGTTGTACATCCCATGTATCTTATTTAGGGGCTAAAAATGGGCTGATTCTTCCTCAGTAGTGCTGCATTCTTCCTTGATACTTGGTAGATCACTCGCTGTCCTGTGCAAACCTATATATTCTTGTTGAAGGACGCTTGCTTATGGCAATTAATCTCATTTCATCTGGCTAGCATTGTTGGTTGGGTCATTTTGGGGGGGGGGGGGGGTCAGTCGGAGTGTTAACAATCTTTATGGAGGAAAGTCAAACCTCATTTTCCTTTGGTTGGCAATTCCAGGCAGATTGAAATTGTATACAGTATTCACGTTATGTTTTGGAATCTACATGGAACAGAGCTAAAGCTTGGTGTGAGCTATATAAGGAGATTCCTTACACTGTGTTTTTCAGTCTATCTAACAACCCATCTAGGTATGCGGGTTGCAGCTTTGTCGCTTAATTAGTCTTCGTTGGAGTGTAATATGTATTTGGATGACTAGTTGTAATAGTTGAAAATAGCCTTGTGACTTATGAAGGGCAAGGCTTCATACATTTTAATTTGCTTGACCTTGCTTTGACAAGACATATGTTGATATGTAGCGTTTTTTGTTTTACTTATTACGATAGTGGAAATTTATGATATGAGATGAAAGTCATCATATTGTGGTTGGGAAAATCTAATATGGCTGAATATTTGCAAATCTTGCATCGAAAATTTGTTTTCCTAATGACCGGAGTGTACTCTTATCTCATTCTGCCATTTTGTTTTTGTTGAGTACACATAGCATATCTCATGAAGTTTAACACTTCAGGCATATTCAAATCAAAGTAGACAATCACCAGAAGTCACCTCAAAAGCTGCACCGCAAGAGGAAGATGTGAATGATAGTGTGAAAATTCTGGCCGAGAAGCTGTCTGCCGCCCTTGCAAATGCCAGTGCAAAGGAGGAATTGGCACAGCAGCATGCCAAAGTTGCAGAGGAAGCTGTCACAGGTGCTTTTACGTTGTTTTCGCACAGTTGCAATCTGTTACCTAATTCATTAGTCTTTGGCCATCTGATGGTGCAGATGAAATTGCTCTGTCACAATGAATTTTATCTCCGTTTTTTCTGTTCTTTTTGGGGGGGGGGGGGGCCTTCGGGGGATCCAATGTTTCAGTACATTTGGTTGCTTGCTTTGTCACTTGGACTTGGCTACAGCTTCTAACATGGGTACGTGTTTAGGCGTCAGACTCAGGTCAGTCAGGTGGGCACAGACTCTGATATCCTTTTCTGAAAGTTTGTGTTTGAACCTGTCAATTTGTTGAGTATCCAATATAGATCTGAGTTGAAATGTAAGAGTCTGATTGACATCACTTGTTGGGGCCTTGGATGGGTTGAATTTTGATGCATGACGAGGTTTCAAGATTTAGGAAACTTGTGGAAGCATTATTAACTTGAATGGTCGCTCCAATCTGAATACTAGGTTGGGAGAAGGCGGAAGAGGAAGTGATCACTCTAAAGCACCAACTTGATGCTGCAACAAAGAAAAACTTGTCACTTGAGGATAGGATTGTCCATCTTGATGGTGCCCTCAAGGAATGCTTAAGGCAGTTGCGCCAAGTAAGGGAAGAGCAAAACCAGAAGATTCGAGAACTCATATTGAAGAAATCACCGGATTCAGAATCGAAAAGTTCTGAGCTCGAAACCCAGCTGGGTGATCTTCGTGCCCAACTCGAATCTGCAAATGTTAAAGCTGAAACTGCTGCCTCTTTGGAATGTGATCTTCACCACAGATTAGAGTCTGCAGAGAAGGAGAATGCATCTCTGCAACTTAAGATTCGCTCCCTATCAGAGGAGTTAGAAATAAGGACTCTCGAGAGGGATTTAAGCACAAAAACAGCGGAAACAGCCAGCAGACAGCATTTGGAGAGTAGAAAGAAGGTAGCTAAGCTTGAAGCTGAATGCCGTAGGTTAAAAAGCATGGCTAGAAAAGCAACTCCAGTCAAGGGTCAGAGATCATTTAATGCCTCCCCATCTCATGTCTGTAAGTCTCCCATGAGAAGTTCTGTGACAGCTTCAGATGATATTGGTCTCATGGATGATTTCCTAGAGATGGAAAGGCTAGCAGCATTGCCCGTGGAGGAAGACACCACCACTGAAAAACTTGGTGGAAATGGTGAAGCCTCATTAAATATTGAGCTTGAAGAGATGAAAAACAGAACAGCTGAACTTGAGAAGAAGATAGAGATGCTCGACGTGGAAAAGGTGGACTTAGGTAACGTGTTAATCAAGCGCCAGGATGAGCTAAAGCTATCAGCAGCTAGCTTGGCACAACGCCAAACTCAGTTTAATGAGTGCCAAAATCAGCTTAAGATATCACAATCACAGCTAAGAGATGCGGATAACAAGCTCGGTGTGTTGCAATCAGAGTTGGACTTGGCAACTGACTTGAGGCAGGCAATTGAGCTAGAGCTAGAGGATGCCAACGTAAGAAAAGAAGAGGCAGAATCCCGGCTCAAAGCTATTGAGGATGAGAGCAAAATTCTGCTTTCTAAGGTGGGTTTGTTTGAGGGTGAGGCTCAAAAGGAGAGGGCGCTATATGTGGAGGCCTCAGCAAAGTGTCGAGCTTTAGAAGAAGAAGTTTCTAAAATGAAATGCGAAGCTGAAACCTGGCAAAGTCAGTCAGCTTCAATGAGTGAGTTGAAGGAAGCACTTGAGCGAGAGCTCCAGAGCACAAATGCAAAGAAAGAAGAAGCAGAATCACAACTTACTGCTGCACAAGCTGAGGTGAAATTCCTTCTTGCTAAGGTTGATACCTTGGAGAATGAGGCTGAAAAAGAGAGGCAGTGGTCGGCAGAGCTTTCTACTAAGTGTAGAAGGTTAGAAGAAGAACTCTCTGGAATGAAACACGAAGCAGGTACCTTGCAAAGTAAATTAACTTCAGCCATTAACTCGAACAAGGCAGTTGAGAGAGAGCTTGAGATGACAAATACAAAGAAAGAAGCCGTGGTATCCCAACTTAAAGCTGCAGAGGCTGAGGCAAAATCACTTCTCGCCAAAGTTGGTTCGTTGGAGCATGAAGTTGAAAAGGAGAGGGCGTTATCTGCTGGTTTTTCATCCAAATGCAAGAAGCTAGAGGATGAACTTTCAAAAATGAAATCTAGTGCTGAATTTCGGCTGGCACCCATCTCAAACGAGGAGCTCAATAATCAACAAGTTAGTTCATACAACTTTGATGAAGTTTCGCATTTTGGGATTGCAGATCTTTGTTTGATGCATTTTTTCCTTCAGTCTGGCAGTTTTAAGTTATTCCCTAGAGTTTGCTACTAGCATATATTCTTTCTGAACTCTGATGAGATGATTTTATCCTTGAAAACCTGTCGGCAGCCCTTCACGAAGTGAACTCCCTCTTAAATTAGATATTAGGGAGGTCTAACATAAGTTGATGTTGAATTGGATCCCAAAATTTGGGCCATTAAATAGTCTGTCTTCTGAGAAGGAGATTTCAGATGTGCATGGCTTTACCTTAACTGGAGAGAGCGTCTTATTCCATCCAACCATCAATTTGAAAAGGACCAAATACCCACTGCCTCGCAATAGAGGAACTAGAGGATAGTGTGGTTTGCTTTAGTCTCAATAATCCAAAATCAAAAAAATCGTCCAAGCATGGCTTTTTTAGCTGACTGGGAAGTGGATAGTACCAATCCCCAACATAGACATCAATATTTCTATGTTCTCCAAATTGCGAGATATAACGCATGCTCTCCGTATCTATAAACAGGATATAAGTGTCATCTCTTGTAACATTTATAATTGCTTCTGATGATTTTTGCAGGAAATGGAGCTAGCTTTAGCAGCCAGCAAACTAGCAGAGTGCCAGAAGACAATTGCATCACTCGGAAAGACACTGAAATCCCTCGCAACCTTTGATGATCTCTTCTTGGACTCGGACAAGCTGCTTGAGGTCTCTGACAAAGAGTCTCAGTTGCCCAAAAATTGTGTGGAATTGACAAACTTGTCCTCGAGTAACACAGTTCTGATGGAATCCCGTGCATTTGCCCTGGAAACCATTAGGGATTCTTCAGATATGAGGGATTCCTGGGAGCCCAAGAAGGATAGTAAACAGGGTTTATCATCCACAATGCTGGACAAGAGCCAGAGGAATGGGTTTGGGAAGTTGTTTCCTCGAAGCAAGAGCGCAATGAGAAGCCGCTGAATTTGTGATGAAGATTGGAAGAGCATTGGAGGGAAGTTTACATGAGGTAGTGTTTATTTTTGTAATTCAACGTTGTGTATTACATTACATGTCATTCTGTGTACAGGGCAATTTCATCAACTTTGGCACTCCCTGAGCCCACGATCTTGATGGGCAGGGCAAGCAGTAAATTTTGAATATAATTCTCCTTATTCACCGTCACTGTTTCTAGTTTGCACTTATTAGTTGTACTGTCAACTCTCATTGTTGGCTTCACCGAGAGAGAGGGAGAGAGTGCTACAAAGTTCAAAATATTCTCTGTAGCACTACCACATTCAGTGTCTGAGTCAAGTGTACAACACTGCAAATAACAAAACAAGCCAATTGAATTTCAAATTACAACTTATCTTTAATTCCTGCAAAGTTTTACCCCTTTTCTGAGACTATTTGCAAAGGACTGTTTGGTGCTCGCTTTCATTTTTAGTAACACCTTAGCATATTATGTGACTATATTTTACTACATTAAAAGGAACTAAGACAAGTTACTATTGAGGACAGTTTTGTAATTTTGAGGATATTTCGGTCATTTTAAGTTAATATTTGCTCTCTTAATGAATAGTTAGATGATGGAGATTTAAGTAACTTTTACATCAAAGATCCATCACATAACATGAGTTACTATTGTAAGTAATAATACAATAAGCCAATGTCGTAAATTTACGTTATTGGTAATACTTCTCAATGGACAATTTTGGATTTACAATGCAAATCTTATTTTCATGACCTTATGAAAAATAAATAAGATACAATTAAACACCCTGAAAATAATAGTCATTACAAGCTAAACAAAATAGACATTTTTAAAAGTGTGAATTTTGGATCAAACTGAGAGATAGCACCAACATTCAAAAACCAGAGTGAGTTCTTTTTTTGGATTAATTGATTATTTTTAGCAGTTAGGACTGGTAAACTCTCATTTTTTTCGGAAGTAATATAGATGCAATTTAAGGTGAACGAATCTAAAGGATGTGAATAAACTAATTTATTATGTATTATTCTTTTCATCTTACTTGCAATAGAACATGTTGAGATTAAGATTGTGTCGTCTACTTAATAGTTGTAGAATTGTAGCCAATCCTTTGTAGTTTTAGTTTTTTTTATTATTCCTATCATACTTTTCCATTTTATTATCCACCTAAACTTACCAACCTACCCTGCACTAATTTGTTATCGGAATTCACTAGCATGTCTTATCAATCTTTAACTTTTACTACTCTCATTTGCATTAAACTCACACTATTCTAACAACTCTTAATTTTATAATTTAAGTTGTGCAATTAATTTGAAAGTTCTCTCCTTTTGGACAATCACAATTTTTAATGAAAAGATTCACAACACTACCAGCAGGTTTTCATATTGATTTATTCATCCAAACTTGTCTGCTGATTTATTCATCCAAACTTACCTATGCACAATGCGTGTGAACTCTCACCTTAGTATATATAAAAATTATTATTCGACGTTAGACTTTTATCTTTAAGATAGGACCTTTTTGTTTTTTTTGTTTGGCCTTGTCTTACAATTTGCACATGCTAAAATTCTAATGTCTTTAAGATAGGACCTTTTTGTTTTTGTCTTTTTTTGGGGGGGCCTTGTCTTACAATGTGCACATATTAAAATCCTAATGGCAAGACGACCCATTCAAAACCTATTCTTCTGTACATTCTTGGCGCCTTTTAACCCTATGTCCATACTGTGACTGTCGCTTTTTTATAAAAAAAAATAAAAAAAAAATCTTGCCCATGAAACAGGAAGACATATTGAAACCCTCAAAATCCACTCGAAACATAGTACTCACAACTTACCCAAGTGGTGTTCCTTATATCGTACACCCACCCATACTGGACAGAAGTGACGGTTTGCCAGAAGATCAACAGCTGCATATTACATTTCGAGTCCTCGATCCATCCACCAGATTTTGAGGGGTCACAAAGAGAGAATGGGAATCGAAACCCGGACAGATAGTTGGGATACAAAAGTGGATTATTAGGCGGCATTCATTTCTTCTTTTTAGTTCTTTTAATCAAACGGGAAGATATTCAACTATTCAGACACAATTTGATGTACTAAAACATCACAAAACTCACATATCAGTTGCTGCTATATTGATAAAACAGGGTAACAGATAAATAACGGTAGTTATTACATGCAAACATACTGTATCTCTCCCAGTTCCATGACTTGAATAACACTGAAACAGATGCTCAGCATGCTACCCAAGTTTTGTCTAAATTAAATACAGCATCAGTTGCAACTTCCAGCTAGGCAAGATATGATATGTTGCGACTGTTAACAGGAAGTTCAACTTCAGAAGGCATATGAAGTTCTTTTCATCATTTTCAGAAACTCGTCAGTACTGACTTCTCCATCACCTGTTTAGTTTAAACACTGTTAGAATTGTAAATTGCAAATTTAAAAAATTGAATCGAGGGCGTAAGCACCATCCTTCAACAAACATCACTTCAAGAAGCTGGCAACTTCTCGAATTCACCAATAAAAAAGCATGAAAAATAGCCAATCAACGTAATCTTGACCTCATTCCACAATTCAGGAATAGAGAGAAATGCTCTAAGCTGACTGCCGAGTTACCAAAACTCATCCAACAGATCACCCCCTTTTAAATGAAAATCTTGTATAACATGCGTGTAACAAAATCGAAGTATATCAACAGGAATATCAACTTACGGTCCCGGTCTGCTTCTTCAATCATCTCTTGAATTTCTCTGTCAGTGAAGTTCTCGCCCAATTCCTTTGCAATACGTTGAATATCCTGAGCGGATATCTTTCCCTGAAATAAACCGAGGTTAGTAACGCACTACTGCAAGTAAACATTGCTTCTACAACTGCAGAGCTTTACATTGTTATCTTGATCAATTATACGAAATGCCTTCATAAGCTCTTCCTTGGTGTCCCTTTCTCCGATTTTGGCAGTCATCATGTGGCAAAATTCATCAAAATCAATCGCACCACTTCCATCTTTGTCCACATCAGCAATCATTTGATTAATTTGCTGTAATGATAGAACATGCCAGCATTTTAGTTTTACAAGGAAAAGAAATGACATCTTGATATTTTGCAGCCAAATAGGCTTAGAGTAGAGTAACACAAAGTACTGAAGATTAGGTCTTGGCAGCAACTAGTACACCAAATCATTAGCAGCAAAATCACAGTTGGTTGCAGATGCGACTAAACCTAAACAATCGGGATTTGCAGCAAGCAGTATATGAACTCAGGTCCCAGCTTCAGGACTTTGCTCATATCAAAATCACATATTTGAATGTCAGCCAAAGAAATAATAACCAGTATTCTGTGTCATCACTATGTTAGTACGTTTTTAAAAAAGAATGCAATAAAAAGCATATCCAGAAGAATTTACAAGAACAGAAACTCCGTTGACACTTACCTCTTCAGTCATCTCAAAACCCAAAGCCCTGCAATAAGACATTTTCAGGTCAAATGATTTGGCAACAGGACATTTGAATGCTTACACTCAAACAACGAAGAAATACCTCATAGCAACATTCAACTCCTTAGCATCGATAGTTCCTAACACATCAAAATGGAAAATCAGATGAGAAGAGAAAGAAGCTTATTGATATAAAATTCTCACCCCATAAGCACATTTAATACCTGAGCCATCTGTGTCGAATAGTTCAAAAGCTTCCCTTATCTCTTGTTTCTTCTGCTGAGTCAAAGCCAGATGACGTCCTCGTGGCTTCTCTTTCCTTGCTGACCTAACACTTGACTGAACGATATTTTTTGCCAAAATAAGGGCAAACAAAGTTAAGAAACTTACGGAACAAAAAAATTACACAACCAGCACCAAAACCATATCATTATATGATCAAGAATTCTACTGCTAACAGAAGGACATAAGTCAAGACAAAGGCAGATGTCAATTGATTGATTGAGGTCTGCAATAGCTAACAACAACTATTTGTACCCTAGCAGCACCATGGAAAGTATTTTATTTGATGAAAACTATCAATGGCAATTTATATGCAAAAGTAACACTGTGCAGAAAATCACTCTCAGCTGTTTAAATTAAACACAAAGATAAAAAGTGCCAATTCCAATAACATAGGTCTCAGAAACAGCAGCAAAAACCTGCAAAAAATAGAGGCTAAATGGTGAAAGCCTACTCTGTTCCTCAAGCCACCACATCAAAGTCTCATTCGCCAACTTTTGGAAGCTTAAGTAATTGTTTTGCGTAGTTCTTTTTCGTAACTTCAAATAATATTAGATAAGGGCAAAATGCAAGTACAATGATGTAGGGTGGATGACAGAAGGGAAATCACCATTGGTACTATAACCATATCAAAAACAGAAAAGTTTAGATATTTGGAGATGATCACACAAGGTAAGGGTGATGTTGATGATCACGTTACCACCACATAGGGGCAGGGTAGCAGAAATGGAACAAAGCTTCTCAAAGGTCCCTACTAAGTAAAGGGGAAGATGTTATGCATGGCTGTCCAACCAAAGGCTAGGTCAACCATTTCAGGGAAAGGGCAAAGATGACAGCGTCAAACATGGAAATGGTCCACTGGATGGAGAATCATGCAAGTCGGATAAGGAGTGAAGTAATGCTTAGACGATCTGGCCACGAAACTAAGGTGCTTAAACAATCTCCACTTAGCACTTAGCATCGTGCTTCTAACAGGAACATGGCTGAAGCGCAAGGATAAGGTGCATGCATCATGGATGCAAGGCCCATATATTTTTTTATTTTTGCCCCCTAAATGGTTAATACTTAATAATTGATGTTTTGTACCTTTAACAATCTAAGTTTTGCTTGTAAAAAATTGTTGCATATTATTCAGCAACAAGATTGGAGGAAAAAAGAAACATAGGACCAAGTAAGCAGTCTGATGAAATTGTCTTATTGGGCTGGTCTATATATAGTTCAGCTATTGACTGCCTTCCATGTGGTTCACGAATTTAGAGTTTTAAGTAAATTTCGATCTTCCTGATGAAACAGAGTATAATTGAGGCTTTGCAATTGTTTTAGCGATTTGATCGAAATTGCATCGATTGTCATGGTTAAATATCAAGTTGACAGTTGAGATTGTCTTGCATACCATCATAATGCCTGTTTTTGAACATTTTGGTGCCACACTTGAAAATCAATATGCTGGTCAATGACCATTCCACACATTGAAGATGTTCAGGTGATATCTAAAACAACCTAGAATATTTCAGAGGTATAGTGGTGGAAACCTCTTGGCGCTCACAAAATGAAAGTTAACATACACGATGCTTGGCGTTTTGTCCAAATCCAAGTAGTTGTCAAACAGATATTGCTCCAAAATACCCCTTAAGATGTTCTATGACATGTTAGGACCGTGCCAAACAGTTCAGAGAGTTGTCTGTTGGCATTTTAGAATCACGATTAAATTTGCACAGTGAAGCTAATGAAGCCATGAACTCATGAAATGGTTTAGAAGATGTTCTGAACATCTCAAGAATGTTTAAAATGTAGAGTGGTAAGACCTATAAACTTACTCTATAAGATTCAAGATGCACTAAGGCACAAAAAGTACCCAAAAGTTAGGGCACAAAGTGCAAGGAAAATAAATATGACAAATGTGAGGCCCATAAATTTGCCAAAAGATTGGATTGATAATCCATGGTTTTAATACTCCGAACTTTTCTTTTACATAAATTGTCATGATCCCATTTAATAGAGAATTGCAAAATTGAAAGAGGAAAAAAAAAGCACATAAACAACTTAAATTTTATAAAATCAACTTCTAGGGTTGGGTCCAAAACTCGCTCCAACATAGAATTCAGGACTTAAGAATTTAAAATAATTGGAATCTCTAATTCTAGTTAAACTTGAAGAAATGTCATTGCAATAGTTTTCAGAATGTTTCCTCGAAATTGCATCAAACTGTTTTGGATATGTATCAAACTTGAATGAAATTTAGAGCTTTGACTATTTACTATTCATATCTCCCCTAGTTGCTGAAGATGTCAATGAGGCCCAGGAGCCATACACCTTGTACGTTGGCTTAAGGCAAGTGACTTCATGAGTCTCAGAAATCGTATCAACTCAGGAAACTGAAGTGACAAAGTTTGCACCCCCTACCTCAGTAAGCCTGGACGTCCCAACCTAAAGTTAGATTTTAACAGTATGCTTAGTATGAATTTGTAGCAAGTATTAAGTTTGCTAGCCCAGTTCCTATGCTCCTTTCTCCCTAGACTGTTTATCAATTGTCAATTTGCTTCATGTTGTGTCTGTGGACATGTTTTCACATTGATTGCTTCTAGCAATAGCCCATCTGTCCTTAGTACTAATCCAATATTCATTTCTCTTCTCATCAAAATATCCTCTTTTCTACCTCATTGTTCGAAAATGTTGTAACCACCTACAATCTTTAAAACCCAATTTTACTGCATCTGTCAGAACTCAAAAACAATCTCTGCTAACATGGAAAGGTTTTTTTACATCTAGATCTGGGGAACATGGAAAGGTTTTTTTACATCTAGATCTGCCCCAAACCTTCATGTCAAGGGATCAAGGTTAGTGGTGGCGTTCTCCTCCCACTTAAGAGAAAAGTCATGGAAGTTCTTTCCTTAGCGTAACAAGCGTGATTTATCACATCACTACACAGCGATTCCTTTAGTTTTCACCAACTACGTTCCAAAACGCAGAACGCCCATTAAAGCTTACACAACCACAGCCTCAGTCATCCCCCAAAAATGGATCTCAAGCATGTCCTAACTTATCTGGGCATTTCCTCCAATTATACTCAAATTCGAGCCTAACCTGGTACACTAAGAGCAAAGAACCGATCCAAGCAAATGATTTCTTCAATCCCATTATCCCACCTTCTAAAGATTCAATTTTGTCATCTTTCAGCTAACAAGAATTGCGCGCATATTCGCAACACCAAATTGAACAGCTAGGCTTTGAATTCCCGAGCAGAATAACATAAAATAGTGATCAGACAAAGTACCAAACATAGTGATCAGAAAATATAACCAAAGACAGATAATCCAACACTGATTTCTGTAAAATAACAAACGAAAAAGAAAACACTCACCATTGTTAATTCAGATTAGGGATCTCGCGGCTTAGGTAGAAGAAATGGTGGCCGCCCGCGTTTAAGCGATTTGAAAGCCAAAAAGACTGGGGGTTTCGATTTCTACGCAGTGATTCAAATTGAATTTGAATGTTTTTGCAAGATCAACCACATCAACACTTCCCAGCACCAAATTTTATCACCAGGCGAAACCCACTCGAGAGAGAGAGAGAGAGAGAGGGAGAGAGATTCTTGAGCTAACGGAAACGATAAGTGCTCCAATATCTATTATATATGTACTTTTTGAGGGTGTACTTGTTATATTAGTATGAATTTGTGTTATGTGCGGAGTATTTAAATTTAAGATTTTTTTAAAATAAATTAAAATTTTAAAAATTAATGACAAAGATTTTTATGGTTGTATATGTGTAAAAATTAATATTATATACTAATCAGTATTTATCAAATTTGTCCTTATAGGAAGTTAGACGCCTATTATGTTTTAATTTAAGTTTGTTAAAATTAAATTTTTACTTAACATTGAATAATATATTTCTTTATATTGAATTCAGATTATAAACACCAGATAGAAAATCAATATTTATCAAATTTGTCTTTTAAAAAAAAAAATGAAATACATTAATTTTTGAAATTTGATTAAATGTAGAATATGCGAGCTCATTTCAACACCAAAATATGTAAAATTTTGATGCTCATTTCAACAACAAAACATATAAAATATTGTTGCTCATTTAAACAACATATACCATTAGTGATTGTGATTTGGAATAACACAATCTAAATTTCTATTATAAGTAAACTTCCCTTACATAGCTACTACAATGTTGAGAAAGGAAATTAAAATATACCACATAGCCATTTCTCGATGCCTAATAAAATAAACCCGTGCTTTTGCACGGTGCCTAATAAAATAAACCTTTAAAAAGTATTATTAAAAAGATAAGTCGACCATCATTTGAATAGATTTAGGATTTTTATGATTTTTTACCTCTATAATAACAGTCCTGTAGCGTGCCATAAACATAATCGGAAATCAGAATTAGAACTTCCGAACAAATAACTAAATGATGAACAATAAAGCAACAAATGACAATTAATAATTTAATATCTCTAATCAATTAAACAAAAAAGATATTCAGAGAGTTAGAGAGAGAAATTACGTTTTAAGTGTATCCTTTAGATCAGAAGTAGCATGATTGGCCTCCTGGAGACTCGGCACCGGTCCAAACACCACCCTCGGATTTCCTGCGTTGATCCGGTCCACGATCAAACCGTCATCCACATCGTCGACGAAATTCCAATCGTCGACGTCCCAAGCCGTCGTCTGAATTGTCAGTTCCACCGTCAAACCACCTGCCTACTCCAAGGAAGATGTCACCACGCCGGCCGAAGCCGGTCGAACCGCCTTCAACACCAAACTCGCCGGAAAATCAGGGGGATGAGAGTTAAATGGGAAAATTCAGATTAGAGATTGTACCTAAAGAGGAAGAAAATAGTGACAATTCTCTCTATTTCTCATCTTCGCCTTCTCTCTCATCCATCTGTCTCTCTCTTCCCCCCCCCCCCCC
>JACYFF010031955.1:14744520-14785740 GCA_017589665.1 Selenicereus undatus
AAGACAAATATGTGCTTGAAAAATATATATGCGTGTGACATTAGGAGCCCTAAAACACGTAATAAATTGCATATATGTGTAGTTGCGAGATGCAAGTCTTACAAGTATTGCTACATATTTTGCACTTATGACAGATCAAAATGCATAATCAAAGTACCGCTGTAATAGTGATCTATGATGAAGGAAAAGCCGAAATTAAGTAAAATAGAAAATTAATAGGAAAGCAAAACTCTATTCTTACGAACAAAAATTATACTAAAAATTTACCAACACATTATGATCAGTCTATTTTAATTTTCTGCATTACAATCCCTCTATTTCTATAGTACTATTTTTCATGAATTACACCATATTATGTTAGTAAAAATTCAATATCTATTCTATTCACATTTTGTAAGCGAGCATGGGAAACCACCACATTTTTTACAATTTTTTGTAACCTTTTTATGTCACAATTTACCGAAAACTCTTTCATAATATTCATGTCTTTTGATTTTGATGGAACTTTAACGTTTAGGCGAGTTTTCATTTCAACCATATTTATATTGAATTAGAGGATCCCTTTTTTTATTAAAAAAAAAATTGCTGATAAATTACTGGTGTAACAATAATGTTGGCTTAGAGCTTTCTTGCCCTTCTACACAATTTTTGTATCATACTCCTATGAATACGTACTTCCACAATACATATAATAAACACACACATATTGAAACTTTTATATATGATAAATATACGGCACAAAACAGTACTATGTGGCTTATGGCAGTATATTTTCTCATAAACATGATGGAGACTGCCTCGTAGTTAATATAGGACAAGAAAAAAAGCAGGTAAAGAAAGATCTCTAAACATCAACTATGCTCACTTTACCATCTGCATTATATTAAATGTTTTGAGTATTTGAAATGCACCCGCACAATCACTCAAATCTCAATATATCCCTGAGATGCAGTAGTCTGTAAGAGTTTAAGATTACAAATCTCTACAATCAAATAATGGAGCAATATCGACTTGCAGAATGCCTTGGTGAAGAAAGCTTAGCTGAGCAGATCATAGTAAACCTTTGGCTTCCTGTAGTTCCAAGCATACAAAGCCTGAAACAGAGAGGCACAGTTAGCAAACATCCATATGTTGGGGAAATACTACTGCATTAATATGTTCCATCTTCCTAGCAAAAATAAAGAGCAGTTTCTGGGACAGAGAAAACAAAAACCTCAAAAATCTGGAAAGATTTATGAAAAAAGTTCAATCTGGTAAAAGCCTATACAGACATATAACTTCAAACCCGAAAGTCCTGCTTAGCCTGGCTGTAGTAGTTACCCAATATAAACGACCTAAAATTACTCAGTTGTACCTGAAATAAGGTAGTCTAATTCTAACCCCAACAGGAATGGACTTGCCCTAAAGTAACTGCACTTGGAACCGATTCTATTCAAATTGTCAACTGAACTAAATCGAAATTGACTGCACCCGAACCCTTCCTGGACAACCAATTCAACCAGATCCAAGAGAAAGACCCTAGCAGCAACATGTATAACAAGTGATGCATGCAGAGACTTAAAATTCCTAACACCCATTGGACGAATTCGCTGATCAAGTCCGAGTTTATTTTCCTTCCCCATTTGGTTTGGACTTTTTGCCCCATACAGAAGTATTGGGACATCAATATATCACCACCACATTAGAAACATTAACATATGATTGAAACTGGCATCAAAGTTGGAGAACCTTAGTCCATTGAACTATTGTTTATTAAAAACTTCATTCAACACAAAAACGTACCTGGACTGCATAAGCTATGTGTAACAATGTTGCTTCA
Source organism: Selenicereus undatus (assembly GCA_017589665.1). NCBI lineage: Eukaryota > Viridiplantae > Streptophyta > Magnoliopsida > Caryophyllales > Cactaceae > Selenicereus > Selenicereus undatus. The sequence goes on from JACYFF010031955.1 coordinate 14,746,340, forward strand.
GCCCATGGTCTCCCAATGAATTGCAGCCCGATAGGCAACCCTGATTTATCGTATCCAATCTACAATGGCGGTTGATATCAGTCAGAAAGGAATGATCAGGATAGAAATTTACGCTTAGGAAACAGTTTTGTGCATTTTAAAGTAGATGTCTCACTGGCACAGTTACTGCAGGTAAACCAAGGAAATTTCCTGCTATCTGATACCGAACAAGTGCAGCTGACAAGGAAAGAAAGAATGTTTATGCTTCATTTTCCCCGGGAAAAATAATAAAATAAAAATAAGGGGTACAACATCATGTCAATATATGCCACCAGTTATGACAGAAGAAAAATCATTGTTGAAGGGATACCTCCATTTATGTAATCGAGTTCACCAGTCTTCAGAGCATCATCCTTGATAGGGTATGCAGTCACTCTGGCATATAGTTGGACAGGGTACTATAAGTCTATAATTATTGACATGCGCACTAGCTTTTGCTTGGCTTGCACCATATTGGGTATTCATTGATTGCATTGCATAATGCATACAGCTCTGGCACCTTCAGGGATGGAAGTCCCTGAGTGAACATCAGTAAGACAGCGGAGCAAGAGCAGAAAATTTACCCTGTTGTGGGAGTTACAATAACATCTGCCATGGAAAAGATTTTCCTATGGAATTGCATTTGTCGGCGCCTGCAATAAAGGAGTAAAAATATTGCATCAATTTATTGATCTATCACCCAGGCTAAACAATCAAGGAATAAACTGGAATATATTCCCACTGAACCCCAAAGGTTGTAGAACACAAGAATAGTTAGTATATGGTTTACAACATGTCACAAACAGGAGAGAGCTAGCATTAGCTCCGTCATCGACTGAAAATCCTCTGGACAACAATACAACCGCCACCAAGTGTTCATTACTGCTAAACCAAAGTCCACGAGGATTCAAATGTAGGTAGCCTTACCCGTGCAAATAGTAGGTTGTTCATGAGACAACCATAAGCTGGAAATAAGTTTCGCAGATCTATACATTTGGAAGATGTTCTAAATAACAATAACTTACGTTAAGGGTATTTGTAGAGCCCAAGTGGGCCCTATTTTGTTCAGATTCAAAAGAACTATCTAAGTATCCAAAATGGGTACGTGCAATGAACAGTCAAGGTAAACAAAGCACAGGGAAAAATGAAAAGTCAAGGTAATATAGTAGAAGATAACAGCCATGGTCAAGTCTGGGAAAAGGGGCGACGAATGCATGCAACCTTAAAACGATATGGAGAATATATGAAACTAATGACTCCGTGGCAACATAGGAAATCATGCACTTATACCAGCAGACTATATTTTCGTCAAGGTACTTCTCAGATATGATTTTGTTGCAGCATCATGCTGCAAAATAAATTGTAAAAAAACATGCTTTTCCGGGTATCATCAGTTCATCACGATAGGCACAAAGAGGTGACCAAGAAAAAACATTTATTCTTTCTGTCTGTTATAGGAACAGAGAATCAAATCATTTGTGCAATATTTTTGAAATCATGCAAACCAAGGCCTAACACTTTGCATCACCTGATTCTCTGTGCTTTAATATACTCCATGGCATTGAAGGCACCGTATATAGACAGCGCTACTCTTACATCCCATCCAAGTTCCGCAAAACTCCTACCATAATAAAAGCTTGTCAGCTAAGCATCTCGAGCAGTGAAGGACTTGCTAAGGCATATGTAGAAATGACATACAGTTTCTGTTGAAAGTGATGTAGAGCAGCAGTACACTCAGATCCTATTGTTATATAATGTGCCAAGCGCATTGTTTCAATCTCCGGTATTGTCACATCTAAAGTCTTGGAAAAGGGAAGCAGCAGAACATTAGCAAGTGATCATCACATTTAACATAAGCAATTATGCTGAATTCTCTCTCCTAATTTGATGGCGGCATCATCGCTAACAGAAATACCAATAGCAAGTCACTGTCAAAAGTATCCAATCTATGTCACTCAACTTCATTTTATATTGAATATCATGTAAACTTGACACACTTCATATGGATTTTTTTAAAAAAACAAAAAATCCTCAGAAGATGAGTTAGTCCAACACCAGGAATGCTCACGATACACTTGCAGCATAATATGCATAAGTAAGCAACGCAGTAAGATACCCTATGAAGTATCAAGCAAGAAGTTCCGTTATCCTGTATAAAAATATGCCTATCCTGTATAACAGTGCGTCAGGTAATATATACACTTACCTTCCATCCATAACACTTCTGAAGCTTATCAAGAGCATTTGAACAGCAAAGTTTGATGTCAGCACTGCAGTCATCGAACCACTGCAGGCAGCAGACACATCAAGGAAGGTAAGAAAGCACAATGCAGAAATGGATAACCAGAAAGGGGGACAAATTTATGACGTAATTTGACAATAACATCTGTCATATGCATACCATATAATATCAGACAAGAGTTACAAACCTTTCCATACTTGGCCAATGTGATATCACTGGAAAGCATGCTTGGTTTCAGCAGAGGCAAATTAACTTTAGGCTGAACAGTAATGGAAAACACGCACAGAGTGAGCAGACAGTCCATAATATCAGCTCTTGGATAGATAAAGATAACAAACTCCCTCCCCACCCCCCTGCCCGAAAAAAAAAGAAAGAATAAACTCCAGTCTCTTTCATCCATGCAATGAAACTGGGTGTACAACTTTTAAGCTGGTAACAAACCAGGATAATAATTAGTTAAGATAGAGATGGAACACGTAAATATGCATTCTTTGAGGGAGTGGGACCAAAAATAGCTAGTACAGGCTTGTAGGTAAACATGTTTCATGTAAAAGCTATTAAAGATCAGAAAGCTATTGGAAACTAAATAGCTCTCCCACAGTTAAATGGATGTCAAAGAAGCATTAGTTCATAGTTGATTGATCTATCTTGCTCTAATGAACTGAAAATGTACTAGGGGGGAAAACATTGAAGGACGTAGAGTTAGCATTCCAACTATCATCGCAGGAGCATACATAGAAGCACTCCAATTCTTCTGAAGCATGCCATGTAATCACTGGAAATAGACAACATATAGGACAAGAGAACCAGTCTTATAATCTATTTCATGCGATCAGAACTTGCTTTCTGCAAAGTGAGCGCACAACAATATGATGGCACAGCCAACCGTCATCAATTGCTCAATGACTAGACACATATATGCAACTTGTACTTTTTTCACACATTCAACCTCGTCCACAACAAACTAGAGGGTATTTTATGCAAGTAAAATAAACTACATATGCAACTTGTACTATTTTTACACATTCAACCTTGTACACAACAACCTAAAGATACTTTGTGCAAGGAAATAGTCTGTGTCACTGTCACATATCTCTTTTATCTGGCAAGAATTTTATGAGCCTTAGTACGTTACCACTGAAATTGTAGGTTGGTCATAAGGGAGTTGGCCACTGATAGCTGCATAACTGTAAAGAGTAGCCACAATTAGCTATACAGCCAATATACATAAAAAGGGAATAATTGTATGTGGACTCAGCCAGGACTTGTAGGGTGCTCACGTTATGAGAGAATCTTCAACAGTGCCAGATAAAATCCCTACCATCCCAACTGTCCAGTTCAGGGGAAGTACACTGCAAATAATGATAAATGGCTTGGTTCAGATCTGAATTTGCAAGCCAAAATAGCATGTTAATGCCCATGTATATTGTGAGAAAGACTCTCCGAAGAAATGCTCACCCACTATGAGGTACACGCCCAAAAGTTGGCTTGAAACCAACAACACCACAAAGAGCTGCAGGCAAACGAACAGACCCTGCATAGACCGCCATGGGGTATTAAAACAAGCAAAATGCTAAATGTCTTAACACAAGGGACATCTTATGTGTATTGTCTCATCTTAAAAACCATGTGATCATGTATCAAATTTTAAAAAAAAATCATATGATTGAACGATGGAAGTGTGTTATCACTTACAAATTGTGTAAAATAACCATTTTATTCATAATTTTTCACATCTATAAAATTAGACATGAAATACATCTTCACGGATAAGGTTGATCCAATTTGGGTGTCATTTGCACCCATCAGCGTAGCCGCATATACTAAAAGTTCACAATTGATAATTAATTATGACTATTAAAATTTGGTGATTTTAAGTCATATAATATTTTAATTCAGGCTAAAGCAAGACACTTTGCCATAAGATATTTATCCTTCCGAATTAAATAATTATTGTGGAAGGTGGAAAAGAGAAATTAAGCACAAAGACACAAGTGTAAATATTTCCACATTCATAAGGAAAAACACAGAAAAACTAGATATCTTCTATAGAGCTCTGTCTTCAAGTTTTCAAGGTCTCCAGAGTAAATAAATTGTCTTGTCAGTAACAAATAGAAGGGAGGTACTCTGGCAACTTGGGAGTCAAGGATTTTGACATGCCTACAGACAAGAGGCACTTCATAAAGTTCCAGAGAAGAATGGACCATCATGAACAAACAGGATGAAATCCCACCAGCGCAGTTGCCTCAGGGCTTGTAATGGAAAAAACCACAATTCACAGAGAAAAATGCCCCCGTGCTGTTGGCCTTCCACAGACGACATACTTTTAGCTACCCACCAAAAGCAAACTTGGGGGGGGGGGGGGGAACCCTCCACCAAACAGGTGGTAATATGCTGGGCAATGAAATAATTTCCCCAACTAAATTGTATCTTTTCATCAGCACAAAGGTGACGTGAGAAATTGACTAGTGACACACTTGTATAACAAGAGGGAAATCACCATCGTAAATCACAGATAGAAAGTGAGAAAATTCTTCTGTGATGAAGGGGTAAAATTTGGAAACTACAGCATAGCATATCATGTTATCATATATATAGCACATCGTCACATGAACATACCAGCAGAAGGAAAACCATCACGTGAATGAGTACAGACAGAAACTTTCCTACATCGATGATGATAGATGGAATTGCCTATCGTAACAACACCCCCCCCCAAAAAAACCGAGAATATAGAGTACTATAATATGTCCAATCTCGTCACCCAAAACCATATGCCTCTTCATTCACTAACAACAAAAGGCATTTGCACAAACATGTTGTATGAAAGAGCTCATTATAAATCCATTTGAAAGAGAGAGAAGCAAAAATAAGTTACCGCCTCCATCAACGCCAAGCGACACAGGACATAATCCTGCACATACCACCGCAGCAGATCCACTAGAAGAACCACCGCATACCCGACCGGCATTGTAAGGATTTCGAGTGGCCCTATAAAATAACATGAAAAAGCAATGAAATGGAATTAGCCCTGAACGTATGAACAAGTATTCTGTTGAGAAAACGCTAAAATTACTCTCCAAACATTGAGGTGAATAGTCATATAAAGTAAGTTTAGATGAAAATAGACGGAGAAGAAGGATATTTTTACCCATAGTGAGGATTTATTCCACTAGTTCCAGCACCTAGCTCATGCATGTTGGTTTTTCCAACAAGCAGAGCACCACAAGATCTCAGACGCTTAACACAGCAAGCATCATCTCTGCAGGGTCTCAACCGGTGCAACCATTTTGTACCTCCTGAAACAAGTCAGAGATAAAACAAGGTAGTCATCTGTGAATCAAACAACAGAAACATAAGCCTTGAATTTACAATTGAAAATTTTATGCTATGGAGACTTTATAACCTGTTGTTGGATAAGGGGTGCAGTCTATTTCATCCTTAATAGCAATTGGCACTCCATCCAGAACCGAAAGTGGTTCTCCTGCAGGATATCATGAGCAAACTGGGTCAGTCCATGGCCAACTGAAAAGACTGCAGATATAGGCTTAGTCATAAATCAGTTGACCAATCTGCCATTAGGCAGACCTGAACTTAGAATAAGCACAAGCAGCTACACCTGCAAAATGGAATGTTAGGATTGGGCTGAGATCAGTCTGCAAAAATGTTTTTATGCCATGTTGAAGTTAGATTAGTTCAAGCCAAGTGACTTCGGGATCAGGAAACTTTCAGGTCCACATTGCTTCTGTAAAGGTTCGGTATGAGCACATAGATAGATATCAGATTAAGAATATAGCAGCATTAGTTTATGTCTAGTAATGTCAGTGGAACTCTATTTGATAATATATCACTAAATGCCACAAGGTCCGGTTTGGTTTTTAGGCACGTTCAATTTTGGGTTCAGGCAGAAATGGTCTAACTTATTTGGGCTAACACTGGGTTGGATTCTGGACTTTCAAGTCTATTCATTTTGTAAATGTGTGTTTTGCCAAGTAACAGTGCTATCAACAAATTCTCATAAAGTCACAAAACAGAACTGATGAAGAACATTACATTAGGCCCTCATCATAGCATTAACATATTAGGGAAAAGGAACTTCATAAAACATATCCTAGGAATGATATCAAAACAATGAACTTCTAAAACATCGGATAACTAATATTTTGATGTGTAGCACACCTAACGGAAGAAAAAGAATGGAAACAGGTCCATATGCCCATGAAGCAACAAAAGAGAGCTTGTTTTCAGGTTTCTAAGATAAGGTAGAACAAAGAGTCCATTTCCAAGAGAGCTGAAAAGTCATCATGAGAACTTCATACATCTGAATTACAAATGGACTTAACAAATCACATAGCTATCCGCTTTCAAGGGAAAAAAAATAATTGCCGAACTATCCTCTGCTTATTTGTCGTAACGTTCCATTTCAATCATTGCTTTTTTAATCAAGGGTTAGAAAAAAACGCCCTGGGTAGGGCTATGCAAATTTAACCACTCATTGCCCTTTCCTAGGAACCTCATGAGAGTGACAGGGGGAATAATAGTGTGGGTACTAACATGTACAGAAAGCATGCGGTCAGAACAGATGCTAACATAAACATGGTTGCCAACACATTCAACTGTGAAAATTTTCGATTAGAAAAGTGGAACTCTTTGATTACAATTGGGAAGATTCGAGTCAATAGAATCTAGTATATTGCACCTCTTTTATAGCGAAGAGTAGACTCAGCAGCTTGCCTCACAATATCACTGGCATCATAACTAATAAAGAATGACATGTTGGATTCAGGACTGCAAGATCTTTCAACAGCTCTGATGAATCGCTCTGCCACCTGCAGATAAACTGAACAGTGCTGAAGTGATGTACTCATAGGACATATTCCCGAAAATTTGAAAGGGCTGAGGGCCTTATTTGCATAAGCACAAAAACACCAGAAAAGTAAGGGGGAAAATTAAGGTTTTGTACTCAATAGAGAAAGCGCAAATCTATGATCAGGAATTGACGTGTTTTCCCACATGAGCTGGGCTCAGAGAAGAACATGCATCAGCTTCCATTATTCAAAGCTTGCAGTCATGCAAGTGAAGGAAATCCTAGATGAGAAAAGTATACCATGCTTGGAGTGAGAGCTCCAGATGTATAGGCTCTTGCATAATCCATTATTGTCCAACGGCAGAAACTTGGTTTTGCCTCATCTGAAGCAATTCCAGAAGAAAAAAACAGACACTCCAATGCCTCTTGCACTAGTTCACGTGGACTCCCGCTAGATTCTATGCATTTGACTTCTTGTTCTGGAGTCTCTGAAGCAGTTAATTCCATATATGAAAGAGAACAGATAAAAGAAGTTGCATCTAACCAATCCTCATATACTTATTTTGCTGACCGACCTAAGCAATACAATATTAGAAACAAGAACAATGAACACCCCAGAGAAAAGAATCCAGCAAAATAGTTGCTATTCAGCAGAATAAAATAATGGCTCTTGTGGTGCAAAAGTAGAATTTTACCGTCAAAATTGTTTCCAATGTGAGACGGAAACTGAGACTACTCAATCATAGAATATTCAAGAAGAAGATTGTACCTTCAGGGGTTTGTAATGGAGAATACAAAGGTGACTCCTCCAACTCAGCAAATGAAACAAGCTGCAGAATCTCAAATTAGCGATTGTCGACGACACACTTCTAACTTTCTCATACAAAATGAAGTGGGAGCAATGCGTGGCCTATTTGGTGTTCCCAATTTCCTTCCCCCCCCCCCCCCCCCAAAAAAAAACCCCTTTTTGTCCCTCTTCCAGTGGGTTAGGGAGGGGATTGCATTTCCAAGTGTTGGATAGTCTAGGTCACTATTAAAGTTTACAGTTCAGGCCAATATTTCCATGTTCTATGTGGTTACAAATGCAGTAGTAGAATTCAGAAAACCCTTTACCATGCAAATAATACATTCACCTTTTCCATTGGCTAGAGTATATAACAGTAGTATCAAATAAGACCCAGCTACGATCCAGGTACCTTATGAATCAAGTTGTCTTTCTTGAGAAAGTACAAGAGAATCACTCCAAAAATCTTGGATCTCAGAATCCAAGCAAAAAGTTTGACCAAAAATCCAGCCATACGAGGAGCTGAGGCAAAACAATTAGATAAAAATCAGGTTCCATCTCTATCCATCATTCCCAACTTTGAATTAATCCAAAATATGAACAGAATATCACTGAGTAAGCGGGCTATAGAAGAACCAAACCCATGCATCAAAAGGAGAAAAGGGAACTTAGAAAGACCCAAACTCCCATAGAAGACCTTTAGCTTACAAGTAATCCACAACATCAAAACGTAGGAATCAAGTTTTTTTTTTTTTTTGGTGGGTTGCCCGGGGGGTGGGGATGTCAAACTTCCAACTACATAAGCTGCTGCTATACATGGCTAGTTGCATAACCCCCACAAAATCAATATAACCAACACAAATTAATGTTGACAACATCACAAACACTCTTTGACATCATTAAGGAAATCGCTAACCGACAAACTACAAGCTCGCCATGATCAAAACTGCAATCAACCAATAAAAACAAAACTAGAAAGAACCAGATGCAATAGACCAATTATCAAACACCTGTTGTGCATCATAAAAAAAAAAAAAAAGGAACAAACCTTTAACAAGGGGACTGAGATAAGCCTCATCACTATCAGGGCCTAGATTGACTTCATCAGCAGGCTTGTAAACCACACCCTCACTCCTGAAAAACCCCATTTCTTTACTGCCCACTTCAGAATACGAGACAGAGGAGCTTCAGAGAGCGAGTTTATCCCCCAACAAGCACACGATTGCAATGGCCCCATATATAAAGGGAGAGCCTGGGGTAGTGGAAAAGTGTTGAATGGTCAAATTGATGGTTGATAGCGACAGAAAAAAGGTCATATGCTGGAGGTAGGTGTGAGAAATCCATGGGGAAGTACTGTGATGGAGTGGGTGAGTGAGTAGGCGTATGGAGGTTTTATGGAAGGAAATGAAATCGCTATAGACCGAGGGAGAGAGAGATATACCGGTATGGAGATGCGCGGGCTTTTCAAGAGAGAGAAGGTGCTGGGATTTGGTTTAGGTTGGAAGAAAGCAGTCGAATCCGTTGGTCCCCAACGGTTTCGGTTTTCAAATGTCATAACTCCACTGTAGCATTCATCATGTAGACCAATAGACTTCACGGCTAAACATGGGTCAGATTTGGAGTATATGTATAGCCGTTTAACTTTAATTCAAATAATAATCAAATTTAAAAATTTGATCCAAATTCGACTTCGTGAGATTGGATGTTAAATCGAATTTGGATCGAATTAAATCTAGATATATTAATCTGATTATACATTTTTATTCAATATTTGCATACTTTTTATTTCCAACCTTGTGTTGTAAATGGAATGTTTAACACCTATTTAAGGTGAAATTATGAATAAAGTGATAGATGGTAGTACAACAGCCGGAAAGAAATGAAAAAAAGTACAACTTTGATTGACAAGTAGGAGAGATTGAGAAGAAGATCGGGAAAGAAGAGGAAATTAGTAAACAAAAAAGAGTGTATTGCATATATAGTGCGGACCCTATGCAAATTTGTTAAGGATTATGATATCCTAATTTTTCTATCTTAAAAAAAGATGAAAGTATTAAAAAAGATATCCGATCAAATGTTAATTTGGATCGAATGGACCTTCCTCCAAATCTAATCGGATCGGAGTCGAATTCGGATTATTTTTTACTGGATACAAATAGGATTATTTTTTATCGTATTCAAATAGGGTAATTTTGCCTCATATTGGATTGAATTTATATCGAATTCGGACTATACTGCAATCCATACCCATAGTTTAGACTTGATAAACAAATCATTTGATTTGACTTCAAATTGAATCAACTCTTGATTCTATTATATTCATGTCAACTAGATTCAATTCGATTTCGATTTTCAAGTTAGATCATTTTTTATCTGTGCTGACTTTAGATCATCCAATTTTTGGTCCCAATGAGCGTGTCTTGCGAAGAAAATTGAGTTTGGAAAAAATTGTTCGGTTGGCCCGAGTCCATTTTAGTTTTCAATTCACTTTCGGTTAGTTGTTTCGGGTGTTGGGTCGGGTATTTATTTGGATTTTGGGTTCCATGTCAAGTTTTGTGAGGTCCACTGGAAAGTTTGTGCTCCCATATTTTTCTTCTATATACGATTAATACAGATTAGTTCAAGTGAGTTGTCGCTTTTCCTCTTCATAAAAGGACCAAAGTTTGAGTCATCTGTGAACGAAAACATTTATGATGAGAAATCTCTACTCCTTTAAAGGTCAACAACAACTCAACTCTAGCAAAACAAGTGTTTCAAGACCCAAAAAAATATTTCATTTGTATAGGAGTCCATTTTTCTAGGATGTATTTCATGCATTCTTTTTTTTTTCGATACGCATTCGCTAATTGTGTCGTGGAATAGGAGTATGATGATATAGACTGTCGGTCCATTGTTATTGGAAAATTTCTACCTGGAGGTTGACAGCAATTCCCCTAAAATAAAGCGTTGGATTCGAGACTTATTAAAGAAAAAAAACCGTCTACAATTAAAGAGTTTGAACCCATTTACAGACCAAAAGTAACTCGACTCTGCCGAAATATTAAAGAATCAAGACTAGCATCGAAAACATTCCTAGCTAATGACTAATGAGCCTTACACAGTCACATGATTTTGGGGAGGAGGGGGGGCTAAAGTACATAACTGCAAGATGTGATTTTTTATGGATAACTTTTTATAATTCATTCAAAAATGACTTGTTAATTTCTTCATGACTTCTTTATACATTTTGCCGCAACTTTTTGTAGAAATTTTCCCGATGTATTCTTCATAATTAATTGTTTAAAGGTCTTTTAAAAACATTCACCTCTAATACATTTTTATAGGTTTGCATTAGATTTTTAGAATGTAAGTCTTACACTATTGGAGTTTCCTTGGATATATGTGATAATAGGTTATAAAGACTTTGCTTTAATGTATTCATATAAATTACATTCAAACATGAAAGAAAAATATTATTAACCTTTTTTTTTTAAGTCTTATTGATATCCTATTGGTCAAAGCCTATATCATATTCCTATTAACATATACTCTTATAAATCACATCAGCGCCACACATTAAAAGTTTTCAGTATGATAAATACACGTTCGGAATATATATATACTTGTTAAGTGAGAGTATATACTCCTAGGTGTATAATATACATTACCTCTATTGGCTATCATTTTGTTCGCTTTTGTTTGACCATAGATGACATTATAGTTTTGGTCTTTAATGTTATTAAGTTTGTATTTAACTGTATGGGTGATTTTTTAAAATTTGAATATATGTTTGCAAATTGTTCTTAGACGTATGTACACACTTTTGCCTTTAGTGTTAAATGGAGTTATGACTTTCAAGATTTTGAAAATTGAACATGAGTTGTGCTTGTGCACTAGTGCATGAAAAAATCATAATTAGGCTATTTAATGCATGCACAAAATGATAAGATATATATTAAACTCTCTTGAAAAGTATAGCTAGAAATGCTATGATGTTAACTCTTAAAACTATAGCTAGCAATTATTTAGTTTGTGATCAAAAATTATAGTTACGTGTCAAAAACATAATGGACTTGAGGATCGGACTTCTAACAACAAAACTGATGTGATGTCAAACTACTCTTGGGGACTTTGATGATTAATTGTTTTCAAACTATAAACATCGCTTTTAAATACACAATAAATCAGTATTGTGAGTAGATTAATATCTGTTGGACTTCAAAATATTATCTTAAATAATTAAAAAAAATACTTAGTTCATGATAAATCAACTAACAATATAGAAGTATATACCGGTGGTGTTTGGTAGCAACAGCTTTTTGAGAAAAAATAGTTATTTGAGAGGATTTTGGCTGTTTTGACCAAGTCAAACAGCTAAAGGTGTTTGGTAAAAAGTTGTTTGCAATAGCTGTTTGACTCCAAAAGCTATTTTTGAAAAAGCTATTCCCATTAGCCTTTAGAGAAGAGCTTTTTTGTAGAAATGACATAATTATCCATAAGTTTGAAAAAATTACACACATCTCATTAAAAACTAATTCATAAATAAGTGCATAAATGAAATTTACCAACATATTTTTTAGAAACAGCTAATTTTTACCAAATACTTTTTCTAAAAACAGCTAATTCAAACAGCTAATACAAACAGCTAATACAAACAGCTAACAGCTAATACAAACAGCTAACAGCTGTTTACCAAACAGGGCCACCATCTTCAAAATTTGAATACATTGGAACTCTTATTTAACAAACAAATGGCCAAATGAGCAACTAGTTTACTTCAAAGAATAGCCTTAATGAATTATTTTAGTAGGTCATGTTAGGTGCATGTTAAAAGAAAGAAGCCTTCCTTTGCAATATATATTATCTAGTCAATTAGGTCATTTCAATTCCAACAAAGTTGGTTAACTTTCCAGAACCAATCACATACCAAGGCATGCATGCATGCATGCAAGCTTCCCATGGGTAGCAAAGAAAAACGAGGGCAAATCAAAGAAGCTGGCTAGAAAGATAAGAAATAATATTTGTTAGTTGCAACGGTTGATAATCCACAAACATTATGCAAAATGTGGGTCTATCATATCTATCTTTTTGCTTTATGTTTGACCCCATTTATTTTATCACAAAAGTTTTTATGTAAAAGTATAATATAGAAGACTTTATGTGGTTTATATAATATATAGATAAGAATTCGTTGACTTGCCATTTGGCAGAAATGCTTAATTAGTTATCATCAGAACGTTTAATTTTTAATAATTTGAGGGTGTCTTGAATTTAGAGTTGTGTAAAGTTAGATCCGATACGATTACCGATTCGAATCCGACATAAAGTTAGGTTTGGGTACAAATTTCCAAGCCGTGTAATTAAATGGGTTGACATGTTCAACCTGTTTAATTAAGGGTTAGGTTCAGGTCGAGATTATCAACACGAAAAATACCTATTTAATCTGTTTAGTTAATTAAATAGATTAAATATGTCAACCTATTTATCCTTTTTATTGATAATTAAGAACACAAAAAATTAGAAATAAATGTAAAAATGTGAATAATGATGAATAAGGTGAGCTTTGGACAATAGTTTCGCAATGTGGTATGTGAACTTATTTTTAATACTATGTAATTACATATTACTTGAAAATCTTGATTAATTGGGTGAATGGATAATTAGGTAATTGAATCGACTTGTTTATCTTAACTGGGTTTATGGATCAACCATTTAAAAATGAAATGAGTACAGGTCAAGGTTTCAACCCTTTTAATAAAAGGGTTAAGTTCAGGTGAAGAGATTATAAACCCATTAAAGTTCGACACAAACACGAACATGACCTAACCTAACCTATTTTTCAGCTCTAGTCTTCATGCATATAGGAGTGTTATCCATTTAAAGTTGTTAGAATAACCCTTTTTCGTAGTGAATTTTTTTTTTTAAAAAGGAATCATGATTAAAAAAAAATATTTACTTTATATATATCTATAATTAAATCATCAGTTATTTTGTTGTTTAAATGAAGGTGTAAATGTTAATATAAGCGGGATTCAAAATTAGATCTCTTGCAACGACTTTAAAAAATTTAATCAATTAAATTAATTGACACCCATATTTAATCAAGTTGAGCAAATTCAGCAGTGAGCCAATTTTTTGGCTCACCGGTGGAGGCCTACCACTGCCACATCAACCTTCTCTCCAATTTTTTGTCTCACAATCCTCACTCTCTCCAGTGAAAGACTCACCACTTTGACTCATGAAATAAAATAATACCTATGCACCCACTATATAATACACAAATTTATTTTTTAGATTAAAAAAACTAATAAAATATAACAATCCTCAAGAGTTGGCTCACACAGTTGAGCCTCCCCTTGAGATGCAAATCATGAGGCTTCCACCGCAGCTTGTTGCCTCCCTCACTCCTGTTCTCTCTCCTCATTTCCGCCTCACGAGGCGTCCGCTGGAAGTGGCCTAAAAATAGTTATATTCCTCGTACACTATTAGTATGCAACCGTGCTTGTCTGCTTGACGTGAGATTCATTTACTCCACCGCAGTGTCTTAAGTGGTAACCTCTACCGTTGTGATGTTCGCTCTTTTGGCTCTCCACTTAATGCATGCATGTCTTGTTCATCTGCCCCTCCCTCCATACCATATACACACATTAAAATTCAAGAGGTCGTGATTTATTATTAGCTTTTTGGAAACATAGGGGGTGTTTGGTAGCAACAGCTTTTTGAGAAAAAATAGCTGTTTGAGAGGATTTTGGTTGTTTTGACCAAGTCAAATAGCTAAAGGGTGTTTGGTAAAGAGCTGTTTGCAATAACTGTTTGGCTCCAAAAAGCTCTTTTTGAAAAAGCTATTCCCATTAGCCTTTTGAAAAGAGCTTTTTGTAGAAATGACATAATTATCCATAAGTTTGAAAAAATTACACACATCTCATTAAAAACTAATTCATAAATAAGGGCATAAATGAAATTTTACCAACATATTTTTTAGAAACAGCTAATTTTTACCAAACACTTTTTCTAAAAACAGCTAATTCAAACAGCTAACATAAACAGCTAATTCAAACAGCTAACAGCTAACAGCTAATAGAAACAGCTAACAGCTAACAGCTAACAGCTGTTTACCAAACAGGGCCATAGTTCAAATTGCAAAATGCTATTTACAATGCTAGACAACCAAATATCAATGTTTAATTGGATAGTGTATTGACTTAATTAAAACATTAAATTGTATTCCAAACACAGTATATTACTAAACAACGCCTAAGAGATGGTAGCCTTGTTCGGTAGAATTAGCTATTTAGGTAACATATAGCTATTTAGGTAGCAGATAGTAGTTTAAGTAGCAGATACATTTTCTAATTTAGTTGTTAGCGAATAATTGTTTAGATGAACGGTTGAAATAAATATGTTCGGTAAATTTAGTTACTGGGTTAGTTGATTGAGGTAAATTGACATAAAAGGATATATATTATTTCCAAAGATAAAATTTCCAAAAGATATTGTTTGGCAAAAAAAAAAAAATGAAACGCTACTTTGCATATCAAAAGTTAATATTGTTACCTTTCTACAAACACTACTCAATATGCTAAACGATACTTGAAATGTCAGTCAAAACATCAAGTTACCGAACACTAAAAATTAATTGATTAGTGCATTGACTTGATCAAAACACTAAACACTACTCAAAAGACTATTACCGAACACGGCTGATCGATACTTTGAAAGTAAAAGTTTCTTCTAAAACAACATTCAAATTAAAGAACCGAATTAGTGAATAAAAGATGGTATACATTTCATGTGAAGTCTTATGGGTTTGACAAGAATTAAGGCTCCTTGGTCCTTCAACAACTCCAGTTGGCAACCAAGCAAATAATAATTGCATTTGCAACTTTAAATGTAAAACATGTGAAGAGTAATTTTTCCCAATTATATGGTTCATCTGCTCTTGTTGAACTGTCTATTCTTAGCCCTAATTAGCTGGTAACTCCTAGCTAGCCTACATTATTTTCTATAACTAAACTCCTCGATTTCTAAAAAATTTCCCATCAATATAACTCAGCTTCATGGTGAAGATATTAATTTACTGTATAGCATTTTTTTTTCGTAAAATTATTCGCTTTTTATTAGCTACATACTCGAAAAAGATGACGAAATACAGCTAATTAACGAGTGTGTACAATATGACCACTGATCGTAATTCATACAATTGAATAACTCAATATGATTTTTTAGTTAAATAACGTACATAGAATTTTAATTTAGAGATGATAATTCAGGCATAATCCTTGTACAAATCGTCTACTAAAATTCAGTAACTTACTTAACCCCGCCCCGGAAAAAAAAAAAAAAACGAGTCAACTCACCACCAAATCATCGGTTGGCTTTTCCATTATACAATAGTACAGTGATTTATCACCGGAAAAGCCTGGAGCAATTAACTCAGTTCACATGGATTTAGTTAGTTCACATGAAGATTATTAATTATGATATTGTACGTGTTGAAATATACTTGCAAAAGTTGTTAGGATATTGCACACTATAAAGCAAACAGTAAATTACTTGATATTTTTTGGAGGGATATTGGTCCTGTTTGGCAAACAGTTAGCTATTAGCTGTTGCTATTAGCTGTTAACTGTTTGAGTTAGCTGTTTGTTAAAAAATTGTTTGGTAAAATTAACTGTTTCTGATAAAGTTATGAGACAACAAAATAATTCTTCAGAAAGCTCTTCCAAAAAGCTCATGGAATTAACTTTTTGGACCCAAAAAGCTCTTCTAAAAAGCACTTTCATCAAACACCCATATTAACTTTTTTACATGGTCAAATAGCCATTTTTGGTCAAAAAAAGCTCTTTTTGATCAAAAAAAACTCTTCAAAAAGCTGTTTGCCAAACACCTACCATTAATTGTCAAAAGCAAGATAAGAACAAACACTATTATTACATGTTATTAATACAAGTCGATTAAAGTGGTTAAACATCTATTCTTTTTAAGTAAGGACTCCAATTTGAGTTTTATGAATGGAGAAAATCTATGATGGGATGACTGTAACTTATTTATGAGTCCACAATAACTCGATTCTAAAAGCAGAAACTTAACCTAGCTAGAGACCAAAACTATCATTGTACAGCAGCTAGTTAGAGTCCAGCTAAATAAAACAACCGACCAATCAAACCAACAGTGGAGCTAAAACAAAGAAACGTACACATAGCAACAAAAATTCAACTCAAAGCAGTACAATAGGCAGCATGTTGAACACAAAAAACTGCAGTGTGCTAACAAAGCTGGAGCCTTCCTAGCTCCTGCCTTCTTGTGATTGTAGTATAGGCAGAATGAGTAGTTATAGGGTTTTTGCATATTAGCCACCAATATGACTTAGATTGACAGCAAAAATCGAGCATGTGTATCTTCTTATTCATGTCCATTTAATATAGCCCATTGGAGGTTGATAGATATTTTTGATAAATTAGGCTAATTGACTTATCATTTTCATGTAAATTAACTTATTGGAGATGAGCAAGAAGTTGTTGGGAAAAGCGTGTATAATTTAAAGAGTAGGAAAAAGATCGGGAATCATCGTATCCCGTAATTAAGCTGACAATCGATAAAGTTTAGTCTCTTTGCAGTCATCTACTATGCCTACTATTGTATCATTTTTTTCTTTTTTTTGGGAAAAAAAATATTTTTCCTCATTTCTAGGATTTATATCGACCATAATGTCTATATCTAATTTTAATCAGTATAGAACTTTGTTCAAGTTTCCTAACTGATAATGAGCTGAAAAAGACAATTTGTCAAAGTCGCCACGGTTCTCCAATTTGAATAAGACTCAAAACCAAAATTTTAATTTTGTGTAATAATACAAATCTATTTTGAACTGACCTAGAAAGGCTAAGGCACTGCATTAAAGTCCAGCAAAATTCCGTGTTATCCAAGTCTCTCAATGTGATTATGTTGGTTGATATCTATTAATGGGACATGTGTGTTCACACATAACACGCAAAAGCACTAATAAAGCAATAGTTGATATGTTACATTGTGGAAATTAAAGTGGGATAGGGTCGCTGTGCTTCATTTACTCCTCAGCCAATTTGATCTGATGGGAGTTCCCCATGAATGTCTCCAACTGCTACTGGTAATATTATGTTATGCCCAATAATCCAAGAAAGCTGAAAGCCAGTTACACTGAGGCCATAATTTAGAGCTTTTGAAATCATGTATGATACTAGTTGTGACGCTTCGATCTGTCTCATGTCGTAGATGGTTATTAGGAACAATTTCAACTTTTCGAGAGTCACCTATCTTAAGAGGAATTCATAACAAGCATGCTTAATTGTGAACTTCTTGAAAGTAAATTCCCGAACAGGAAGGTATAGCTTAATTTGTTGATATGAGTATTTGTGTCAAATCATTTAACCCATAGTTGCGTATTACTGCATTCATCCCTAGATTTTTGCCCCCGCTAAGTGACAACCGCCACCCAAGCTTTTCCCGTCCACTAGCACAACTCATGATCACAGGTTGACGCAGTATGGGATCAGAGACAAAATGAGGACACTGTGACTTCAAGTGGGGTGAAGGTGACACCCCAAGGTGTGGTTAAGGAAAAGGTTTAAATGATCTGAAATGACTACTTGTATCACCAAATATATCTTCCTTTTTTGAGAGTTTACTCTTAAGAACTTCACATTCAAACGTGCTTGTTGTGGATTAGTCTTCGAATGGGTGATCGCCTTACAACTTTCTCAGATAAAGTGTGAGTGAAGATCAAGTATGCTGGCAAAACTTGTGGTGATTTATGGAACCAGTTGTTAATCATTGAAGCCGTTTTTAATAAGCCACAAGAGTGGTGGAGGCATTACAGATGGCATCTTAACTGTCAAAATGTTCAAATTGGTGATTAAACTATCACCGAAATTATATTTGCAACGAAGAACCCAATTTTTTCTATCTACGTGTATGATTCTTCAGATTTTTGATTTTGATTTTGAATTCTGGAGATTTTGAATCAAAATTATATGTGGAACCCGATCGTTCAATATGCGAACGTTGATCATCTAATTTTCTGAATTTGATCGAACTCGAATTGCTCACAAAATTCAGATACTCAATCTCAAATTCTAAAACCTGCACCTGAACAGATTTTCAATTCAAACATTGTTAATTGTTGAAGTATTGAATCCGGAACAAAATTTTATGACTGAATTCCATTTCTTGAGACCAACAAATTTAGGTAATCAATCATGCAGACTCTTACTAATGCAAGATAATAAGTAAACTAACAGAATTTTGAAATAAGAGCTCTCTATTTAGCTTATTGTTTATTAGACGATTTTTATTTTACTTTATTTTGGTTGTTGCAATTATTAGAAGATATTTCATGTACATGCCGTATGATTTTCTAATTAATTCCCATCAATGAATTTCCCTATTTGTCAAGAAACCTCGTACATATTTGTGTCCTATCAAGATCATGTCAGGAGCCCACTAGAGGCCATGAAAAGAAGGGCAAAAGAAATACACCTGAAGAAGGGGAAAGAATAATTGAAGGGAGGATGGCCAGATTTATGGTGTTGATGGAGATCTCTGGTTGTTATGCTTGGCTTAATCCGTCTTGTTAATTGAATTACATGCACACCTACCCGCAACTTGTACAAATGCAGAAATATGTCGACAAGAAACTAGATTAGTACCTAATGAATGAATTGCTGTGACAATGAACTTGACGGTGTGTGATCGAATTAGAAATTGTGGTCATAAATTCTCACCATACCAATGGAAGGTTTCAAAGCGCAGTTCCATATTGCAGCAGGAAACTTTTCTGGGTCAATATGACCTTATTTTGATCACTAATCAAATTAAGCAGCACAAGATGTACCATGATGCGATATACAAGTTCATTGCTAAGAACCTGAAAGAACTTTGGTTAGGGTAGTCTGTAGCGAAGCGGCTGAATCAATAGCTGTCTTTGTAAACCAGCTGAGTCCCACTTTGATCCGGTGTTGGTCTGTTGGCAACCTGATCAGGTATGCTAGTTTCCTTGCTGATGAAGGACACAAATGAAAGATAAACATTAGTGAAGTTTCATAATGGCAATGAGAGGCAGGAGGTTTGTGAAAGTTGGGCAGATAGGCATTCTTTCTTTTTTTTACCTGCATGACCAATGGGTCCCTCCAGGGTTAACCCTTCAATGAAGCTTGGAGTGACAGCGGCATCATATCGTCCCAAACTCATCATCTCTCCTAAATTTTGGAACCTAGTGATTCAATGCAATGCACCAGTTTATCAAGATTATTTACAGATGGCAACCCAACTAAACCATCAGCTTACGGTCCCAGTAAGATTGGGGGGGGGGGGTTTCCTTTGGGAGATGGGTTCATATGCAAGCAACATTAGCCCTAAAATGTAGTCAGCAGAGAGGCTAGTTCCAATGAACCCCAGATTTGGAAGGCATTGATTACTCACTACTTCAAAATGAAAAAAGTTCCTGGACAACAGCATTCGGCGAGCCCCACATTCCACACCCAGAAAGAAAAGAGGGGTGGGGTAACTTGGTTGCAACTAGCAAAAACCAGTGTAAAATGAAGCTTCGAGCATTTAACCAAATCCTGTGAAGAATGTAAGCTGTGATTTGAGAGGCATGTCTATTGCTTACATCAAGATTTATTTGGAGGCCTGGAATGAAGAAATAACCCGACCAATACAACAATGCTCGAAGCAAGTTGTCTAATATCAAACACGTCTCTAATTGGAAGGAAAGTTAACCATATAATGCTCCATACAAAATGTGTTTAGGTGGGATCAACACTGGGCGGTATTATACTCTTATTGTTGTATTCAGCTATAATACTCACATTGACTGAAGCCAAATCTCCCATTTTAACAAAACATGGAAAACAAGAGAGCAATGGCAGGAAAGAGATGCTCAAGCTATTGACTATAGGGAAAGCAGTCGGGTCAACCACACAGGAAAAGTATAGGTCAATTTACAAGATCAATGAACACAGAAAAGGAACACCCTGAAATTTAGCAGTCGCATCATCACCAGGCACAAAAAGTAAGAATACAACTACCCATGTTTATTGAGTCCCAAGTCCCACTGACAGTCTTAAGACAGGTCCCTGGAGCTGCCTGTAGACAAAAGGTCCTAACCCTTAAAGACAATAAAGCCTCTTGAAAGCCACATTAACCACTGAACTGTTAAACAGCGCATCTTCATCCAAACATCAAACAAAGTGGACCAGACAAAGAAATAAAACTTCCAGCTAGATTGTCAGTGCATCAATGCACCGGTACATGAATCCTAAAGCCCTGAAGGTGAGTAAATATATTGCCTTTTCCCTTAGTAAACCAAAGGGACAGTAGCTACTAAGATACCCAGATTTATTAGTATATATCATTATAGTTGAAGATAAAACCTGAACGGCAGAAGAGGACGATCATTGATTGCTGCCCATATATTCCAGCCCACAAAATCTGCTTCTTGAAAAGCTACCTGCATGGTGATGTGGCCAGCGAAGAGACCCCATAACACAATATGAGAGAGTGCAAGCAAACAAGGAACAAAACGGAGCAGAAATACAACAGACTGACTTTGTAGGCTATTTTACCTGTGCAGTGGCAGGAAGCAGATTTCCACTGGAATCTCTCAGAGCAGAGGAATCACCTAAGGCAAATATCCTTGGATGCCCCTTTACTTGAAGGGTTTCATCAGTTTCTGCTTGTCCTCTGCCATTAAGAGGAAGCAAATGGGGCCTATCACATGGTTCTAGTTGGGGAAGCCGAGGTTTATTTCCAACAGTCCACAAAACCAAATCTGCTTCCAGGCTTTGGGGTTGCAGCCCCCTTTCAGCAGGCTGAATTTGTACAACAAACTTTTCAGGATCATGCTCCTCATCAATATTTGTTGTCATTCTATCCTCTGTTAGCTGATCTGCACCAGCTCTGCTAATAGAGCTGACAAAATATCCCAAAAACAGCTCAACATTTCTTTCTGACAGCACCTGTAGTCATGGAAAAGAATTTGAGTTCCAAATTCAGAAAATAATAAGAAAGCATTAATCACAGAAAAGGCGAAGATAGGAAGCATTACTTCTATCCATCTTATTAGGAATGAAAACGAATGAAGCAAATGGCAGAACATCAAGGTACAAACTGTTACAGGGCCACAGTAGTGATCTTACTCTTAAGGCAGCTTCTCTGTTACCAGCAGGAGCAGATGGCAAGATTATCCTTTCCAAATTGATTGCTCGCACAATTCCCTTGTTTTGCAGTCTTTCTGAAACTGTTGCAGCTAATTCCACTCCAGAATAACCACACCCAACAACCACCACTCGCACTGGGTATCCCTTGCCAAAATACTTCCTCTCCAGTAATTTTAGGTCATCATTAACCTTCTGTGTGACAGAATGAGCAAAAATGTTAGCAATACCAAAGTTCCAGCTGTAAGGGAGAGATAGTAAACCCTGGATAGCAAATGGTCTTTCATGCTCGTATCCCAAGGGTAAAACCTAATCAAGTTACTAATTCAGCAGAGGGGAGTCTGAGAGTACCTTGTCCTAATAGGTATAGAAGTGCCTCAACTATTGGTTGATGAATAATACCATTGCATTTTCCATCATTTCTCATTTTTCGATTAGCATACAACCAAATCTTTTGATAAGTGAATAGCACTCCTTTGTTTTAAGCTAATTGTAACACCATTGCCTTTCTTTTTACGCTCTCTAGAGCAATAGCAAGGATGGGAAAGATCATTCTCAATATCGAATTTCTAGGGGAAATTATACATCTCCAAGCTAGTTTTCTTCCGGATATGTGTTGAGATTAACAATAGACCAAAAATATTCTATGAACACACACACACACACACACACACACACACACACACACAGAGAGAGAGAGAGAGAGAGAGAGAGAGAGAGAGAGAGAGCATATAATCATCATTTGCCGGCTATCCATGGTCAGTAGCCACCAGAAACCAATTCAAGACGCTTCCCATGGTATGTAACACCCCCAAATCTCTTTTTTTTTTTTGGGTAATTAATAAACCCAAAAAAAATTTAATCAGCTTCCTCTTTTACATATCAGATGATCAATGAGTAATGGTCTAGATAATCTAGCTCATCAAACATTTCCTTCCAATACAAATGCAACCAAATCTATTTTTGGCAGACAAACTTACACATGCATCATCAAAGGTGGAAAACGGAAGGGCAAACTCTGCTGCCCCAGGAACACCTTCAAGTTTTGGTTCAGCCCCCAAAGCAAGAACCAACCTGGCTGCCCAAGCAAACAAGAAGTACTAAGCTTGGGTAACACAAGCCTAAATTTAAGCAACCAGAAACAGTCATAATCTCAAGGTCACTTTGTAATCAAATAAATGTCTCCAACAGAAAGATACTAATCACTAATCAGATAATATCTTCAAACATTTGCTTTTATCTAGGGACAGATAATATCTAGGAAGTAGGCGACAGGCAAACTTTGATCATAATACTTGGTGATCCAGAACAAACTACTAGCTTGGAATCATGCGAACGAAAGTGTATCGCAATGCATTCAAAAAACATTACCCGCATAGGTGGTTGGGTGGTATTCGGTCTACCATTCTGTCTTATATCAAAGAAGTTTGAAACTCAAATCTCATTAGGGGATCTGAGAGCACCCCCCCCCCCCCCTCCCCCCAAAAAAATCCCTCTTCATTCCTCCTAAACCCTCCTCCACTACAATGTCCCATTACTGATGGGGCCCCAAGAGGGGCCATGTCACCTATAAAGATAGAACATACTAAAACCATAGATGCAAGGAAGAACAAATACATAAGGCCATAACATACTGAAGAGATTACCAAAGACCAATACCATGCAAGGAAGAACAAATACATAAGGCCATACCATATTGAAGAGATTACCAAGACCAATACCAGTCATATTCGATAAGCAGATCACTCTCAAGTTGCACAGTTCCTGCACATGTGGATCTCTGACAGCCATTTGTCAGCATATCATAAGATGGGCGAAGAAGTTTCACTCTATCTTGTATAAACTGAACATCTGTATTTGCCAGCAAATCTGAAAATCGGGGAGCTATTTCCCAGGCATCCACTTCTGCAAGAAACCATGAAATTAATACCAACTAAACAACTAACAAGGATGGGGACATAGGGGAGATGCATGCATAAGAATAAATGCAAACACATGTTCTCACAAAATATAAGACAAACCTCCAGATAGAAGCTCATAAAGCATGGGCTTGAAAACAAAACGCTCAGACTGATCGATGAGAAGTACCTGGTACCACATGAAAGAACATCAAGGGAATTAGAATAGTATCAAGGCAGTATAGAGAGGGAAACATTGCCCCACTTATGTCTTAAAGTATAATACAACAGCAGATTGCTTCGCAAGCGCTTTACTCTTTAAAACTTTTTCACAAAACCTTTTACGTGGGTCTCTTGGAATCAACCTCTCTATGGGTAGGAATACCGGTAGAGGTAAGGTTGCCTACAGCTGAATCTCCCCAGACCCCGCGAAAGCGGAACCCACACTGGGAGGTGTTGTTGTTGTTGTTGTTGTTGTATAATACAACAGCAAAATAGCAGCTATCCTTCTTTTCCAGCTATTTTCACTCAAAAATCTGAGTCAGAATTGCAATTTTATATCTTTCTTATGAAGCACAAATTTTGAAAGCATACAAGAAGACTTGGCATGAAGGTATTCAGAGTCTTACACATTTCAATAGATATTTCAGAACATTAGAAGAAGACAGTTAGCTTAACAGAAATGACACACAATTTAGAAACATGACTCAGAAACATGTGTCACCAATGACATGCAAAATGGAACAAGCTGGAAAAGCCATTGTTCAACTCCATTTGACCATTTCATCCAATCTGATATGTCTACATGAAGATTTTGTAAAGCCCCTAAATATTCAGTAAGGGTAATTGTTCATGTAGGGGCCATGGTTTGAGATATTTTCATATCTACGCTCTGGAAATTCTAATAGAGCTCTAAAGATTTTAGCAATGTTCTCAAATTACCTGCAAGCCTTCAGGTTGACAATGAGTAAAGCAAAATATCTCACTAGAATCCCTCCCACTTCTTCCATCAAAAACTAGCAGATAGTCAATTCTTGGGTTCAATGGAAACCACCTCTGAAACTTGATTGTGTATGCTTGCATATGCCTCACCTCATACCCTTTCTAGGCAATAACAACAACAATAACTCCCGCCTTCAGTCCTGCTTTACAGGGTTTGGGGAGATTAGATGTGGGCATCGGCAAACTTACACCCCGGAAAATCTCTTGTAAGCAAAGAGACTGATTCCAATAGACTCCAAAAAAAGAAATCTTCATAAAACATTTGTGTCGAGTGCATCTCTTTTCTAACGTAGGCAATATTCTAAATTTTAGCTTGGTTTCATTCCCTTTCATAAAGTAGCTAAAATTGACATAAAAATATACAAGTCTATGGAAGATGAAAAGACCGCAGCCATTGCATGACTAAACCTGTTACATGCAGCCATAAGAAGCGACAAACCTGACCCGTCAAACCAGTTTTTATGTTAATCGTGAATCACCAAGTCATCACTGTCACGAAGCATTTGTGCAGGCCTATATCAGAGATATAGTCGTGCAACTTGTCAAGGTTTGTAGTCTAAAGAACATTTCACAAAGACTACCAATTTATCACAAATGTGATGTCCGAGGTAGAGAACGGAAATTCAGGATCTAGGAGCAGGGTACATTTCTCTTAGCTATATTCATAGCTCCCAATATCGCATAGCCAAAAAGAATTTGTTTCGCATTCACAGTATTTACTGTGAGACATAATAGTGCAAGAAGAATAGAAAGATGTATTAGGACTTAGGAAATGAATTCAACAAAGACTTACCTGAGGTTTCTTATCATCAGGCCACAGAAGAGATTCCAGACGTAAAGCTGTATACAGTCCTCCAAATCCACCACCTACTATGCATACTCGAGGCCTCTGCTCAGAGAAAGAAATGAAGGACAAGTGAGAGAGAAAGCTTGATTACCCATTGACAGTATTAAAGCAATATGTTTAAAATTGATAAAAAAAAAGGAACTGGAACAATGGCAGATGCGCCCCTCCTTCATACAGTCTTCAGAAGCCGATCTATTGCTGGGTACAACAAGGATTTTTCTATCTTCTTTAGCCCATTTTCTGCTGATAGATCCTATCATATTTAGTTGATTCCTGATGCTAAGAACAGATTCCAGCAAGTGAATGATTGGTTATCTCAATTAAATATGATGACAAAGGGATGACGATTTTGGAGACAACTAAACTCCCATGAAGATTCTACTACTCTTTTCTACTAGATAAACAGATATAGTGTTGTTTCTGGCAATAATGAGGGATGAGTTCCCATTCGTCAAGTCCTCTGAAAGCCACATACAAGCAGACCTCTGTGGAAAGAGAGAGTTCTCTATTTGAAACCTTGGACATAAAATCTTATGAAAGCAACTTTAGTCTTTACCGTAGCTCAAGCGGAAGAATATAGCAGAACTTCTCTTCAGTAACTTTAAGACAGTGACCAAAAACCGGGAAGAAAAGAATCCCAAAGACAATGCAAACTATCATAGGTCCTTCAAGCCACGAGGATTCGTACAGAAAGGGTTGAAAAAAGCCAACCACATGACAACAGATAATTATGAAACATTGAAATTTAGAAGCAACAAACGTCACCGTGATAAATGAAAGAGCCTAAACCTTTCTGTCAGGCCACATATAATGCTTCACATCCTGTTCACCTTCAGACAATTCAGGAACACCACCATTCATTCCTGTAGGAGCTGAAGCAGTAATAGAGAATCCTTTCCTTTGAGAATTTGCATGCAGTGAAGACTCTATTGCATATCGTCTCGCAATAAATGAGAATGAGAAAACCTTATTCTGTGGCTTCCCAAGTCCTGAAATTATATGAAGAACAAGCAACAAATCACAAATGCTGGAGATGGAAGATTTCATTCTTTGCAAGATCGGAACAAAAACTAGATCAAGCATTCATTAACCCTACTCAACGATAACTAGATGTGCTAGCACCTATTGTAAAGTCCATAATCAATAACACAGACAATCGTCCATCTTTATCGTTAGTTCTGACATGAAAGACATACAAGCACCACAACTTATTGTTTCACAACCTTCTATTCGATGTAATGCTAGTTAACACGCCTATCAATTCTCAAATAAACGAAATCCCACCACCAAAATTCTCATGCAAACCCCATCCTAGAGGCCTACTAGGCCATTAAGTCATTAACAGACATCAATCTGGTTTCCCAGACAGAATGCCAATAACCCACATCAAACACATTCAGATTAACCAGCAAACTTATTCAAACTTGATACTCCTGCAGTCCTTTGTGAAAATCTCGTTTTCCCAAGTTTAGAATTTCCACTGGCAGTACTTCATACTCTCTAATTCCCTAATTTGCAGTTTTCCCATCTTCAATCAGACTTCCTTAAAACTCGTATCATTCACCAATACATTCTACATCCTAACCCCGAAGGAGAAATGTTCTTCACTTTAGATATCCCCAAACAAGGAACCGCCAAATTGTGATTTTCCAGTGAAACAAGATTAATCCCAAAAAATTAACCTTACAATCAGGCTAATAATATGATGAACAACAAAAACAAAAACGCTGAGATAGACGATAAAGAAACACTATACTAAAGCATACTTACGGCAGAAATGGTGAAGTGTGGATGCAGCGGACAAGGCTAACTGGGACATTGCTGAAGACCGGCCACTCTCTCTAGAGTGTCCCCGTAAGTTCAACAAGACAGAGAGAGAGAGAGAGAGAGAGAGACAGTGTTGAAGAGTGGAGGTGGGGCTGTGACTGGCTAATCCACGTTCCACGTGAGGCCGAGTGAGAGGAGTACGAACAGACTGTTTACGGCATCCCCAACCCAAGTGCCATATTTTGGAACTCAAGCTTGTCACGTCAGTTTTCGACCATTAGAGTTTTGATGGGTTCAGTTTTCATGAACGTGGTGAGCGTGTATGCGCCACAGGTAGGCCTACCAGAGGAAACTAAAAAGCTCTTCTGGGAGGACCTATATGAGGTCATTAAGGAGGTACCTCAGACCGATAAACTGTACATAGGAGGAGACTTTAACGGCCATATCGGAGTGGATGTAGCAGGTTATGATGGGGTCCATGGGGGCTTCGGTTTCGGAGAGCGAAATGCGGGAGGGGTCTCTGTGCTGGATTTTGCGATGGCCTTTGACCTGTTGGTGGTCAACTCTTTCTTCAAGAAGAAGGATGACCACCTAGTGACCTTCAAGAGCAGCACCTGTAAGACCCAGATTGACTACTTCTTAACGAGGAAGGAAAATCGGTTTTCGTGTAAAGACTGCACAGTGATTCCTAGCGAGTCGCTGGGAACCCAACACAAGTTGCTGGTTTTAGATGCAAAGTTCAAGTTTCCTAAGAGGTCGTCAAGGAGAGCCGGAGAACCCAGAATAAAGTGGTGGAACCTCTCAAAGGAGAAGGCGGGGTTAATAACAGAAATAATAGTCGAGAAGAGAGCTTGGAGGAGAGCAGAAGACGTCGATGCTATGTGGGATGCTGTGGCGGATTGCATCCGGAGGTCAACTAAGGAAATCTTAGGTCTTTCCAGGGCAGGCGGTAACCGGATGGAGGGCGCCTAGTAGTGGAACGAAGAGGTGAAGGAGAAAGTCAATGCTAAAAAAGAGGCTTACGCGGAGTTCTTGAGAAGCAGTTCGGAGGGCGATAAGGAGCAAAAGAAGTCTGGTTACAAGGCAGCCAAAAAGGTAGCTAGAAGGGCGGTGGCAGTAGCAAAGAGTCAAATTTTTGATAGACTATACCATAGATTGGGAACGAAGGAAGGGGAGAAGGAGGTTTTTAAACTGGCTAGGGCAAGGGAAAGGAAGACTAGGGATTTGGGAGTGGTAAGGTATATCAAGGACGAAGAGGGAAAGGTGTTGACTGAGGATGCTGAAATTAAGAAGCGTTGGCAGAGTTTCTTTTCTAAACTCCTCAATGGGGAAGGGAGGGGAGGCGACTGTAGTAGGGGCGGAGAGGGTAGCGATCAGCATGCGGGCGACAGGATAACAAAGGAG
This sequence comes from Selenicereus undatus, assembly GCA_017589665.1. Taxonomy (NCBI): domain Eukaryota; kingdom Viridiplantae; phylum Streptophyta; class Magnoliopsida; order Caryophyllales; family Cactaceae; genus Selenicereus; species Selenicereus undatus. The sequence continues at coordinate 14,775,280 of JACYFF010031955.1, forward strand.
GAGATTAGGGAGGCCTTGAAGAAGGTGGCAAATGGGAAGGCAGTGGGCCCGGACCAGATACCAGCAGAAGTTTTGAAGTTTATGGGGGAAGTGGGTCTAGAGTGGCTCACAGAACTTTTTAATGTTATTTTCAGGACCGCCAAGATGCCCAGGGAGTTGAGGGTCAGTACAGTCATCCCACTGTACAAAAACAAAGGGGATATCCAAAATTGCAATAACTTTAGGGGCATCAAGCTGCTCAGCCACACTATGAAATTGTGGGAGAGGGTGATTGAGAGAAGGTTGCAAGAGGAAGTAGAGATTTCAGAGAACCAATTTGGTTTCATGCCAGGTAGGTCGACCATTGAGGCGATCTACCTCCTCAGAGGGCTCATGGGCATGTTCAGGGACAGAAAGGTGGATCTCCATATGGTGTTCATTGACCTGGAGAAAGCGTATGATAGAGTTCCAAGGGAGGTTTTGTGGAGGTGTTTAGAAGAGAAAAGGGTGTCGCCCGCGTACATCCGTGTAATCAAAGATATGTACGAGGGAGGACGAACGAGTGTTAGGACTCCGGGAGGGGTCTCCGATGACTTTGCTGCTAGTGTGGGCCTGCATCAGGGCTCCGCCTTAAGCCCGTTTCTTTTCTCATTAGTTTTGGATCAACTCACTAGAGGAATCCAGGACGAGGTGCCTTAGTGCATGATTTTTGCAGATGACATCATTCTTATCGATGTAACCAGGCAGGGGGTGAACAACAGGTTGGAGAGGTGGAGGCATACGCTGGAGGCTAGGGGTTTTCGGTTTAGTAGATCGAAAACAGAATACCTTCACTGTTGTTTCAGCGGAAGGATAGAAGAAGGGGGAGAAATAGTATTGGATGGGAGGGCAATACCGAAAGTCGCTAAATTTAAGTATCTGGGCTCGATCATCTAGCAGAATGGGGACATTGACGAGGATATTAGCCATCGGATTAGAGCGGGTTGGCAAAAGTGGAAGTCAGCGTCAGGGGTGCTGTGTGACAAGAGAGTGCCAATGGGATTGAAAGGCAAAGTCTATCGGATGGTTGTTAGACCAGCTGTTCTCTATGGATCGGAGTGTTGGCATCTTAAAAAGACGCAGGTCCAAAGGTTGATGGTAGCTGAGATGAGAATGGTCAGGTGGATGTGTGGTTTTACGAGATTGGACAGAATTAGGAATAGAGTAATTAGGGGTTTAGCTGAAGTGGCCCCCATAGAGGAGAAAATGAGAGAATCAAGGCTCAGATGGTTCGGCCACGTGAAGAGGAAAAGTGTGGCTACCCCAGTGAGAAGGTGTGAGATGATCAACCCCCCCGGTGGTAAGAGAGGGAGGGGTAGACCGAAGAAGAGCCTGGAAGAAGTGGTTAAAGAGGACATGAGAGTGGTTGGTCTGACGGAGGACATGGCTCAGGATAGGAGTCAGTGGCGGGACAGGATTAAGGTCTCCTTTTGCAGGGGACCGGCCCCGTAGGGAGGCTGTAGCTTTAGGCGGTGTCGGGGCGGGTTTGGGTTTTTTTGGGTGTGCTTTTGTCTGCAGGTCGTACTTTTCTGGGATGTGACGACGCCAAGTGCCCCTTCGTGGTTGAGGTATGTCTCTGCTCACTCTTTATTTGCCCACTCTTTATTTGCTTTCCGGATCCTTTCATCTTTCGTCTTTCCCGTACTCGGAAAATGATTTTCACAAAACTGTTTTTGTGGGTCTTATGGAATCAATCTCTCTATAGGTAGAAATACCGGTAGAGGTAAGGTTGCCTACAACTAGATCTCCCCAGACCCCGCGAAAGCGGGACCCACACTGGGAGTTTGTTGTTGTTGTTGTTGTAAGCTTGTCACGTCAGTACGAGTTTCACTTGCATTCCACTCAATTTTCCAACCAATGGAACTCATTTCAGGACAATTAATTACATGGAGCCCACAATTTGATCTTAATTTATTACTTTTTATTTTAATAATATAAAAAATATACATTACCTTAAAAAAAGAAAAACAGAAAAATAATAAAAAAACAACAAATGGCACGCAGGGAGGAACTGGGGGCCGGGTAACCATGCGTGGCACTTCCCGCATGCCACTGGCTGGGGGGTTAAGCGTGTGACACGCAGGTGGGCCCCCTGTCATGCGTTCCCCCCCGGTTGGGGATGCCCTTAGAACATTCTTAGCCAGAGTTTTAGTTTTTGTAACTCTGATCTGTCACGTCAGTAAAAATTTTATAATTTTAAAACTTTTATTCTTTCATTTTCCCAATCAATAAAACTCATTTCAGGACAAATGAATTAAATATTTTTTATAAACCCACCTTATAACACATAACTTTTTTTGTAACTACCAAAATAATATTTTTTATTTGAAAAAAAGAAAAACAAATAAAAAATCAGAAAATGATCCAAAAAATTGAAACGGGAGGGGGAACGCTCTGGCATTCCCCCGCATGTCCCACGCGATTCACTCTGACTGGAATGGTGGAATTCCTATTTTAATGACACAGGGGCCCCACCATTTGCCTTGTGTGTCATGTGGCTGCTAATGCTCTTAGATCTTGATTGCGGACTTGCAATTAGCACTTGTTTAGGAAGCAAAGTCTATGGACGTGTTCGGTAAAATTAGTTATTTTAGTAATAATTAATTGTTTTACTAATTATTAGCGATTAATTGTGATCTATTAGCGGTCAGGGATTAGCTGTTCAACTAGCAATTTAAATAAATACGTTTGATAAATATAGCTGTTGAAGTGGCAGATTTATGTAAAATGACTAAAAATGGCACAATAAATAAATTTTTTAGTAAATAAAAAGAAGAATTTTGTAATTTGCAATGCCACCACTAGGTAGAGGTTTTTAAAAGTTACTAACTTTTGAAAAACACTACACAAACCTCTAACCACTATTTCATCCACTATTTTACCGAACACTTTTAAGTAGTGGTCCATAATATTTTGACAACTACAAACTACTAATCTTTACTTCAACCTGTATTACCGAACGCAACCTATATCATATATTTGAGAGTGTGTGCTTTTGTAAGTAATATAAGTGAAATATATATATATTAATAACTGCTTATATGATAAATATACGTTAAAAAATATATATTTATGTGACAATAAGAGTACAAATTTCCACGTGTATATAATAATTTGCCTCCAATATGAGTTTTTTTTCTTTTAATAAAAAAAATTAAAAAATGAAGTTTACGAAGAGTTCTTCTATGATACGAGCCCACTAAAGTTTGCATCATATATTAAATATTGCTTATTACACGTTGAAAAAATTGATGCACTTCTTGCTTCTTAAAATGGGAAGAACCAAGAAGTGATCTCAAGTGGATCAACTAAACCAAGCAACGAATTACAAACAAGAAAATAGATAAGAAATAAGAGATAAAACTAGGTCACTTGGATAAGATGTCACCACCAAGAGTCCTAGAGCTCAACTTTTAGATCTAGTGAGATAAGATATTATCACTCAAAATATCATAAAAGTCTCTTGAACACCACCCTAGTGAGCTAAACTATAGATAAGCAAGAGAGAGATTTTGCGCGAGTTTAAAACTCAACCAATTCATTCATTCACTAAGTATGTATAACCTTTAAACCTTCCCACATCTAATGGCAGCTAATACAATCAGAAACCAAGGGGAAAACGGCCAAACAAACAACCGGAAATGTGGAAACCAAAAGGCAAAGCAAGTACAAAAGCAAAAAGCAACCTGTTGACAGTTACTTTTCTACGTAACAGGTTATTTGCAGATGACATCGTTCTTATCGATGTCACCAGACAATGGGTGAATGACAGGTTGGAGAGTTGGAGGCATACGCTGGAAGCTAGAGGCTTTCGGTTGAGTAGATCGAAAACGGAGTATCTTCACTGTTGCTTCAGCGGGAGGATAGAAGAGGGGGGAGACATCGTACTGGATGGGAGAGCGATACCGAAGGTCGCCAAATTCAAGTATCTGGGCTCGATTATCCAGCAGAATGGGGACATTGACGAGGATATTAGCCAGCGGAATAGAGTGGGCTGGCAAAAATGGAAGTCAGCGTCAGGGGTGCTGTGTGACAAGAGAGTGCCCATGGGTTTGAAAGACAAAGTTTATCGGATGGTAGTTAGACCGGTTGTTCTCTATGGATCGGAGTATTGACCTATAAAAAAGACGCAGACCCAAAGGTTGATGGTAGCTGAGATGAGGATGGTCAAGTGGATGTGTGGTTTTACGAGATTGGACAGGATTAGAAATGGAGTAATTAGGGGTTTTGCTGAAGTGGCCCCCATAGAGGAGAAAATGAGGGAATCGAGACTCAGATGGTTCAGTCACATGAAGAGGAGAAGTGTGGCCGCCCCAGTGCAAAGGTGTGAGAGGATCAATCCCCCCGGTGGTAAGAGAGGGAGGGGTAGACCGAAGAAAAGCCTAAAAGAAGTGGTTAGAGAGGACCTGAGAGTTGTCGGTCTCACGGAGGACATGACTCAGGATAGGAGGCTGTGGCGGGACAGGATTAAGGTTTCTGAGTGTAGGGGGTCGGCCACGTAGGTGGTAGTAGCTTAGGTGGTGTGGGGTGGGTATGTTTTTTTGGTTTGCTTGTCTGCAGGTTGTGCTTTGCTGGGATGTGGCGACACCAAGCGCCCTTGGTCTGTTGAGGTATGTCCCCGCTCTCTCTTCCTTTGCTGTCCAGAACCCTTTTTCTTTCTCTTTCTCGTACTCGGTAAATGGTTTTAAAACCGTTTTCTCTACAAACCTTTTTCTCAAAACTGTTTTTGTGGGTCTTATGGAATCAACCTCTCTATGGGTAGGAATACCGGTAGAGGTAAGGTTGCCTACAACTGGATCTCCCCAGACCCCACGGAAGTGGGATCCACATTGGGAGTTTGTTGTTGTTGTAGGTTTAACTTTAAACAACCATATCTTCCAAAATACATGTCCAAATCTAGTCATTCAAAAGCCATAAGAAAGTCCTAGATGCCTACTTTCAGGTAAATCCTCATGGAGCCTCAGATGCCTAGTTTTTTGAAAGATATTCCTTGAGAATGCAACTGATCCCTTGCTGGAATAGTCAAGACACCTTCTGATCTTTTTGCCCTTTTGGTGCTCAAACTTTGAATTTGGCCTTGAACTCTTTTGCTGCTTCCAAAGTCCACTCACAAAGATTCCGAAAAAGTAGATTTGTAGGTTCCTAAGTTGATCCAACGTTAGGAAAAAAGGACCAACAAAATTGGGTAAGATTGTGGCTCAACTGGACTGTTTGGATAGTTTGGCTTTGGAAACTTATTTGAAGGGGTAAATGAAATCACAATGACTTGAAACTTGCTTTATTCGAAAGCTAAATTGTTGAACTAAAAGAACAAGGTAGAATTATGGACTTAAGTCACCCAGCGATTAGGCAACTAAGATCAGAAAGTAACTACTCACACTTGATAGTCCCAGGCAATAGCTAACTTGGTTTTCTAGGTGATTCCTCATGACTTGGAGGATCTCTTATTGGACATCTTTAGACTTAGGTGCCGCATGGACATGTCCCTCATCATCACCTCGCATATGTGCATCAAAATATATATACATAGCAAGTAGGACATCTTTAGGCAGATCTGGGCAATGCTCACCCGATACGATTACCAACATGAAGTTAAGTGAGTTGGGTATAAATTTTCAATCCGCTCAATTAAATGAGTTGACATGTTCAACCTATTTAATTAAATGAGTTAGATTCAGGTTGAGATTGTCGACACAAAAAGATACTCATTTAACCCGTTTAATTAAATGGGTAAACAAGTTAATTCATTTTTTCATTTTATCATTTATCCGTTTATCTTTTTATTAGATAAATAAAAATACAAAAATTATAAAAAAATGTGAATTACGATGAATCAGATGAGTTTTAGAGAGTAATTGTTCAATATGATATGTAAACTTAATTTTTAACGCTATGTAATTACATATTAGTTGAAAATGTTAAATACGCAAATAGATAATTAGGCGACTGAACTCGATCTATTTATATTAAACAGGGTTAAGCGGGTCAATCCATTTAAAAATTAAAGGCAAGGTTTTTTAACCTATTTAATAAGCAGGTTAGATTCAGGTCAAGCAATTCTCAACTCATTTAAGCTTGACACAAACACGAACTCCACCCAACCTGACCTATTGCCCAGCTCTACTCCTATATGTATGATATTCATTATTATTCTCAGCCTATATTCCAAATTTTGGAGCTTCAGCTTGCCACATTAACAAAAATTTTATTTTTTAGAACTCACGTTCCTTCACTTCTCTAATCAACTCCAATTTGAAACACTAAATAAAATATTTATCATAGGTCCACTTCTTAACATATAACTTTTTCTAAAAAATTCACTTAAATAATACATTTTAGGGGGAAAAAAGGAAAAATACAAAAACAAAAGGACAAAAATAAAGTGAAGCAAAGAGAGAATCTGCAGACAGTTCCTCCATGCATGTTGGCCCACGTTCTCTTATCGTTGGAAATGTCTCATGCTAATTTTTTTTTATTGTAAGTCATATATGAGATCGTCTCACATAGGTCATGTCATGAGATAGATATTTTTATGGTGGCTATTAATAATTATTTAGGGTGGCTAATAGCTTATTTATGGATCATTATTATAGTCACTCTTAAATGAACTATTAGTCACCTTTGGATTTAAAAGTTACTCTAAAACATATTATTAGTCACCACGAAATCTCAAAAAAGCCAATATTGACAGAGTACGACCCACAATGACTCTTACGTGATACTATCTCATCCAGGAATTTGTATTTTTTGAAATGCTGGGGCCCACTTGTGGTACGCATTCCTTACCCTGGAAATGGTTGAATGACATTTAGGAATGAGGGTTTTTTTTGAAGGGGGGGGGGGTAATTCAATGGTATTGGCCTATTAGGGTCTTTCTTTTCATTGGTAAATTATTGTTACCAATGTCAACTAATTTTTATCAATTTCAAAATTTCAATCCCTCCTCACTTCAACTGACTTCAATCAATTTTTAACAACTTCTATCAGTTGCTATGAATTTTAATGAAGAAAATTACAATAATTTTCAACTTCAACCAACTTCGACTAACTTCTATTAACTCTTACTAATCTCTTTTAAAATTTCTTACAAAGAAATCTCAACTTGTTTGTGCCAACATCTTATAACTTATAGCAACTTTTAACAACTTCTTTCAATTTTTTCAAACCTTAATCAATTCCTATTAATCATTTCAAAAAATACCAACTTCTACCAATTTTCACCAGCTTTATCAATTTACCAACCTATATTTATCAACAAAAAGGACATACTCTCAATGCTTGACTTAAGAAAACTAACTATTTTTCGTAGATATCTAAGTAATGAAACGACATTTTAATAGCAAATAGGCATTAGAAGTTAGCTGCTATTGTATAGGAAGTAGCAAAAGAACATAGACTAGATGAACTTTAGTTATTTAGCTGATTGATTATTACATGATCAAAAATATTAAAGATTACTTGTCAAAAATAAATTCAATAAAGGATATTTTGAAGAAAAAAAATCTAAACAGTTATTTTTTTCAACGTTTAAGTAACATCCCTGAAAGTTGAATTAGTATATATTGCAAGAAGTATGAATTAAAATACTATCTTAAAGCTGACCCAACGGCTGACACGCGAGTAGGAAATAGAGGCCAAGCCGCGGGGCAACTCAAAGGCTGGCAGCAGTCGGCTCGAGCCTTATGGCTCGCCAAGCCGCTGCGAGCTGCGAGGCGCCCCGCACGCCCTTTTTTGGGGGTTTCTCCCGAAACAACGCCGTTTCAGGGTTTAGTAAAAATTTTTTTACGGAAATATTTTTAAATTTTTTTTTTTTTGAAATTGTTCAACTGTTGTAATTTTTTTTGGTCCAATGTAATTTTTTTGGTCAAAGTAATTTTTTGGTCCCTTGAATTTTGGTCCAATGTAATTTTTTTAAATTGTATTTTTTTAAATTGTTCAACTATTGTAATTTTTTTTGGTGAAATGCTAACTAATGTATCTTTTTTTATTTATTATTGATCTCTTGTAATTTCTATATTTAAGTATGTGTATTTTTTTTATTTACACTCTTGTGTTGTTTTTTTAAAAAAAAATATGACCCTCTAATTAATTGTGTTACCAAATTATTATGTGCAAATTATTTTTTCCGAAAATAATAAACCAAAATAACCAACCAAAACCAAAAAAAAAAACTAAACTAATGAAATATGGTTAGGTGAGGGGTCTATAGATATTATTTTATTTAGTGAGTCAAAATGATGAGTCTTCCATTAGAAAGAGTGGGGATTGTGAGATAAAAAAATTTTAAAAAATTAATATTACAATGATAAGCCCCCACTAATGAGTCAAAAAGCTGACTCAGGGTGGTGTTATTAAGTTATATAATTTTTTACTAATTAGATTGGTAACTTCGAACACCGTTGTTCACCAACGTCAACCACAAAACAAATTCGGTTGAGACTCGAGGGAAAAAAATAGATAATGTCCTTTTGGGGGGGGACAATTTGACGACGTCTTAATTCAACCACTTTTTGCACAAATCTTGGGGCAGGGCATACGATTGGATTAAAGAGAGAGATTTGATGACACTTGGGCATAGGAATGGGAGGAGAAGTAGAGTGACTAAGAGCATTTGCATTGCATGACTCGCGACCCTGAAATTTGGCCCGCGGTCCAGTCCATCGCCTACATTGCCGGGCCTTGAAGATCGCCCGTGTTGCCAGCCCGCACCCCCGATCCACTCGCCAGCCCTTTCCCCCTTTTTTTTAATTCCACGGCCCCCTAAAACGACGTTGTTTAGGGGGAGCAGCGGACTTTTTTTTTTTTTGGGAAAGGGGCGCATTAAATAGGGAAAAGAAAAGGAAAAATCTGGGAATTGTTACCGTTGAAAGCTAGCCGCTGCGAATGGCTAGTTTGTAATTTTTTTTTTCAATTTTTGTTATTTAGTTTTATAAATACTCCACCTTTATTAGTATGTGTAATTTTACATTCAAAAATCAGAAATATTTATCCCTCATATTTTTCATAAAGTTTTGAATTGGTGGAGAAGGTTGTGTTTGAAGCAAGGGATAAAAAGAGAAGAAAGAAGTTTGGGATTTTGTAAGTATTTTTATTAGTTCAATTTTTAAGTTTGTTGTGAATTTAAGGTTATACATGTTACAAATTTTGTGAAGTAGATTAATTTATGTATAAATTTTCATGTTTAAATTTTTTATTGATTGCAAAGATGATGCTTATATTTGTAAGTAGTTTCTTTAGCTCATATTTATGTTGAATTTTGGTTACTATGATCATGCTTATAGCTCATATTTATATTAGCTCATATTTATGTTATGAATTTAAATGGTTAATATGATGTATGAGTTATCATTTATTTTCATTAATTTTAATATCTTAGGAAAGATTAAAAAGATTGAAATGTGTTTCAAAGGAAAAAAAAAGATCAAGTTATTTTCATTAATTTTAGTAGTATTAAATTTAAATTTTTAATATGATGCATGAGTTATTTTCACTTTTATGAAGTTGTATATTTACATGTAATGTTTAAATGTTTAAATGTTAAAATTTATTTATGTTAGCTCATATTTATGTTTAAATGTTTGATATGGAACAAGAATGTTATGAAAAAAAATAGCTGTAAGAGGTTAGGAACTATGATTATTAATAGTATTATGGTGAAATGTTTGCATAAATTAATTACTTTCATTACTTTTAATATCGTAGGAAACATTAAAAAGATTGAAATGAATACTTGGTTAAATGTTTGATGAATTTATTAGTAACATATTAGGAACTTTAAAAAAATATGAAAAAAGATTGACATGAAAAATTTATTTTATGTTTCAATGTTTACTTGTGTAAAGTGTGAGGTCATATTTATTTTTAAATGCTTAAATGTTTAAATTTATGTTTAATTAAATGTGTAAATGTTTAAATTTATTTATCTTAGCTCATATTTGTGTTTAATGTTTGATATGAAACAAGATTGATATGAAAAATTTAGTAGTGATATGTATGAGTTACTTTCATTAATTGTAATATCTTAAGAAAAATTAAAAAGAATGGTATGAAAAATACTTCAATTGGTTAAATGTTCAATAAATCTATTAGTAACATATTAGAAACTTTGAAAAAAGATGAAAAAAGATTGACATGAAGATTGTATTTTATGTTTCAATATTTACTTGTGTGAAGTGTGAGCTCATATTTATTTATAAATGCTAAAATGTTTAAATTTATGTTTTAAATGTTTAAATGTTTAAATTTATTTATGTTAGCACATATTTATATTTAAATATTTGATATGAAACAAGCTTGATATGAAAAATTTAGCAGTGACATGTATGTGTTACTTTCATTCATTTTAATATCTTAGGAAACAATAACCGTGAATGTTATGATTTTCCGCAAGCGTACGGTTAACGTTGTAGTACTTACGGGTATCGTCCTCAGGGATGGAGGAAA
>JACYFF010031955.1:14790029-14872404 GCA_017589665.1 Selenicereus undatus
TGGGTTTGTGTTTCTGTTTGACTGTTTCAGTTTTTGATTTGGGGTTCACATTTTGCTGGGCATTCTTGATGGCCCACAATGGAGGTTTGGATTGTTGAGAATTCTTGTATTTTTAGTCTGTGATGATTAAGGTTGATACTCACTGTTGTACACCATGGCTGCTATTGGTTGGTTTCTCATATTGGTATTTGTCTGAAGATGTTACAAGTTCAACCCATTCCAAGAAAACTTTAGGCTTTGGTTCATTGTAATTGTGTATAAATGTCCGTATTGTACTATTTCCTCATGCCAACTGTTGGCAGGGGCATGAAATTTTAAGAGAAAATGAGCTTCTTGGGTGCGTATTTTGCAAATGCTCAGATGGGGGCTTTCTCCCCAAAAGTTTCTCGTATATCAAGTGTTTTTGCTAGTTCTGATTTTTGCACAAGTTTCGTGCTTCTAGTGAGGAAAGGCCGATAGCCTTCCAGATAATTATGAGTCTTCTATAGTTTACGATTATTAAGTTGGCAAACTGGACAGAGTAAAGGGTCATGCAGTGAAGAGCACCCTAGTGTGTAGGACTCACTGCATGATTTACAGAGATGAACTTGGGGTCCTGTGAAATGGGTAGGTACTTGATGAATGCTATAAAGTACTGGCATGCTGCCATGGATTGTCGGGAGTGCCTTATCTTTCTTGCATGAATAATATATTGCTAGTGTGCGCTGTATTTTACCCATTGATTAGGCAATTCTTTTCCATATTTGTGTTTTCACCAGCAAATGATGCGACCAAGGCACTTGTGTAGTGGATGGTTCAGCGTTTCCACATTTTTTGGTTTTTCCAGATATTTAAAAGGCTTCTGTGATTCTGTCTACATGCAGTTGCTCCGAGAGATTTCTCATGAGAATGTGGTCAAGCTTATGAATGTGCACATCAATCCTGCAGATATGTCATTGTACCTGGCCTTTGACTATGCTGAGCATGATCTATATGTGGGTATCCTGTTTCTCGTTTGGTTGTATTTTATGACTTCGAAATAAATTTGCATACATAAAATGCTCTCTTATCGTTCCTCTATTTCCAATTTCAAAGTGATATATGTAGATGGGCATGTTCTTTCCTTTTGGGAGAAGAGGAATAACAGTAGCTTATTCTATGGCAGGAGATGATTAGATATCACAGGGACAAGTTGAACCAAGCGATCAATCAGTATACTGTTAAATCACTCCTGTGGCAGTTACTCAATGGGCTAAATTATCTACATAGGTATGAAGTAAAACTATGGCAGAGATGTTCATGTACTTATTCTATGCCCTAAAACTCAATTTTGATGACTTCTTTGTTGCACATCTTGGTATGGTTGTCTTTTCTCTGACATTTTTCAATATATGTCTGGGAAACTTGCACCAATGACTTGTCATATTATTTCTTTTCTATCGTCTATCTCTTCTAAAGGTTATGGGTGAAGGAGAGGAGCAAGGGGTTGTTAAAATTGCTGATTTTGGATTGGCAAGAATATATCAAGCTCCCTTGAAGGCACTCGCTGACAATGGGGTGAGTACTGTACTATTTACAGTGTTATTTTGTTCACAAAATTAGTACTCCACATGTGCATAGGCAGAATTTGAGTATTTATAATGTGCCCATTTGCCCAAGGTAAGTGTGCTTTGATTGACTGTGGTTAATCCGATCCGACAGTTTCATATTGACTATGTTCATTTCAGCTTTCCTGAAGAATGAAGGGTCATTCTTTCTTTTAGTTTTGGTCTGGAAGGTTACAGCTCCTTTCATGTTATCTTCTGCTTAGACTATCCGTGTTAAGGAAAACAAAAATAAATTAGTGAAGCACTACTATGTATGTCTCTCTAACTGAGGTCCTCTTGAAACTCTTTGAAGGATGATGATTCTTGTTCCATTATAGGGTCTTGTGTTCTTACGTGATTACTTGTGTCTTACTTTGAGTGCTTTATTGTGGAATATCTATTCATGATTTAACACTACTTGCAGGTTGTGGTGACAATTTGGTATCGTGCTCCTGAGCTGCTTCTTGGGACGAAACACTACACTAGTGCTGTTGGTATCCTTTGACTCTAGTCTTACCCTTGCTCTGCAGGCTACCATCCCCCAACTTCTCATGATTTTTGGCGGATGCGTACTGGGATGACCGTTTCCATAAAATTCTGTGACAATTTCCTCTTACTGTGTCCACTTTTAATGGGCTCATAGTTTGGTATTTTTGCATTCATCAGATATGTGGGCTGTTGGATGCATATTTGCTGAGCTTTTGACTCTAAAGCCATTATTCCAAGGTGCAGAAGTAAAGGCCACTCCTAATCCTTTTCAGGTACTTGGAAGTCTCTGTAGTTTTCGTCATGAATGTCATTGATGATGATCAGCTGTGGCTACTGTCACTAGTGATTTGTTGTTTTATGTTGCTATTCTCAGATTTTTCTATGACATGGGTGCCATTTTTCACAGCTGGATCAACTCGACAAAATATTCAAGGTCTTAGGTATGGATAGCTGGCATTTGCTCATGTGTTTCTTGCACAGAGCTGGTTGTTGAGCTGAATCTTCCATTTCAGGTCATCCTACGCCAGAAAAGTGGCCTGCACTTGTGAATCTGCCGCATTGGCAGTCAGATATGCAGCATATCCAAGGACACAAATAGTGAGTTGACCTGCTATTACTTTGTTTGCTTTAGATATTGGAGATTGGATAGTCTTTTTTTGGCAATAATTTTGACATATGCTTCTCACAATATTTTTAATTTCATGAGTTCTTAAGTTTATTTTGCTAGTCATATTAATCAGTGTGTAACTGCCATTTTTTTTCTTTTAATCAATGTGTGGGCAGTGACAATCCTGGGCTTTATAATGTTGTGCATCTCTCTCCCAAAACTCTGGCTTATGATCTGTTATCCAAAATGCTTGAGTAAGCTCTCTTCTTTCTCATCAATAGATTTGTGCTTGCCAGATGTATGAAGATTGCTGTTCCATTCCTGATCAAAAATAAAATAAAATAAAGATTTCTGTACCATTAGGTATAATCAAGATTTGCGTCCAGGCTTGAATATAGATAAAGTAGGTCGTACGATGGTCTGGAATTAATTATCCACTATTTAACTAGTCTTTTTCTATATGCATTTTCTGGCTTGAACACCCAGTAGAGACTTCTTCTTCTTTTCTTTTTCTTTTTCTTTTTCCTTTCCTTTTCTTTTGGGGGTGTGTGGATCCAAATTTGGTGTTATGGAATGTTAACCTTGGGAGGACCTGTATTGTCTTTACATTTATTAGTTAAATTTTCTAGAAGGGTGTAGAATATTTTATGCTTTTACATTCCTGTTATGACGAAACCTTTGTTTTATTGTTTTGTGATAATTCTTTTTCTGATAACTTTAGCCTTTGAAATTTATGCAGATATGATCCTAGAAAGCGAATAACAGCTGCGCAAGCTCTTGAACATGAGTATGATTACTTCTGAGCTTCTAGAATTACCTTTGACTCTTCTGTGCATCATGAAGGAATGTTTGTATAATTGAGTCTGACAGAATCTAAAAATGCAGCGTGTAAGCTGTACGTACTAGATTGAGAGATTTTTGCATGTTACAGACTGTCACTTGGTTTATATGTATATGAGTAATTGAGTATACACAAGTTGTGCAGTAATAGAGGAGCAATCCATTGGTGGTGCTTAGATGGTCTTTTGGCATTCATATTCCTATTATTTAGAGGTCCATTTGAGATTGACGAACCATTCATCGCCATTTAGCTTAGTGCTAAGTGCTAACTGGAGCTCTTAACTTCCTAAACTTCTTCTACTGCCATTAATGCAAAAGAGAATCGAGGTTAACTGCCTGCATTCTGTATGGCAGCTACGTTTCGATTCAAGTCTGGTGTTGCCTCTGTTGCTGAATTTCTTGGGCAAAAAGTTGCACTGTTGTCACCTTGATCTTATCTTACAATCATCTCTTCTCTAGCAACCTTATCCACACCACTAGCACGCTACAGCTGCTGCTGCTTTGTTGGCATCTACTGTTTTCAATTCGTCCTGATCCTCTATGCTACATAAAATCATAAACCATTTGATAGCTTTTCAGTATTTTTGGGGTTAGAAAATGGAGTTCAAGGACCAAACCCCTTTATTGGATTCCTTTTTTGTAAGGTCTGAATCAGTTCAGATGTGAACTTGAGCGGCCTGGTGCTTCACATTGGATTTAGCATATCGTCTTCAAGTTTTCCCAATTGTTCTGAAGCAAGAGAACTTGTGCCTCTGGCGTCAATAGCTGCATCTTCTCTAGCATTTTACTATGGACCTTTTGTTAATGATTTGCATGGAGTCTTAAAACAATATATGTTCGGAATCACCTGTAAATAGATCAAATTGAACAAAATGGCTAACTATGTTAATAATCTGTGTCATAGGTGTCCAATAGTCATGTTGAAGACCCATGAATCCTACATGACTATAGCTAGGGATTTGCATCTGAGTGGTTTAATTATAAATGTACGTTCTTCATGAAATAGGTGTTACAGATGGAGGTATTGGGTTTGGTTACATTAAAAATAAATCGTTGATACTCTTCTATTTTGGTTTATGGTTACATTCTTTGAAGTTTTAAGTAAAAATTTCCATATATTGACCTAATCCTTTTTGATACAATTTTTCTCCTGGATCTCATTTTGGAGTTAAACATGAATACAAATATTAGCCATTAGAAGCGTCTTCTGGTTATACTAGATGAGGTCGTAATTGGTTATGACTTATGAGGATTGAGGAAAGATGACCAATGGCTGAACTACAACATGACATTCTTGTATTGATAGCAATTCAAAAGCATCGTTTTATTTTTCTTTATGGAACATGAGAGGATCACAATTAACATGGCTGCTCCTCTATTTCTTGAGCATGTCAGCTGAGGGTGTAGTTATATTCTTCAAGATTCAAAGAGGTTAATGAAGGATCTGTGTGTTTGGGAATATGCCAACTTTCTTTCCTATATTCACGTTGTTGTATTTGTGTCAGTATCTAATCATGGCTACTTTTTTCTCTTCATTTCTTCCTCTCAGATACTTCAAGATAGAGCCTTTGCCAGGCCGCAAGTAAGTTCTCCTGCTCCTTTTGGTTGCTCGAGTTAGAGGGTATCATGTGTGTTTTACTGAGACGTAGTTTCTTGCGTACCTTTTATGTTTCTTTTAACCTCTTCAAGGATTTCAGTGCATTTGTACCTTCCCGTCCAGAAGATAAAGCTGTCAATTATCCTACTCGGCCAGTGGACAGTACTATTGATTTTGAAGGCACAACAAACATGCAACCTCCTCAACCGGTATATAAACGACTCTTCCAAGTCTTTTTGAGCATACAGTGATGTAGACGTACTGAACTTTGCTATCAAATGCACTCTATTCTCAATAATTATTGTGGGCCTTTGACACTTCTTTTTCGTGAATCCTCCATCCTGCTTGCCTTTATGCTGCGTGTACATGTGCATCTTGATAGCAGTCATATCTAATGTGGTGAGGGGCATGTCCCTTGTGAACTAGTTTAACTGGTGGAATGCTATAATAATGATGAGATGTACAAGTTGGAGCAGTCGTATCTATGGGAGATGTCACATCAATTATTGGAGATTTTTGGTGTTGGCTGATACAGAAGTTCCTGATATATGACTGAGTTCGAGGGGAAAAGGACAAACAGGGGGGGCGTTGAGGAGGTGTGGTTATGCTAGGAAACTATGTAGTGGAAGCGAAGCTCTTAAAGTTGGTTGAATATGACTTGAATTTTATCTAGCAAACTTATTGCAAACTCCACCCCAACACCACCCCCCCCCCCCCAAAAAAAATTCATGTTGGAGACTCCTGATGCTTGGGAGGAATATGGTTACTGAAGGTACCCAAACCCTAACATGTTAAAAATAGTGCATTGGGCAGACTACATGTAAACTGCAGAAATGGTGACAAGAGTTGCCATCTTTCTGTAAGCCATTAGTTTTTTATGTTTACCACCCCCCCCCCCCCCAAAACACAAAAAAGAAAAACATAGCCGTCAGCTGCTAGTGCTTTTATATATGCAAACAGTGGGAATTTTTAGCATAGATAGTGGTTAGATACATCAATCTAGAGGCACGTACTTCACAGCTTCAACTGTTCAGGTTGCATTTAATGTGTATTTATGCATCCATATGTTTTCCAGGTTCAGAACGCAGTTTCTGGGAACATGCAAGGCTCCCATATTGTTCCAAATAGGAATGTACCTCGGCAGATGCCTATGGTGGGGATGCAGAGAATACAGCCCCAGGGGATGCCCCCCTATAATATATCTTCCCAGGCTGGAATGGGTGGAATGAACCCTGGAGGCATCCCAGTGCAACGGGGTGTTTCTTCTCAGGCCCATCAACAGCAGCAGGTAGGCCTGACCTATTTCCCTCTTGTTGGGAGCATTTTTTGGTTCTGATCCATTTTATCATTTCGAAACAGCTGAGAAGAAAAGACCCTGGAATGGGATTGCCTGGGTACCCTCAGCAGAAATCTAGAAGATTTTGAGGTAATTCCCACGGTGTTTACTCTGCAATGTCCCTGTTTCCTATAAAATTATTCCTGTTTCAACAACAATACCTAGTGCTGATCATGCTGGAACAGAGGCTAGGAAGAGGCCAATGTTCAGAGCCCTACCTCTGCAAGCAAGTAGAGGGCTATTACGCTGAAGGATCCTCAAGAAAATTTAGAAAGGAACTTATTCCCTTTTTTCTTTTGAACATCCCAAAACTAAAATCACATTTTGCTACTAGTGGCAAAAATAGTACTCCCTTTGTCCATAATCATTGTGAAGAACGTCTTTAGTCCCATAATATTATTATATTTCTATTTTCAAGAACTAATTACTGGTTTTGAGTCGTTAAAAACGCATTTTGACTATATATTATTAAGGAAAGCATTTAATGCATAATTTCATATATTCACATGATCTGACTACGATTATAAGATGGAGGGAGTATTGGATATTCTTATTTCTCTCTCTCTCTCTCTCTCTGGGGTGTCATGATGGATCAGGGATTCAGGCAAGATGGATAGTACGTCTTAATTGCCATGGGAATATTATCAAAAAAACTTTTGCATATAGTATAGCATTGCTGGATGCTCTGGAGTCTGGATTGAACTTGTAAACTTTGCAAATGGCCTTGTTATTAGTTCTATCCGACTACCGCACCTAAACCTGTAGCCATCCAGAGCCAGACCTGAATTAAGTATACCTGATTCTGGTCCAACCTGAAGTCGAAGCAACTCAATTTGCCCCCAGAATTGAGATTTTTCTGATGAACACCAGCTGTGTTCTCTTGGCAGTATATTACAACATACTGACAGACAACCTGCACCCTGGATATAAGCTGAACCCAATCCTGAAACAAACTGAACCAAGTCCCCGTCCACCTGATATTCCATCAACCCATCATGACCTAATCTGAAATTAACACAACCCACATGACATTATGCCTGGACAACTGATATTTCTTGTTCATATAACTGTTTGAGCAGATCAATGCCCATGTTGTTGGCGAAGTGAAAGTGCTGGCAGAAGCCATCAAAGTGCTTGGATCTCTGTTGGTTCACTTTGTTTGAGCGCAAATGTAGACAGACTAGCTCAAACTCAGAATTTTTTTTGTGTGCATTTGGAAACAAAAGAGTATAAAATTCAGGGGGGTTGCATCTGGGGACAAAGATGATAAAGGTACCGGGGGGGGGGGGGGGGATCCCGTTGATCTTCGTTTATAGCTACTCTGTTGCAAGACTGGGTACTGTAGAGTCTCTAAGTGCAATTAGGATATCTCGAGTGGACTGTACATGACAAAGTCGACCAGTATCTCTGTAAATGTAATGTCATCCTTGATGACTGATGAGCCTACCTTTTTTTTTTTCTGTTTTTTTTTTGGCTTGGGGGAATGTGAAATGTATATATATGAGATCAGCTTCTTGGTTACCTATATTTTGTGTGTGAAACCTTGAGGAAGGCTTAGTAATCTGTTTTTTGTTTATTCGGTTTTATTTGAATGTGAAACCTTTAATAAATTACACTTTTGCCACAATGGTTGCGAAGGCCTTCTTTGGTATGAGGTGGGAGCCTGGGAAACGCTAAGTTACTTCTTCCAATCTCTTTCAACCTAATCAATTTCTACCAATCATTTCAAAAAAATACGAATTTTTACCAATTTTATTTATTTATTAATTCTTATTTATCAATAAAAAGAACAGACTCAAAGTATTTAAACCAATATCCATATACAACAAAGAGACCATGCATGATGGCTACATATTTGTTTATGCTGCTGTTTTGTCCCAGTCATGTTAGTAATTTAGCAAATAAGGCAACAAATATAAGACATCAGCAAGTACCACACACAATGCACCTTGAATTTCATGAACCAATTCAGCAATTTGCAATATTTTATTATTCCAGAATTTATAACAATAGTTTTTTGCATGCCTGCGGTTGCCACTTGCGAGTAAAGAGCGTCAAATTTTGTGCACTATTATTCTCAGAATCTGAGACATAGAATTTTGTGTACTGTTACTTTGTAGCGTTAGTACTTGCACCGCCACTCGTATACGATTCTGAATCTTTCCAAATATTCCTTTCCTATAAAAAAACAAATATTCCTTTTCTATAAATAAATAAATAAAAAGAGCAATTTAAATCCAAAAACCGCCCATAAGTTGAGACCTAGTCAAAATGAGGGTTGTGGTGGATTATGAGATATAATCGTCATGGTGAAAAAATTTACATGCTACTATTTCCCAAATTCAAAAAAGAATCGGCCATACATGCCATTCTAGAAAAGAATTGATATAATGTCCATGAACATGAATGATAAACATTTTAATACACATAAGCATTCTACAAAAATAACGTGCACCATGCTTTGATACATTGTATATGATATAGTTTCACTTTACAAAGAATAATTAGGGATGACAATGAAACGGATTTGAGTCAGGTCCACTCAATTAAGATTCATTTATTTTTCTTAAACCTGGATTCAGATCCGTTCTAGATCTGTTGGGTTTGAAAAATGGGACCCAAATTTAGATCCTGCATGTTCAATGGATCCGTATGTCCTTAGCAGCTCCCGATCATTTTTGAAATTAAAGAATTTTTGCAATGATTTTTTTATTTTTTCACATCTTGGCATAAATTTCCACATGTTAATAACAAAGGATTTAAAAGATATCACATCTATCTATCTATCTACACACACACACATATAAACAAAACCTCCCAAAGCTAGCATATGACATGTGTCAAATTTTCAGAGGTTTGAATTTTTTTTCTAATCTATTTTCAAAACATATAAATTGTTATTTTTAATTAAAATAATAAAGAATGAAATATTTTTACCATTATAAATATGAAATATTAAGGATATAGATATATTATGATGATAGTGACATATCCTATTTACTATAAATATACATTATTAAAAAACAACAAAAGATTTCTGAAATCTATTATTATTATTATTATTATGATGATGATGATATTAGTATTATTATTATTCTTCCCATGAGACCTTATCACAAATAATTTAAGATTATAAATTTTTTTCTTTTTTTATTCACTAATAATTATGGGAGGAGGCCTTTTCACTTAACTTTTAAAAAAATTATTGTAATTTTTTTTTTATAGATGCTCAAATAATTTTTCCGCAAATTACAAGAATTATGAATATATTGGACCATGCTTTTTGCATATAGTTATTACAGTCAGAAAACTCAATTTTTTTATGCATTGTACAGGTATAAAAAAATAAAACAAAACCTTTTAATTTTTAAACATGCCACTATTGCACCATTTACCCTTTAAAAAAATTTGATCCTTATTATTAGAAGGTATTAGAAGATATGCATTTTAACTTTTGACAAAAAAGAAAAATCATGCATTATATTGCAAAGATTCTAGCATTATATTGTTCAAGTAAATCAATCATATAAACAACTAAAAGACACAATAAAGATATTTATTGAGGTCAAAAATTTTAAAATTACATTGTGCATCGCACAGGAAAAACATACTAGTTTGAGAGATGCAGCCAGGTAGGACAGGAGAGTAGACAAAGATTGAAAACAAGAAGCAGTGACTGTGAGTGTGAGGAAGTGACACAACATAAGATAGCTAATTAAACTCAGAAATTGTAATCACTTAACCTTCGGGCTAGTCAGTTTTTACATTTTAATAAATTGAAAAATATTAATAGATCTTAAGTGGGTCTTGTGTTCAGTCTAGGTCTCAATTTCTCATACTTGAACCCAAACCCAACTCAGGGCCACTTGGACCCAAACCCTTTCAAGTCCCATCGGGTCCCATTTGATTGGATTTAGATAATTTAATTTGAGTAGGATCTAACAGGCCATGAGTCGTATTGAGTCGTATCCAATCTCTACTGTCATCCTGAAAAGTAGTGTTATACGTTTTAGTTTAACATAATCAATATTTTAAAGAGTTTTAATAGAACATTCCATCTGCCACGTATTATATTTATTGTTAAAAATATTCGTGTTCCTCATCTCATAGTATTTTTTACATTTTTAGAAACCAATTAGTAACTTTGTTGAAAAATATTTTCAATCATATACTAAAAAGTAAATGCATTTAACGCTTATTTTTTTGTTTAATACTTTTGTGAGATTTGTCTTGTACGTACGAAGGCAGGAAGAGTTTTCTCTTTTAAAATGCACACATTTCATTACAAAGTACTTAAACCTATGTGGGAAGGAAAAGACAGCATGCATGTACGGTGGCCACAAATTTGTTTGTGTTGCTTTGTTTTCACAAACTTGAGAAAATCTCTCCCTCTGTGTCATGTGGGTTTTTCAAATCCATTGAAATAAAAGTAATTTAATTAGCAAATAAGACAATAAAAATAACATCATCAAATAGAGGTAACATGTACACTGCAGTTTTAATTTTATCAACCAATTGCATTATTTAACAACTTGCAATATTTTAAAATTTGTAAATAAATAAATAATAATATCCAGCCTGCTAAAATCTAATGCTAGCAGTTGTAGGTACAGTTGTCATTCTTTGTCCTCTTACGTTAAATTTTTTGGTGGATTTCTCATTCTTATTTTTTGGTGCATTTTTATTGTTATTTTACGACGGTAGGATTCGTACAACAACGTTAACATTCGTACGAGACATCGAATCTTTTCTAGTTTTGTTCTTCTTCTTCTTCTTCGTTTTGTTTGGATCGACTAGTTCAACCACATTTGAACCTGATCCTGCACCTGAACCCGAACACGAGTTGGAGTCCTATGCATTCAGGCCACTTGACCCGCCTCAACTTTGCTTTGGTTGGAGGGTTTGAGATGAATGTGCGTGGCGTTGGATATATATTGGTCAATTAACTAGCCTAGCTGCTGATGACTCGGTGTCCTTAGGTGGATGCTGTTACTACAACAATATGCTCCATTACTCTTAACATGGTCATTAAGTTGCTGTCCATTCTCTCGGCCTTTATCTGTCATTAATTAGTCAAATTTAAAGCTAAAAAGAACAGTTGCAAATTGCAACCTTATGCCATGTTCACCGATTCCAGCTTCCTTTGCACACTGTTTTCCTGCCCACAACGAACCAGCCAATTCCTATTTTGTCTCCTACCTTCATACATATGCATACAGGCTAAGCAAATCTACAATAATCATAAAATAACACACACGCGCGCACACACACACACACATATATATATATATATATATATATATATATATATATTCAATGGGATAACGTTAGCTAATTGAAAGCAGAATTCAAGGTTGAATCCACTTGGGTTTGAACTACAGCGTTCAGTCGCCGCCCATCCATTGCACCAATCTCATTCATCTCTATAGCTCACTTTTTTTGCATATTTTAAATCCTCCATTATTTTAATTTTTTTTGGAGAGCCTCTCTCATTCATCTAGAAATTATTTTTAAAAATACCATAAATTCCCTTCACATCCAATGCTTTGACACATCCCCCAAAACTAAGGTTTCTTCCCTTGTTTTCCCTGTGATATTCATTTTGCTACCAAATCAAGGCCCTAAACCCAAATCCGACCCGACTCGACATGACCCGCTACAAGTGCTCGTCGAGCCGGGCCGTAGGCAGGTTAGAACCCGGACGCGAAACTTTTGCCGGGTTCTTCGAGCGGTGGCTCCAGGAGCAGGAGCGTGACCTCCAGGACTTGATCAGAGTAGCCAAGTCCTACTCCGAGTCGACCGAGTCGACTCAGTCTCTGGCCGAGCCGGTGAACCGAGTCATGGGGCACTACTCGAACTACTACCGCGTCAAGTCCGAGTCATCGAAGCACAACGCATGCGAAATGCTGACGCCAGCATGGCGGTCCCACCTGGAGGACGCCTTCCTCTGGATCGGAGGGTGGCGACCCAGCATGGCTTTCCACCTTTTGTACTCCAAATCGGGGCTCCAACTCGAGGCCGGACTCACTGAGTTGCTCGCCGGGTTGAGCACGGGCGATTTGGCCGATCTCTCCGCGAGTCAACTCGCCCGAGTCGACGAGTTGCACCGCCACACGGTGAGGGAGGAGAAGGAGTTGACGGAGAAAATGGCGGCCCACCAGGAGACGGTGGCGGACTCGTCCATGGTTCAGCTCTCCCACGTAGTCACCGAGTTGATGCACGGCGGTGACTCGGGGAATGGGACTGAGTCGGTGGACCAGCGAGTCAATTCGGCCCTGGTTTCTAAGGAGGAGGGGATGGAGGAGATTCTAGGCAAGGCGGATGATCTACGGCTGAAAACGCTCAAAAAAGTGGTGGACATCTTGAGTCCAATCCAGGCCGTCCATTTCTTGATAGCTGCTGCTGAGCTTCATCTTAGGGTTCATGAATGGGGCAGGAAGAAGGATGCCCAAGGCAAGGGTGCCTAATAATTTGACGTATGCGTCTTAGCTTGTATAACTTACCTTTTCATTAAGGAGGGAACAAAATTATCGGGTTAGAACTAGTCGAAGAGATATACTTATTAGGTCGGATTTAGGTTCTGTTAAGTTGAATCAATTCAGTCTAATTTTGTCTTATTTACCCACGAAAAGAATATGCCCTAAACAGACTAAGATTTGGGAAGGTTATTCTTGTAGGAGGGATGTGGCCTGTGGGAGTGCACAAATGCCCTATACTTGCACTCATTAGTAGTTTAGTACCTACATTTGGATGCAGGCAATAAGTCATATATAAGTAATTTGTATTATTTTATTGTTAACTTACCAGACATTTTGAATTCATGATTCATCCAGGTCCTTTGGCATAGGCTTGAAAATCTGCCAAAATTGTTTGAGGGAGCCCAAGATTTTTGTTCAAATCATATTGGTGATTTACTTGATTAGAACATATCAGGCTGCATTCCGTCCCGCTTTTATTTATTGGCAATGTGAAGAGGGAAGGTTACATCTCTCTGCTAGCAGAGCAGCCATGCTTATAAGTTTAAGAGTGCTTACATCTGAATCTTTCTAAATCCCACTTAAGTGGGACCCACACTGAGTGATAGTGGTGGTGGTAGTGTTGTATGGAAAAGGAATGCTACACAGCGTGGAGACATGAACTAAGGCTTATAGTTCATCCTTTCAATGAAGTTGGCTCATCTTTTCTATCTTCCATGACAGCCGTTTTTTCCCTTTTCCATAGAGACATGAACTAGTGTCTGTATGTCTGTGTCTGTGTGAATGTTTGTGGGTGTTGGTTGGGTCTTATAGTCCTCCATTAGAATGCATTTTTGTGAAAATTAGAAGTAAATATAGCAGATAGGCTCAAACCCACTGACTCGGCGAAGGATTCAAAACCAATTTAACCCTAGATAGTTCAACTTCAATGCAAATCTCATAACCGATCCAAATTCAACCCAAACCAATTGTTTAATTAAGTAACAAAGCATAACCAAAATGATCTCATTCAACCAGCACTGTTCGATGTTGGCAAGCAAATGACATTGGTTATCCGAATAAAAGCAATAATACAGGGTTGATATGTTATGTCTGCTTTCCATCAACTCAAAAAGTTAATTTTGAAGGGGAAAAAAAAATTCACCTAGGAGGTTGGGGATTGTAGTGGGTTAAAGCAAAACAACTTTAAGCGTGCTCTTTTCGACTTATTCGTAAATACTTATCATTGACGTTCAACAACTTTCAACACAATTCATCATAATTTAGTATAATTCAACACAGTTAAGTGGTTATTGAAAATAACTGGTTATATTTCTTCAACTATTTAACATGTTCGAGTTTGTTTTAGCATACTTAAGTATGTTTCAATACATTTCGGTGTGTTTTAGCAACTTTCGGCATGTTTCAACAATAAACGTCAATAACTATTTCTTATAAGTCGAAAAGAACATGCTTGTAAACTGTTATTCGCTTCTTTAGAACCAAACAGATTTGGGTCTTCACATCTTGTCCAAGACGATAAATTCAATAAGCAGTTTAGATCCAATCAAAGATAGGTAAATTTTTACCAGGTTTAATCGGGATAGAAATTCTTACTAAGTCATGCATCAAATCCTAGTTCTTAATAAAATGGATTAATCAACGTATTGTTTCTATGCCTTATGTACCTTTTTAGTGGCTTATCAATGGATCAAAGAAAATTTTTTGTTTGTTCTCCTTTTTGAGGGGGGCCAAACCCAAGAAGTTTTATTCAAATCAAAGAGGTTTATTTGATTAGCACATCTCATGCTGCATTGCAGCCCAACTCTGCTGGCAATAACAAGAGAGAAGCCTAAATCAAATACATGGAGACAAAAGCTTCCCTAGGGAAAATTTTCCATCTTCATGTTCATAATTCATCTTTTGTTGAAGTTGGCTCATCTTCTTTCTCTTCAATGGCATTGCTACTTTCCTCTGTCTTGCTCTCGATCACATCATGGCTCTCGTTTTCGACATCAACCTTGATCTCATCTTCGGCCTTGCTTTTCTTATCGGCCCTGTTTTCCTCAATGAACGCGATGAATGCTTCCGGGTTCCCACCTCTGTTATAGTCGTACTCAACTATCTTCCCCTTTGATGATACGAAAAATATGGTGGGGTAACCTCTAACCTCAAAGATCTCCATGGGGATATCATTCAGAGTTATATCCTAAAAACCAAATCCAAAAGAGGTGAGAAAAAATGTTCCTTCTTGGGAGACACAACTCAAGGGCAAGTAGAGGGCAGAAAAGACTTACAAATTTGGCAACCATGACATTAGTATCGTTTTCATAGAAAGTAGCAACTGCATCGAAGGTCGGAGCTATGTTCTTGCAGTGAACACACCAAGGCGCGTAGAACTCTAGGAGAACTGTCACCAATGTAAGACACAGCACATAAGCTGGCCAATTTTGACAACATACCAAAGTGCCAAAGTTAAGAATTTGCAAATTGCAATTGTCCCCTTTTCCTACTGGTGCTAGCTACCATTTTCTTAGAACTAACCTGTTGTTTATAGTCCTTGATCGAAATGGATTCGTATAGAAATTAACAGTAAAGACATCAAATTGATCTAGTGACAATGTTATAACTAAAATGACCCCAGATCACGAACTGAACTGATCCCAACCGGAAGTTCTCATGGTTTCCAAATAAAAACACCAGTAATAGAGGCTCGTTATTGATATGATCAAATAACTTAACCAACCAACCAACCTTAAATGTTGTAGATTAAAAGGCTACCTGAAGATGAAAGGACTGAACCAGACTCGAACTGATACTGATAGATCAATGTAAACTCTCCGGACCAAACCCAGAAGAAATGATACCTTCTTTTCCAGAATTGAAGACCATGTCCTGCAGGCTATCAAGCACGACCACCTTAACAGGCTCATTGTTTTCTTGAGGAATAGGTTGAGATATATGGCGTGGCTCCACCTTGCCATCCTACAATTCATTCAGGTTTATAGCATGAACCACAAATGATCGAAGACAATTCAAACAAAGAGGTAGGGAATCTCAGAAATCTACCAAGAATTTCTTGAACCAGGGCACCAGCTGATCTGGCTCCACGTTTGTCTTGAAGTACTTCTTGTTGCCTCCCTCTTGTATAAAGACAAGAGGAGCTCGTGATTCATCGAGCTTGAAGCGCTGCCAGCACAGAAACAACACCGGGGGGGGGGGGGGGGGGGGGCGGGTTAGAGGACACACATTGCTCAAGTAGTGCCTGTGAAAAATGCAAAGAAGAAAAGATGGGATGGATGATAACCTGCAAAAGTGAATCACCACCAGACTCAAGATCAGCTATTTGAAAGCCCAGCTTTCCGCCTTTGAGAAGGAAAGCAATGTCATAGAATTTCGATTTCAAAGCTTCGGCATTCTTGCTGCTGAAGTTCAACAGCATTGTGACCTGTCAGATGTTTCACAGAAATTCAGTCAGAATGCAGGATATAAGTTTGCTTCTGGAAAAGCAATTATCAGATTACTGACCCGACCAACCACGAAAGCAAACCCACCTCATGAAATGAGCTTAACTGACCTGAATCTGAATTGAACCCACCAAAAAAACCATCCCAGAACAGAATACATCATATTACATTGTTTACTTTTCTTTTGGCCCCTGGGTATGAATATGAAGTACAGCACAAAAACTAGTCTAGGCAAGATTCAAAATTAGATCCGTAGTACTCAAGTTCAAAGTGATGAGAAGAAATATAACCCATCCATTCCTCCAAACTGATCTGAACTCGACAAGCTTAAACCCAAATCCATGCCAGTAACCCCTTGGTGGGGAGAAGTGTTATGCACAAGTGTGAAGGTTTGCATAATTACCCTGGTGAATCTACTTTTGAATTTACCCATGTAGACCTCATTGCTGGGATCTGCACTGTGTACGAGAACTGAAGGCATGTCTTCTTCTTCGATGAACTTCCGTATGGCATCTAAATCGAAATCCTACCACCAGAAACATATACAGCAAGTTGGAACAACTTTGATATATATTTATAATCCACAGCCCTGGAGGAAAGAGGAACCATCAGTTTGATCTTACCTTAAAATCAGCAAAGAGCTCATCAAATGGCTTAAGAAGCCTAATCAATGGCCCTTTAACAGATGAATCGCCCCTTGGAAGGACCTTAGCATCCAATGTGTGGCCCAAGTCATACTCAGACTGCAACATCTTTGCCAACTTAGTGAAATTCTCAAACTCCTCCCCTGCAAACTCTGGGAACACTCCTGCCTGCATAGTTTCAGCATACATTTTAAACTCATATGGATTTTTGCTTCTACACCTAGTAAAATGGGTCAAAACGGGTTGATCAAATTTTTGTGGGGTGAGGTTCGTTCTCTGGGATTGTCACTACATTGTCTTGAAGAAAATGTGATCGGTAATAATTATATCAACATGGAAAATGCGATGAATATTGGTTCGATAAAACTAGTCGAGCATGTTTGGCTTGAGTCAACATAAGTTGAGGTTTAGAAAGGAACAGGGAGAGCGACAACTAACGATGAAGATCTTCTTTTCATCAATAACAGCAGCCACATCATCTTTAGATTTGATCTCAACAGATGAGGGTCCAAGCTGTTTCTTAATATACTGAACAATGCCATCAGCTTCACGGGGACCCTTATAATTTTGAACAATTTCACCCCCATTCCTCAGAATCTTAAGCGCAGGGATGCCCTGAACATTGAACTTCAATGCGAGATCTCTGTTATCTTCAACTGTAATGTCAGTTTTCGCAAGGGTGATTGGAGGATCGTGGTTGATCAAGACAGAAGCTGCCTTCTCATACTGCAATTTTCAGGAAATAATATCAACAGATTGTTGCATTTGGGATTGCTCAAATACAAAATGAACACTGCTAGCGACAGTTACTTATACTTTCTTTCATATCTTCTCATCATATGAGGTAATAGTCGATAACATTTTCACCAGAGTTAACTATTATCGTGTGTAAGGAGCACTTACAAGAGAAAGTATAAGCAACTATCGCTAGCATCTTTCATACAAAATGCAAGGAGGAATGACAGAAACAAGGTCAGGAGAATCTGAATATTAATTTTTACCTCAGGAGCAAGCTTTTGGCAAAATTTACACCTGAAATATAGCACTCATAAGAGATTATGCTTGAATGTATGTACTCCCATATGACACATAAGTAATTATATATTAAAATATAAAATATATGACAAATACACCCAAAAAAATATATATAAAATAAATCCGGGAGCATGTGCTCCCAAGTGTACATAATAATTTGCCGAGATTGTGAGATTACATGGAATTGAATTGAAATGAATTCAGCTTTCCCCTCTTAATCTTGTAATCTTATGGTATCATGGAACACATATATTTTAAAATTGATATATGATAAATATATGTGTGAAAAATATATACACGTGGACAATGAGAGTATGTACTGCTGGAGGAGCACATAAGAACTTAGGGGGAGGAGTGGTGGGACCAACCTCAAATGGAGACCACAGTATCATCAAATCAACATCTTGTGATGTTATCCACTTCCACGTGAAACGCATGGGTGTTTTATCATATTATTTTAAATTCATACTATCAACCACCAAGTTTTTTTAAATTAAATTTTCTCTTTTCTCTTCACATGATTTTTCTTTCTAGTGCAATTGAATTTATTGCATTGAACTTCACTAGAAAATTTTATTTTAATCGAGACTAATTTATTCAAATTATTAACCATATGCACAAGCTAAGCTTATACAGAGGAGAGGAACATACCAAGGAGCATAGAACTCAGCAAGAATAAAGTCATGTTTGGAGACAGTATCAGTGAAGTTGGAATTGTCCAAAGTGATGACAACTTCCTCTTTGGTCTCCTCCTCCTCCTCCACTGCTTGTATCCCACCAGCTGCTGCTACTAAGACCACCACCAAACACACCACTAATCCCCTGCTACTCAGCCTGACCACCTCCATCGTGCACCCCACGTCTCTCTCTCTCTCTCTCTCTCTCTCTGGATGTCTGTTTTTGCTGGGAATGGAAGTAGGAGATTGTTTGAAGGGAAGTACAGCTGTTGTGCCACTTTCAGTGAGTGCGGAGGCCTGATATGAATCACATGATATTGATATCACTTGTGGTCACGTGATATGCACGTGAGTAGAGTGAACCGATGGGTGATGACTTGGCAGATTCTCATTGGATAGGCCATGTCAAAAGAAGTATATCATTGGTCCACTTTGGTCAGCCTCGGCCGGAAGCTTTTTATAATTTTTTTTTTGGTTTCTGTCCTGCAATTAATTTTGGTTGGCGGAGGAAATAATTTCTTTGGTGGGGCATGAAGAAAGGACTGGTTAACACCAAAATTGTTTAAAATACTACAATAATTGATAAAATTAATGCTCTCTCTTTCAATTCACAGGAAATTTAATAATGTTTACATCAAAATGTTTTTAAGTTAATGGGAATTATTATTGTAATAAATTGTTATATTATGAGATAATATTCCTCAGATTACTATGCTACTTTAGAACATCTGGAAAAGCCGCACTACTATTGTTTTTCAAAATGATTTATCCACACTCATTATGGCTAAACGTGACTAGGCAGAATGGAAACAACGTCACCATCCTTTACATCTACGACATTTCTCATATATCTTCGAGACCACCTGCACAGTCACATGGAATTCTCCTCTAGTAGGCTTCATCAAAATTGTCTTCAACGGCACTTTATCTTCATCATGAGCAACAACAGGATATCTAGTGCTAGATTAGCAAGGACATCTCATTTAAGCAGGGACCAAATTATGCACGACGCGCCTATTCTTGTATCTGAAGTTACAGTTATGCGGGGCAATATTAAAGCAGCATTAGATGCAGGTTTCAGTTATATCCACATTAAGGGCAACAATTAATTAGTTATTCAGGCAGTACGGACCACCATTTGTCTTATTACTTTATGTCAATTAGCATGCATTTAATTAAAGAAAGAAATATGACAAATGATTAGATTGGCAAACTAGGATGTTTGATTAGGTTTAGAGTTATCTTTTCCACATCTCCTTTCCTAGAGTTTTCACGTATCATTACTAATAATTATTTAGGTAGACCCATTCATTGTCTAATATTTCCATGTACTTACCTTTTCCAAAAAAAAAAAAAAAAAACTTATCTCATATGATGCCCCCCCGCCCCTCAAAAGAAAGAAAGTTTATTTCATAGGACGTGCTTTACTTGAAGTTAAAGAGTACAGAGACTGTCTAAGTATCACATTGGTATCTGATTGTCCATTTTGAAGTGTGGAACCGCGGAAGGACAATGGATATAATGACATGGCATTGCTAATGTAATGGATGTGTTATGTCATATTTTTTTAATGGTCGGATTAATCCACATTTTGAGTTAAAAAGGATAAGGAAGGAAGCCTTGCTTAAGAGATCGAAGTCACAAATCTTACGTGTTTTTTTTTTTGGATAATTTATTACCTTAGAATGAGAAATTAAAATGAGACGTGAGATGATGATAGATACATCCCATACAAAAATAACACTGCTCATAAGACAGTTTACACTGTTACAGACACCTAAAAATACAGAAACAACATATCTGTTTGTAAATATAGTACACAAACGATCACCTTAATACAATAGATAAATGAAAAGACACCTACTTGAAGACAACATACACCTAGTATGAGATATTACTCCTTATCATGATAAATGCTTAACCTCTGAACAACTTAGGAGCAAATCACGCCCTTAGTTCACCATGTTTCAACATCTAACCAAGCCTTCTTCTTCACTGCAGCTTTGTCCCCTACATAAAGCTCTTCTTCCTCATATGAGAATAGATATAATCACATTGAAGCCTCTTAGATGTTCTTAGTCATGGTTTCTCTTATCTTTTTAACCTAGCTTGGACTTTCAAATTTTCGGGAACCAGGTCTTCAAAACCAGGTAGAAATTTTGGAGCCAAACCAGGTCTTCAAAATCAGGTGTATACAATTGATAAAACTTTTCCATAAGAAGTGGAAAGAGAGATATATCTTATGAAGTTGTATTAGTAAACTTCATAAAGTGAAGAAAATTTTTTGTTTCAAAGGTACTTATTTTCATTAAATAAATTTTCAAGTTTGAATATTTCATATGAAAAAAATACTTGATATAACTCTAACGTTTATTTGTGTTAATTAATAAGAACTCAACTTCATTATCAGATGATCAAAGATCTAAAAAACCCATTATTTCTGTTTATTGTTACTAATTTACTAAATTCAGATCTTTATTTAACCCCCAAAACCACAACAAAGAACGTAAATAAAAAAACATCAAAGGGAAAATGGTGGAGGTTGAGTAGAGAGTATGCAAATGCAACAGCAACAGCAACGGCAACAGTGAATTCTTGGGCTGTGTTGTACACTTTTTGAGGCGAAAAAGCGTCGAATTTTTTCACAAAGCCCTGTTTGGTAATCAGTTGTTGACTGTTAGCTGTTTGTATTAACTATTAGTTGTTAACTGTTTGAATTAGTTATTTACATTAGCTGTTTGAATTAGCTATTTTTAGAAAAAATGTTTGGTAAAATTAGCTGTTTTTAGAAAATATATTTGGTAAAATTCCATTGATGCCCTTTCTCTAAAATACTTTTCAATTGAATAAGTTTTTATCTATTGATCATCTCATTTTGTTTCAAAAAAAATTAATATATATCATATGTACAAATTAGCTTCATCCTAGGAACTTTATTTTTTTATTTATTTAAATAACTTGTGTTCATTACTTATTTTCTTTTGTTTTGAACGTTTACTCACTTTTATAATGCCTACAGCTTAATTATAACCTTTTTTATTTTTAGAGATGCTTATTTTTTTATGAATTGCAATTAATATGAACTTGTATCTATATTTTTGTCATGAATTGAAATATGTATGGATTTCAAATAATTTAAACTTCATCAATCCAAAAGAAAATTAGGAATAAGGTTTATTAATGACAATAGGGAGGGTGGAGATGAAGGTGGGGAGGTCGAGTAGAAGAAATTGGAGGTAAAAATTGTCTAAGATTTACGTAAGGTAAGAAGCTAGGAATAGAGTTTATTAATGATATGTATGTAATTTTGTTAAACTTTTGGACAATATTGTAATTTCCACAAACAGCTATTCCCAAAAGACTAATGAAAATAACTGTTTGAAAAAGAGTTGTTTGGGCCTTTGGGGAGAAAGCAACTCTTTCAAATAACTATTTATCAAATATGTCTTCGACTGTTTAACTTAATCAAAACAGCTAAAATTTTTTCAAACAGCTCTTTTTCTGCCAAATAACTATGTTACCAAACCCCGTGAAAATATTTACACCCAAAAAGGAACCCCAAAACAGTGTCTTCTGATTCTCGCAATCTCTGGTGACATGTACTGGACTCTTCTCTTTTCTTCTGGTAGGATCGCCATTCACCTTACTGCACGATACAAGCAGACAGCCAACCTACCTGGAAAAACAAGCTCCAAAAAGAACCCCCGAGAGCAAAAAGGCACCAAAGAAGTAGGATTTATTTATGTCTTTACCAAGTGTGGAGCAGCATTCAGGTCTGAGTATTGGTCTTTTCTATACTATTCCTTCTGGTGGTTGTTGGGTATCTGATTCTGTTCTTTTCCCTCTTCAAGCATTGCCCAAATCAAGGTTCTCTCTCTTTCTTTTTCTGAATTTGTTTTTGAATTGATATTCTTACTTAATCTGTTCAATTTATTAGTGCGTGTGTTGATCGTGGATAAATGTGGTAGTAATTTGATTGGGTAATTGATTTCCCTAGTTATGAATGGCTGTTTAGACTGCTGGATGCTGGAATTTCATGGGTCTATGCCTCTTTTACGTACCTAAATGCTATGCTGCTTGGCATAAGAGAAATCCCTGGTTTTAATGTACGGCATGGATGATTTTGGGGGTGTTCTTAGAGTTGGATAGGAGGTATAGCATGTCTTTGCACTTTTAGACAATTGGGACTTGCTTCTATGAGTTCTATCCAAGGAATGTGAGCAAATATATGTTTGCAATTGTTCAAGTAACTTATTCGCGATCGAAGTTCTCAAATTTGCACATAATTCTTCTTGTTGCTGTAGTGTGGATTTTGAGGTAGTAAGTGATTTTGGTTTGCTAGATGTCTATGTCGACATTAGACTTTGGTAGGCATTGGTAACAAAGATTACAGTAATATCTATTGTACAATTGGCAATAGAAATCTTCTTGGAGCTTAATTTGGAGCTTCTTTTTGTACCCCTGCTAAGGTTGCCTTGATCCCTGATTAATTTGGAGCTTTTGCTAGGATACCATAAGCAGTTGAGCTTTCTCCAAAAGCTTTCTAACCAATGCTCTTTATATTCCCAGCACCTTTGTGACCCCCCCACCCTTTAGAAAAATTGAATTTGATCTTAGTATAGCCATCTATTAGTGAGGATTAAACTCCATACAATCATGTCCCTAACATGACTTGAACCAGATTGCCATGGTAAATTCGGCTGGTGGTGTATGGTTAGACCTTTTTATATTCCCGTTTGGTGACATGATTTGTGATGAAAATGATACGGGAGCAAATTCATTTTGGCTTGTACTGGCATGGTATGATGAATTTGTATAATCTAACTTAATTGGCTGTCTTAGCAGGGATTCCCTTCTGTCAACCATTGAAGTTAACTGCAGTTTGTATGTTACCATGATATTCCTGTTTCATGTCGTCTCATGAAAGTTGTTGAATTTACTCTGAAATACTTAGACTAAGTATTTTGCAAGTCAGCTAGATGATTCGTTGTGGGACATTGCAAATCTAAATAAATTGTTGTGTTTTTTCTTGCGTGATCTCTTGTTCTATCAAGTATAAGTCATGTTGATTCAACTTTTTATATGGCCTATCTTAGGTTCGAAACAGGTTCCAGGAAGTCAGTTTTGCCATCCATCAGATTCAGTATCCTTGTCAGCTATGAGGAAATGACGGTTCCAGCCTTAAGCACCTGAACCTTGTGTATTTAGCTAAAAGCCTCAAGTGCTTTTCTCCTCCTCCAATTTGGTGCTGGACACACAGTCATCAAAGCTGGATGCATAAACAAACAATGTCTTTATTACATTTGTTTTCTGATGCAAGTACCACAATCTGCATTATGGGCAAAGAAAAGAAGAAAGAAGCATTTAATGAATTAGTTATTAATGGAGGCTCTTCGCCCATCAAGAGTGATAGTTCAAGGGCTTCGACGGCATCCCAGCTCAGTGATGGAGACCTAGGCTTGCCCGCTTGCCGTGTGTGCCAATGTGTGGAGTCTGACAAAAGAGGGGATGCTGTGTTGTGTGTTTTGGGAATCATTCCTCCTACACCAGAGTCTCATATTTCCAAGGAGCAGCCGGTCCCTGACAGCAAAGTGGCTCCCAAAGATGTTGAAGGCAGTGCATCATTGGACACAAATCATAAAAGGGTGCCTGGGTATGTGCAGTTTGTCATCCCGGATGTGGAGGTTTTTGTCTGCCATATGGATTTAGAAATGGGCGCATCCCATGGTAGAGACAAATTGATTGAGCTTGGGTGCGCCTGTAAGAATGAACTGGCCCTTGTTCACTATGCTTGTGCCATGAAATGGTTTGTTAACCATGGGTCGACCATCTGTGAGATATGTGGATGTGTTGCCACTAATATCAGAAGCGCCGACTTCAGAAAGGTCCTTGCCTCATTGAAAGATTATGAGGCATTAAGAGGTAGGACTGCCAATGGGGTACCCAATCCTGCCCAGGTATGTGATACTTCAGGCGTGGATCCTGATGCTGTCGCTGCTATTAGGACGCAGAGGCTAAGTGAGATTTATTTGTGGTTTAGTCCACTTGGTCACAACCATCATTGGAATAATCACAATGACGTAAGTCTAGCTGCTGCTTCACTTATTGATGGGGAAGCACAGCGACCTTCAAACATTGTTGTTGAAGATGTCACTCATCCTCATAATCCTGCTAACAAATGGGCTGTGGAAGGTACTGGGATCTTGCTAGCTGCGGGCTTGCTCACAGTTACTTTTGCATGGCTCATTGCTCCTCGTGTTGGGAAGGTAAGTTGTGTTTTTTATACTTTCCATTAAAATTTTGCATTGTTGATTTCTTTCTGTTGCCTTCTTGCTTTTCCAAATTTCATCTGAATGTCGCCTCCATGCTTCTAGTCTCCAAAAAAGGAGAAAGGATTGGTGCCAGATAGCAAAGCATCAAAAGTATTAGTATGACTGTCAGCTAAATGTCTTGCTAGAATGTCCTGTGCTTATTATTTGTGAGAAGTAGGATGCCGGTGAATGTCTTTCCAACTAGGATCCATTTGAAAGAACCCCTTTGCAATTACAACGAACGATTGTATACATCTTTACCCCTTTATCCTACCGTAGGAGCTGCATGAGAGACGTTGTGTGATGATGTGAATATGTGGTCTGGCAAGTGCTTCTAAAGAATGCCATCTTTTCTACCTCACATCTTAAACCTATAGAATTACAAATACTGCTATCAGGACTTGGTTTTTAGAATTGACTCGAAAAGCAGTTGAGATGTTAGTATGCTACCCTAGTTTGAAACTTACCTTGATGCGTGTGAGAGTTGTATAAGCCAGCCAGATGCAAAAGTTGTTTTACCTCTCCTTCTGGTTCGAGAGGGGACAAGGGGCACATGATGGGGGAAGATGTAAGTAAGTCAGGCTAAGGATCACCGATGCCACTTCTAAGGCTGTGAAATCCTTATTGGCAGCCAATTCTAAGGCTGAACTACCACGTTACATGTTAATCAGTAATTCAGGATTACTGATGTGCTGCTATTGTTCCATTCATAATGAGAGTATTTGAAATCTTCAGCTGACATATCGAAAAGCAATTTGGATTGTGCCAAGGCATGCTTCATGGAGTGATAAATTTCTGGTGATTTGTGCAGAAAACGGCAAAGAATGGTCTTCACATACTTCTTGGGGCAGTTGTTGCTTTAGCTGTGGTGTTCTTCTTCCGCTTTGTACATGGTCTTCCTCTTGGTTTTTTACAAAGGCTATATGTAATGCATATTCAGAAATATTTGGAGTTTTACAATAATGCTAGCCTTTTTGGCTGGGGGAACTGTCATGGTTCCTCCTAGACTGTTAGCGTCACCAATATTTTTTTTCCTCCCTTCAGAAAAGAGCTAATACTCAAAAACAAAATTGTCCAACCAGCTGATGTCTCAACTGCTGTAAATTATAACATATGCCCAGGATAAGTCCCTAGTCGCTGGCAGTTTTTTTTTTTTTTTAATTTTTAAATTCTGCCTTTTGTGGTCCCTGTAACAACCTGCCCCAAATTTCTCCTTGGCACTACCATAGAAAGGTAGTCACAGGACTGCCTTGTAAGCACGGCTGTTTAACTTGGTGAAACAGTCTCATCTAAGAGGAATTAGAGAAAAAAGAAGCTTAGTTTTGAGGTCAAAATTGGGGCAACGTCACGGCTATGAAGATTTTATCGTCCAGCCCTTTTTTTCTGTTTTTCGGGGGGGGGGGGGGTATTGGATTATATATTCATGAACTGATGCAAAATTTTTGAAAAGTTGCTGCAGATAGTGTTGACAAGAATAAGATAAGGACCAGCAAGATGTTGGGCGATTTTATTTGTGTTCTGGCTTCTTGTGTTTGGACTTTGGGCATCTCGGACCCATGCTGCTCATGCAACATAATTGGTGGTGCTGTCAAGTTTGTGCACATATTTAGCAGAGAAGCAAATTTTTTTTCTCTTTTGTAACTACTGTATAATCTATTCTCCTTGAGGGTAGAGTCTTCCTGGGATTTTATCGGAATATTTTTCGGGACCACCTTTTTTTTTCCCCTTCAAGGTAAATGTGAATTAGTGCTGATCATATTGTAAATAAATATATGTCACGATTATTAAGCCTTGGCTACTATTTAACTTCACAATCTACGCACTGTTCTCCCAAGGCTTGCCTTGGGTAGGCCTTGTGCGCTGCGTTGATCATGCTAGCAGTAACATACTAACATACTGGGTAATTTTTGAATCAGTAAGATTCAGTTTAGGGCATTTGCGACTGTGATTAGTTTAAGGATGATTGTAATTTTTTTATTTTTTTTTTTTAAGTAAAGGCAAGATTCAAGTATTCAACGTGTGAATAGCATTTTGTTTTATTTCACTGGATGACAATGTTGAAGTCTCTAGCATTGTAGGCCTTGGTTCAAATGTCAATGATAGTTCAAAGTTTAAGCAGCTACAATAAGCTAAACTATGCAAGAATGTCACTGGACACATTCTCTAGCATTGAAGTCTCTAGCATTGTAGACTTACTTACGGAGAATGTTCAATTCCTAAAGTAGGATGCAACATTACAAACATCAAAGAATGACCGCATTCAGAAGGGGACATCTCTACTCCTTACATTCTAATATTGTGAGTACAATATCCATATTGTTTCCATGCAATGCTACAAGAAATTAAAGAACAGGAAGCACACACTAGTCTCACTTCACTCTCACCTAAGAAGTGAGCCACAACAATCCATCCTTGCTCTCCGCAACAGCTCAAGCTTCTGAGCTCCATGGCTCCAGGGATGTCTGTTGCCAGCAAACACATCACTCTTTACAATACATCTGCCATACTGTACTCATAGGCTTGTAGCCAGATATATGTACCGTCCTCTGTCTCATCATCTCAAGTGAGACGGTCTCACCGTAGACAAACTGACTTCTAACAACTAGTCAACTTTAGCAGACCACAGTTCTATGACCCATGAATCAGTTAGTCATCCTCGTCATTTCCATGATTGTCACCACAAACAACAGAAGTGAGAGCTGATACCCACTCCTCCAGACCACCAGGACCGTCTCTTTTTCTTCTTACTTCTAGCTTTGCAACAGCCTGCTTTGGGACCCCTGACTTTATGAGAACTACTCCAAGTGACCTAAAAGTATAATCATCAGGTTCCATTTCAAGCTTGATCATCTCCTTGAAAATACCCGCGGCATCCTTCAATCTTCCAAGGGCAACAAATAGGGCAAGTACACTGTTATAGCTCAGAAGCTCTGTAAGAAGACCCAGTTCCTGCATTTGCTCTGCAATCTTCATGGCTTCGTCTAGCTTTCCTATTCGTTTGTACATACACAGCATCATTGCAAACGAGAACTCGTTTGCTACTTCTCTTTTCCTCACATCTTCAAAAATCTCTTCTGCTTCTTTGACCATTGATCGTTCACTATAGAGATCGATCATGCAATTCGAAGAGTAGCCATCTGCACCCTTCTCAAATGATTGAAGCAGTCGGTATGTTTCTTGTGCTTCTTGTAAGTATCCAACTTTTGTATAAATCTTGATCAAGGAGTTGCATATCACAGCATTTAAGGAGAGACCTGCCTTTCTCAAAGCATCAATGCAGTCCATTGCTTCTGCAACGTTTCCACTCTCTGCAAAAGCATTTATTAGCACTCCATAGAGAACAATATCGGGCTGCACATTGTATCCGATCATCTCTTTATACAAACTTTTGGCCAGTTCCACTTGACCAAGTTTGGCAAAGCTTGAGATAAGAGCACAGTACGGGAAACAGTCAGTAACTAGACCCGCTTCTTGCATCTTCAACAGATAGGGTTTTGCAATGTGAGGCAAATCAGCAGCAGCCAGCAATTGTATTAGAGAAATATAGCTACATCTGTCTGGGAGAACACCAAGCACCTCCATGCTATTAAACAGCTTACATGCCTTGTCATACTTCTTACCTATGCCATAAGCTTTGATCATGACATTGAACTCAACAACACCTAATTTTTTCCTCTCTCGGCAACACATAAATACTTTCTCAGCCTCATCTACATGCCCACGTTCTCCATATGCATCGATGTTAGCAGAGTAGCACTCTGAAGTCATATTACCTTCATTGTCGAAACGTTTGAACCACGACCATGACTTGTCAAGCATGCCAGAATCAATGTACATCCTAGTCAGGGCAGACTGCGTAAATTCATCAATTTCAAGACCCCTGTTGTCCATCTCAGAAATAAGCATTTCTGCCTCAGCAACCATATGCCTTATGGAGAATGCATACAAAAGGGTTCGGTAACTCACAATGTCAGGCTCAAGGCAGGCCTTCTTCATTGTAGTGAAGAAACTGAAAGCTAGGTTAATATCATCACGCCTAGCATAGAGGGATATGAGAATATTATACGTTCTTGTATCAGGAGTGCAATTGAGTACTTTCATCTTTTGCACCAATTCGTTGACCTCTTCCAGCGTGCCACTATTTCCATATATGTGAATCATTGTATTGAAAGTTATTGTGTCTGGAATAACTCCATCATTTAGCATCTTCTTGAAAGTTTGAGACATTTCTTCAAGCTGCCCAGCCTTCCCATATGTATCAATTAGGGTATTATATGTATATCGGCTCAAGCTAAGGCGAACTCCAAAACTTGCTTTACGAGCATCGTTGCTATGCCTTCTCACCATACTCTTATCTTTCATTGTTTTGCCCGAAGACCACATTTTGAAGAACTCCTCTGCTTTACTAAATTCCCCGGCCTTCTTGTACATTTGGATGATACTGCCCAGTGTGACCTCATCAGGCTCCATCCCTTGTTCATTCATCCTTTGCAGCCAAACAACAGCCTCCTCCTTATGACCACCTTTGCTATAGACATCAATTAGGGTACCATACGTAGAATTGATAGGCGTAATCCTCTTAGTCCTCATTTCGTCCCACAAGTCCTCCACTTTGCTCCATTTACGCGCTTTCCCAAGAATCCTAAGCATAATATTGTAGTGAATTACATTCAACTCATAGCAACCCTTCCTCTTAAACCACTCAAAAATCTCCATGGCTCTCTCCCAACTCAACTGCTCCTTCAATATAATACTCCTATCCTTGTTGCTAAGTCTCTCCTCCCACGGTCTAAACACCTCGTCTAAGTCACTAGTAGTCTCCAAAGCCCGCAATATCGAAGGCATACACCCTCCATAAGAGGCCCATTTCGTCGAACATCTGGTGTGCGCCTTTTTCGAAGGGAACTTTGTGTGCCCAGCTCCGATTTCAACCGCACCATTTGGCTTATCCTCAATTCGAGATTGACCCCTAGATTGCCCAGATTGTTCTGGTTGTTCTGTCGCCAATTCAGGGACGAACCCATTTGGGTTCAATCTCAAGTTGCTCTGCTTCTCAAGCGCGCCACTTGGGTTGATGTTACGCTTGTGAATTCTACGAAATTTCTTGTGCCCTTCACTGGGTATCTCCAGCAAAGTTGTATCCCGAACTTTCTTGGTAGAATCATGCGTTTCAAT
Source organism: Selenicereus undatus (assembly GCA_017589665.1). Lineage (NCBI taxonomy): Eukaryota > Viridiplantae > Streptophyta > Magnoliopsida > Caryophyllales > Cactaceae > Selenicereus > Selenicereus undatus. The sequence goes on from JACYFF010031955.1 coordinate 14,820,228, forward strand.
CGGTGATACTGAGACACGGATGTTGATTGAGGGGTTTAAGTAAGTGGATACTCGGAAACAACAGCTCATGTCAAAGCTTTGGGCTTTGCATAATAAGTTTCCCTTCAAATAATTTAAGTGTCAAATTTCGGTATGGTCGTGCAGAATGTTTCAGGAGGGAAGGAGAGACAGAGACTACCAGGTTGGAGATGGCGCGGGCGCGATGACAAAATCGACCGGCCTAATTTTTGTTCAACAAATTTCTTACACCCAAAAGTGTTATTTAATCTGCCAATAAGAATTTAATTTAATGATTAAGATTAAGGGTTTGTTCATTATGAGTGTAGTAAACTTGTTTTTATTCTAACCTACTCTAATATGCTTCAACACGTTTAAACGTGTTAACTATTGTTTAAGTTTGCTCAAATGTGCTCCAGCCTGTTCTAACATATTAACTGCTAGTCAAACTTGTTCCAATCTACTCACAAATTTGCCTCCAAACTACTCTAATATGTTCACTACTAGTGAAACATGCTTAAACCTTCTCAAATATGCCCCAACCTGCTCCAACATACTTTCTGCTCGTCAAATGTGCTCTAATCTACTATAATATGTTATAACCTGCTCCAACTTGCTAACCGCTCATCCAATATGCTCAGAACAAACAAATCCTACGACCCTAGATACATTAAGTTTTAAGCTCAACTCTCTTTTCCAATTGTATTGTAATGTCCTTGGTAACTCATTGGGATTCAAAAACAAAAAGTAATTATTTACTCTTTTCGCCTTGTTTTCATTTTTTTAAAACAATTTACGTGAGACCATATCATACATTCTTTTACTTCTTGAATTGAAGTTGCAATGATATTCTTTAGATGATGAAAGCTAACATACAATATCAAAAAATTAACAGGCTACTCAAATACTTGTTATAGTCTCACGTGGTAAATGATGTATTTAACGGAGGTTGTGAAGAATGATTAATTTTTTGGGGGGTGGGGGTGTTTTGCCCTAAGGTTTTCAATGTTATCTAGCAAGTGAGCTTTTCGAAATACTAAATAGTTGCATATGGGTATTTGAGTATTTCTACCAATAATCAAAAGCCTCTTAAATAACATACCCAATATACAACATCACTTTTCAGTGTGGATCCTGTTTTCGCAGGATTTGGGGAGATCTAAACGTGGACAAGTTGATCTCTGCAAGTATCCCTATCAAGAGACCCAATATCATTCATCTAATAAAAGCAGTTACCATATGAAAGAAGGTTAGATCTAGCAAGTCTATAGCCTCTATGTAAACAGTATTAGCACGTAGCAACCCATTTAATAACACAAGAAATGTGATTATGTGAACGTGCCTAGTCTAGTGTTCCAGCTGAAGGCCTAAAACCCATAGTTTGAGGACCACCACTAGTATGGGGGCCAAAGGTTCTGCTAGGGTTTGAAATCCACCAGCATCACTGAAGCGTAAATGCTCCATGCATGCTGCTCATGCAATGTTCCAAACAGATGTTTAGATGATCAACATAGCATGAAAGGTGGGAAGACTAGTGTCTTAACTAATGTCTGTACAAAGTAGACACATGTCGTATCAGACTACTATACAATCTTCAAGATGTACCGTCATCAACCAAGGTGGTTAGAATTAATGGAATCTTAGTTAGATCAACTGGAGTTCCTAAAATCGAAATCATAGGATCGAATTAAGGATCGTAAGATTCAGCTTCTTGTTAGAAGTGGTGAAAATTATTTTTTTTGAAGTAAAAATACTTAAAACGTCCATAAAGAAAATACAAATGCAATTCACTATATTTTGTAAAAAAAATTGATACAAGATCTAATCCTTGCCATGAATTCTCGAATATAATTATATACAAGAATATTTGAATTCATCTAGAATCGTAGATCATATCGTATCATGATCCTATTGCGTATCATGGTCCTATTGCATACTATTCTAACAGGATCAGAATCATAAGACATTAATAAGATTCTACAGAAAATTACATTGATAAAGGGTTACTGGATCATAGAATGTAAGGTCGTAAAATTCGGATCGGAATTTAACATCAACCAATTTTTTTGAATCATATCAATAAACACAAGTCAGGAATTCTTTGTACAGCTTCATAATACAGTTGAGTACACGGGTAATCTTATATTATATTCTTACTCTTCTGGCTAGCAAACTATATTAACAAGCTATCCAACTTCTTGATCAACTAACATCTTCTAGAAACAACTGTATTTTAGAAATGCCAAAAGCTAAAAAAAAAAAAGAAAAGAAAAAAAGAAAAAAACAGCTACTCCGTTTTATGTTATGGCCAATAATAGGATGAAGTTTTGATCATTGCGAATTTGCGATAGAAAAGGACTAAACTATAGGGAGTCTTTCCTTCTGGGTTTTTGCTAGTTGTGGTCTAGTGGTGTGAATCCAATCTTTGCAGCTATCCCTCTTCAGTCTTTGCGGTTCGTTCATTAGGTTGATGAGTGATGCGAGATCTGTGCCTCGTGGTTGAGCCGAAGTTACTCCTATATCCAGTAAATTAGCCTTCTCGCTCTGCAATTTCTGAACAAGCTAGGTCAGGATCATTCAATTTGTACTGGACAATATGCAGGCAACTATGAAATGCTAAAACTAACTAAAGGTTGCAAAAATGTTGTACATGTCGAGTGAATTAACACAACAAGACCATAAAGACACCAGATTCTACCTACTGATATAAGAAAATTGACTGAGAAAACAGGCATACACACTTACCCGGTAGCTGCTCACAAGGTATTTGCCCAGGGTATTTTTTTTTTTTTCCCGGGGAACCCGGGGGGTGGGGGGGGGGGGGGGGTTCGGTCCCTCTGATTGCAGAAGGTCTGTTCTTGTAAAACCCTTCAAAGAATCAACCATAAACAAATCATGTTCGAGTACCACCTAAACTTAGCATGTTTTAGTGACTTGATTGTCAACTTCAGCATAGGACTTCAAGAGATCTCATATTGGGAGTCAGTAGAAGTCTGCCGTGCGTCTTCCAAACACCTATGTGCTTGATGCTAATAGTTGATACAGTACTATCAGTGCCTAAACTATAGAGAGTAGAGCATATTTAGGTCAGTAGCGTGGAACATATGCAACAAAACAGACAGTCTATCCAAAGAGAAACTGTTCAGTGGCTCCCAAAGACCATGAAAAATAGTCAAGCAGAGCAAGGATGAAGGGATCATGCAGAGAACAGGATTTACGAGGAGTCCATCTCTCACAGAGCAGCTTAATTGACAATTGAAGATGTGGACAGTCAAAAGTTCTGCTTCTGCAGAGTAAAGACTGAAAAAAAGGTCTGGAATGGCTAGGGGAACAGAGCAGTAGGATAAAGTCCACATAATTGACAACTGAATCATGATACGGAAGTTTCAAGTTTCAGCTAACAAAGAACTCGAGCTCTTTAAATGTATTGAATAACATCTTGAATATCTGGATCAAGAAGGTCAATAGAAAATGCCCCTTCTCAAAACTCAAGACTTGTCTTAATCAAGATTGTGAACGTATGGGAGGGTAGCTCATTCGTGGCCTTGTGGCATCAATATGCATCATATGTCTCCGATTGGATCGAAGAAGAGAATATGCTAACAGCATATAACAGGTAGCAGATTGAAAGGTGTCTAGAAAATAATATCAAGTTCACTTATGAAGGGTAGAGTCAGAATTCAGATTGCAGATGTAATCTGCCTTCTAATGGCAGGTTTTAAGACACCAACAATCTACATTGCCGACACAATGTTGTTGCTGTGCAACTGATTAAATCAACCAGTTCACAACTCAACACAATCTAGAAGGTGTTACAGCTAGAAATGCTCCTCGAAGCAAACTCAAATCGTGAAAAGAATCCAATTTTCCTTTGATTCAATTGCCAAACTATGTAACAGAGTCCCCTGTTCAACTTCCAATCTTTTTTCTAATATGAACAGTTCCTCAGAGCATACACACAATCAAGAACATCTCCTGCCCTAAAACTCACAAAATTTCACCAAAAACTGCAAGACTACTCAACACAAACTGCATATCAACTAGCAAATTTTCACACGAACCAACATTACTGAAGAGAAAAAACAAAGCAGCAAAAACCATGAAGGGAAAATAAACATAAAGACACAGAAAAACTCACCACAGATTATGCAAGGTAGAAGATATCATCCGTCATAAGCAATATATACAACAAAATCCTCAAAGGCACGGCATTATTGAAATCCAGTGCAGGCAACCTCAGCTCTCTGACCCTGCACTCTCCTATGTGCCCACCACCACCGGGTCCTCTGGCGTGAACCCGATTCAACTCCTTTTTCCTGAACAAATACACCAAATCTGATTCCGAAGATGAAGATGACGACGATGGGCACTTGGGTTTTTGTCGGTTTCGAAAAAGGGTCCACCCATACCCGGCTAATTCCCTCGAAAAATCGTCCATTGACCCGACCCGACGGGACGAAACCCTAGAATGCAAAAAGGGGGCTGGAGAACAATCGGAATCAGGGTAATAGTTTCGATAATTGAAATTTCTGGGTTGAATGTCAGACTCTGGGTCGAAATTGAAGAAGACGAGCTTGAAGAGGCCTTTAGAGAGAGAAACGAAGTAGCGGAGGAGAGAGAGAGATGTTGAAGGGGTAGAGAGAGATGGAAAAGGGAGTGGGACGGCGTCGTTTGGGAGGAGGGTTGTCCACGCCGAGGCTGAAGATGATGTAGTAGTAGTAGTAGAAGACACAGATGGCCGGTTGTTGTTTAATGGGGATGACGTTGATGGGGTTGACGATGATGCCCATGATGATGAAGATGATGTTGATGACGATGATGATGGGGATGAAGGAGTAGGCCACGAGAAGATGAGGTGAGAGAGAGAAGGTGTTGGGTGGAAATCCATCCCAATGTCTCGAGCAATGGCTGCTAATCTGAAAGTATCACTGACCAGCTCACCTGTTGGAGTGAAAAGCAACAATGGCAATCTCCTCTTGTTCTTGTTCTTCTTCATCTTCTCCTCTTTAGAAGTTCTTCTTAGTACATGATGATGGTTTTGGGCTTCATGCGCATCATCATCTTCATCATCTGCATCATGGGCATGATCATCATCATCATCGTCATCATTGTAGAGAAAAGGGTTGGTCATGGTTTCTCCTAAAACCAGGGATCTCACCAGCTTCAATGGTAACATCTCTCTTTCTCTCTCTCTCTTGTGGGGTGAGCAATGGGATTATGAAAAGGTTAGTAAACAGTGGGAAAGATTTGAACTTCGATTCACTTGATTGCCTATCTATCTGTTTGCTTTAGTGCGTTTGGTCTTTGTTTTGGTGCTTTGTTCTTTGCTTTTGATCCTGTAGCAGAGAAGAAGAAAAAGGCTGAAAAGGAGGCAGGGGACACGAGATGAGAGTGGGACCCAATACAACTTGTGACTTCAACATCGTTCTTCTTTTGGGTTCGTAACTTCGTCTTCCATGATGCTCTTTGGTCTCATGTTCGGCTCATTTTTTCCTTCCTCCATTCATGCCAAAAAAAACGAAAAGAAATGAAGTTGTGTTAGGTTTAGATTGATCCATATTCTCTTTGGTTGGTTAACATTAATTGTTTATCCATATAACTCATCCTCTCAACTCCAGGAATCTAAACAACGAAGAATAAAGTCTTCTATATGTATAATAATGGTTTTAGTACAAACAGAAATATGAATTATTACTTTAATTATTGCTTCTTACCTAAATAACTAAGGTTTCAGCTCTAGTGCCAGTATGCTACCTTTCTTCGGGAGTGCCTTACAAAGGCGATAGTATGATGAATTTTGGTTTTATTTGGTTGTTCCTCTTCCACTATATTAAAGTTTATATACTAATTATCTTATTCTTCTAACTAGCTCACTGAACTCGGAGTCCTTCATACCTTAGAAAAAAAAGAATAAGTAATGATAGGTTTGTTTTAATCCTGTTGCATTTAATGCTTAATTCAAGAAAGGTTGTGTAAAAAATTTTGGGCCCATGTAAGATGACTTCAGTGGAAAACAAGCAAGGAACTTCCTTAAACTTTAGGGGTGGTTTGATTCTAAAATTTTACCTGAATTCATATATGCTTCTCTGTGATGTGAATATTGAATAACACACCCCCCTCCCCCCAAAAGAAAAGAAAAACCGGAAAATGGGACAATAAATTCAAGGCTTATGTAAATATGAAACTTGAGGGGTTAAGAAATAGCAAGTAGAGATATATTGTCTTTTAGTACCTTTCAGTCTCAATATTATCTTCCTTTTTCTTTGGGGAGAGAGAGAGATATGATCATCCTCCTCCATTGGCTGCAATCCCTTGTGTTTCTGTCAATCTTGGCATTGGTGGCATGTTCTGGGCCACAACACTTCAATCATGACCATAAAAATTTCTTCTTCATGGAGTCCACCATTTGAGCAAAATCTGAGGAAAATCCATAAACAACTAAATCATTGAGTTGATTAAATACCAACACCAACTTATAATGACCTTCACATTCATCTCCATTGAGCTTCAAAGTCTCAGGTACTTGTTAGTTTTTCTTCATTTGATTCTCTTCATTGTTGATTAGGTGTCAGTGGCATCTTTGGCTGGCATAGTTGGCAGTTTCAGAGTGAAGATGCTTACACTCAGAAGAATTTGCTGCAATCATTAGTCGTAGTTTGGAAGTTGTGATTAATCATATGTTTAACCATGTTTGTTATGAATGCTTTTCTTGGATTTGTATCGATTAATTCCCATTTGCATAGCAGAATAGGAGGTGGTGCAAATTCTACCTTTAGTGGTTGTCTGAGGAGGGAGAGTTCAAGGGCATTTCAGCTTCCAACCCAGCTTCCTCTAGCATCTCCTTCACGTATCTACTGGTCTCTCTCTCTCTCTCTCTCTCTCTCTCTCTCTCTCTCTGTCTCTCTCTCTCTCTAATTGAATAATTCATTCCAGTTCCATGCATTGGTTCGCGCCAATCCACTCTATGGGTCATCTAGACTGACCCATTGGGCACCACTTTGTACCATGGGCAGATTCATCTGTAAACCAACCAGTTAATGTTAATGAATGCACATCACAGCATCTCGTTTGCATTTTTCTCAACATGGAAAAGGCATAAGAGAGGGACAATAGGTTGAACAAATGTCATATCTATGTGAACCATTTTTAGGGTCACAAAAATCTTTTCATTGTCAGATCTGACTCACTACCTAGTTCTTCTGTAACAGTTCTTTTGCCTTAATGGCTGAGGAGAAAAAGGAGTGTGCATTTGATGGGGAAAAAGCTGCAATGCTAGTTAAGGAGCTCAGGGTGCAGTTCAATTCTGGCAAGACTAGAGGCTATGATTGGAGAATAGCTCAGCTGAAAAGCATTTCTAAAATGGTTGATGAGAGGGAAAAGGACATCATTCAAGCTCTTCAAAAAGACCTTTCCAAGCCTGAATTTGAGGCATTTGTCTCTGAGGTTCACTTTTATGAATTCTAGACTTAGTTCTTGCTTTGAAAAAGTAATCATGTTTCAAGGGTATTTTGTGTACTGAGGATGTTCATTTCTTTTTCTGCAGATTTCAATGATAAAATCTTCATGCAAGTTGGCTATTCAAGAGTTGAAGCATTGGATGAAGCCAGAGAAGGTGATTGTCTGCTCCTGAACGCCTCCTGAATTAAGTAAATAAGAAAAAAAACCCAAAGGGAGAATAACTAGAACCAAAGAGCGACGAAAATGACATGGTGGGTAGCTGTCTATAGCATGGTGTGGAGATGTTGTTTGTGCGGGACCTCTTAGTCATGAAGTTTTGCCTAACTCACCACCTGGCAACAAGTAGGTGCTAGATCTAATGGTAACAGTTATATTTGTTTGACCCATTACATTTTTATGCAACCGTCTTTTTCAGAAATAACCAATCTGACAGTTAATGGCTAGGGTAAGCTGCATGTACATCTTGACCTCCTTAGACCCTACTTCAGTGAGGCATAAGCTGTTTTCAAACTTAATGCAAATGTCGTTTTTGGCGCAAATCTTTCTACAGGTGAAAACCCCATTGACGACATACCCCTCTTCAGCAGAGATTGTCTCTGAACCATTAGGAGTTGTGCTTGTTATCTCAACCTGGAACTACCCATTCTGTGAGTAAGAAAAACGAGCCATGTCGTCACACGTATTGCCAAAATTTGATTCAATCAGCTAACAACTTATTTCCTAATGTTACATATTCATAGTGTTGTCGCTTGATCCGGTTATTGGTGCTATAGCTGCTGGTAATGCAGTAGTCCTAAAGCCCTCTGAAATAGCTCCCGCCACATCCTCGTTAGTTGCAAATCTCCTTCAACAGTATGTTGACAACACCTCAGTCAAAGTCATTGAAGGTGCCATTAATGAAACATCTGCCCTCCTCGAGCAAAAATGGGACAAAATATGTTACACAGGTTTCTGTCCTCTTTTATTTATTTTTTTTGACCCATTTTTTCCTTTTGATTTCTTAAACATTTTTAATTTTCTTGTTGAAGGTAGTGGAAGAGTTGGCCGGATTGTCATGGCTGCTGCTGCAAAACACCTGACGCCTGTTATATTAGAGCTTGGAGGAAAATGCCCAACAATTGTTGATTCAAATGTCAATTTGCAAGTAAAAATGTCTTTCGCATATCAATATGATGCTTATTTCAATTGTCTGGTTGCTAATTCTGAAAAGTTTATTTATTAAAAAGGTCACTGCAAGACGAATAATAGCAGGAAAATGGGCTTGCAATAACGGACAAACCTGCGTTGCTGCTGATTATGTTGTCACCCCTAAAGACTTTGCGCCCAAGCTTGTAATTCAGACACTTCAGATCTTTTTCTTGTAACTTATTGTTTGGTATAAATTGCCAACTATGTCATGGATATCAAATTTTTGCATAGGGCAGATCGATGCTTTAAGACACGAGTTGGAAGAATTCTTTGGGAAGGACCCAATGACATCAAAAGATATCTCAAGTATAGTTAACGAATACCACTTTATACGGTTGATGAAGCTAATGGAGGAAGATGGAGTGCACGATAAGATTGTACTAGGAGGTCAAGCAGATGTGAACCAATTGCAAGTTACCGTTACTCATATTCATCTCTGAGTTGGTCATTCTTATTGGTCTACTTGGGGTATTTCAGTTGACAGCTCGTGTTCTTGCCTGTGCAATTGTAGGAAAATAGCACCCACCATCTTGCTGGATGTTCCAGATGACAGTCATTTGATGACAGAGGAGATATTTGGACCGTTGCTTCCTATTGTTACTGTAAGTACCTATTACTGATGAAGCAACCATCTAGGTATAAAACTTAGCAGAGAACTTAATGACCTATTTTCATGTTGAATATGTATACAACATCAAAATCAACATCCATTTTCATGTTAAATAAGCAGTTTTCCCGATAAATATAAATATAAGAATATATTAATGTATAATGTTATTTTAGGTTGAAAATGTGGAACAAAGCATTGACCTGATCAACTCCAAACCGAAGCCTCTAGCTGCATATCTCTTCTCCAACAATGAGCAGCTAAAGACCAAGTTCGTCAACAATGTTTCTGCAGGAGGGATGCTCGTGAACGATACTATCCTACATGTGAGCTGACCTTGCATATCATTCTGTCTTATTTCAAATTCTCTGAAAAATCTCCTCTATGATTTCACTGGAGAAATAGTCTACTGCTTATCTGCTGCAATATTTCTGGATATTACAGCTTACGGTTCCTGCATTACCATTTGGGGGAGTTGGGGAAAGCGGGATGGGATGCTATCATGGAAAATTCTCCTTCGACTCTTTCAGCCATAAGAAGTCAGTTCTCTACAGAAGTTTCAATGCAGATTCATCAGTCAGGTACCCGCCATACGCTCCCCAGAAACTAAACCTGTTGAAGGCCCTCATGAGTGGCAGCATATTCCGTGTTTTGCTCAGTTTGATTGGATGGTCTAAAGACTGAAAATCTGGATAATGAACACTAGGGCTCTCTCGTTTCTTGTGGAAACTTGGGTTATGTATATGCTAAGCATTCTGTGTATAGACATTGTTAGGATTCCCCTGATGTATTAACAAAAAAACGTATCTGTTTTGATCTTCCTGCTGTTTTGCACAACGACGGGCAAGTAATTGCTTTTTTGCTTGGTGCAGAGCGCAAATTTGCTTGCATGTTACTAAGATATGTAGATGACATTGATTAACCGGGTGGCTCTTAGCCTCTTATGGTCATTGGTTCAATCATGGGGTAACTATCTATTCGCTTTCTAGCTATCTGAAAGCATGAACAGGTCTCACGTCTTTGGTTTGTCGGCTTTAAAGCAAAATGTCTATAAAATCTGTGCAAACACCTAACTAACAATCCATTTCAAATTTTCAATTTGATTGAAATTGTCGTTTAGCAATTCAACAATAAAGGTGAAATTGAGTACTTAACATACTGTACTAACTATATAAGTCAATGTGTGAGGTTGTTCACGTGAACTCTCAGGCAGAACAACATAATGAAATAGCCAACATCACTAAAAAGCACTATAAAGTTTCCACAAATTGATGTTGATCATGTATTTTTGTGAGATTTTCTGTTTTCCAATATGAAAGCATGGCAGTACACCATGACCACCTCTTGTCTGTTACTCTGTTAACTTATAACTAACAATCTCTCACTGAAAACCCTCATCGTCGGTCCTGCTTCACCCTCTTGATCGTCGGCGACGATGAAGAGAGTCTCGAGGGCGACGGTGGCGGAGCCACCGAGCGCCGCTCTTCCTCCGCCGGCTCCGAGGAAGAAGAAAACGAGGGAATTGCCCAACTTATCTGATTGTCATTGCTGCAAACGCCGCATTAACAGCACAAACCCTAAGAAACGGCTCCGAACCCTAAGCAGCGAGTGGCGGATTGTACTTCTCTGCAAATCATGTCATAGCCTTGTTGAATCATCGCAAAATTGTTCCTATTGCTTAAGTACGGTTTCATCTTCGTCAATGGATTCTTTTTATGAGTGCAAGAGATGCAGTCGGCGGATTCACCGAGGCTGTGCCTCGAAGTTCAATTTTGGTCCAGGTAATTGTGATGATTTCTACGTTTGCTTTGATTGTTGGGCTCCGAAATTGCTTGGGAATGATTACAATAGTGTTTGTGGGGGTAGAATTAAGAGGAAACTTCAGGTTTCTGGGGATTTTAATCCATTAGAGAGTTCCAGGGTTTGTGATTCACAGTATAGGGCGAAATTGATGGGGGAGACAGCGAATGAAGCCAATGTGGCGGCTCACAATAAGATTGCAGCGATTGATGAGGATGCCCATTTGGCAGTCCAGTTGCATAAAGCAATGAATAGCTCACCTAGGATTGCGAGTAACTCGTGCATGTTGAATATCAATTGTGTGAATGTGACCAAGTTAAATGCAAATGGTAATTTGGACACTTTTCAACAGCAAGCAGCAATCGAATCAAGAGGTTTCTGCCAGCCGACCATAGATACAGATGATGTTAATGGCGTGGATGCAGATCCTTTCACGAATAGAGAGCTTAATGGATGCTTGGTTGAACCTAGGCCAGATAGTTTGCTAAAGTCCTATGGAGCAGAAGATGACAAGTGCAATGGCAATTCTAATGGTTATTTTATCACATATAGCAGGAGGGGCCAAGGATCACAAAATGGAAGGAGCAAGGATTCTGATGGTTTTTTGAGGATGTACAACAGGAGGCTGTTGCATGTGGAGAGGGGCGATCCTGATCACCGCATTAAAATATATGCAAAGAAGCCCTCAGAAACATTAGGTTACAAAAACAAACCACTATATGGCAGTGTCGACCTTGAGCATGGAACTCTGGCTTCCACTATTGCTCTGAAGTCTAGCATTCAATCCAGAGCATTAGCTAATGCCTCTTAGTTTGTTTCAGTTGATTTGGAAGCTCTTGTATGGCCTGTGCTCAATCTTTATGGTTCCTCCAGTGCGGGAAAACAGAGTTTGAAAGGTGAGGCTCCAACTTTACCATTATATTTTTTCATGAGAATGCCGATTTTTGCTTTTATCATGAAATTTTCTACAAATTTTTATTTAAACGAATGTCATAATAAATATTTGTTGAAGATTCACACAGCTTTGTGTGTAGTGGCATAATTTGTCTTGGGGCAAAAGAACGTTTAACTGCATGGGGCAAACAACATGGCCCGGAAGTGACTATACAAAGTCCTCTTCTGCACTCAAAGATATAACACAACCATTAACTGGTATTTGATAAAGAATAAATTGAATATTTTGCTTATATCGATCCCCTCTATCAACGGCTGGATGTCTCTGTATGAGCACTTGATCTGTGTATCATTAACTGCCTACAGCTGTGACACATGCTAGTAGGATAGACGAAATCATCTTTGTAATATGAAAGGGTGTGCCTTAAAGTTAAAGGGCTTTTTTATTCTTAAGGATGGCTCTGGAACCAAGCAACTAGAAAGGAGAGGAAAGAGCAAATGCACAAATGGAATATGCAAGCAACATCTGCTACGTCTGACTTAATTTATTGTAGTTCGTATGCCTTGGATAGAGAAGGTCCCTTTTTTAATTTATGTCCTAGAGAAACTTTCCTTTTTTATTGATTTAGGGTCCCAAGGGTGCATGTATACTCGTTGTGCTATGTCATGCATGGGGCTTAGCTCGTATTATGTTCATCACCACTCTGAAGCTGAATGTTAAGGTAGCTGTAGCCAACATAAAACTTCAATGGAGACACAAGCTCTGCAAGTTTATATCAGAGTGTGTTGGGTAAACCTAAGCTTGTAGCAATTTATGAAGTTATTTACAGTATTGGAGTGCCCACTTGCACCAACTCTTCAGGGCTTTTGATCTGAAGTCGCCTTGGGCAATTAGTCTTTTCAAGTTCTTGTGACAAAAGAGTCCCATATGATTGCCCCCAAGATTAGGCACGGTTTTGTTTGCCTTGTAATTGTAAGCAGGACTGTTTTCCTTGACAGAGCTTATATCTAAGCATTGGCACATTGTTACAAAGATTGTGGATTTTTCTAGAGAACTGAAGGTTTTAGTGAATATGGGATAAATGTCACCCTGAAACTTTGCTTAAAGGTGGAACCTCTTATGTAGACTTCATAAATAACACACCTTATAGGCTGAAGATCTGCATGACTAATTTAACAACTTTGGCTGGTGAAAATGTTATATTCAAGGAGGCGAGTTTGCAGTCATTATTAATGCATTTTGAAGTTCGACTTTATGTAGATTAGGCTTGTTTGTGCAAAGGGGAAAAGTGCTGTAGTGGACTTTACAAACAAACTTGGTGGAGTCACAAGTTTAAAATATGTTGATTCTAGGATGGACAAAGGGTTTGAGTATCCTTTGGAGTCCTTTTTCACCACAATTTGGTGTTTATGATTGAAAAGGAATAGTTGCATGTGGTCTTCCTTTCTTCCTTGCGGACACCTTCAGACGAAAGGCCAGAGAACCTCTTGGTCAGGCATGCTGCTCTGCAAATGTTTCACTCTTCAGGATTTTCCTGACCTCTAGATTTTGTTCTTTGGAATTTTGACCAACCTACAGGTATTTCTTATCATAACAAATAACAATTCCCAATGTAGATCTTGTTGAACGGGTTACATAGCTCATGGCCAAAAATTACAAAAATTTGATAATGAGATGAGGACTCTGGCTTGTTGAGATTATTCTGCATATCTCGAGTCCAAAAATGATCTGCTTTTGGTGTAAGTTAAATTTCGTAACTGGACTTTGCATATCAAGCTATCACTTGTCCAAGCTGGCTGCTGGCTGTGGCGGGTGAGATCTGTGGTGCTTGAGGAGGAGTATAAATGGTGATAGAGATGTGACCACTGCTTCTTTGGGATATTCTTTGAAAAGAAGCACATGTAGGTAACGGCAGATACTGCAGCATGAAGGGATCACTGCTGAATGATCAGTTGCATAAAAGGATTGCTGCATGAATGATCGTTGCATGGGTTATTGAATGAATGAAAAGCAGTTGGCGTTAGCGGTGATGGCTCCCCACCCCATCTTCCCTCCTCAAATAAAAAGGGAAAAAGTAATATCTTTATCTTTTTACATTATCATTTTTGGCCTTAAGAGCAAATAGCCTATTTACTATTGACCTGGTATTCACTGAATAGGTATCCCATTTGCTATTTATCTACTGTTTGGTGAACCTGTCAATTGTCCAAGGCTGTGCTTAAAAAAGCACACGCGGGGTGCGCCTAAGCTCACAAAAGCTTGAAGCCTACCCTCTTGAGCCTTGGAATGGGTCAAGCTCAGCCCATTCTTGAAGCCCGTGCTTTTTTGGGCTTTAGACCAAGGCCCAAAGCCGTGAAGCCTGCGCTTTATAGATCATAACAGACCGTTTGGGGAAAAAAAAAGAAAAAAGCCTTTAAGGAGCCTCGACCCCTCTTTTTGTTTGTGGACGCCTTTCAATCAAGATGCTACTAGAAGTAAACAAAGCATATTGCTACTACTGAACATGAGTTTGGAGCTGGAAACCCTAACCGTGGTGACAACAATCTAGTAAATGTTTTGTTCTCCTGTCTTCTTTTATACTTCCTTCTTCATCCACCTCCTCTATTATTGGACAGCAATGAAATGTTTTTCTTTGTTTCCTTTTGTTTTTTTGGGGCTTCAAGGAGGTCGAAAATAGTGCCTCCTCGAGTGCTACAATGGTACTGCACCCTTGCTTTTTTTTTTTGGGTGCTTCTTAATCTTTTTCCCTTTCTATCTCTCTCGGACTCTCTCTCTCTCTCTCTATCTCTCTCAATATCTTCCTGGCATCGTGGTAGTATGTGTTATGTTTTTGAGGTTCAATTTATAGTAATCTAATTTAGCTGTGTTTAATGCTTTAATTGTATTTTCGCGTGTTTAATTGATTCTCTTTTTTTTTTGGTGGTTAGTGAAAATCATTTATTTTGATAGCATTGTCTAGCTGATTTCAGAAGAAATATGATTTTGGAATGATTTTCAAGAATTTTTTTACTAAAAGTGCCCCTCGCGTCTAAAAAGCCCACGCCTTCGCCTCAAAGCCTGCCCTTGGGGCCCCAAGACCCTTTGTTCTTTTTTGCGCGTCGGGCTTTTTTAATCTAAGGTCCAAGGGTGTTTTTGCCTTTTGGCTTGTTGTCTTCAACTTTTCATGTGATGTAAATGAAGTATCACATCTTAAAATTCTAGACTTAACTATATTTAGTGGTATAATTTTTAATAAGCAAAAAATATCAGAAATTAGCCAATAGATAAAGTTTTTTGTAGTCACTTGAAGTCTATTCAAATTAGGCACGTATCTGCACCTTAGAATCCGATATGTGTATGCTTGATTGTAAGAGTGATTGCCATGCTTTCCTTATATGACCGGCTACCTTTGAAGCTTGCTTGGAAGTCTTTGGCTCCTTCGAAAGTTTATTTTTTTTGGGGGGGGGGCGGGGGGGAGATGGTCATTTACAAAGGAGGGGTAAGGTCTTGGTTAATAGATGCTCTGAGTGCGAAGCGGGTTTGGAATCTCCTGATCTTTTGTTCTTGCACTGCCTTTTTGCAAGAGCTCTTTGGTAGCTAGACTTTGGTTCCTTGGGAGTTTCTTGAGTTACTTCAAGCTCGATTAGGAACCATCTTTTGACTTGGGAAAGTTTCTTTGGTAGGAAAACTAAAAAGAAGAAAGCTTTGTGGAACGATATTTTTGGAGCATTTGATGTGATAGAAACAAAAGAGTCTTTGAGGGAATGGAGACATCACTTAACTCTTTAAGGATAATCTTATCAAAACTCTCTATCAGAGAAAAGTAAGTGTGATGCCCAGAGACTGTAAAATAGGGAGGCAAGACTTAGATGGATGGTTTTGGCATATCAAGTGAAGGGAAACAAATGCATCTGTGTGGGATGTGAGATGTTTGACATTTTGGATGGTAACAGAGGTAAAGGAAGGCCAAAGAAGAATTGCAATGAGGTGATTAGACAGAATACAAGACATTTGGAGACTTATGGACGACATGGCTCAGAATATGAGTTTTTGAAGGTGTAGAATTACAATGGCT
Organism: Selenicereus undatus; assembly: GCA_017589665.1. Classification (NCBI taxonomy): domain Eukaryota; kingdom Viridiplantae; phylum Streptophyta; class Magnoliopsida; order Caryophyllales; family Cactaceae; genus Selenicereus; species Selenicereus undatus. Next base: position 14,836,227 of record JACYFF010031955.1, read on the forward strand.
AATCTCAAAAGACTAGGAGTCTATGCTTATGCTTTTAATCACTAGCGAACATTGATGTTTTTTGAGTTGTATGCTAGGTAATAATGTATTACCAACATTCTAACATTTTTTTTTAATATTACTGTGTCATACCTATTTGCCATATTGTTTATCTGTTTTTTTAGTATTTAATTATGGTAGCTATAAATATTGGATGCTTCTATTTGTTAATTTATTACAAAAGAATTCAATCCAGGAAAATGTTTTCCGAAAATTTTTTATGGGTCTCTTGGTATCGGTCTCTCTGCTTGCCAAGGTAAGGTTGTCTCCATCTGAATCTCCTCAGACCAGGTAAAGCATAACCCACAGGAGGAGGTGGTGGTGGTGGTGGTGTTATCAAGACTCTCTATTCTTGGGATAATGGGAACTTTTGCCAGTCTTTTTTTGATGTTGTATTTGTGGATAGCTTCCACATTGGATGTATATAGTCCTTTTATAGGTTTCCACATTTGTATCTAACCCGTTAATTTTAATATATATTATCCTCTTTCCTTATGTTTTTTAGAAAAATCATAGAGTGATTGTCACAGTTAAGTGTCTACCAGCATGGTTCACCTATGTGGGGGGCCATGCAGTGAATGTGGGCCGAAACTAGTAATTGAAACCGAAAGGAATATATGCAAAGCTTGCGTCCTTCATGAAAGTTGTTAAAATCACATAAAAGCGGCATTCGCATACTCTACTATTCCTAATGAAGAAGAACAAAGCTTGAATCATGGATGGCATTCAATGGCGATGAGTGTTGAGTGGTGCTGTTCTCAGATATTTACCTTTCTTCTGACCCCATTTAGCTAGTCCACCTTCTTCTCGTCCTTCGTTTGGCTTTTGGTGTTTCAATTTTGTATATCTCCGGAGCTACTTCAGGCATGTGTGGAAAATTCTTTTGTGGAGAATCATGGTATGTTACAATGAATAAGCAGTTCCTTGATCTTCAACCTTGTGATGCCCTTGAAAATAAGATTTAAAGCCAAGCTATGCTTGTTGGACCTCCACATGTCTGTAGTTGTATGACTCGTGTATTTGAAGTCCTGCAATCTTATTTAGCATCTTACAGTTACATGTGATCTGATTGATAAGGTTTCTATAGATGAAGGCACATGCACCTATGCCTGCACCTGATTGGATTATCTTTTCAAGGACTCTTGGGAACACTGGTTCTTTTCAACCAAAAAATTTATTTCTGTGTAGCCGTCAGATGCTCTTTTTCTATAGTATCATTTGTTGGCTACATTGTCATACCTTCTGCCATGGATGCAAAATTTGGCCATTGTGCAATGAAATGAACTCATCAGAAGGTTTTGAAGTTGAGCAAACGCTTTTCGCCCAACCGCAATATGCTACGTGATTGCCACATTACAGACATTTTGCATTCCTGCATTTTGAATCGTTTCAGGCTCCTCCCCCTCACACCCCCCCCCCCCCCCCCCCAAAAAAAAAAAAACAAGAGCTTCCTAAAATGCATGCAACCTGCCCATTTCCTTTTTGAGATGGGATTATTTTTATGTATGACTTCAACTTATCATATAACATCCTTTGTTGTTGTAAACTTGTCACAAAAGGCTTAGATGTTTCCATCTCTTGTGCTGATTATTCTCTGCTGGCATTCTGCTGAATTTTAAATTGAGTCTTTGTATTTTCCAGTGTGATTCGAGCTTGGCCTGGCCTCCCTAAGAGAAGAGCATCACAGTTGAGTACGATGGAGAGTAAAGGTGAAGTTGGCTTTTATGGGAGAGATTTATGAGAAAGAATCTGGTCATTATTTTGAGTAGTCTAAAGTACTTGCAATATGAGTTCTCAGGATATAGTTAATGTATCTAGACACCTCCAGTGAGAAGGTGGCAATCTTTTTCTTCATCTTGGCATTGAACCATGGAGTAGCTTTTGGACAACTTTTTGAATGTGTAACTGTGAAATGCAAATACTTCTCTTCACAAGAGGGAAAAAAATGGTGGTTCTATTTTGTCATTAATGACAAATGACTGTTATACCATGTTGATGTGGATTGCTTCTTGTAACAAAGTGAAAGAATTACTGTCACTGCTCTAGACAATTATCTCCGGTGCATAATGTCTCTGAGAATTCCAAATAGATAGGTGGATATCATGACCAATGGAGTTGATAACAAATTTTTCAGATGCTCTTTTTCACCTTTTTTTTAGGGTGGATGGAATCAAATAAATATGTCCCATTAAAATCCTACAATTTTCCCTTTTTCTTTTCTTTTTTTTGGGGGGGGGGTTCTAAAAGAAGTAAAGTCATAAAGGACTTCCTGTAATTTTCCAATTTTTGTTTAATGGTCACCATGTGAAACGCAAATAAATCTTACGTGCACATTTCCTTTTTAGTTTTTTTAATTTTTAATGTAAAGTTTAAGAGTACATAATTTTGCATAGGCTAGACAGTTGACAAATTAAATGTGATAAACTCCTTGGAGCCTTTTGCTGATGAAAATTTTCTAACAGTATGTGCTGTTGGAGGTTCCCTAGGGAAAATTTGTCACAACTGACACCCTCATCATTTATCTTGTTGAAGGATGTGCTGCCAGAGTAGGCCACAAGCTCCGCACCCAATGGTACTTGCTCAAATCAGATAGTTTCTTAGAACTTTTGGCTGCACCTGCTGTTGCTTTTGTCTTCAGACTTCAGAGTATTTCACCCTGGCACTTCTCAGCACCGGTAAGGCAGTTACGTTACACCTCTTGATTTTCCCCCGTGGTCATTTATTCATTCTGAGTTTTGTCCTAAATAAACACCCAATCCACCCCCCTGGGACGGGCTGCCCTAAAGAAAAAAGAGGGGGAAAAGGGGAGGGTTGATGGTTAGATTGTGCTCCAGGGCGGTTTGTGAGGCTCAAATCCTTTCTAGATCTGGCAGTACAAGCTGCATCAGAACATCAAATGCACATCAACAATATAGTTAAAAACCAGAAAATAGAAAACTAGATAAAGAAAGACATCAAATGGTTCTGGATCTAAGATTTTCTTAAAAGGGTATTATGACTTTGATTTGCTGGAAAGTAAATTTCCAACAGAAATGACTATCCCATTGTGGTCATAGAGATCAATAGCCTGTGAATAAGTTGATATAATTGGAAGTCAACCAAATTACATGGCTTTTATTAGAGCTTGGTAACTTCGTGGTTTTTTTTTTGCCTTTTTCCTTTTTCCTTTTTATTGTTTAGAGGTCTCAACCAGCAAAGGCTATTTTCGGCCAAAGTAGAATGTAGGTCTTTGGACCAATCTCTGAAGACTTCATCAATTGAGTGAATTGCCGTCTCTGTCAACTTCAATTACATCCTGGAGGTTTTACTGTCCTGCATTGATTCCTTGACAAGGTGCTTTTGTCAAGCTCAAACTTATTTACAAATGCAGCCCATCTTTGATACTGGGTCATCAGCTTGTCATGGATCAGCCCATCCATAAATTTGTCCCTTTTGTTTGTCAGCAAAATGAACTTCAGTCAGTTAAACAAAAATGCACTTTCTAAGTCCTAGCTGCTGAGTGTATGTTACTTTTTTCAACTATATTATATTCCTAAACCACTTTTCAAGCTTGGAAAAGCCATTCCTTTCTTGATTCCATAAGGTTTTCTATTCTGCCTATCTTGTGGGGAGAAAATATACTCTTAAGAGTGTTTCTTTAAAAAAAATTAAAAAAAGGAACAAAAAAGGTGCCAGAACTACAGTTGAGCTGCGATCAAGAAAAGAACAAAAAGAAAAATGTTGGAGAAGCAAGAGTATGTCTTAGCTCGTGAGAATATCGGGACTACCATTTTTTATCAAGCAAGTAAAGCAACCCATCAGAATCTAGCAAATATTATATAGTTTTCTTTTCTTTTCTTCTTTCTTTTGGTTTGGGGGAACATACAAATATGAACTAACTGTGCCCTCTCAACAACCTTCAGATACCCGACTTTCAAAACTAATAGCAACTTGTTGTCCCTTTGCAGGGGCTTCTTTTTTTCTGAACCCCAAAAAGTACAAAATACCGTTAAATATTTATCCTTTTCCAGCCCTTGGGAAACAAGGGTTGCAGCAATGAAATTGGTGTGTTGTCTGCTGTTGCTGCTTCTTGGCACAGCATCAATTTCAAAGTCATCATACATCGATGATGCAAGGCGGCCTTTCTATTATTATAGAGGCCGTCCAATGCTTTCAGCAGCGATTTCATCCTCAATTATGGCTAATCGGGTGGCCTCCTCTGTTGTTCTTCCCATCTATGGCAATGTCTACCCCAGAGGGTAATTCTACTCCCCTCTCTTTCTCCTTCTTTTTCATTGCCATTAATTTTTCAGCATATTTTCATCAAAGTTGGCATTTCTTCAACTCTGCCTTAACTTTATGAATCATGCTTCATATTGGGAGCGTCTCAAAATGAAGTAATCATGGATTTTGTGTGAATGCTGGTGTTTGTAGAGTGGGGGATTGATCGTGGTAAAATTGAGAAATTAGCTCATGCATAGGGGAATTTTGGGTGATTCTGTGCTTGTGGGAATATTCCAAAACTCTAAGGGCGTTTGGGTTCTATGCTTCTTGGATTGACCTTTGTTGCAAGCCTCTTTTTTATGGATTTTTGACATTAATTTGTATGTTCTTTGTCTAGCATTCATTGTCTAGCCTTGAAATATTTTGGTACTTGAACTGCAGATTCTATTATGTACCAATTAATGTAGGGGAGCCAGCGAAGCCATACTTCCTTGATCCTGATACAGGCAGTGATCTCACGTGGCTTCAATGTGATGCACCTTGTGTACACTGTACTAGGGTAAGATGAAATCTCTTGCTGTTTAAATCCATTGGGTAATGAAACAGCTCCAGACAAGGTTAAATTTCTTTTTGGCAGGATACATTAATGTCAAATTATTCATATTGCCCGCTATTTCAGTTCCTGCAAATGTTACCCCATGCTTTCTTTGACATGTTTTCTCTACCATCTAAAATAGCTAAAAAAGTTACTTTTTGAGTTGTTTTTTAATATTAAAAAAAAAACTCATATTATGGTGAACCACAGCAAACTGGCTCAACCATCCTTTTTCTATTCTTTTGCTAGTAGAGTAAGACCCAATCAACAGCTTTAAACCCTAGGTTCAACAAAAACATTGTCACTGCAATGCAACGGGTAAGGCGGCAATTCATCTTCCCCCACCCCCTAAAACAACAAAAAAAAAAAAACTGGGTCAAACACCCTGCAATCTGCATAGTTGGGCATGTGATCTGGCTTTTATCTACATGTAACATGAATTGGACTTCCTTGCTCCCACGTATGGTTAACTCTCAAAGTTGTTAACTAATCATTATCTGTTACAAAGAAATATAGCTATGTAGACTGCTTACCGTATTCAATATTTGCTCCATGCGTGGAAATTGTTCATACATGAAGTTTTCTGCAGGCTCCTCACCCCCTTTACAGACCCAGCAATGACCTAATACCTGCTAGAGATCCCCTTTGTGCTGCTGTACAGCCTGAGCATTACAGACCTGAAAGTCCTGACCAATGTGATTATGAAGTCGAGTATGCAGATGGTGGGTCATCGCTCGGTGTCCTCCTGAGGGATGCTGTACCTCTTAATTTCACTAGTGGACAAAGGCGTACTGCTCGGGTTGCAATCGGGTCTGTGTTTCTTCGTGATTGCCCTCACTTTTTTCTTTCCCCTTGTCTTGAGCAAATTCAACTATTTCTTCAAATCATGCAGCATTTTATTCAGAATTCATGCATATTTGATCTTGATTACTTTTTGTGCAAGATATATGGTTTTAGTCTTATTGCCTGAAGGCAAAGACTTACTCATTAGTATTTTTATTTATAGATGCGGATATGATCAAATCCCAGGCTCATCTTTCCATCCCTTGGATGGGGTACTTGGCCTTGGAAAGGGAAGAGTCAGCATTGTTTCACAACTCAGTGATCAGGGTTTGACACGAAATGTGGTTGGCCACTGTCTAAGTGGTGAAGGAGGAGGCTACATCTTTTTCGGGGACAATATTTACGATCCAGCCCGTGTTGAATGGACGCCTATGTCTCGTGATTACAGGTGAAGTTCATTTCCTGTTGCCCCTGCATTATGTATTCACAAACTTTCTCGTGATCGATGCCTTTCCTTTAGTAACTGTGAAACATGTATTGTTCCAGAAAGCATTACTCTCCCGGGTTCGCAGAACTCACGTTTGGTCGCAAAACTACTGGAGTCGAAAATCTTCTCGTGGTCTTTGATAGTGGGAGTTCTTATACCTACTTCTCCTCTCAGGCTTACCAGACGCTCATTTCTTTGGTACGATTTCTGAAAATTGATTGCTTTATGACCCCCATTGAACTTGCATTTGAATTTTACTTCGGTTGCCATTGGCTTGATTCAATCTTCAAAAGTACACCGATATTGAAAGTATAGTTGGCAAATGGATCTTTGGGTTAAATTGGATTAATTCTATATTGGACGGAGATCATTTGATTGGATAATGGGTAGTGAGGTCGAATTGACTTCAGGTTCTGATCATATTTTGGTCTATTCTTGGTTTGTCCTGTGGTTGGTCATGTCAAGTTGATTCAATTTGGACATGTTTAATTCAGGTTAGAACCAAAATCAGATTACCCTCTTGGGAACATAAATCCCGTTAGGTTTCGGGTTGTTCAAATTGTGTAGTCAGGTGAATTTAGTTTTGTTGATGCAAATTGTGATGGATTGAAGTTGCTCTGCAGATGACAAGGGAATTACACAGGACCTCCCTAAGGGATGCAGTGGATGATGACACACTTCCTGTATGCTGGAAAGGCAAAAAGCCCTTCAGGAGCATCCGTGATGTGAGAAAGTACTTCAAGCCTTTGGCACTGAGCTTTGCAAATGGAGGCAGATCTTCTGCCCATTTTGATATACCCCCTGAAAATTATCTGATCGTCTCAGTACGTAAATTCGAAAATCCCTTTTTTCGTCTTCCTCTGTTTTCATGCTTTCCAGATTAGCTAAGAGCCTTAGATAATTGCTTTCTTTTTTCTCTGCTGTCCCAGATCAAAGGCAGTGTCTGCTTGGGAATTCTGAATGGCACTGAAATTGGATTGCAGAATTACAACATCATAGGAGGTAAGCAACTGTGATGCTAGTTAACCCGAACCACCCCTGAAATGGCTGAATGTTACAGCTTTCGAGAGACGTGCTCCAAGACAAGATCCCTCAACCCAAACATGAGTAGAAGACTCAAACTAGAAATTTTATCAACCCAAACATGATATGACCCAAAAGTATCTACACTTCAACACAAACGGAATGACCCTACCTCTAAGTCTAGTTTAAAACTGATACTAACATAAGAACTAGACCTGGCAAAAATTGATCCAATCCGAAAACCCAACCCGAACCCGCCCAAAAGTTCTGAGTTTTGAACACGATTTTCTCGACCCGAACTCGAAATAAACCGAACCCGAAAAACCAGTAATTTTTTTTATCAAACCCGACCCGAACCCGAACCTGAACCTGCCCTTTCAACCCGAATATTATGTACTTACGTTTTATTTTCTTTAATTTTTTTACGCTTAACAATAATAATTTTTCATTACAACGAATCATTTAGAGAGACGTTAAACAGTTATTACATTCCTTCTAAAATTAGACAATGGTTCCCGTTTTTACGTATAAAATAACGTTGTATACAACTTATAAATGGTGCAATTTTAGAAAATGGCCCTAAAACAACTCTAATATTCAGAAAAACAATTCAGAATTAGATAAGTATTGAAAATATGCGAATCATACCATTATATTCTCGATAAAATGAATACGTCTCATTGTATTTTAAATAAGATTATTCTATAATAACCTAAAATTTTGATTTTATAATTAATAGATAATTATAATATCTTGCGCGTATATAATATTCTTTCGTTTGAGTTCCTTCTAATTGGTCCCGAAGCTAATGCAATGTTGGGCTGTGTACCAACTTATGTTAATGTTAGGATCAACGTACTAATAAAGCATGTTTGATTAGGTAATGCTAGATTAATTAACGAAACATCAAATTATTAAACGGGCTATTGATGGATCGAACGGCTCCGACTCGTTAATATGCTGTAAATGGGCCGACTATGAATGACCCGACCAATTATTAATGTTTTAATATACAGGTTAACCTATCCAAACGTGACTCTATCCACCCGCACATGGATTTCATATATCATGTTCAAAAGTTCAGATATTTTTGATATCCTTTGAAGAAATTACAATTACAATGATTTTTTATTAAATACACACAATTTTAAGTAATAAATACACTGAATTTTTTATTTCGACAAAAAAAGAAATAAGTCACTAAAAAGGCGCTTCAAACCGTTGGGTTGATCTGAAACCCATAAAACCGAAATACGCTCGTCTGTATTTTACCCGAACTTGAAATACACCAGATCCGTATATTTACCCAAACCTGAATAAATCCGACCCGTATTTGGTCCGCCCGTCCGCCCGAATTGACAGGTCTAATAAGAACTCAGTTGGGTCATTGATATTTTGCGTCTTGCAGATATATCAATGCAAGATAGGATGGTGATCTACGACAACGAGAAAAATATGATCGGATGGGGACCTGGGAACTGTGATAGAATTCCCAAAGGGAAGGCTTCTGCTTCATGAAATTGGTCTGTAGATCGATCGACATCAATCATTGGAGCTCTGAGTTCAGCATAATCCACAGAATGGAACTTATGATTCATATTAGGTAGGCAAATTCATATTCATATTCATACTCATGTTCACATTGTATGCTGGTGTCATAGAGTAGAATTCATAGCTAGGCTAGACATACTTATCATCGTGTTGTATAATATGTATGATAGTCTCATTACAGTATTACAGCCTTGGATGAAACTAAAATCAATAAATCATCATGAAGTTTCATGATCATATGTCTTCTCCATATGGAATTTCATGCTGAAATATGACTACCACCCCCCCCCCCCCCAAGAAAAAAACCCAAAAAAGGGAAGAAAGGAGGGTGGAGGGATTCGTACAGAAATAACAGAACCAAATTAACTTCTTAATCGGTAGAAGCACTTATTGAAAGTTAAATTTTAAAAATATCATATTATGAGTAAAATATACAATATAAATAGAACGATAAATTTTATGTGAGGATTAATTGGATATAATGTCATGATAATATAAATTTAATTGACCTTATAATAAAAATACGGTTAGATAATTTATTGTGATCACGAGTACAATGTTACTATTTTGATTACAATACTTTTACGTAGTTGGGCAGAATTTAAAGAGATTACCACTTTGGGGGAAAAAATAAAAAAAAAGATTGACACGTCTAGATAGTCACTCAACTTTGAAAATTGCCGATATGATTAGGCGCTTGGACTACAAGCCAATTAGTTGGGCAGAAGTCTCCATCAGATTTTACTAATGAAAGGAGTCAAACGAAGGTAGCCACCACCACACGTGCGGCCTCCTTTGACTCATCATTTAATGACAATGACTGGATCGGCTAATTGATCCAAATTTTGACTCAGTTAGCTGTTAAATATTTTCATTAGCGGTTTATTATTAGCTGTTTGAATTGAATATTTGTATTACTTGCTTGAATTAGTTATTTTTGAAAAAAATATTAGGTAAAATTAGATGTTTTTGAAAAGGTTGTTTGTTATAATTTCATTTATGCCCTTTCTATATATTACTTTTTAGTTGAACATGATTTTTTATTTATTGGCCATTTTATTTTCTTTTCAAAATGAATTAAACTTATGCCATATCTAAAATTAATTTAATCCATGGAACCTTATTTTGTATTCATTTATCTTATTTTCTGTTCAATTTATATGTTATCACTGCTATGCCCACGCCTTACAATCTTGTTTTGTTATTCATTTGAGGATTTTTTTTTTTTTGGTTGTGAGTTGAATTTTATATAATTTTTTATTTATTTTAATCTTTTCAAGTATCTTTTTTCTTTGTTTTTTACAAATTAAAATTTATATGAATATCACATGATTTGATCTTCATTAGAGTCAATTCAAATAAAACATATGTCACTATTAAACAAACGAGAAGAATGAGAGACTAACTAAATAATCTAAAACATAAGTATCAAACATTGACATTACATTCAACTATAAAAAATAAAAAAGAACTCTTCATTAGAACTAATGGCACATTTTGTAATTTTAACAAAGTTTTAGACAGTTTTGTCATTTAAACAAATAGCTATTTACAAAAAGCTACTACAAAAAGTTGTTTAGCAAACGTTAGTTTGACTTTTTTGACTAGGTCAAAACAGCCAAAAAGTCCCAAAAGATATTTTCTACCAAAAAGTCATTAAAAAAGCTAACAACCAAACACCCCTTTATTAGCCAATATAAACACAATAAGCTCAAATTTGATCCAATATTGCCATCACCAAACGAAGTGTGTAACTATTACAGCACAAAACCGAGATTTGTGATATTTCTGAGGATTATCGATCAAATATGAAAGCCATCATTTTCATAAAATTAAAGTATCATATAAAATTCTCATGATTTTTGAAACACCTTCACTGATCAAAAATAAAAATAGTATTAACTATTATTAATTTACATGGCCTAAGTGTGGAGTTTTAGGATCAAGGTTATAGACTTTAAGTAACTTGCTTCTTGTCCATCCTTCGATTTTTGGATGCTTAGAGGGCATTATGTTGTACTGACTGTTATTCTATATTAGGTTTACTGCACTCACATATACCAGTATTAGATTGATTTTTGTAGGGTCACTATTAGCTCGTGTATGTTCATTTAAGGGGTCACGCTCACCTCTCCTAGATTGTTCTTATATTTTTTTTTTTAGTGTTGCTTGTTTTAAAATTTTCCATTTATCTATTGCATTTTGCCTATTAAAAGATTTTCAACTTACTAATATGTTTTCCTAAAAAAACAAATTTTACGTAGGTTTCTTAAAATCAAATTCTCTATGGGTGAAAATATATAAAGGGATAAGATTATCTATATATGAATCTCTTCAAGTCTTAAAAAATATAATTTTTTTTGAATTTTAATGTTATTGTAATTGTATTTTGATTTATTAGGTAACGGAAGGACGAGAGGGAAAGTGGAGCCTCTATGAGGCTCCTTTTTCAACACGACAACTTTTGACCATAACAATTCATCGAGATTTAGGTTTTTTGGCTGACAACCAATTATGGAAGGTGAAGTTTGGATGGCATTTGGACCAACTTGCGTGTTAATTTTGTCTTATCTCATAATTTTCAACTGTTTTCCAACGTTAGAATATTGATGATTATGGCTCCTATGCGTTGTTTTTGAGCCCTAGCGATGCCAACTTATTCAGAGTTTTTTCATTAAAAAAAATGAAAACATCGTCATACAACTCATAACATTACATAACCAGTAGTTTTAAGGTACATACCTATGTTTTTTTTTTACAAGGATAAATAAAAAAATGGTAGAAATTAGGTGTCTCTTCTCACGAAAGTGCGCTTAACTACATCATCAGCGAGAATGGCTCTGAAATGGGATGAGGATGAGCCATCGAAATGAGGACGTGCGGGGGGTAAGTCATTGTATGACCAACTTTTGCTAGTCAATCCGCCGCTTGATTAGTCTCCCGTAAGATGTGGTTGACTACGGTACAATCTGTCTTCTCCAGCCATAATCTGATGTCTTTAATGATCATAGCTATTTGCCACGGTGTATGAAATGTGCCTTTGAGAGCTTGAATGACAATATCATTGTCCCATTTTATAATAATATTCTGGAAACCTGCCTGAATAGCTGTAATAACGCCATTTTTGAGTGCACAAGCTTCTGCGATGATGATGGATGCCTCCCCAAAATGTGCAGCACCTGCTTGAATGAGCTTCCCGGTCCAATCCCGAATAATAAACCTGCCTGCTGCGGATCTGTTGATAAGTGACCCGTCGAAGTTGAGTTTAATGAAATTGTTAGGCGGAGGGAGCCACCTCACAAAATGATGGGAGGTGGGAAGAAGGGGGAAGGAGGCCCTCTAAAAAAATCATCAACCGACATGCGAGTTCGGATTATCCACTCAGCATAAGCCTTTTTTGCTCAAATAAGGGACAGAAGGGGGTTGAAAATATCATTTCTGAAAAATGTTGCATTCCTATGTTTCTAGATGCTCCAAAGGAGGAAGGAGATTTTATGCAGTATCTCACGACACCTAAGGTTCTTGATGATGTTAAGCCATTGGTATATATCACACATGGGAGTGGGTTCAATGTGGTCTGGTAGCCATCGATGTCGGATGGCTAGCTGCCAGGCTTTTGCAGTTATGTGACAATCTTTGAGCGTGTGGTCAGTTGTTTCTATATCCTCGAGGCATAAGGGACAAACAGGGTTGATGTTCATTCCTCTTTGTAATAGCATACCTCGAACTAGGAGAGCTTTATGGCATAGCTGCCATAGGAATACTTTGATTTTAGGCATGATATTGAGTTTCCATATCCATTTGAACTGCCAATCAATTTTCTGAAAAGGTTGTGATTTATGAGCTAGCCATGTGGCCGATTTTGTACTAAACTCACCTAAAGTGTTAATCCCCTAGCAAAACGAGTCTTCAAGATTGTTATGCGGTATGTCGATCCCTATTATCTTTTGGATAATAGGATGATTATGAAGCGTCATGGAGAGTTTGTCAACATCCCAAGTTCTACTGACGATGATAAAATCATTAACTTTACTATGTGGGTTACTGATATTATCCTCAATCAAATTTAAGATATCGATAAGGGCCCTATTTTCAAGCCAATGACCATACCAGAAGGAGATTGTATACCCTCTTCCTATCTTCCAGATGAGTCTTGATCTAATTAGATCCTTAGTTTTGGCAATGCTTTTCTAGATTGGAGAGTCCGTGGTTTTGGTTCTATATGTGAAGAAATTAGAATTATTCTTGAGGTATTTTGTTTTCGTAGCCTGGGTCCATAATCCGTCGTCATTGGTAAGAACTTTTCAGGCTAATTTACATTGGAAGGCTTTGTTAACTGCATCTGTATACCGTAGTCCTAGCCCACCTTTAGTTTTCGGCATGCATATTTTCCCCCATGCTATCAATGGAAGACCTTTTTCTGTATTAGATTTTTTCCAAAAAAAGTCTCGATTAATTTTGTCAATATGGTCTGTCGTATGTATAGGGAGATGGAAACATTGCATAGTATGCGCCGGCAAGGATTCTGGATGGGACTGAATTAAGATGGTTCGTCCTGCTTTGGATAAACAATTAGCCTTCCAACGGTTAAGTTTATCTGTTGCTCTACTAATGATTTCTTGGAAGGTAGTTCTGGGAGGTTTGCCTTGGAATACTGGGCAATAGAGGTACTTCTCTAGCCCATTTGTTTGCCTGATATTAAAAATGCCTGTTACTACTTGTTTCTGTAAATTAGAGGTGTTGCGGGAGAATGTCAGAGAAGACTTGTGAAGATTGATAAGTTGTCTTGAATTATTACAGAAATATTCGAGCATATTTTTAAGTCGAATGCAGCTTTCTGGTCGGACTTTACAGAAGAGGAGACAGTTATCTACAAAGAGTAGACACAGAATAATCGAGGCTTTTGGACAAATTTTGATACCTATCCCTGACTTAGGGGAGGAGGCTTCTTTTAGGAGACTTTGCGCGAGTACTTCCATGCATATAATAAAAATATATGGAGATAACGGATCGCCTTGTCGAATCCCTCTTGAGGGAAGAATGAACCCATTGGGAGTGTCATTAATTATGAGGGAGTAGGATACCGACGATATAGCTGCCATAACCCATTGAATCCAAGTTGGGTGGAAACCCATTTCTTGGAAGCATTTAAGGATGAAGTCTCATTCTAGTCTGTCATAAGCTTTTTCCATATCTAGTTTGATTGCTGTCCATGCTGTTTTGCTGAAATTATTCTTGAATTTGTGCATGATCTCGTGTGTTAGTAAAATATTGTCGTGGATTGATCTTCTCGGAATAAATGCGCTTTGCATGGGTGAGATGATTTTACCCAATAGCAGTCTAAGCCTATTGACTAGAATCTTTGAAATGATTTTGTAGATTGTTGAACACAGGCTAATAGGTCTAAATTGGTGTGTTTGAGTTGGCGTACTTACTTTCGGGATTAGCGTGATGAATGTATGGTTGATTTCTTTAAGAACGGTCCCATTTTTGAAGAATTCACATATACAATTGACCATATCATTTTTAATGAAATTCCAATAATGTTTGAAAAAACCTGCACCGAATCCATCGGGACCTGAAGTTTTAGAAGAGTCAATACTAAAAAGGGCCTGTTTAACCTCATTAATGTCTGGGATCCAGATGAGTTCTGCGTTCTCAGCCTCAGTTATTTGATGTGTCAGGCCTAGATGGGATAAACTTCTGCTGCTATTGTGTGCAGATTTAAAACGATGCGAGTAATCTAGAATGAACTTGTCGGCTATATCCTTTTCATTTGTGACCCAAACACCACAACTGTCTTTAACTTTGAGTATACTTTTGCGTTTACGTCTGGCGTTGGCATTTCGTTGGAAGAATTTGGAATTTCTGTCTCCGTTAATCAGCCATTCTTTTCTACTAAGTTTGCCCTAATATTTTTGATTGAATAACATCATTTTCTCTCGTTGCTTAATCAAGTGTTTAATCCAAGAATTTAGCCTATGGCTTGTAGGGTCACAAAAAAGCTTATCCTCGACATAATCAATTTTTGCCGCATTTTTGGCCAGTTTCTCATGAACGCTCCCGAATTGCTTTTTGGCCCAGTCTTTGATTTCGTGTTTCAGCGTCTTAAGCTTTTTAGTCAATTTAAACATATAGGAACCTCTAGCCTGAATAGGCCAGTGCTTTTTAACTAAGGTGTCAAGTTGTTGGTATTTGCACCAATAGTTGTGGAACTGAAAGGGAAATGCTTTCGTAAAATGACGCGGAGGTTTAGTCGATAGTATGACAGGGCAATGATCTAAACATGTAAAGCTACCATGTGTTTCATAAGCATTTGGATAAATCTCCGACCATTCCTTCCTAACAATTGTTCTGTCAAGGCGTTCATAAATTAAATGAGTATGCAGTTTCTTTTTCTACGTAAATTGCTGCCCATTTACATGGACTGACTCTCCATTAATATTACGAAGAAAAGAATAAAGTCTTTGGTAGTTGGTTTCATTCAGGACTTGGGTTCCCCTTTTTTCAAGCGGATTAGCAATTTCATTAAAGTCGCCTATGAGACACCACGGAAGGTCAAAGGTGTGGTGTAAGTCCATTAGGTGGTTCCAGAAGTGATCCTTCTGAATGAATTGGGTTGGGGTATATATCCCTGATATGATAGCATTTTTAGCTAAATCAAGGTCATGTACAAGTAGATGAATGGCTCGCGGTTCCTTACTAAGTATAGAAGCATGAATACTGTCATTATTCCATAGAACGGCTAATGCACCAAAGTGATTATGGGGTAATACGTAGTCATAGTGCTCAAATCCCAATCGTGGAAGGATCTTCATAATATTTTGATCATTAACCATAGTTTCGAGTAAAAAAATGATGTCCGGGTTATGGCTTTTAACAAGGAATCGCACTTCCTAAGTGACTTGCAGTTTTTTCGCACCTAGTACATTTCAGCTAATAACTTTCATAAGAGAGATGATAGTTGAATTATGGTTTATGGATTCCAGCTAAAGTCTTTTAAGCCTTCTAGAGCTATGCACGTGATGAACCCTGTCATCCCATTTGCTAAAATATAGACACGATAGGCAGTGAGGGGGGTTTTCCTTAAGGCATAAATGATACAAGCATGCTGATCTCTGTTCGTTGGGCGGGGGGGAAGACAGATAATTAGCAAAAAAAGCTACTATACAAGAATAGTTTAGCAGCCATCCTCTAATTACGTCATTCTAGCTAAGAAGATAGCGCTACACACAGCTATTATAACTGGGTAAGCTTAATAAATAAATTGTTCTGGGCCCGAAGGCATTCGATCTGTAGCCGGGTCTTGGAAATACAAGAAGGGGGATGCCCATCTTGTATCTCCCTCACCATAAAAACAAAAGGCAATTTACATGTGAAGCTTGCGACTTCACTGGAAATACCCCCACAAACCTGCGTGTTACACATACTGTCTCCAAATCTGGGAAGGCACAATTGCTCAAACTGTGAGCACATCCATGAAAGGAAAATTAAAAAATAGGGCAAAATGTATGTCATTGTCTCATAAAGGTTTTTCATCATTGACGGTTCCTTAGGTAGGGGTCTATGCCTCAAAACTATATTCTCAGGCTGCTCACCCCAAGGTGTAACGCCCCCAAATTAGACATGTTTCACTACTTGTATTTTCCTTAATAAATCCCTTAATTATAATCTAGACAACTTAGCATTTGCCTAAAACAAAACATGAAAATATTTCGAACTGTGAGCCGAAGCTCAGTACATGCATTCTTGAATTGTTAAATGATCATTGAAACACTGGTTGGGCAGTGGGGTAGAGAGAAGGAGGAGAGAATAAGAGAGAGAAAGTGACTTGAAGCTTGCTTGGTGCAAATGAAGCTTAGGAAAAAATAATACTTGGCTGAGAATTACCCTCAAAATCTACTTTTTACTAAGTATAATTAAGGCCTACTAAGGGTAATTAGCTAAACAAAGAGGGTCAAGTCTTAGTGGACCGAAATTGGCCTTAAACGGGCTCGGGTTCGAAAACTAGCTCAAACCGAATGCGCTTGAATTTTTATTTTTTTTTTGGTAGCTCGAAATTAATTGTGACATCATGAAAAATAATTAAATCTTTTAAATCATAACCGTCAAAGCCTAATATCAATTTCTCCGAAAAATTATTTTCGGTAAATGAAACTCGAATTGTAAAATAGGACCCAAAATTAATTCTCCCAATCCGGATAATTAAATGAGATAAATAAATGAAAAAAATGATTAACATGGCTTAATTAAATAAATAAACATAATTTAGGGTCGGGCTATTACACAAGGGGGGTAACTCTGGTGTTTATACTTGGCTTGAGCACTAACCAACATCCACCCATTAATATATGATTAGATGATATATAAGTCAAAGGGGCAGATACAATGCGCTTGGGGCCAAGAACCATTCCTGGAATAACACCCAAAAAAAGGCAATTCAAACAATTATCATTCAGAGTAAGAAAAAGGGGGATCCAAAACGTACACCAAAATAAACACCTTCCACCCCTGGAAAATACAATGCCCTGACTAAACAACATAGGGATACGCTTGGGCCATAGATAACATATAAATGCCCAGACCTCCAAACACGATTCATGGGAATGGGTCCTCCCACCTAACATGAACACTACTTACTCCTTGATAGTAACTATAGGGCCACTAAAAACAGAAAATGAAATACTGAAATAAAAGGACTGTGCGGGTGATAAAGGATGCGACCCCCTTGCTAATATGGAGAGCCCAGATACTTTTATCCAAAAAAACCATTAAAAACAGAGATGCGGGACCTAGATGGCTTTGGAGGTAGCTTCCTCCCCAACCTCACATCTTTTCCTTTTAGAAGAGTCCGAAGACATCTCAATGTCTTCAATATTCTGTAGGTTCAGATACATGTCAGCATTATCGTCCTCATTCATACCCTCATCACCATCCTTAAAGAAATCGTCATTGGTAAGAGGATCTTCCAGCATAACATTCATGTTAGCCAGACTAGTGCCATCTGGATTGGTGGGTGCGGGGTTAGGAATGTTGAAGGGCGCTGTTGGGTGAGTGGGATACCCAAAATTACCTGCAGCATTGGGAGGAGGATGAGTAGTACTGGGTTCAACAGGGTGGGGATGATGGACCGGATCCAGGAAGTCCTTGCTTGTGGGATTGGCGGGTCGATTGGTGGATCTAAAAGTATGAGGATTGATCATAGACTTGACTCTTTTTTTTGGAGCAATAGGGACGCAATTCTCGGATTGAGATGGGTGGCTTAGCGAATCAATCGGGAGGGTTTTGTTGGCATGAGAGAACCCTTGGGTGTCAAACTTCTCAACAAGCACTTCAATTTTTTTAGTTGTTGGCAATTTAGGGCACAACTGAAGTTGGTGGGAGTCACCACCACAAAGAGGGCAGACCTCATGGAGTCCCTCATAAATAATAGGGACCCTCATGGTCATCGCTCCTTTTGTGATGGTTATGCTGCCAGGAAGTGGTTTGGTGATGTCAATATTGACACAAACACGGGCAAACTTCCCTTTTAGGCGGAGGAAAGTGTTCTGGTCAACCCGAACCAAAGTACCATGGGAATTCTGACCCATTGATTGACTCTGGTGGTTATGGAGTGGTAAGGATCAAAGAAAGGGACTCAAGGAGTGATTACAAAGTTAAGGCCATTGACAAACCAAGGTCTTTGTTCGAACACCAACATCTTATCCTAACAGTTACCAAACCTAATTAAGAGTCAGTCATTACCCAGATCAATGAATTCAATCTGATCTTTAACAAACCTCCATTCATTACAAGTGCGATGAATAATAGCAGGGATAGGCACAGGCTCCCCCCAAATTTTCCCCAAAAGGTAGCAAGCACTGAGTTCCTCAGTAGAGGGCAGGGCCTTGATAGGAGGAGGAGGGGAAGTGGATTTGGGGTCTGGATTAGAGGAGTCACCTATTGAAATGTTCCTTGGAGGTGAAAGGTACATACCTATGTACCATGCTCAGATATATACGTATATAAGAGGTATCTTATAATTGAGCTAAGCCTCTGTTTCATTTTAACCAAACGAACAAACATTTTCGTAATTCTGTCAGCTCAATCGCCTATAAAAAGATACATTGCTGGGAACAAAAGATACACTGCATATAGACCTGTCAAAAATTGACCCGACCCGAAAATTCGACCCGAACCCGCCCGAAAATTTTGTGTTTTGAACACGATTTTCTCGACCCGAACCCGAAATAAACCGAACCCAAAAAGCCCGCAAATTAGCGGGTCAAACCAGACCCGAACCCAAACCCCCCCGCTTGACCCGAACATTACATCCTTAGTTTTTTATTTTTCTCTAATTTATCTCTTTTAACAATAACAGTTAGTCAATTTTATTGAGTATTTTGAAAAGACATTATATAACTATTGCATCTATTTACAAATTAAACAGTAATAACCTTATTTTTTCTTCTCCATTCTCTGAAAATAAAAGCGTACACAACTTTTAAATGAAAAAAACGTTAAAAATAAGTATAAAATTGCATAGAATAACTATCTAATCTTTTTTTAAAATTTAATTTAAAAAAATACAAGTATTAAAGATGCGAAAGTCATACCATTATATAGTTACTTAAACAAATATGTCTAATTTTTAAAAATTAATTAATTTGTAATAATTTAAATTTTTGATGTTACAACTGCAAGATAATATCTTGTACTTCTTTTATTTAATTTTATTTGGTTTTCGTTCTAACTAGTCTTGAACTATGATACTAACGGTAAAAAAACGACTAGCCGTATTCATATTGGGGTCAATCCATTAATAAAGTTTTATCTGATTGGATATTGGTAGGTTAGTTAATAAAAATATTAAATCATTAAATAGGTTATTACCGGTGAAACTGCTACAACCCATTAAAATACTGTAGACGGGCTGCCCAATAAATGGTCGACCCACTATTAACCTTATTTCAATGTACAGGTCAATCTACTCAAAATCAAGTAGGGTTTAATT
Organism: Selenicereus undatus; assembly: GCA_017589665.1. Lineage (NCBI taxonomy): Eukaryota > Viridiplantae > Streptophyta > Magnoliopsida > Caryophyllales > Cactaceae > Selenicereus > Selenicereus undatus. The sequence goes on from JACYFF010031955.1 coordinate 14,855,901, forward strand.
CTTTATCCGCCCATACAAGATGTTCATATATTATAATAAAATGTTTGAATATTTTAATATTCTTTTGACAAATTACAATTATTATGCATTTTCATTAAATAATGACAATTTTGAGTAATAAATATGCAAAATTTTTTATTTAAAAAAAAGAAAAATAACTCACAGAAAAGGCGCTCCAAACTCTTTGGGTTGATCCCAAACCCGTAAAACCGAAATAACCTGACCCGTATTGTACCCGAACCGGAAATACACCCGACTCGTATTTTACCCGAACCCGAATACAGTTGACCCGTATTTAACTCGCTCGCCCGAACTGACAGATCTAACTGCAGACAAGAAAAGATACATTACAGATAAGAAAAGATACACTGCAAAAAACAAAGAATACACTGCAGGAAGGAAAAGCTACATGGTACAACAAAAAAGATACACTATTGCGGGAAAAATAAAAAAAGATACACTGCAATATATCAAACGCGCGTCCACTACACAACTTCAGAGTATATACCATACTATATGCATACGTTTGTATCCAAGAATTTTCCCCTTAACTAAAAGTCATTTACATTTTCAATAAACATTAAATTAATGGAAATGTATTTAAAAAAAGAAAAATTAAACATTGTTCAAGAAAAATTAATGTTACCATTATACACATTCCTTGTTCTTTACTCAATACATAAAAATTACATATAATAACATTGACAAGAACAGCCATTGATCTTATCTAATTTTTCTATTCAAACAATATATTTACCATAGGAGATTATATTCGAAAAAATTGCCTATCCAGAATATTCCTACATCGGTCATTTAATTTACAACAACAACTCTCAATGTGGGTTATATTTTTATAGGGTGTGAGAAGATCAAATATAGGCAATTTTACTTCTACATCGATCATTTAATTTATATTATAATTAATTAACAATATATTTTGAATAGATAATTGGCTATCATTGACCCAATTTATGCCCGATACTGATGGAAATCCCCAAATGAAAGGCCCGGCCAAAATATGATTCATAAATAGGAAGAGATCCACAAATAAGAAACAATTTTTTTAAGAAGAAACAATATAACACACATGGTCTCTCTAATCTCACCAAAAATAAATAAATAAAACCTTTGTTTCCAACACTGGTTATTATTTATGGCTTAGTGATAGCTATTAGGAATTCTTTTTATCAAAAAAAAAATAAAAATATTTGGAATTCATCTTCTGTATGCTTTCATGACAGAATTAAATTCTCTATCCCAAACACCCCCCCCCCAAAAAAAACGCAAGAGATGGGATTAGATTTCACAACATAGTAGCTCATATGACATGAGTTTTAACGAAAGGATCCTACAATATTATGTATAAATTTGTTATTTTACATCATGTGGCTTGAATAAATAGAAAAATAAATATAGGACTTTCATAATAGAAATAAAAATAAACCAATTAAAATGAATTGGTGTATTTTTTATGGGTGTAAATATAATTTATCTTACACCTGAATAACCGCATATCCTATTGTTACTTGAATGAAACAATATCAACTAAAATCCTTTAATTTATATAAAAGGCACATCATTCTTTTTTTTTTAAGTTCAAAGTCGAGTCATAGATAGTAATGCAAAATAATTGCACATGATAAGGGTAGGACAATAAGACCTAACACCTTTTGTACATAACATTACAAACTCTTCCATTCCCACACTGTTTGGTGGCGAAATTTTTGAAATATTGAATTTGAATTTGGACCTTTTACATATAAGATTGTAGACTTATCTACTGCAAGGGAGGTGGGCGGTGGAGCATGTTTGTTTTATGTATAGGTTCAATGTATAACATCCGTCATATTATCAAAAACACACGCTCCGAAGAATCACAGAAACATATTTATATTTAAAAAGAAATACTTGATAAATGTAAGACAGAAAAATTTTGTTTGTTTGTTTGTACATGTAGAAATTTATAATGGTTGTCACCATATTACAATTATGACAATCACCTTAAATAAAATAAATCTACATCATACGTGTGTCTTTATTGAATCTCCACCATTCAATTTTTTCACTTTTAATTGGATTGAAACTTAGTTTTTAAATATCAAATTTTTTTCATTTATAAACTGGATGAAAATGATTAAAGGAAGACATGTCTTCAGTTGATTGATATATAGTAAATTCATTCTCATTAGCAAATTAAAATCAATTTTAAATATAAAAAAAAAACAAACAAAAAAAAGTCCCCCGTCCTGTTCTTATACCCCCTCCCTTCCCCAACTCTACACTCCATTTAAGTCACCAATCTCCATCTTTGCCGATGAAACATCTACGCCAACTCTTGACTGCTTCCCATTGGTCCATTTGTTAAATGGGTCGACCTGACCCGGCCCATTTTCTAGCTCTATTCAAAGGAGTGAGGCAAGAGGTTTTCTGGTTTCCCGTCCTCAGTTTGTGGCCTGCCGACTACATCTGGATCTAATATCAGCTGCCAATGAGAGACATAAACAGAGGCGAGCGAGAGGGAGAGACTGCCCCTTTCCGCTTTGTCACCGGAAAATATGAAATATGTTCACGGAATCTATGAAAGAGCAAGCTTGTCGGCCAAGAACAATGGAGGGGATGGGGATGTTAGTTTCAACAACACACAACATTAGGAGGTTGTATGACTGACTAGTTTCTCTTTCATGCTAAAATTTTAGGTTATGAGTTAAGGTTAAGGAAAGTAACCAAACAAGTCTTTAATTAATTATATTTTTTTATGATTCTAACAAAACAGTGTCAATTTATTTCAAAACATAAAAGAATAAACGGAGAGGATTTACATATGACACGGGTATTATTTTAATTGTTTCAATTACAGTGGTTGTCTTAAAGTGACAGCGACTATAAGTGTATTCATATATACATGTATATGAGTGATCCAGAACCATGGATTCATGCATGCAATGATGTGCGGGGTTGAATAACTGGACGGGGCCTACTGTATAGAAGATTGAACAACTTGGAAGGGTATTCATTAGTTGGTTTAGCCACCATTGACGTTTATGAGTGATTATTATGCAGTCAAATTAAGTGGCAAACACCGGTGGAAAACAATGTTTCCTGACCTCTATCTAAATTAGCTGCCCTTTTTCTGTTTTCTTTCAACCATTTTGAAACTGACCATAAAGAAATCTAATATTATTAGATGAGCCATCAGTAACAGTATAATTAATTAGGATATTAAAAATAAAATTTAACAAGAGGCAGCCTGCAAATTGCGAGCAGAGCAGAGCAGAGCAAATACTTGTCTACATTGAACTCAGAATTGACAAGAAAGCAACGAATGGCAAAGTAGGATGACCAAATGGACCGACCGAACTGAGAGGTCAAAAAAATACCATCCATCAAGTTTCTAATCAACCCATTTGGTGGAAGAACGGACACCAACCGAACTCTCCATAAACTGAAGCTGTTTTTGTCATTAAACTTCTCGACACTGAATTTTGTGGCAATAGGTATCTTATAATCAAAACTCTAATAAAACCATGGTCTAAATCTGGCTATTATGATAAAACCGAGACCTAAATCTAATTCTGATACCACTTGTTCAGCAAAAATTGCTATGGTGCCACTTGTTAGGAATAAAATGGAGCAATTAATCAGTAAAAGTGAAATAAGATGAAAAACAAATCAAGACTAACAAAAACTACATCACAATTAAGAGGTGACAAAATTTAATGTGGAAAACCCAATTGGGAAAAACCTTGAGCAGCGACGAGCACAATGAATCCATTAATCAAGAGAGTGTAACAAACGATCTCACTAATACAAGAGATCAAACAAAAGAAAGATTACGAAAACAATCTCCAACAAGCCTAAAAGCACAAATGAGGTCTAGAAGAAAGAAAAGATCTTCATGAGATTAATTACATGAGTAGATCACAATATTTAAAAACTCTCGCCAAGAAACTCATATGAAACAAAAACTTTGCTCAACCTGATTAACCACGATAGCGGATAGATTGGCGGTTTTCGTTATAAACATATTGAGCCTACTACTTGCAATATGCTCCAACCTACTCAACCTTGCTAACTGCTGGTCAAACCTATTAAAATCTGCTTCAACATGCTTAAATCTACTCAAACTTATTCCAAAGAGCTCAAATCTACTACATGCTCATCCAATATGCTCATAGTAAACATATCTTTACTGCCCATAAGGAGCTCTAAACATTCCAAAAGGCACTTGACTCGACCACACCAAACTAAGGGCCTATTCTTTTCGTGGGTCAATTCATTTTTACCTACTTCAACCTACTCCAACCCACTTGAAAAAAAAATACCAACTTCAACCCACTTACACCTATCTCAACCTACTTCAACCCACTTCAACCAACTTCAACCCACCCCTTTCATAATTTTAATAATTTGGAAAGTATCATGTGAGATTTAGGGCATGTTGTTTTCGTGAGTAAATTGGGTGGGTAAAAGGGTGAAGTAGGTTGAGGTGGGTTAAGGTAGGTTGAAGTTGGTATTTTTTTTTTGAAAGTGAGTTGAAATAGGTTGAAGTGGGTTGATGTTGGTTGAAGTTGGTTGAAGTTCGTATATTTTTTATGTGATGAGTAGAAATGGGTTAAAATAATGAGAATGTAATTAATGTGTGATAATTTATGAAGTTATCCAAATTTTGTGAAATTTTTGTTTTCTATTTTTTATTTTTTATTTTTTTGATTTTTAATTTTTAATTTTTAGTTTTTTATTTTTATTTTTTTTAATTTTTTTTTTTTTTTATATTTATTTTTTATTGTCTAATTTTTTTATTTTTATTTTGTTATTTTTTTATTTTTATTTTTTACTTTTTATTTTTTATTTTTTATTTATTTATTTATTTATTCTACTTTTTATTGTTTATTTTCTATTTTTTTGTTTTTTATTTTTATTTTTTATTTTTTATTTTATTTTTTCTTTATTTTTAGTTTCTTCTTTCTTATTTCTTATTTTTTAAGTTTTAAATCTTTTATTTTTTTATTTTTTTGTTTTTATTTTTAATTTTTAATTTTTTATTTTTTATTTTTTATTTTTTATTTTTTTAATTTCTTCTTTCTTATTTCTTATTTCTTCTTTCTTCTTTCTTATTTCTTATTTCTTATTTTTTATTTTTTTTATTTTTCTTTATTTTTTATTTTCAATTTTTAATTTGTAATTTTTTAAATCTCTTATTTTATACTTTTTTATTTTTTATTTTTTATTTCCTAATTTTTTTGGTTATTTTTTAGTTTGTATTTTTTTATGTGTTTATTTTTTATTTTTTTAGTTTTATGGTTTATGTTTTATTTTTTTAGTTTTATTATTTTTATTTTACTTTTTCATTTTCATTTTTTTTTATTTTTTTATTTTTTATGTTTATATTTTTTTATTTTTTTAATTTCTTATTTTTAATTTTTAATTTTTTAATTTTATAAAAAAATAAAATATAAAATATAAAAAAAGAAAAAATCAAAAATAAAAAATAAAATATAAAAACGTGAAAAATAAAAAATAAGAAAATAAACAATAAGAAATAGAAAAATAAAAACACAAAAAGATTAAAAAAACATAAAATTATAGAAAATTAATAAATAAAAAACAAAGAACAAAAATAAAGAACTAAAAAACTAAAAAAATAAACAGTACAAAGTAAAAAATAAAAAATAAAAAATAAAAATAAAATTAAAAATTAAAAAAAATAAAGAAATAAAAAATAACAAATAAAAACTAAACTTAAAAAATAAATTTAAAAAATTAAAAATTAAAAATACAAATTAAAAAATATATATATAAACATAAAAATTAAAAAAATTAAAAATTAAAAATAAATGAAAATGAAAAAGTAAAAAAAATTAAAACTAAAAAAATAAAACGTAAACAATAAAACATAAAAAATAAAAATAAACACATAAAAAAATAAAAATTAAAAAATAACAAAAAATTAGGAAATAAAAAATATAAAATAAAAAAGTGTAACGTAAGAAATTTAAAAATTACAAATTAAAAATTGAAAATAAAAAATTAAAAAATTAAAAAAAATTAGAAATAAGAAATTAAAAAAATAAAAAATAAAAAGCAAAAATTAAAAATAAATATTAAAAAATTTTAAAAAATAAAAAAATTAAAGATTAAAAACTTAAAAAATAAGAAATAAAAATAAGAAATAAGAAAGAGGAAACTAAAAAAATAAGAAATAAAAAATAAAAAATAAAAAATAGGAAATAAAAAATAAAAAATAAAAATAAAAATAAAAAATGAAAAATGAAAATTAAAAATTAAAAATTAAAAATTAAAAAATTAAAAAATTAAAAAATTAAAAATTAAAAAATTAAAAAATTAAAAAAATTAAAAAATAAAAAATAAAAAAATAAAAGATGAAAATAATAATAATAATAATAATAATAATAATAATAATAATAAATAAAAAAGTAAAAACAAAAAAATGAAAAGTGAAAAATGAAAAATAAAAAACTAAAAACTAAAAATAAAAAATAAAAAATAACAAACAAAAATTTCACAAATTTTGGATAACTTCATAAATTATCACACATTAATTACATTCTCATTATTTTAACCCATTTCAACCCATCACATAAAAAATATACCAACTTCAACCAACTTCAACCAACATCAACCCACTTCAACCTATTTGAACCCACCTAAAAAAAATACCAACTTTAACATATCTCAACTCACCTCAACCAACTTCAACCCATTTCACCCTTTTGACCCACCTAATTTACCCACGAAAGAAACAGGCCTTAAGTCAAATAACCTAGTGCTTAACTGCTTAAAGAGAGATCAAACAATCCTAAAAAGATCCTAATCGTAGGATCATACCTTGAACTTCAAGCATCATCTTAAGATCTCAACCATAATATCATGCCTTAAATTCCAAGTACCGACTTTTCAAAGGGGGAAAAAAAGGATCTTCAACCAAAAATATGAAAATCAAAACAATTTCTATAATCCAACAAAGAAAAATTTGGGGCACACACCTCAACATGAACTTTCTTTTTCTATCAACAAAAAAGTTCAGTTTATATCTTATCTAAGGAGCATGAGTTGATGATTAATCTAATCAAGACTTAATAAAATTTTGCATTTCTTACATTCATCCCTTTTTATGATTTTCACTTTTTAACAATTATGCCGTAACACAAATAATCTTATTTCCTCTTTTTATCACTCGTACAACAACAAAACCAACTCCTCCCAGTGTGGATTCTGCTTTCGCATAATTTGGGGAGATCCAGCTGTAGACAATCTTACTTCTACCGGTACTCCTACCCGTAGAGAGGTCTTTTTATCACTCGTAGTAGGTATAAAAGATCAATATAATACAATTACAAACACTAGGAACAAAGAAATCTTACATAAAGCCTCGTACATCTGAAGTCTCAGTCTTCACCTTAGGGGAAGACCTCATCGAAAGTACAACAAAAACAACACATTTAGAAATTGGGGGGGGGGGGGGGAATGATAAAAACTGCCATGATATAAACTGATTGCTAAAAAAATGAGTTACAACGCTAGCTTATATAGGATCTACAATTCCCTGCGTAGTTCACTACGTATTAACACGCTGATGCCTCAAATCGAGTTAACAAGCATCATTTTATCCTCGGTTCTTTGCTACGAACACTCGGCCACAATCTGTGCTTTTTTAGGGACTGGGCATGAGATGTTGGCCCAAATGAGCGACTTGTGTCTACCGGAGTAACATGAATATATCCTGAAAGTTGGTGAACTGGTCTTGCTGGAACTGGCCCGAAGCCGAAAACGGGTCGGTCGGGAATGGGTCCATGTAGTTGAACTGGTAGTCAAGGGCCTTGTCTAGTTCATTCCATTTGGGCTCACTTTGGACCTCCTTGTTATATGGGAACTCAGGCGACCCTATGTGGGCTGACCCGCTCGTGTCTGTGTGGCAGTGTGGGACCGAGTCTGACGTGTCAAAGTGCATTGGGTCGTTCCTCAATGGCGGCGATGGGGCTGCCGGAAACTGGGGAGCGTTCATGGTGGGTGTCAATGTCATGGGCTTCTGATCTTCAAAATCCGAGTTTTGGAGCGTGCTGTTGGGATCCACGTTGTAGTGTTTTTCAATGTTGCCCTTCTTGTTGTAGATCCGGCATAACACCCAATCATCAAGCTGAAATCATCACAAACATAAAAGGTTAATATACAATTTGAGGTAGGAATACAAAAGCTAAGCTTAATCAAACATACTAATAAGAAGTTGACGTAGAAAGTAAAAGACCAGACACAATGTGTTATGAGTCAACTTCGGCTTAAGCTAAGCCAAGGCCTGATAATGCTTTAACCCTCAGCCTGACCTTGAGCTAAGCCTAAACACGTGTGACTTTATTAGTAATACGTGTCGAAACAAGGACCTTCTGGAACCAAAACTACCACGCCGAGCTCGTGTCTAGTGTGAGGTAGGGACCTCAAATAGACTCGTATTGTCTTCACAATAAGTAAAATTAATTATATGGGTGGTTCGTGGTCCGTGGTCCGTGGTCCGTGGTCCATGGTCCTAATCCTAGATGATTTTGGTCCTAACTTTAGCTCTAGTCCGGGTCCATTATACAATACAACGTTCGAAATAACACACCCAAAACGCCTAGTTACTTTCACGAGAAATAAACTACACCTTAACCCTAAATAAAACCCGTACAAATCATTAAAAGGTAGGACCATACGTATCTCTCAATCACCCAATTTTTCCAAAGCCAAATCTGTCATATTATAAGTTATCGTGAGACTTAATTACCCGAAGATTGGTCTTCTTGCCAGGGTGAGCGGAGCGGTCGACATTAGCGAGGCGATACTCGTGCATAATCCAGTTAGTTTTAACTCCTCTGGGAGCCTTCCCGGCGTAGAAAACCAGGGCTTTCTTGATTCCCAACGTCTTCGGCTTTCCGATGGGCTTATCCGCTCCGGTCGCCTTCCAATACCCGGTTCCGGCCGCCCGGTTCGGTCTTGAACCGTTCGGGTATTTCCGGTCCCTTGGTGAGAAGAAATACCACTCCTTTTCTCCGTATAGCGCTATCCCTAACATCATCATACAGATCCAGACATCATTCAGCAATCACAAAATTATATTCCAAAATCAAATTGAAAGAAAATTCATGAAATTGACGCGGTTGAAAGTGAATTGATGTGCTCAATTTGACTTCTTTTTTTCACCTTTTGAATTAACTTCGATGCAACAGTAAAAACTTGATTTCGATTCAAACACGAAATTCATTTGACTCGCCATCCGAATATCCATCTCATCGAATTGTGATTGAAGGATTCATCAACTTCAACATCCTTTTTAGAGTAAAAATCATGAAAATTCATCTAACCCTAGCTTTTCAGGCGGACAAAAAAACAGAAAAACTAAAATCAAGACAAAATGAACACAATTGAATCAATTCTCTCCTCGTCACAGTCTGAATATCCAACTCAAACAAACCAACACTTTCCGGCCAAACTCCGACCTGAGACAAACAGAGCACGACCAAGATCGAGAGAGAGAGAGAGAAGGAGAGAGAAAATACCAGGAAGCTGCCATGGATCGAACTTGTATAGATCAATTTCAGCAATAATTGGCACAGCTATACTCTGAGAAGCGCATTTTCTGCACAAATAGTGAACGACGAGCTCCTCGTCGGTGGGGTGGAACCTAAATCCGGCCGGTAACTTCAATCCGTCATTCGTCGTGGCCGTCATTTTGAAGAATTCTAATTCAATTCCGACGATTTTCCGGCGCGGCTATTCTCTTCGCTGATTGACTCTTCTTCCTTTCTCTCTCTTTCTCACTCTAGTTTTTTCTCTCCTCTTTTTTCTTTTCTCTGCTGTGTGAGTTCTTGGCTGCTGCTCAAAAACGCTGACACTTCGCTTGGATTGCTGCTGGTGGCCTTTTATAGAGTTAACCGCACGTGTTTGGAGCGTGGCTTAGTAGTAGCACCGTTCTTTAATGGTTTAAAATGTCCCTAATTACCATTACTACTAGTACACCTACTATTGTAACAATTTTTATCATATTATATATTTTAGGAGTACGTTTTAAATTACGTAAATACATATATATTATATTTTTTAATGTCAAATATATATAAGACACTGTTAATATTTGAACATAAGTATCACATGTAAAGGTTTTTAAATTAGTTTTTTTTCAATGTGAATGTTCTAAAATGTCATCTATGGTTTTGTTCGGTAATAATAATATTTTAATTAGCATTTAATGTTACAATTATGTTAGAATTTACTTATTGAAATTTTAAATGTTCGATAAACTAGCGTTTGATACTAGTATATAGCATTTTACTTAGCGTTTCCCAAACCTTAAACATGTGAACGTTTGATCGAAGCTAGTAGCGTTTGAAATGTTTATTGCCAACAAGGCCCTTGTTTGTAGCTCACACAATGCCTATCAATTGCATACTTAATAAGCTAGAGTACTGGGCATCACTTACGGAATTGAATAATAACTTATAATGATGACGGTGACGGTGATGGTGATGATGACAGTGACGATAAATAAACGTTATAAATAGAGTTGGGAAACGGGTCGGATTGGGTCGACCCATTCAATAAACGGGATAATTTTGTGCCGATTTTGAAAATAACTTAGATTTACCTTAAACTAAAAAATAACATGTTTTCATGTTAAACGGTCAAATCGTGTCGAAATCGGTTCGGTTCGGATTTTTCTGAGCAACTTCGGGTCGAGTTCGTGTCGTGTTATCGTGTTGGGTCAAACATTCCCAAGTCTAGTTATAAACCACCAAATTGTGTGAGAACAACAGCAACAACAATAGTAGTAATAATAACAAAAACAAACACAATAACAAAAATATATAATTGTGCCTTTTTTTTGTCATTTTATGTTATTCAACTAATTCAACGAGTAATTAGCAAAACACATTCTTTTCACGTAGCTAGCTAGTTAAATAGCTATTAGCTATCTGCTAAAATAATAAACATATATCCACTAAAGTAAAATTACTATTTATTACTGAAACAGTTAGTTTTACTGAATATGATCTAAATTTTGTCGACTATAACATTATTCTCCTTAACTTTTTCTCTATGACGGCAATTCCCTGATATTGATTGTACTAAATTGATTTTGAAGATTACGGCTGAAATACAACACATGTGTAGATGGAGATACTTTGAGCTTGTCGACCGAAATTAATGAAGAAATGTATGACGTGTAAACTAAAAAGACATAGGAATCACGGACGAATACAGATGCCAGATGGAGTTTCGGCAAAGGAAAAGGAAAGAAAGAAATGGTTTTCCCTTTTTTTTTTATTGGGAGGGGGCGGGGGGGAGGTGATTGGATAGAGGCAGGTGCATGGACAGCTAAACGGAGGGGCCCCATTTGCTTGGGTGCCAAGGATAGAGTTGACCGCAGCCTTGACCTTGCACGTTGACTACCCAATCAAACGCATCCACGTGGATTTGTCGACTTTCTGCTTATTTTGTCACTGCTTGCGTCATCGCTCTGGACTTCGCATTCGCCACTCTTCGCTTGTCGTATTTTCTCAACGCCTCGAAAGTGGCCGTTTGACTGCTGCTGATTGTGATCGCCTTCCAGCCGTTTAGAAACGGATTGCCGCGTTTCGAACGGTGAAACTATAAACCGGCTATGGTCTTTTTTACATACCCTACTTATTTTATTAGATGTAAAATGGAAAAGGGTGGATTACAGTATTGATTTTAGGTTCACAAGCATCTAGAAATGGACTGTAAGTGACTTGCTTTACATTTGAGTAATTATTTTTGTGTAAATACAGTTCAGCCTCTCTACAGATAGTAGTAATGTTTATAAAAAAAAATTATTTATATTTGGATTTCCCTAAACTTTGCGCAAGTGACATTCCTACTGGGAGTTATTGTTATTATTGTTGTATTTTGCTGAAATACAGAATCAACTAATGAATCTTTAATCGTTAACTCAAACTTTTGACTGAGTTGGTTCTTAAATATAGTATAAGAGTTTTTCTGTATGAGATGTCTCATGTTTGAATCTCAACAATTTTCATATTGAATTACTACAAAAAGTATGGAGGGTTTTACGAGCATTCGGGTTTCAAGGTTGAAGGCATTCGCGTGAAATAGCTTGTTAGAGTATAAAACCAATTCTTGGTCCTTCAATCGTTAATTAGTTTAAAATTTTGGTCGAGTTGATTCTTAAACAGATTTTAAATTACTGATATTTCATACATTTACGATGATATTAGTATATTGTCATGTCTAATTTAATTCTGCAGAGATACAAATAAAAATTAATACAATTTTAAAACAAATGAATATTTCATTTAAGAATAAATTTATTTATTTATCATTTTCATTGTTCTACAATCATTGGATTTATTTTTGACATACATTTTGTTAGATATGTGATTTGAAATTGTCCAAGTACTCCCAAATTTGATCCTAATTAATTAACTAGTTAAAATTGATTAGTAAGAAACCTATTTTTAAAAACGAAAAAATAGCAGAAAAAAGTGAAAAATATGGACAACTTAATATGGGCAGCATTGATTGAACCTATTGTAACTTATTATTCATGATTGATAGGAACTTGAGTTCAATTCCTAAAAAAAATAAATAAATAAAAAATAGAAACTACACAATATAGTTCGTTGTATCTTGAAAGACATAAAGAAGCTCTTAAAGCATATACATGCATCCAATACTGAATTTGAAAGTCTGTATGGACTTATGCAAAGGATAGATATATATATGCTAAAGTTCATAATGGTATTTTCATAGATAAAAGAATATTAGGTACTGATCTTGTTTAGTTAAACTTTCTCGCAAGATACACATATAAATAGCAAATATGTGCAACAAAGAACAATAATTCTCAGTATAGTTTCCGTTTATATGAAACTTAAGAAGATTCAGATATGAACAACCTTATCTGTTCAAACATTGTAATCAAGGACATCTCTTGTTTTGGTAAATGGTGCAGAGCATCAGCCAATGAGGTAGGGACGTGTCATGCTTTAACATGGAAGATACTAACTGGTACGTACAGGGGAGTTGGAGAAATCATCAAGGTTTCAAACTCGGATCTCTACCAGCTGTAATGAGTGTTCCAGTATTCTACTCCACCACCAAGAAAGAAAAAAAAAAAAGAAAAAAGATAAGAGGCCTGTCAATATGTACGGACGCTGATGCCTCACGTGTGGGTGAGAAAGTCATGTCAACCTTGTTATTTTAGGATGGCATGCATGCTTCAGCTTGTTCCTTATATTTTAAATTTTTTTGGGGTAAAAATATAATATTTTTTATTTCACTAAATTAAAATATTCTCTTCTTATTCCTCTCTTTAATTATCCATTAAATGAAATTTAGTCACCGTTCGATTGCCCCTTTTTTTAATAAAACTTTTTTAAAGGAAATTAAACAAACATTAAACCCAAGTATTTAATTTGAAGAACAAAGTTAAATCGTAAGTGATGAAAATAATAAAAAATTAAAAATAGAAGACCAATGAAAACTAATGGTATGACGTTCATTGAATCAACCAACTTATGTGACTTTTTACTATTGTTGTAATTAAGAAAATATTTTTTCTTCTTCTTTTTTTTTTAAATAATATATACACACATGTGTTCAAAGATATGTTGTAGCGATCTTCATACCTTCTGTATATGCATAATTAAAAAACAAAAAAAGTGTATTTCATTTAAATAAATGTGCACGGGCAACAATTAAACCACTTATTAATTGATTATAATTATATTAAGTTTCCTTTATTTATTTTTTTAAGATAAAGTTTGCTTGTGCTATTAAAGTAAACGTTCTTATCCATAGTTTCAAGACACCCCAACAAAGGTAGGTGTACATGTGTTGGAATGACATTTTGTGCACGTAAGTATGTACAATCCTTTTATTTGACTTTTTTTTAAAAGCACTTGTTATATCTATACTATATATAAAAGCAATGTTGTGATGACGTGGCTTTTTTGAATTTTCTCATAAATTTGAGATTTTGAACCGTTAGATTATTTGATTATATAATCACAACCGTCGGATTTTCAATAAAATAATTACTGTCATAATTAAAAATATATAATATCTTGATTTTTTTTTTTGGCAACAGAATCTCTTAACTACTTAAAAACAAAATATATTCTCAAGTCCACTCAACTTATTTTCAAAAAAAAAATCTCAAATGGATGAATAAAAATCTTGGGGCAGGTGTCAGGTCTAGGTCTAGATGGAGGTTCCAGTTCCGGACCCAGAAATGATATATTGGAAAAATCCTTTTGGTCTTCCAATATGATTGTTTCCCCCGAGCACACGCAAGGGAGCCGTAGACAATCAAGGAAGGCTAGTCCGGCAACTGCTGGCTGTCATTGAAGAAAAGTCAAAACGTCCGGCCCCTTGTGGGTGCTTCCTTGGGTCAACAACGAACCCCGGCGTGAAAAGCGCGGATTCTTCACTTATTCTGGAAGAAACAATATATAGAAGCAAGGATTGCGCAGATTGTATCCATTGAGCAAATATGGGTTCGATCAAAATTTGTTTGGTCTTCAATTTTTTTTGTTCTGGGTGATATCCTTTCCTAAATCAATAAAAAATAATTATCATCATAATATCATTATGTTATTTGATTATATAATCACAACCATCAGATTTTTAATAAAAATAATTACCATCATAATTAAAAGTACATTATTTGTTGACTTTTTTTTTGAGTAGAATCTATTAACTACCTAAAAACAAAGTATACTTTAATAACTTTTTCTAAATCACTGAAAATATATATGTACTAAAGTTTATGGATGGTATTAATATTTTAGTGATCCAAGGAAGGAATAAAATATTAAAGTTTCACTTTTCTTATTTTAATGGTAAACCCGAAATTAGCCATTTTGCATATTATTATTAGATTAAATAAAAGAGATATGAATTAATAGAAGAGCTAGATCTAGACGAAAGAATTTTCTTTCCAAACGTTCTTAATGCGGGATAAGGTGTTTTTCTTCTTATATTTCTTAGTCATAAATAAAGTTCATAAAATCACTAATTTTTTTTTATGAACAAAAATTCGCACAGTGACAATTAGTTAAGGGTCGAAAAATGTTCCTTTTAAGAGGTTGATGAAGTTTTTTATTTTTTTTTTATTTGTAACAAGTATTTCTATACCCATATAGTAAGTGAAAAAAATTATAGGTTTTTATTGGTAATAATTATTTATAAAATATTACAATATTCCATATAGCAACCATGTCATATACAATATTTTGAGTTTTTTTAAATAAAATAATTAATAACTTTTTAAGAAGAAGCAATTATTGACAGGAGCAAATTATGAGAAACTATCAACTAAAATTTCTAATATATCGAAATATACTACAATAAGTTTAGCAAACATTTTCGAACGCAGTTATAATATATTAATTTCTCTATAATAAATTTAAAATTATGGTAGTCTAAAAACATTATCTAATTTATTCATTGTTAGGTACTATTGATTATACATTTCCAGTTGCATATTTATGTTATGAATTTCGCAAGTGTATGGTTGATCGTTGTAGCAAGTACGGGTGTCGATCTTTAGGGATATGTTATGAAATTAGATCGCTATAAAACTAAATGTGATACGATTGAATTAAATTGTCAATGTTTAGTTAATTAATAACCAATTATTTCAGCACGCTACACTGGAAGATTAATATTAGGAAGAAGCTTACCCTATCCATCACCATTAACTTTAATTATGACCAAATTATGCAAAGCAAAATCAAACTTGAATAACCAAAATACAAACAGAGAACTTAACAAATATGAGAGAAATTAAGCTCAACCTCTTCACCTCCAACTCCCTTCAGCTCTCGCCTATAATGAAAATCTTGATCTGAACGCATATATGAACCGAATAGAGAATCCAGTTATCCAAAGAACGACCAACACCGAAAACTTGAATCTAGGCTAGACTGAAGCTATGCCAATCACGTTTTGGACACTTTATTTTTCGATTACTATCTCATTATAACATTATCTACAACCATATGGTCATCTATCAGTATATGCGATTATAAATGATTGTATAGATAAACCATGGGTATTTGTTATGGAGCATCGACAATGCCATGAAGTAGAATTGTCTATCACTCTTATTGCATCAGTAAGTTGGAATGAGGAGGTGTATTACTTACGAAACACTGATGTTAGGTACATCAGGCACACAAGATATAATTGTAATCTTCATTATATCATTGCTAATCAAATTATTACTAAGAACTTAATTTTTAATGTAGGTAGAAGAAGAGAATGTGAATTCTTCGTCATTGTCACCACAAATTAATGAATTATCATATCATTTAACATGATTTTTAGTTTCATTTTGACTACCTACAATCTCTGTCATACTTTAAATTGCGTATTTGATAATCATACGTTGTTTTAATTATTGAGTTTCAATGGTTATACATAAAAGTGCTATCTATTCATATTTTTCAATAAATTTAAGTATCATTTT
>JACYFF010031955.1:14882404-14925176 GCA_017589665.1 Selenicereus undatus
CCACAGCCAGTAAAATGCGTTTCATCGGCTGGGTCGCACCGTCACTTGTTAATTCTCTACTTGTTGTCAAAGCTAGTGGCACGCTGGTAGGAATGGCTGGCCGTTCCCTGACAAGTTCCAAATCTTTTTTTTGTGGTTTTTTTTTGTTTTCCTTTTTTTCCCTTGAAAACATTTTTTAAGTAGTTGAAAAAAAATTATTGTATGTTGATGGGGTGGATCCATAATAAATCATTTATTGGGTAATTCAAGTTGGAGTTTCATGGGTTGAAAAAGTGAACGAATGTAAGTTTCAAAAAAATTAAATTTTTGCTGATATGACAAAGTAGAATTAATTAATTCCAAAGAGACTATAATTTTAGTTAATTATATATAATGTATCTTACATAAATTTTGTAAAAGAAAAAGTAAAGAAATAATTTGTGCACCTCAAGTTGTATGTTTTATTTGACTATAGAAAAGTAGAAGAAGGGTAGTATGGAGTTTTCAAAGGTCACGTGCATTATTAATAATATTGTTTTTGGAACATAGGATTTGGGTCTACTTCCATTCAACAAGAGTTGGCAGCATGAGCATGCATGTACCAAGCAATGTCCCGGACTATGTTGACACTGTCTAGACATGCGTACGCATGCACGCATGTCCGCTAAATAAAATTTGACAAATAAAAAAAAACTCAAGGAAGAAAGGTTTGGAGCTTTTTTTTTTTTTTTTTGGGTTCCTTTAAAAAAATATGGTAAATAATATATTTAATTTTAAAGCAAATTTTATTTAAGATTTTTAGTTATAATCCATGATGAAGATCGAAGTAGGTGTTAGTGAGTTGTTTATAATTATTACGTAACACTGTTCTTAAGTGTTCTATAAGTGATTGACGAGATAGTAATTAGAGATTTATGTAGTGTTTTTAAAAAGTTACAGAAAGTAACTTGTGACAACTATTAACTATTACCCAATGAATAATTGCATTTCAAATTCCAACTGTCCCATTTCTATTTTCAAAAAACCTTCATTTCTTGAGTGCTTTTAAGTCATTTTACAAAAAATCTACTACCAGATGACTTTCCATTTGATTATATATTTTTTAAAAAAAATATAGATAAGTAACAGTTCTTAGCTTGCAATCCCCCTCTCCCTGTTGATTTGCTTGTAGCAGGATGGCATGACTGTCTTTACTCCATCCTCCCCACCCAGGTTCAAATCTAGGTAGGGACCTTCCTTTGAAAATTAATTAGAAGAGAGGGAGGGGGTGTGTGGGATGGGTCTTGGGCCTTTGGTAGCTTTGTCCCTCTTCATTTGAGCTGATTGGCCTGTTGGGTCTTTCCTGAGATAGGGAACCCAATAGATGACCCATATTTACTACAGTAAAAAAAATAAAATAAAAATCCCCCCTCTCCCTCCCCCAGCTGTATGGAGACGAACACGTTTATGTGTTGTTTATAATGATTTGCATATTAATTCTCCTAATCAAATGGTACTGTAATCACAAATTACAAAGATTGAATTTTTATAGTTCAATTGATTTGAATGGGTTACAATCTCTACGGATACAAAATTCTCTAATTCTTTCTCCCTCAAGGATGAATTTTCCAACCTTGAATAAAGAGGGGGTAGGGACCTATTTATAGGAAAGTCTTCCCCTTGAAAGTCAAGACAGGCCTTGACTTGGGTTTTGGACTTTGACATAGGTTTTGGGTCTTTCAATCAGGCTTTACCCTAGACTATTTTGACTTTCGTTTGTTCGACTTTGACTTGGGAGTCTCCCGGGCTTGAGCAGAATATTGACTTGGAAGTCGCCTCGAGCTTTAACCGGATGTTGACTTGAGAGCCGTTTTTTATGTCTGACTTGTAAGTCAATATTGACTTTGACATTTTGACTTTGACTTTGACTTTGACTGCGCCATCACTTGAACGCCGTTCGGGCTTTAGGTCGTGGCTTGACTTGGTAGTCGTCTTGAGCCTCGGTTTGGACTTTGACTCGAATTTTAACTGAACCCGAACTTGGTAGTCATCTGTGTTTCATTTTGGGCTTGATTTGCAAGTCTTTGGGCTTGATTAAATTAACTAAAAGGGTTGAGCCAATTAATTAATTTAATTTAATTTTGATATGGAACGAAGAAATTTTTAGTGCTTACAAATTGCCCCCTTGAGACAAGGTCACGTACGAGACTTGTCGTTTGAGGGCGACCGATGTCTCGAATTTTTTTGAAACGTGCCATTTTAGATGCCCCATTTCGCATACTTAGTATGGTATGTGATTCGTTCCCATTTTTTAGACGTGGGCCTGGGTTTTTTCCAGTTTTCCCGTCTTCTTCCTTTTCTTTTTTTTCTTAATTCACGTTAGCCAGGCCCGACTTTCTTCTTCAGACCACCCCTTCTTCCTTTCTTGTAGTCTTTCATGTGGGCCGGCCTATTGCTCTTGTCAGACCTGTGCTTCATTTAAAGTTCACTGTCGGGCACATGACCCTGGTCTCCCTTTTCCTTCCATTTCCTCGCTTAGGCTGGGTCGTTCCTTTGTTCCTTTTTTCCTTCTTTTCTTCTTTTTGTTTGGCTTCGCGTGGGCTGGACCTTCGTTTTTCCTTTCCCTTGTGACCCAACACAACCTCTTATTTCATTTAAAGTCACGTGAGCAGCACATGACTGCTTTTCTCTTCTTCCTTTCACCTTTTCACTCTGGGCTGGGCCAATCTGCAGCTTCTTTTCTAGTTGAGTGGACCAAGCCCTTCCCCCTTCTTCCCTTGAACCCAACTGCCCATTTCATTTAAGCACATGCCCACCTCACGACTCGTGTGACCTGGTACTATTGCCCTTTCTTCCTCATTTCTTTGGCCACCGACAGCCCTTCTGCTTCCAAACTTCCTCGCCGTAGTTGCAGCGCGAGCACGCCTCCAGCTTGCTTTTGCTGGTTGTGCATTGGAAAAAGTCATCTGTTCTTTACGGTGCTGCTATTTCCAGCCCTCGTAGCCACCTAAGATAACAACTTTCTCAATCCTTTCCCTTTGCTTCCTCAACCGCTCTGCTACACTAGAGCACACGGTCTCCACGACCTACTACCCTTATTTTGCCGCTACTGTTCGTGGAGGGAGCTCCAACAATTCAATCTTGGACGACCATTCTCACCCCTTGTAAAGGTATTCTCTTTTCTCAGTCATTTCCCCCCCCCCCCCTTTTTGCAACAAATGTGTGCTTGACTCCATGCCATGCCCATGCCCATTTTTTGCTTCGTAGCTGCACAGCCTCTTCAACACCCAGCTGAACCCAGAAACTTCAAAACCCACTAGTGACCATTAAAGGTATCACCTTTCTCAACCCCCCTTTTGTTTCGGTTTCTTTTTTTGTTGCTCTGTTTCTGTTCTTCATGCTTTCCTTTTTTTTTTTTTTGTAAAAGGAAGGATCTGGGCATGAGTTTAAAATCTGGGAAGAACCTTAGATTGTTGCATTTGATGCGAGCGCTTGACATCAATGATTAAAGTTTGATCAACCTTGTACATTGGATTGGTTGGGGGTGTGTATTTGTTTCCTGGTTCTTGATGATGATGATGCACAATGCCATTTGTAAATTGCTAGTTGATGCTACTGCTTTCTTTTGGTAATCAAAAATTTGGGTTCAAAGGGCTTTGATTCAGCCTTTGGGTTTGGGTAGATTGAGGAGAGAGAAAAATGAGATGGAAGCTATCCCCCTTTTTTTTGGTCTGACTTTGATGGAATTGATGGGGTATGAAGGAAAAGTAGCCATTGTGAGGAAGGGAGATTGAAGAGGCGAGATAGTGAAAGATGCAAAACGTGGATGAGGTCTCTGTTTTTTTTTTTTTTGGTTCGAATTCCCTCTAAAAATGGAAATTTAGTGTCAAACTTCATGAGAGTGTTGGTGTCTTTACTGTTTGCATACAGTTGATTCATCGCTACATGTTGCCATTGCCAAAGCTTTGACAATGCTGCTAAAACAAATTGAGTTTGTTTGATTTGGGAAATTTGGTGCATGTGGATTTTGGGTTTTCAACGAGGTTTTTTTTTTTTTTGAGAATTTGGGTTTGCTTGTAATGTGGCCCTTTGTGGACATTTGCAATGTTGTATTTTGGTCTTGAAAAACTTGCTAACATTTGCAACGTTGAGCCTTGAAGAGCTTGCCAATTATTATTATTTTTTTTTTTACCATGAGTAATAAAAGTTATGACTTTGGCTAAAAATGAATCCATAGGAAGCTCTTTTATTTGATTGATGAGTCTTCTCACGTCTGTCTAAACCGTTATAACATCGCATTCATTTAATGTCGCATTTTTCGCATATCGCAACATCGTGTTCACTTGCTGGAAGATGACATTTTTTCTCGCTTATGCTCACTATTTTTGAATGCCAAGACCCTCCTTTTCTTTCTTTTTTTTTTCTTGTACCGTTGCTCGTGCAAGTTGAGAAACCATTTAAAGAACCACTTGCGATACAGTTCGCTGCTTGGCTTATGGGCCTTGAACAGAACTGATACGCACAGAAGTGGTATGAACACTTGAAGAACCACACTTGCGACACAGTTCGCTGTTTGGCTTATGGGCCTTGAATGGAACTGATACGCACGGAAGTGGTATGAAGACTTGAAGAACCACACTTGCGACACAGTCCGCTGCTTGGCTTATGGCCATTGAACGAAACTGATACGCACGGAAGTGGTATAAAGACTTGAAGAACCACACTTGCGACACAGTTCGCTGCTTGGCTTATGGGCCTTGAACGGAACTGATACGCACGAAAGTGGTATGAAGACTTGAAGAACCGCACTTGCGACACAGTTCGCTGCTTGGATTATGGGTCTTGAACGGAACTGATACGCACGGAAGTGTTATGAAGAGTTAACAGCAGCTAGCGCGACAATCGACGAACATTTTGATTGATTTTACTCTACGCTTCGCCCTTGTTTAGCATTGTTTAGATGCCACTTTGCTTACCGATTTCTTTCCTGAAAAAGAATTAACTTTATGTTTTCTTCTATTTTCAGGTGGTTCATAATGGTGCAAGTCGCGAGGAGAAGCTTGGCGGCAGAAAGGTAATGTCTTTGATCTCTTCTCTTTCATGCCCCTCTTTTTTTCGTGTGTGCTGCGTTTGATTGCACTTGGTGATTTGCTGATTTGCTGAAGCTACTTACGTACTTATGAGTACTTGCAATTTCCAATAAGATCAAGTTGTTGCGTATTTCAACTAAGCATTCTTTTTTCATTTGTTTTGTCGTTCATAGTTTATACTCTTGCGGGTCAGGAGTAGTACAAAATTTTATTTTATTTTATTTTTTTGCTTGAGTGAACAATTTATACTGTTGCTCGGGAGTTAGCATTTTCTTGATGTGTGTGAACAGTTTTTCGTCTTCTTTGGGAGTCTTCTTTTTTTAATGTGCGAACAGTTTAGCCTCTTGTTCGAGAGTCTTCTTTTTTGGAATGTGTGAACAGTTTAGCCTCATGTTCGGAAGTCTTCTTTTTGAATGTGCGAACAGTTTAGCCTCCTGTTCGGGAGTCTTCTTTTTGAATGTGCGAATAGTTTAGCCTCCTGTTCGGGAGTCTTTTTTTTTTTAAATGTGCGAATAGTTTAGCCTCTCGTTCAGGAGTCTTCTTTTTTGAATGTGCGAACAGTTTAGCCTCTTATTCACGAGTCTTCTTTTTGAATGTGTGAGCAGTTTAGCCTCCTGTTCGGGAGTCTTATTTTTTTAATGTGCGAACAGTTTAGTCTCTTGATCGGGAGTCTTCTGTTTTGAATGTGGGAACAGTTTAGGCTCTTGCCCAGGAGCTTTCTTTTTTTCAAGGGAAGTCGCTGACATCCTAGCTTGCGTCGCAACTGGAAGAAGCTTGCTCCTTAATTCTTTTTTTTTTTTGAACTAGCCTTAGCCCCATGGCCAGTGAGAATTATGATGCGCCTCTTTACTTTCAGCAAGTCATCCACCTTCACATCTAAAGTGGCAACATGCTTCATGCGTGAAGGAATTGAACTTTGGACTTCATTTGTTTTGCCAAGGCGGCTGAACACTGAATCCTTCTTTTGGGAAGGCGGTGAGCTTGACGACATTTTGCCTATCTAGATTTTGGCGAAAACCGAGGGTTTAGGTTGCTCATCCTTTTTCAACCTATGAAAGACAGGGGGCTTTAGGATTTTACCATTTCCAATCCTTCTAAACACAGAAGGGCGTTAGCACAACATTGACGACTGCAACCTGTCGAACACCATCGTGTTGGGGCTGGTCTTGGCATTTTTGCCCTTATTATCATCAACCTCCTCAGCTGTGGTATATTGCGTAAGGGCTTGCTTGTCCTTACGTCGTCCCGAAATCCTCACAGGCCGGGGCGGTGCTTAGCTAAGACCAACTTTAAGTGTTGCAGAGTTGCCCCCTTGACTTTGTACGACCCTTTGCGTGCTGTCAAATCCGTAGGGCTTAGCTTTGATCTCATGACCCAAAGACGTTGGCTAGTTGATGTCATAGTTGAACGTCTTCATTAACTTGTGCATATTAGGATTACACCCATTGTTGATGCGCATATTTGACAGCTCACCGTCTTCTTGGAGCGAGCCTTTAGAAGAGGCAACAAAACCAAGGAGAAAAGCCTTGGTCCATTTGCTTGGGTTCACCCTATGAACTGGAAGCACGCCCTTTTTTTTAAGAACGCAACAGTTTGCTTCATTGAACTTGTGTTCAACCTTAGTTGCACTTTTAGGATTTGTACATAGGAAGACCGGCGCCACTGAATTTACCGCGACATTTGCTTGCTTGACAGACGAGACTGGAATTGTCATCTCATTCTTTTCTTTCCGTTGTTGTGGCTGGATGCTGCCATCACCACTTTCTTCATGAAGGACATTCTGTTCTTCATTTATCTCGTCATCGTCAATTTCAAAACATGAGGTTGTGTAGACAGCCACACTATCAAAGAAGTTTTTTATGAAGCATTCTCCTGAGCCCTCTAGCACTTCAGTATGATCCATTTCAGAATCTGACTCACCAGCCTCTTACACTGTGACATGACCAACTTCTGCTGTTTCATCCAAATCTAAAGTGATTCTCCCTTCCTCAGCCAGTCGCATGATGCATTCCTTGAGTGTAGCGCACTTTTCAAGAGGGTGACTAACGATTCTATGGCATCGACAGTATTTAGGGTCGACAGTCATCCCAACTTCTTCTGTGCACTTTGGCTCGAACAATTCGATGACACCCTTTTCGAGTAAGTCATATAGCATGCCTGATAAATCTGAGTCAGGGAATGGATACTTCTTTTCCTGAAGTTCTTTTAGTGTGGGACGCTTATTTGACACAACCTTGAACGATGAGCTCTTTTTGCCCCCTAGTTTTGGCTTTTCCAGAATGCGAATTGGCTGACTTGTAGAGGTGGACATCGCTTCTTTGGTCATGCCCTTAGAAAAGTTAACATTCTTATCGAACTCAACTTTGTCTCTCTTTGATTCAGTAGAATAGAAGGAGTTGGTGAGACGACTAGCTATCGTCACCTCCATGTCATGCGCCTTTAGGGCTGTCAAATAGGTCAGGTCGGGTCGAGTTCGTGTTCGGGCCGAAGTTAAACGGGTTGAAAACCCCCCGACCTGAACCTGACCTGTTTAATAAACGGGTTGAAAAATCCAACCTGGAACCGTTTAACATTTAAACGGGTCAACCTGATTTTGAGATGTTTAACCAATTTAAGTTAAACGGGTCAGAATCAGGTACACTTACCTATTTAACCTATTTAATCCACTTAAGTTTCAAACTTTAAATGAACATGTGTGTGAGCCTGAGACTGCAACTGGACACTTTGTAAACAATCCATGATTACATGAATTCTTGGTATACCAACTACTGAACGAACCGACTTCTGAGGAGATCAGTAAGTCCTAGAGATCAGTAGCGAGGAGATGGGGCGAGGGGAGTGGAGAGGACATGGGGAGATCGGATCAGTAGAGAGGATAAGAGAGGGGCAACTGAAGGTTGAAGCAACTCAAACAAGCTCTAGCTCTGTGAAGAGGAGTGGTTTTGCGAATGAAGAACTGAAGAAGGCAAGAAGCCTTTTATATCTAGGGTTTTCACTTGATAGGGTGAGCTTTATGGGCTTAGGAACAAAAAATGTGAAAAATATAAAATTTGAACTCCGCACCCTCTAGCCAAAAATTTGAAAATTAAAATTTTAATGGCCCCCAAAAACGTTCAAAAAAACTACACATAATTATATACCGATAGACGGGTTAAATGAGTTACTGTAAATAGGTAAACGGATTGACCTGTTTAACCTGTTTATTTAAACGGGTTAAATAGGTATTTTTTCGTGTCGAAAATTTCAACCTGAACCTAACCTGTTTAATTAAACGGGTTAATCGTGTCTACCCATTTAATTAAACGGGTTCAAAATCTTTACCCAAACCCGCCTAATTTCGTGTTTGGTTCAGGTCGATAATCGTGTCGGGTCAGCTTTTGACAACCCTATGCGCCTTGGTCGCCAATTCTTGAAAAGTCTTAGGTTTGCTCATTTGTAGGACGTACAGTAAGTCTCAGTGCATGCCTTGGGTGCACATTTCGATAGCGGACGCTTCAGAGAGTCGATCCTTACACTCAAGGCTAAGTGCGCGCCAACGGTTGATGTAGTCAAGAAGTGGCTCGTCCTTCCACTGTTTTGCGTTTGTTAGCTCAGTCATGCTGACAACGCGTTGAGTGTTGTAGAACTTGTTGAGGAACTCTTGCTCTATTTGTTGCCAGCTATCAATAGACCCAGGTTCTAAGTCGGTATACCAGTCAAAGGCAATACCTTTCAATGTCCTGACGAATTGTTTCACCATAAGGTCGCCGTAAGTCCCAGCATTATTGCACGTCTCAATGAAGTGCGCGACATGTTGTTTTGAATTGCCTTTCCCATCGAATTGTTGGAACTTGGGGGGTTGGTAGCCGTGGGGCATGCGAAGAGCATCCACCCTCTTAGCGTAAGGTTTGGTGTATTGGTGAGTTTTGCGTGAACCTTCACCTAGCTGCGCCTTAACAGCATTTGCTATCAAGTCTTGGATTTGCTCAATGGTCATTGATCCAGATGACTTGACATGTTTAGGGGTGTCGTCTTTCTTTGACTGCTTCTCACTGTCAAAGGCTTCAATGTGGATGGACATTTTTTCTGAGTCCTCACTTTCTCAGTCCTTCGTGGAAGATTTAGCTGGCCGTTTTTCTAACTTCCTGGTCAACTTAGCAATCTTTTCTTCTTGAAGCTTAATGCGCGCTTCCTTTTCTTCGTTGTCCCTGGTGAGTTTTTCTAGGATGGCTTTCATGTTAGCCATCTCCTCTTCCAGAGTGGTTGTACCTGTCATCATAGCTGGCATGACAACAGTTTTGGTGGACTCAACTTCAGTCTCTGACATGTGCGCCCCCTTAGGTAAGGACGAAGAAGAGTTACTGCTGTAGTAGTCTTCAACCTCGTAGACTGAAGATTGAAGCTGGACGTTTTGAATTGCACCCATCTAAGAGGATGTCTTTTGCTGCGTCTTCAAGTCTTGGAGTTTGGGTGGGGGCAGCGCAGTTTTCCCAGGAGAGGTCGGCCCAGCAGCTTTCGCCATACTTTTGGTGTTCATTGTGCGGGCGCACTTGCTAGAAGTGACACTTGCTCCACATGATGTGCGCGAAAGAGGTCTTGTGTTCTTCTTCTTTGAAGTTTGCGCGGCAACGTTCTTTGTAGTCATGTCTTCGTTGAAGATGATGTTCTTGTGACTTGAAAGTCTTGAATTTTAAGAGAAAGAGATGAGAGGTAGAGACGTCCCATCGGGCGTGTCAAATTTGTAATCACAAATTACAAAGATTGAATTTTTATAGGTTCAATTGATTTGAATGGGTTACAATCTCTATGGATACAAAATCCTCTAATTCTTTCTCTCTCAAGGATGGATTTTCCAACCTTGAATAAAGAGAGGTAGGGACCTATTTGTAGGAAAGCCCCCCTTGAAAGCCAAGACAGGCCTTGACTTGGGTTTTGGGCTTTGACCTAGGTTTTAGGCCTTTCAATCAGGCTTTACCCTAGACTATTTTGACTTTCGTTTGTTCGACTTTGACTTGGGAGTCTCCCGGGTTTGAGCAGAGTATTGACTTCGAAGTCGCCTCGAGCTTTAACCGGATGTTGACTTGAGAGTCGTTTTTGATGTTTGACTTGTGAGTCGATGTTGACTTTGACCTTTTGACTTTGACTTCGGCGCCATCACTTGAACGCCGTTTGGGCTTTAGGTCGTGGCTTGACTTGGTAGTCGTCTTGAGCCTCGGTTTGGGCTTTGACTCGAATTTTAACTGAATTTGGACTTGGTAGTCATCTGGGCTTCATTTTGGACTTGATTTGCAAGTCTTTGGGCTTGATTAAATTAATTAAAAGGGTTAGCCCAATTAATTAATTTAATTTAATTTTGATATGACACGAATAAATTTTTAGTGCCTACAGGTACCTAATTGAAGCTCTTTATTAGCACTAGATCAATAATATTGCCTTTATAAACATCTTGTATGTGCAATTAAAGAATTACTTTTTTTATCTGATGAATGTTCCTCTTTCACAATACAGAAAGAATTATGGTGTCCCAATTACACAAAGATATAAAGTATTTTTTATATTTAAAAAAACATTCTTCATTCTTTAAAATACTAAGTTGATTAGTCCGCAATTAGCTGTAGCAGCCGCAATATTTATCAGAATAATTACTTAATTTCTTTTTCTATCATAATAATTAATAATTTCATAAAATACTAAAGTAGATAAAAAGAAGGGGGGGGGGGGGGGGAGACAGCCATACAGGTGAAGTGATCTATGGGCCTTTGTGGGTTGTGGTGGATGACCAACTCTCCCACTCACTCAAGTCAATGGCTTCTTTGGGTTACATTTTAAGGAGGGGGGGGGGGGGGGTCCTTCCATATTTTATTGCCAACTATATAGACTTCAATATGACTCATATTTGTGAAATCACGCGTCGGCTAATATGAAACCTAATATTGGGGATGGACATGGGTGGATTCGGGGCGAGTTGAGCTATACCAGCACTCATTTATATTTTTCATATACATACATACCTATATCCATATTCATACCCATATCCATTGGGTTTTGAATGGTTGTATTTATATCCATATTCATCGGATTTTCGGATTTATGAGTTTTATTTGGGCATATATAGAGTACGCAATGTGTCACCATGTTCAACCCATATTTGCATACGCGCTATATTTTATTAGCAATTTCAAACGACTCGACTAAGATTCATGTCCGGATGAACCCACGCAAGTTAAAGTTGTAAAAAATTAAATTTTCAATTCTACTTAATTAAACACTATACACTTAGAGTTCCATGCATAATATTTATTTTTGAGTTTTACTGTATTTTGGTTGCTTTTTACTAAAAATTCGGGTACGAATTTTTAGAAGTTATACCAATACCCAAACCCATTTTCAAATGCAATACACATACTCATACCCATACCACTTAAAATCCATTTTCATCACCCATTTGAATGCGAAATTGGATGGATTTCGATCGAATTTTTCGGGTTCGAGTAATACTCCCATCCCTACATAATATAG
Organism: Selenicereus undatus; assembly: GCA_017589665.1. Classification (NCBI taxonomy): domain Eukaryota; kingdom Viridiplantae; phylum Streptophyta; class Magnoliopsida; order Caryophyllales; family Cactaceae; genus Selenicereus; species Selenicereus undatus. The sequence continues at coordinate 14,893,951 of JACYFF010031955.1, forward strand.
AGGTAAATCATGTCGATGGAATAGCAGTTAGTCCAAAATTACCTATTTTTGATACCGTGTGAGATTCTATTTAATAAATCAAATTAATTAAGTGCGTGTGAATTCATTTGAAGTTATTTTAAACAATTGGATGATTCTAAGAATATATATGAACTTAGGCATTTATGGAATAATAGAATCGTTATGACTTTTTTGTCAGATCATTTAAAGTTATATTAAACAATGATTGGGATATGCCAATTACAAAAGCAGCCTTTAAATACAACAAAACAAAAGAAGACTTGCATTTTATATGGTCCCTATAGTTGAGGGTTATTAGGTCTTAAGTTCGATTTCTCATGTACATTTATATTAATTATAATCATATTAATTGTCCGCTACAAGTTACAGCTCATCTGAACTTGTTGGGAGGGGGGGGGGGGGGGGAGGGAAGGCCGGGTCATGATCCATCAATTTCCCACATGAGAATTGAAAAGCAGAAATGATTAAATGAAGGCCCAAACTATTGCCCATGTTTTGTTGGTTCAACTTTATCAGGGAAACTACCAGCAGATACACCTGAAGTTTGGACCCAACAGAAATGGGGCTTTGCTCGATCCATCTGAAGTTTTTTATTTTTAATTTTCAAGGGAATCCGTTCATTCTTTTATTCGATAATTGAGGACATAAAAGTTAAAAATATGACAAAAATGTGAATTATGATGATCGAGGGAGTTTTAGACAATAACTGTTCGATATGGTACTTAGTTCTTTATGCTATACCAATAAGTATTAGTTGAAAACATAACTAGGTAAACGGGCAACCAGGTGACCTGAACTTGACTTGTTTATTTTAAGCAGGTTAAATGTGTCAAAATTAGATCAATCCATTTAGAAACTAAATGTGTATAGGTTAAGGCTTTTCAAGTCGTTTAATAAATAGGGTAGGTTCAAGTCGAGATATTTTCAACTCATTCAAGTTTGGCCCAAATATGAATCTAACGCAACTTTACCTACATCACAATTCTAGTTATGAGACAGCATGTATCTAGATGTACAATGGAATAGAATAGATGGTTTCACATAAAAGCATCTAATTTAAGTGATCAAGTTCTTGCGATATATAGACACACTCTCTCTATTAAATGGGTACATAAACTCATACTCAAAATAAAATGAAACAAAATAAAGTTAAGGGAATTTAGTATAAGTTGGTAAAAATTTTGGAGTAGCTGTCATATACTCCTATTTAGATTTGGGTCTTGCTTCTACTAAATTTGTCTATCAAACTCCTTTTATTTGATATTTATCTTCTAAAATAATATTAATTCAGCAGTTAAATATTTAAATTTATGTAAAATAATATAATCTCAAGTAACAATAATACAATCCCAAGATTTGAAAATTTCAAGTAACATTTTATGATTAGAAAATAGCTTCAATTTGGACTCAAAAAGAGAGGGTTTTGTACTATTTTTTGTTTTGTTTTTTTGGGGGGGGGGGGGCGGGGAGGGAGAAGGTGGTAGTTCAACCAAATATCCAAATCCCATGTGACTTGAAAATTGGTTGGAAGCATAGAAATGTGGGTCACCTTGTAGCCTTGTAGGTCAACTTCTACCATTAAAATAGTCTATAAATATAGCTATATTAGACTAAGTAATTTTTTAAACATAATCTACAATCTATAATAAAGTTTTTTAAAAGACATAATTTTTATTTATTTTCCTTACCTGTCATCCATGAATGAACTAAAATACAAGCATAAAATAAAAATGTAGATCTTTCACATAATTTATAATATTTTTTTTTAAAAAAAATTTAAGGCTCTAAAACCTATAAAAATGAAACCCCAATTTTATGTCAATTCCATTATTTAAAAAAAAAAACCTTAAACTGTCCCTAGCAAGTTAAACCAACTTAACAACCAGAGTAGTTAATTTGAAAAGACCCCTACCCTAAGTAACCATAACAAACCCCACATTAAAAAAATGTGAACAAACGGCCAAATTTCTTGATTCAAAATCTTACTTCCACGCAACTCACATACTTAACACTCCTCGCTTACACACCAAGTTAGCACTCAAATCATAGTATCAAAGTTTGCCCCATTTATTTATTTTTTTCCTTCTACTCTTTAAGAGAGAGAAACAAGAGCAAATTCCTAAACTACCCCCAACTTTTGTCCATGAAAATACCCTTCCGTCACCTCTTTTTACTATCTAGTGCAACCTAGGGAGCGTATGTCGAGATTCAAATATCAACAGTCTCTTATATACTCTCATAATTGAACTTTTGTCTATGCAACTGAAACAAGATATTGGAACATTCGAATGTGAGTAGTCTTACCTGTATGAGTAAGAAGTATTTCCGAACCTAGAAAGTAGAAACTATTTTTCTGTTTTGTTTTTTCATAAGAATGAAGGCCAGGGGTGACAGAAGAATAGAGGCAGACAAAGCCCCTCAAAATTCAAAGGATGGTCACTATTAGAATGAGGAAAATTTAAATCTTTTGGTGGGCATTTTAACCAAACCCGTGACTGGTTTATTACTTTAGACAACACAACAGCTATTACGGCCTCCCCTGCATCTGCCCTGTTGTCTTATAAGGCAACTTTTCCCCCTCATTTTTGTGGGATATATGCATCTGGGCAATGCTGCATTGCCCTTGTAAGTGTAGAGGAGAGAGAAAAGAGAGAGAAAATGGAGGTCAGATGGTGGGTTTGGGTGGTGGTGGTGGTGGCCGTTGCGGCGGCGGCGGGAAGCAGGGGAAGTGAAGTGACTTATGATGGGAGGTCTCTCATTATTGATGGCCAAAGGAAGCTACTCTTTTCTGGCTCCATTCATTATCCTCGCAGTACTCCTGAGGTGAGTGTCTAAATCTCTTTCTTCTTTTGTGTTTATGGTTTAAACCGTAAAGAGAGGTGCAAAAGTTGCTTATGATGTTGTTTGTCTACAAGACCAAAAGTTCTATCGTAACGTTGCATTTTTACATATCTTTTTGCCTTTTAACCATGTGTTAGAATTTTTTTTTATGTAGTTGGCATGTTTGAATGGTTAATTGTTTAAAAAAACTAAAATGAAATTGGTGGTATGATTTTCGTGAAAAAGAAACTTTTTGCAATTGAAAATATACTAAAGAAATGAGAAAAGGTTGATGTTGCATGATATATAACATGTAGTGGGTATATATGTACAAGGAACCCATCAATTCAAATTGTAAAGTTACAGTTTGCATATAAACAAGTTTTCTAAATGACTTAAATTAAATGTATATCAACCCAATAAATTACAAATCTTATTTTGTAAGAAATCATACAAACAGAGTGGTCCGAGTGGATATATTTACAAATGTGTATTTTGCCTGAAGTACTAAGTACCTATAACAAGGGATCAAGTCATCATTTTGGATGATTTTTAAGCTATCTATAGCACTTCCAAGTTACAATGTTGCATAGAACTTATAATTCTCAATCTGAAAACTCACAGTAATACAGAAATAGTCCCAATTTTTGAATTGCTTTGCTTAGGAATAAGGTTGGATTGGCCATTGCTTTGATTCAGATACTCCAGTAAATAACAATATTTAGGTCTGGTTCCTCTGAATTTACTTCACATACTCTAGCCACTTGTATATCAACCATTTGGGATATGTGCAGATGTGGCCATCATTAATAGCCAGGGCCAAAGAAGGTGGGTTGGATGTGATTCAGACATATGTGTTCTGGAACCTTCATGAGCCCCAACAAGGTCAGGTAATGGGCATCTTTCACTCTGGTTTCTGTAGTGAGGATTTGTTGATGACATTATAACTTGTATTCTCATGTGTTGATTTGGGTTTTTTCAATTTTCTTTAATATAGTATGATTTTAGTGGACGGCGTGATCTGGTGAAGTTCATCAAGGAAATCCATGCACAGGGCTTGTATGTTTGCCTTAGGATTGGCCCCTACATTGAAAGTGAATGGACCTATGGGTGAGTGCGTATCTACACGTGCATTGCTTTGCTTGTTTCTCACAATTTACTAGCTGTAACATCTTGCATTTGCTCCATGATATGCTCAACGGGCAAGCTATGGGCATTTCTATGGTATACGGTGTTGAATTGAGGTGATGGTACTGTGGATAGAGCCTTTGAGGCTTAGGCTTAGGCTGTGTAGTGCACACTTTCTTTGAAGTCTTACCTGTTTGTTTCCTTGGGGGGATGCAAAGGGGGTGCAAAGGCCGATGTGATACGTTTATGTATCTAGGGGGAGAGGAGTCTGATAGATGGAATTCTGGTATTATTCATCTATATGAGATGTCATTCTCTGGATTTTGTGCATTAATATGTCTCAAGGAAACCGTGTGTTGTTTCCTGAGATAATGATTATGCAGCTAAACTCAAATGTGGTTGTAAAAGATGATGCTGTGATTTTGCAGGGGTTTTCCTTTTTGGCTCCATGACATACCTGGCATTTCATATCGAACAGATAACGAACCCTTCAAAGTACTTCCGTTTCCTTTTTTATTTACTTCTCAATTTCTCATATACTTATTTTTGTATAAGATGGAGACGACTCCTCATCCAATTCCATGCCCTCTGAGCCTGGTCTTTTGGGGGGGAGAAGGGGCGAGCGGGGAGGTGAAATGTAGCATCCTTACCCCGAATTTGGAGACACTGATCACACCTAGACCTAGCTTGAAATCGTTGACCGTCTAGTACTGCATAAAGACTAAAGAGGAAGTAGAGGATACTTTAAGGGGACATTTTGCTATGTTTTCCCAGCTCTATAAGGCAACTTGGGTATCGACAGTATAATCGAATTGCCAGCCAGAACTTAATCCTATGTTTCGTAATCATGTTGGTGAAGTTGCTCTTGTTTCCTCGATGCTGCATATATTACATTGAGAATTCCAATGCCTTTTATGCTTGTCAAATAGCATTGACGGCAGTTGCTGCTAGGACCTTATGCATTTGCCATTCTGCTATTCTCATTGTGTTATGCTTTTGCCTTTGCAGTTCTACATGCAAAATTTTATCACAAAGATAGTAAACCTTATGAAATCAGAGGGATTATATGCCTCACAAGGAGGCCCCATAGTTTTATCACAGGTAAAATGATGACTTTACATTTCCTGACCACATTAATTTCCATATAATATGCACCTGTAAATTTACAAACTACATCTGAAAGTAGATTGAAAATGAGTATCAAAACATTGAAGCAGCTTTTGGTGATAAAGGACGTTCGTATGTCCAATGGGCTGCAAAAATGGCTGTTGGGCTTCAGACTAGTGTTCCTTGGGTGATGTGCAAGCAGACCGATGCTCCTGATCCCGTGGTTAGTTCCATCCATGCTTAAATTTCATGTAGTTTTGCTTACAACAAATAAGAGTTATATGATTGTTTAGTTCTATGTTCATATTGTCTCATTCTTATGGCACATACTTTCAGATTAATACATGCAACGGGATGAAATGTGGGGAAACTTTTACAGGACCCAACTCCCCGAACAAGCCGTCAATGTGGACAGAGAACTGGACTTCTTTGTATGTGTGAACTTAGCAATTAATTCTTTTCCTCTGTTGTCTCATAGCTTCTCGGTATATGAATATCGCAAAGAGGTTTATCTATAGTGAGAGTTACATTATTCATAAGTACACTCTTCTAATCTTTTGTTTGTTGGTGGAAGTTTGGGGCTAACTTCTTCATTTCGGAAATTATGATTAGTCTACAAAAATATTAAGGGACACCTGATGGTTGTGTATTGTTGTATGGCTAAACTTTACTAGGCAAACTTTTATCATGCAAATGGCAACTTTGTGGTGATGGCCAGGTTGATTTGGGTGACCAATCTATTAGGATGTAACTTTTTACTTTCTTAATACCTTTTCGTTTTCTACAGCTACCAGGTATTTGGTGGGCAGCCATACATAAGGTCACCTGAGGACATTGCATTTCATGTCACACTGTTCATTGCAAAATATGGATGTTATGTAAACTACTACATGGTATTGTTGGGTTACCCTTTACATGTATTGCAGACCAATTGATTGATAAGTCAATTGGTGGTGCATGCTTCTTCCATCTGACTTTTCATTTCTTATGTAGTATCATGGAGGAACAAATTTTGGAAGAACAGCCTCTGCTTATGTTACAACTAGTTACTATGATCAAGCGCCTATTGATGAGTATGGTGAGTGGTAAACGGTTGCTTTAATTCACTTGACAGAGACTGAAAACTGTCTTAGATGAATTAATCCTACAGATCTTGGAGTAATAACGCCAGGGTTGTACAGAAATGGAAAAGAAATGGGCTTGAGTGCTGACAGATTTAACCCTATGCACAACACTATAACTTGAACCTGTAGGATCAACATCCTGGCTCTGCCACTGACGTGAACTTCCACTTAATCTTTTCAGGTCTTCTAAGGCAACCGAAATGGGGGCACCTTAAGGAGCTGCACACGGTCATTAAAGCTAGCTCAAAAACCTTGCTGGAGGGACAGCGGTCCAACTTTGCTTTGGGTCAACTTCAGGAGGTAATGCTTTTTCATCTGCTGTGTAAGTTGTCCGAGAAGGTTCATTTAGCTATTCATGTCATGGAGGATCTTCATTTTGATTGTCAGGCATATGTTTTCCAAGACGAGACTGAAGGTTGCGTTGCATTCCTTGTAAACAATGACACAAATAATGTAGCAACCATCGTGTTTCAGAACGGCTCGTATGAACTCCCTCCCAGGTCAATTAGCATCCTTCCTAAGTGTTCAAATGAAGTTTTCAACACAGCAAAGGTGACAGCAGAAAGTGGCAAGAGAATTGCAAAATTGAATGTAGCACTCAACTCAGCTGAAAGATGGAAAGCATTTAGCGATCCGATACCCAACTTTTCAAACGCTTCTTTGGAGACAGGTGCTTTACTAGAACACATGAGTTTAACCAAAGATAAATCAGATTATCTTTGGTTCACTATCAGGTAAATTCACTGTAAGATGAAAACAAAAAAACAGAATACTACGCATCTGCGGCTTAACCTCCCTAATTTGCCTTTGTGCACAGGTTTCAACCTGATTCTTCGTGCACCAAACCTGCGCTTAACATTCTCTCATTTGCCCACGCTGCTCATGCTTTTGTGAATGGCACATACGCAGGTATGATGAACTCTACGTGTTTATTGATGAACTGGACTTTCAGATCTCATAGTTCAGGACATGAATGTTTCATTCCAGCAACTTTTTCTGAAGGTAATTATCCATATGCAGGTGGTGCACATGGAAATCATGATGTCAAGAACTTCATGTTGGAAACCCCCATTCTGTTAGATAGTGGAATGAACTATATCTCTATCTTGAGTGTGATGGCTGGACTACCGGTATATAGCTGTGTATAAATTCCATGCCATTTGGATTGCTTAATATTAGATTGGAGAAAATGATGAAACAGTTTGTCTTCTTTACTTATAAACAAGGATTCAGGAGCTTTCCTCGAGAAGAGGTTTGCTGGCTTGCGTCAAGTGGGGATAAAATGTGAAGAACAGTCCTATAATTTGACAGCAAATTACTCATGGAGCTACCAGGTCCATAAATTATTCTAATTTTGATATTGACATAAATCAGATTAATGTTGGTACTGCAAGCTTACCATGCGATATCTATCTGGATTGAGACAGGTTGGGTTAAAAGGAGAAGAACTGGAAATCTATAAAGAAGAGAATTTGGGCAGTGCCATTTGGAGTGAACTTGAGCCCACTGCTGGTCAGCCTCTCACCTGGTATCAGGTGATTACTGTCAGTCTTTCATTTTTTCTCATTTAGGCGTCTCTAGGTTGGACTCTAGGGGATTGGTTTTGGTTTGATATGAATGTTTCTTACATTTATTTCTCATCTCATACAAACATCATGTCATTGGATGGCTTTAGAATACATGTTGGTCATATTTTTTTGTGGTTGATTACCTTCACAAATTTTCAGACTACATTTGATTCACCACCTGGTGATGATCCAGTTGCCCTGAACCTTAGTGCGATGGGGAAAGGTGAAGCTTGGGTCAATGGACAGAGTATTGGTCGTTATTGGGTGTCCTTGCTCACTGCTCAAGGAAAACCTTCTCAAACATTGTAAGTGATCATTCCAACCAGTCATTGCATATATTTTCTTCTAAAAACTAAAAAGTACCCGTCTGACTCCAAATTGACTTAATGCATCCATCTCAGTTGACATACTTCTCGCATGAGAATCAATACATCTTGACCAATGCTGCAACCATGATATTTTTCCCTGCAGGTACCATGTTCCTCGATCATTCCTTACAAGTTCTGACAATCTTCTAGTCGTACTCGAGGAAATTGCAGGAGATCCTCTTGGTATTTCAGTGGATACTATCTCAACCACTTACACTAATAACAGCAGCAACAATGTTGATACTGTAACAAGTGAAAAAGAATTCATTATCATCCCAAAAGGAATTCAGAAATGATCATATTCATACGAGGAAAACATACAAGATTCTTACACATATTTTCTTTATTTTCCATTCTTTGTTGTTATTTGATTTGTACACAAATTTATTCACAAATGATTGTAATGTTCATTGAACACTTTTTACTCAGAATCAATAGATATTATTGGCCTGAGATCCAACAGAGGGCCTACTTTCTATGTGTGTGTGACACGCGCTTTGCCATTGGCGAGTGTGAGGACTGAGATTTCAGATCCTTGGGAATGATTATGAATATTGGAGCAAGACTGTCCCGACATAATGCATGGAGAATTTATTGGTTTTGGGAATTGCAGATCCAAATCTCATATATTCAGCATAGTATTGGCAGTTTTTCACATTGTCCTGTTGCACTCTTACCTACATCAACACATGGCTCTCTATCATTTTCATAGAAAAATCGCTCCTTGTCTGCTATTTATTTGCTTTTCTTTCCTTTTGATAGACTCTCATATGTACTAAAGCAGGTTGGTTCAAATGATTTGACACTTATTTCTCTTAATCAAGGTTTCGGGTTCGAGTTTTGTGAATAGAAAAAATCTATGGTGGGAGAGCTCTACATGAGCCAACAATAACTCGACTCCAGTAAAATAGGAAATCCAATATTCATCGTCCCATAATTGTAAAAATACTATTGCCATGATTTGTGCTCAAATTTACTTACAAAGATTGATTTATTATAAAGGGTGTTGAGAATAGAAAAATATGAACTTTGGAGATAGTCGAATCTAATAATTTGATTTTGAAAATAGTTCAATGGTTCAAATTTGAGGGTATTTATTTTCAATAGTTTATGGGTCGTTTTAGATTGTATTTTTCAAGCCATTGGAACTTAATTCAAAATGAATTTAGGAACTTTGAATTTCATATGTTTATGTCATTTTAGAGGAAATATTATTTGAAAATGTCTGATAAATACAATATAAAATGGCTTTGTATGAGTGAAAATAAATATCCTCAAAGTTCAGAGTGTTGAGGGTTATTTCTTAGGGTCGGATTATTGATATCCACCACCTCTAAAGTTCGGATTATTATATGCCATTATAAACGATGTTTGTAAGTCTTGTTTATTCTATAAATTTTATTTATGGGGTGTCTCAATGATACACCTTAATTGAAAGTTGTCCAAAACAGGGGTGCTTGTATAGCATATTTTTTTTCATCCCAAGTTAGTATGTATAAACATAAGCAAAAAAAATAATAAAAAAAAATAGAAGAATCACTAGGCGTTTGAGAAAAAAGATGGAGAAAAGAAAGCAAGTTTAGAGTTTGTGCCAACCAATAGTATCTTTTAGCATAAGCTGAGGGCAAGTATCGCATCATTGACATTTCTTTTGTTTACGAATGTTCTAGCTAGTTTACTAGCAGACTTAAGTCATTTTTAGAAGCTGTCTTTTTACTTTTATTTATGTATTTCGGACTGTGTCCAACGAATAATTGGAAAAAAAGGGGGCTTGTCAATGTTGTGGACACTGATGAGTAAACGAAGTAAATATGGCAACATGAAGGAGTTTGGGAAAGGGAGTAGCTGAGTAGGTGTGAGTTTGAGAGGATAGTGTTGAGATTTGAAATTTTGATCCATTGATTAACATAATATTATGACAATTTTCAAACTAATGCAATATTTCCTCTTATATTCCTTATATAGTGATTTTAGAACATCTAATATGTTAATTTAGACCAATCAAAAATTAGAATTTTTTTTATATTAATGTTCATTAGATTTTTTTTTAACACCCCTCCTTAATAGGGGTTGAGCCAAAAAAAATCTAAAAAATAAAGCCAGAAAATTAGCAAGAAACCAGTTAGATTTCCCTAGAAATTTCAATTGGGTTTAGTTTGGCCATTCAAAACTAACCGATGTTTAACTGAAGCCAGAACTTTATTTCTTACAAAATATTAAATTAAACTACATGTTAAGCAAATGTAAATTTTAGAATTAGAGAAGAAATATAATCAATATATAAGAATGCAAATGTTAATATTTATGACCTGTTCATTTGGGTTGAAACTCTAAAATTCTAACTCTTTTCTATTTCATTTAGTTCATTTCAACTCCTATCATTCAAACTTTTATTAATAACTTTTTTTCAACTCTTAACAAATGTAGAATTATATAAATTTATTTTCTCTTTTGGCCAATGTTTCGACATTATTTCATTGTTCAAACATATGCCAAAATCTCACACATCTCCTCTATTGTTCATTATAATTTATATTATTTAAAGTAATTAGATATTGTGTTTGCTACCTTTGTTTATCAATTTCAACTTCTGAAATATTTTTCTTACAACTTTATATGTGGGTCTATTAAAATTGGTTTCTCTAAGTGCAGCCATATATGTAGAGGTAAGAATGTCTATATCTAGATCTCTCCAAACCCTACAAAAATGAGATCCACATTAGGAGAATTGAAGTTGTTGTTGTTGTTGTAAGTGTATGGCAACATCAAAAATTTTCACTTTCATTGTAACATCGAACTTTTTGTAATGATTTATACCCCAAATTGAAATTAAGGAAAAAAATCAAATAAAGAAAAATGTGATTTAACTTATTAAAAATAAATAATTTCAACATTCCCTATCATTTTTTATCAAAAGAGAAAAAATAATTAAAAACGTACAAATTTAAAAAAAAATTGTACCTTTATCTATTATTATAATTTGATAAATTTTTTTAAAAATCTATATATTTTATTTATATTTTTTCTTCTTCAAATTTATATTTCAACCTAGTGACTTAAATTTTCTTCTCTATATATTATTTTCAAATTATATAAAAATTATGGGTCTAGACTTGAATTACCATATATAATATTTGTTAAATTTTCTCCACAAGCAATTACCTATTTTATAGTCCCTTAAAAAAAAAAAGATTTCTTGATTTAAATTACTTCAAATCACTAAATCTATAAATTTGGACATATGACATAAATACCGATTTTAATCACCCCTGCTCGGCTGCTCATTATGTAATATATACACAGTAACTCTTACTACGGTAACACTTCTATGTTAGTGGGAGAGGTTAGAGCATTACGCGATGGGTTAAACTTGGCAATTCAAGTGGTGTTTGACCATTTAATTGTGGAAGGCGACAACAAGATAGTCATTTAAGCTATAGAAGGGAAGATTCACATTCCTTGGCAGATCCACTATATTATCAATGACATCCAAGCGTGGAGAAATCAAGGCATTAAAATGGTCACCAATTATGCATTTAGAAAAGCAAACATCGTAGCTGACTGGCTACCTAATTTCGATCATTTCATCACTAATTCATTTTTATTTGATTTATATTTTTCACCATCTCATAAGACAATTTTAATTGAGGATGTAATTGAACGCATTCTTCATAAGAGACATCTAATATTAGTATTATTTCTCTTTTACCCATGCAAAAACAGAAATACATGCCTAGTAACTAATAAAGGTTTTTTTATTTAAAAAATGTATTTATAGGGGTGTTTTGGGGTGTGCATATTCTGGTGGTTTTTAAGGCTGAGAGAGGAGTGCATTGAAAGTAGCACAAACAAAGAACATGTAAAGAAATAAATGGAGGGTTCTGATAATATCCGGAAAAGGGGGTCATCAACATCTGACCTCTGTCCCCCCTGCAAGCTGTATGCCTGTGTCTGTATTTTACCCGCTCTGTCTCTCTCCCTGACTCTCTCTAACATCATGGAATACAGCGTCGGACAATTACATCAACCCAAAATCTACCCAACCCCAAACGCGTTCTTTTTCTATCCCCTTTTCACGTTACCTTTTTTCCATCTAATATCATATCCCAGAAGAATACCCCACCAAGGAGGAAATCTAAGACAATCCCATGTCCAACACTTAAAGTTGGAAGAGGGTTTTGTTTATAAATATAAATACAAAAAGCAGCCTTCCTCTTGAAAGGGAAAAAAAGAATACTACTTTTACTTGTATATGAAATGCAGTGATTCAGTGATTGAGCTCAATTTTTGTGTTCATTTCCATTGTTCTTTTTATTGAGTTTTCAAGGTGGGAATTGGGAATTCCTCAAACCTGAAATGGGTTCCTGTTTAATTGGAGCACATTGTTTGGTGTTGGCATTGTTTCTGCACTTGGCATTTGGGAATGGGGGAAATGTTTCATATGATAGCCGCTCTTTGATTATTGATGGGCAGAGGAAGCTTCTTATCTCTACTGCTATCCACTATCCTCGTAGTGTCCCTGCTGTTAGTCTCTCTTCTAACTCTCTCTCTGTGTCTTTTCTTCTTCTTGTTCATTTCTTTTGTAGCTTTTCTTTGTGGGTTTTGCTTGTTCACGGCTGCCAAACAGGGAAGAAAATTTCCCATTTTCTGTATCCCCGTATGAGGCATGCCCAAGTGGGATTTGGGGAATTTTAGTGCTGTTTCTGGGCTTCCCTGCAGTCGGTAGGATCATAGAGAATTGTTGTTTTTAATGCTGGTTTCATTAATGGGTTATTAGTTCTTGCAATAAACAAATAAGTGAGTAATACTAGACCTGTTACCGGTACTCTGACTTTCGTAGTGGGATCCTCATTTAACTTGGTCGTTTTAAGTCTTTGGTGGTTGGATTCATCTGCGGTTTTTGATACATTTCCAAGTTTCTGAGAGTCAAATATGGGTATTTGATGTTGAATGAACAGTGGAGCAACGTCGAGTTGAAATTGTTGTGTGGTTCGTGGTCATTTCAGTCCATAATGTTGACGAATTGAGAGTACTTTGTGTTCATTATATTATTTTCCCGGCAAAACTGTCTTGTGGGTTTTAACATAAGGCACATTGAGAAATATTTTCTGTAAGACTAATTCTATTAATGTCTGAGTGGTTTGGTTGAATGTGGGTATCAATAGATGTGGCCCGGTTTAGTTCAGCTGGCAAAGGACGGCGGCGCAAATGTGATTGAATCGTACGTGTTCTGGAATGGACATGAGTTGTCTCCAGACAATGTGAGTCAGAATGATCTGATAATTGGGGCCTTTTCCTTTCCATTCTGCTGTTTATTGTTTTTCCTGATTTAATTTTATATTTGGTTGTGATTTTGAATGGTGAACCTATAGTATTATTTTGAGGGGCGATATGATCTAGTCAAATTCGTGAAGATTATCCAGAAGGCTGGGATGTATATGATACTCCGTATTGGCCCCTTTGTTGCGGCAGAGTGGAACTTTGGGTATCATATCATTCTTAAGATTTGTCTTTAAAATTTCACAACGGTTAGGTTTTTCTATGCTGTGGGATGTGTGGTAACTTCTAAAAAAATTCAAATGTGTCTTCTGCAGAGGAGTACCTGTTTGGCTGCACTATGTGCCAGGAACTGTGTTCAGAACTGATAATGAACCATGGAAGGTACAACACAATGTCACATCGGGTTGCTGATATACTAGTCAGAGCCTCTTCAGAGGATTTCTGTGAAATGTCCTGGCTAGAATTTCCAATGATGTTTCAATAACTAAATTTACCCCGATGTGTTTGTGGTTGTGGCTATGCAGCATTACATGCAGAAGTTCACAACATACATAGTAAATCTCATGAAGCAGGAGAAGCTTTTTGCATCACAAGGAGGTCCTATCATCTTGGCCCAGGTAGTTGCTGCTACCCGGATGTCATATTTTTGGAATAGAATCTTGTTGAACAGTTGAAGTTGATGTTCTTTTACCACCAAAAAACTTGCGAAATCTATGTACTAAACAGTGAAACCTCTATGGCGTCACATTCATACAGTGCTTTGGAAAAGTCGTACAGATTGGAGAGGTATATTCTGATTTAGAGAAGGAAGTGGACTTTAAGTGTTTATCTGATGTGAATCTCCTAGCATTAGGTTGCTATGAGGCTTTTTGATCTTGGTTTTGTGTAATTACTTTACATGGTTCACTCTGTCTTATGATGGAGTTCTTTTCATTTTTTTCATTCTATTGTATGCATTACTCTTCCTTGGTCTCTATTGGTTGTGATCCCCCTTTTCATTTTTTTTATTGGCACATGCTTTTGTCATATTTATATCTTTCTGATGTCCAAGTTCTTGCCTTTCCAGATAGAAAATGAATATGGGTACTATGAACAATCCTATGGAGATGCAGGGAAAAGGTATGCATTGTGGGCTGCCAAGATGGCCCTTTCTCAGAACACAGGTGTGCCTTGGATAATGTGCCAGCAGTGGGATGTTCCTGCTCCTGTGGTGAGAACCTCTGGACTCTGGAAAGTGGAAACTAAATAGCTTTTTGTGGGTTGGGGGGATGGGTTTTCATGGTTTCATGAACTCGAGTTTCTTGCATCTACTTGTGCTAACATTCTCAGGCTGCTAAAAGCTAAAAGGTCACCAATCTGTTTTTACCCTGAATTTCTTAAAGGACATATGAGAAGAATCAGGCGGACAATTTCTGTGTCTTGCCAGGAATTCCAAGTGTCTTATTTTTGTTTAGTCCAAACTTTCCTGTCATGATCCATCTTAGCCCTTGTCTTAATGGTCTTCTACAGTACATTAACTGTAGATTGATACCATATTGCTTGCCAGTGGGCCCTTGTCTCAATCGGGCTAACGCTGAGTCTCTTACCTTTAGGTTTATATAGTGTAATTTTATTAGATCTCTTTTTTTGTATGATAATTCAATACTTTTCTTTCCCTGGCCAACATATATATGGGAAGTTAACCTACGCCAATTCATTGCTTTTTTTGCAGATAAATACTTGCAACGGATTCTACTGTGACGACTTCACCCCAATTCATGCAAATGCACCAAAGATGTGGACAGAGAACTGGCCTGGATGGTGCTTTTTTTACTATTTTTAAAATTTTTTGCTTATGAGGATACTCTTTACTATTTGTTTCTAGATTTGCTTTTAAAATTGTCTATCAACTTTGTGAGCTTTTCAAAACACATTCTTGTTTTGAGTGAGCCGAATATCCCAGTTCTTTTGCTCCAGGTTCAAAACATTTGGTTCCACGGATCCTCACAGACCAGTTGAAGATGTTGCTTTTGCTGTGGCTCGATTTTTTCAAAAGGGAGGCAGTATGCAGAACTATTACATGGTGAGTTAAATAGGACAACGTTGTAACTGGTTTAGTATGCATACCAATGAACTGTACGTATCTGGTATTTTTCAAAAAAAGTAGGGATGCAGGCAATTTTCTGGAGTCGAAAATTTTGGTATCTTCTTTTCTTTTACTAAGGTTTGGTTTCTGATACAGTATCATGGTGGGACAAATTTTGGCCGCACTGCAGGTGGTCCTTTTATTACAACAAGTTATGATTATGATGCACCAATAGATGAATATGGTACTCACTCCATTTTGCAACCGAACTTTACTCCAATATTCAAGTCTTCAGCCCTTCTGTTGGAACCCATACAAAGTATAAAAATAAGGACAGAAGAAACTGCTCTGTACATGCTGTTTGTTCTAATGATCTTTTCCCATTGCTTCTTTAGGCTTACCAAGGTTTCCCAAGTGGGGACATCTCAAGGAACTTCATGGAGCAATCAGATTGTGTGAGAAGGCATTGCTTGGTGGACAGCGTACTAATTTGTCTCTCGGTCCTCTTCTGGAGGTAACTATTCTCGATCTCTTAGTTATTTGGAATCATCTGATTATGGACATATATGATGGTTGGAAGCAATATTGTTAGTCCTTGTTAGAAATTTGTGAAATGATGGCTTTCTTTTCATCACATGTAATTTTCAATCCTTACTTCCTGCCTTTGATGTTCTTGGCTTGTCTTTTGTAAATTCAAAGTGATTTTGTCTCAAAGTTCTTCAATCATGCTGTGTTGTCACCATCCTGCTCATCTTATCTCAGTATTCTTTCTCGTCTGCGTTTGGCATTGATCCTGGCATTCACTTTGGTTCTCATGTCAAAATTGTTATGCAGGCTGATGTATATACAGATTCTTCTGGAATTTGTGCTGCTTTTATTTCCAATGCCGACAACAAAACTGATGCAGTAGTGGAATTTAGAAATAAGACGTATCATCTGCCTGCATGGTCAGTTAGCGTACTACCGGACTGCAAAAATGTAGTGTACAACACTGCAAAGGTTAGTTTTCTGTCTATGTTTCCTTGCCTTGCCAACGCATTATTATTGGTACAAATCATTGTTTAAATTTCGTGTTGCAACTGCTCATCTTAATTTTGCATCAAGAACTACTGTCAAAAGACAAAATTACTTATTTTTGGTGATTGTCCTGACATGTCGATTGCATAACTAGTAATTTTCTTCCAAAAAATAATTTATGATATTGGTGGTGTTACATGAAATGCTTTTCTACCTACTGTTCTATCCAGTTGTGAGAACATGGCGCGATCCAATTACTGCAGTAATTTCACAACTTGTTCAAACTAGAGCCAGGGGGGAAAAAAAAAGAAAGCGATACAATCTTTCCTGCTAAAGACTCCCCCTCCTTGAGGCACTATAGACCTATAAGCATTGCTGTTTTGGGACAAAAGTAAAGAGCT
Organism: Selenicereus undatus; assembly: GCA_017589665.1. Lineage (NCBI taxonomy): Eukaryota > Viridiplantae > Streptophyta > Magnoliopsida > Caryophyllales > Cactaceae > Selenicereus > Selenicereus undatus. The sequence continues at coordinate 14,910,850 of JACYFF010031955.1, forward strand.
AAGCAAGGGACTGAGGACAATGCCTTCAGTTATGCACTTAAAAAAAAAAAAAATCATGTCCTGCTTTCTGAATTTACTTGTGTTCATCATCAGGTTGGATCACAATCATCCATAATTGATATGGTACCGGAGGATCTAGAACCATCTGTGGTATCACCTAGCAGGGACTTGAAAACTCTTCACTGGGAAGTGTTCACGGAAAAACCTGGAATATGGGCAGAACCTGACTTCAATATTACTGGTTTTGTCGATCATATAAACACAACCAAAGATACAACTGACTACCTCTGGGTCACAACAAGGTAGCACTCCTTAAAAAACTCCCAATGCATACCCAATATTCCAGCTTTTGGTGTTTTGGAGAATATAAAACCGAATATAACATGACAATGATTCTGAGATCACCATTTGAATGGAGAAAGACTGAAGCTGGTTCTTACTTGCTTTTCTTGTTGCAGCCTAGATGTTGAAAATGAAGAACTATTCTTAAAAAACAGCAGCGGTCCAGTACTGTCAGTCAAATCAAAAGGCCATGCTCTTCATCTTTTTGTGAATCAGAAACTTCAAGGTAGGACATGATCTGTCTTCCTTTTACCTCCGTAACTAAGAAATCTAAGAATCTGCATCCACGAATGTGTTCCTAGACTTGGCCTATTGTGATGATATTTTATCGATGGAAATTCTTGAGGGAATTTCCAATATTTTGTTCATTTGGCCTGATGACAATCGTTTGCAAATCCCATTGTCATGAATTTCATGATGTATCTCCAGGTAGTGCATCTGGGAATGGAACAATCTTCCCTTTTGAAGCAGAAATTCCTGTTACACTGAAGGCTGGTAAAAACGAAATTGCTCTCCTAAGCATGACTGTTGGTCTGCAGGTAACTTACCAAAGCTTCACTTTATGTAACTTCTTCATGGTTCATTCTCTTTAACCTTTGTCAAGTGCTGAAATTTCACGTCAGACTGCAGGGCCTCGTTACGAATGGATAGGAGCAGGCCTAACAAATGTCGAGATCAAAGGTCTTAACAATGGAATTCTCAACTTGTCTAACGTTACTTGGATCCACAAGGTTGCTGTCTTCTTCCACTGCTGGTGTATAACTCCAGAAAATAATATCCTTGAGGTTACATTCCTTCAATTTTTCATTTTACCAGATTGGGCTCCGAGGAGAGCACTTAAACCTATACAAGGGTGATGGTTTGAATAGTGCAAACTGGGTATCAACCTCTGAACCGCCCAAGGGAGAACCTCTTACATGGTATAAGGTAGAGTCAAGGTCACATATAAGCAATCCAAGATAGATTATCTGATTTGGTATTTATTGCAGTCAATTTTGTCTGCAGCTTATGTTGCTTTAATCTATGCAGGCTTTGGTGGAAACTCCATCTGGGAACGAGCCTATAGGGCTAGACATGATCCATATGGGGAAAGGCATGGCTTGGTTGAACGGGGAAGAAATAGGAAGATATTGGCCTAGAAAAAGCCCCAAGCATGAATCTTGTGTTGATCACTGTGACTACCGAGGCAAATTTTCCCCTAACAAGTGCAGCACGGGATGTGGAGAGCCAACTCAGAGATGGTAAATAATCTAAATAGCATGACAAGTTTTATATGTCACTGCCAATGAAGCCTCAACCTCGTGCATAAGATTAAGGCCTGTGAAAGATTAAGTCCTAGGTGTTCCCCCTTCCCCAACCAAGAAGAGGGGTGATGTAGGGCGTTCTAAGAGCAATTCCTATACCAAGAAAATTCACATAAAAACTTCAAATACTCAATGTTTCAATTTATTTAAGTTTGTCCCGCTAATACATAACAAAGGAGTTTAAATAGAAAAGGAACCTAGAACATGAAGGAAACAAATAGATAACCTAATCCGAAGATATTATTTTCTAGTTAAGAAGATACTTAGAAGATAATATATTTCTAAAACATAAACTAAAAAGATAATAAAATATCAAAATACTTCTCATATCCTAATATTAAGATATATCCATATCTTTCTATTTCTTCTTTTTCTTTATCCTGCATCATTCTCCTCTGGTTGAAAAAAAAAACTCGTCATCGAGTTTTATACAAGGGCAGGATGAAGAAACCAAGCAAGAAACCAACTTCACAATGCTCCGCAAATGGAAAAACTATAGTGCTTGCAGTTTTCCAAGAGAAGTAACAATGCCAGCACCGGGTGTAACTTCTTGCCAACTAGGAGTTCATTGGGGATAAATGAATCAACATGCTAACTTGCTAGTCTTGACATCTGCAACTTCTGGATACCAAAACTGAATATCCTTAGCAGTTGGCACAGGCTTGGATTCATAAGTAGCTTTTTGACACTCCTCATCTAGTGTAGCATTACATGCATCACTTTCTGTAATTTATGTTGGGGGTTGACCATTGTGACCTTCATTCTCCTTGTTGTGCATCATTGAATCTATAGATGAAAGGATTTCTTGTAGTGGAATCTGAGATGCACGTGTCTCTAATACCCTTTTACTGATAACTTGATGACTTCGAGAGAGTATGGAAATAAGAAATTCCGACGAGAAGTCACCGCTTCAGTGAGAATGCCCGTGAGGATACATATGCAAGCATCATAGAAGAATGATCATCTTTTACTAATGCTAAAAGATTGTGGAAAATGTCCACGACATTCAAGATCTAACAACACCACATAAGACATAACTCTGCTCATGGATTCAAGTATGCGAACTCTTTTGTGGTATGACTTGTCAGCACTGTCAGGTAGGGCTTGAAAAGATGACATAATAACTTCTTCATCAACTCATCTTCAAAAGGGGGATTTGGTGCGATACCGAATGAGCTAAGAAAGGCATAAAGCAAGAGAAATGTGGATATCAAAATTTGCATGATTTGCAAGCTCTTCTGAGAGCAAAACTCCTTTGAGGGGCACTATTGTATCTTGTATGAATGCTGGAGGGTCTTGGTAGACTTGAGCCAGAAGGATTTCAAGTTTTTCCAACAATTCAAGGAGGTCGTTCAAAGATGGCATAGAAGTACGCAATTGAGTCGCAACTTAGGAAAATTGGTTTGGAAGATTTTGTTTAAATATCCTTACCAGTTTGAGCAACACCATGTCAATGTCATGAATCTAAATTAGCAACAATCCAAAGCGAAGCCAGCTTGAGAACCAAATTCCCCCGCAACTACTTGACAACAACAATAGCACCAGCACAGGGATCACAACAGCAGCAGCAAGGAGGTTGAACCCGTAGCAATAAGGGCTTCGAACAGCACCAACAGCGAATGGCAACGACGAACAGCTTGAGCCACCGAGGATGATCTCCGGCAAGACAAGGGGCCAGCGCTGACGGCCCACCACGACGAAGGGGATGTCGGCCCTCTCTGTCAATGACCGAAGGCACAACAACCTTCATTTTGCAAGCACAAGTCGTTTCGCTACTTAGGGTTTCGCGACTTGGATAAAGACTCAATTGAGCAAATTCTGATGTGAATTAGCCTAATTGATTAAGGGGTTGGGGCGAAATGCAGTGGGAAATCGCGGGGCAGGGTCAATTTTTGGAGTATTTGATGGATTGCGGTCAAATTGAGGGTTTCGGGCCGAAAATTTGGCCAAAATCGCACTTAGGGTTCGTGAGTTTTTTGGGGTTTAGGGATACGACGCCAGGTGGCTTGTGGTTGATCGGGGTCGGCGGATTGAGGGTTGGTGGCGGGCGGCAGTGACCGATGGCCTGGTGGCAGGCTTGAGCGCTGTTGGGCGCGGCTAGGGTTTCTAGGTTGGATTTTTTTTTTTTTTAATGAACGAAGGGGCGAAAAATGCCAAGGCAGTGGTAAGGTTAAGATTGCGAGTTCTGATACCAAATTTGATGTAAGACACTCTAAGAATAATTTCCATGTCGAGAAAATTCATAGAAAAACTTTCAAATATTCAATATTTTAATTTATTCAAGTCCGCATCACTAATAAATGGCAAATGACCTCAAATAGATAATAACCTAAAACATTGAAGAAACAAATACATAACCTAATCACGAAAATATTATTTTGCTAGCTGAGAAGATATCTAAAAGATAATAAATTCCCAAAATATAATCTTTTTATTTCTTCTTTGTTCTTCTCCTGCATTGGGGGGGGGGGGCAATGTCGCGTCTCTGTTCAATGAAAATAGTTTTAAGCTTGCTAGTCAATGTTAGAGCTTGACCTACATGTCTTAACAGGTATCACGTTCCACGATCTTGGTTTAAGCCATCAGGCAATGTGCTGGTAATTTTTGAAGAAACAGGTGGAGACCCAACTCAGATTAGGTTTTCCAAAAGGAAAGCCTCAAGAATTTGCATTCTCGTGTCAGAGGATCATCCCTCTCTCTCCACTGAAACTTGGAATACAGAACTACGAGAGACCAAAAATGCCAAACCAACAGCAAAGCTAAGCTGCCCTGATAGCACACACATTTCTTCCATCAAGTTCGCCAGTTTTGGCAACCCTTCAGGAGCTTGTGGGTCCTACCTCAAGGGAGCGTGCCATGATCCAAATTCTGCTTCTGTGGTGGAAAAGGTTAGGACAAAATCCCTTTTCTTATTTCTTTCGATGACAGTTATTGTGTGCTAATCTCTGAATGTTCTTAAAATCTATGCTGTAGTACCAGAAAATACATAGACAGTGCCACCCAGCCTCCACTCCAAATTTCCGAAGGAAAACACAAACTTGACAGACCCAAATTGAACCTCAAATTAGTCAAAGCATGCTCTGCTTATCTTTCGCAGAAGTTTCTGTTTCGATAGCTTTAAGAAATTACAGGGAAACCTGAAAACAATCAATGAAATGGGCGTGACCCAACTCACACCTCCCAATTGCCAGTTCTGATTCCCAGTAATTTGACATTTTTGCTTATTTCATATTTTTTGTATTACTTGCAGATGTGCTTAAATAGAAGCGAATGTGCCATTGCATTGAGTGAAGAGAATTTCAATTTAGGTACTTGTCCCGGTACAATCAGAAGACTTGCAGTCGAAGCAGTTTGCAGCTGAGATAGCAGTTGATTTGAAGTTAGTATTATATCCTTAATGTGCTCCAAACCTCCAATATTTACCCAAAAATCACGGCTAGATTTTGATTTCTGACAGGTTACTCAGTCATTACTTTACCAAATAAACAGAGGCTTTGCCTGCAAAGCCAGATGATTCGTGGAAGGTAGAGTGGGAGAAACTTAGACAAGGATGCAGAGAAGACAATAATGAAGATATCAGTGGAATAATGGGGATGGAAGATTGAGATTGAAGATCAAAGATTTGTCAATTCATTTATTCTTCAACTGTCTGAAATCAATCAGAGAAAACTGTTTTACTGTGCAATGATCATTCCTTGGCTCATTGTCTCTCTTGCTAATGCCAATGTCATTTTCATTTGTCTCCTTTCCGCTTTATTTAAGAAAAAAATTCAATCAAGATGGGTTTTGGCCTCTAGTAAGGCAGTTCATCAATTTCACAAATATGCTTTTGTTCTTTACTTTTCTAAAATGTCACATTAAACACAAAAAGAATCATGACTTTTTTATAACACCACTAGCACCACCTTCTAGTATGGATCTCGATTTTGCCATGAATCTGTCTATATGACTATATCTATAATCTAAATTTAAAAATAAAATAAAATCCAAGACTCCATGAATCTATCTATATCTATAATCTATACCAATAACTTGAAAAAAAGCAAATACGGCTCCCAATGTGTCTGACTTTTGATTTACTACTTTGGCCGCATGGAGTGACACTTCTACTTATAGAGGATGTAGAACTTACATTGATCAGTTAACTCAGCAACTAAATTTACCGAACGCATTTGCTTCAACCGCTCATCTAAATAGCTATCTACTAACAGCTAAATTAGAACTATTATTCGTTATATAGGTAGTTATCCGATACCTGAACTGTTATATATTATGTAAACAACTAATTTTATCAAACAGGTCTAAATATCTATATATTGGCTCACAGTCTCTGAACTGTCCATATTGGGCACTGATTATCTCACGTGCTGTTTTTGCTTTATGCTGAGCCTTTAGTGTTCCTTCATTCTCACTGTAATTTGAAACAAAGCCAACTATATAAATTCAATCTCTTCCCAGAGTCCAAAGTTGATATCTTCATTCGGTGACTCCCAGTCTGCTGTCTGCCGTGGTAACGCTATACGATTTCTCTCAATAACCCACTAAAAATTCCTCTCAATAACGAGTGTACGATTCCTCTCAGTAACCCGCCAAAAGTTTCTCCCTTTCTTCTGCGCCATACCTACCAACCCAATCTGACACTTGCAAATTTCAATCCTTTCTTCATCTCCATTCAAGATCACATATCCTAAAACTCATGGCGTTATCCATTTCATCAGTATTTCAAACTCTCTTCAAAACCCCACCTCAACCCTCTAAAATCCTGCCTCTTTTTCCCTCTTCAATCTGCATTTCCACCCTTAAACCCTTCTCTCCCACCCATCTAAGATTGCAATTGCAACCCATTGTTTGCTTTGCCAAGCAGCAAAGTAGGTCGGTGAAGCCCGATAAGAAGAAGAAAAAGAAGGGCACTGCTGTTCCCAAGGATTTCAGCTTGGGGAATATTGAGATTGTTGAGGAGGGAGAAAGGTTGGAGGAATTGGAGAGAGAGGGTGGGAGGAAGTCCAAGAGGTCTGAGGATTCTGTGCCGCTGCCCTTGCCCAAGCCCCCAGCTGGGTTTGTGGTTGATGACGTGGGGGGTGTGCTCATGGTTGCCCCTCATCGAATTGCCACTATGGTTGAGTGCCCTTCAACCCTTTTATTGCTTGTATTATTTTTGGGTGCTTGAATTTACTGTTTTTATGAATTTGGCTATGTATTTGTTGAATTTTGTTTGTTATATGATTCATTGTTAACATAATTAGTAGACATTTAACCTTAATGACTGATGGAACTTGTATTCAGAAATGGGCTTTTGTGGGAGTTGGAATTCACACTTAGCTTGCAGTTATATGTGGTTTGTAGCTGGTCAGGTGACCAGTACTTGACCAAATTTGCTGACTCTCATGGGTATTAGATAGTTTAGAGGGCAAAGTTAAACTCGGTTGGGACCTTGTTGCACAATCCTACGATGCCGATCCTCTGTAGTTGGCTAGTTGGCCAAGCTAGGTTAAGGCTTGGTTGGTTGATGGCTTTTACTAAGTGTGTTCTTCAGATTTGTAGTTAATAACTGCCCGTGGACATTGCGAGTCAGTAAAATGAAATCATTGAATGAACTCGGTGGTTTTGGTTAAACTTAGGTTTAGAGATCTGTTTCTTCAATATCCTAAATGCCCTGCATTTGTTCCGGTAATTTCAATTTGTAACTTGAGTATTTGTATGAGGTATTTTGTTGGTTTTTTGGTGTAAGTGATTGCTAGACTTTGTTTGATTGAGGTACAATTTTGGTAACGAGCTGCTTACATGGTGATAATTTCATATATTGGTGTTGTGTGATGCCATGTTAACCATCTGCTTGTATTTGCAGGTGGACCCCATGGATAACCTCCCATTGGAATGCATGATAAGGAGAGTGTTTGCAAACTCTAAAGGGGATGATTGTATGCTGCTATGTCCTGTTGATACGTAAGCACTGTTGCATTAAGAAATCTAATGTTGTGATGTCATGTTTGCCATCTTTGGATATTGTTTTGGTAAAAGAGAAGTTTCCTATTACCAACATCAGGCAAAATCTGCTACCATCTTTGGATATTATATGTAAAGGATATTTGTTGTTTTACAGGCCTATTATGGTTGTGAAGAGCGCAAATCTTGGAGGATGGTCTACTGTATGTCTATTTACTGTAAACAAGATTGCTTTATGCATTTGATGTGGTGAACTTTTTCATTATGTAAAAGATAATGGTCACCTATAGTACGTGATTTGACTTGCATGGGGTATCAAATTGGAAAGAACTTGACTTGGGCATGTTTGTTAACTATTCAAAATAAAGCAAAATGGCATAGCAGGTTATAACCTGTTTAATCCAGTGAAGTCTGGAAATGGACATTGTGATTGTCATCTACATCAGATTCTAGCTATAGGATATTGCATGATTAAGAGATTATCATTGTAGTCTCTTGCATTTTCATGTCCTTCACCCTACCAATGTTCTGAACACTAGTGTGCCATATCTTAATTGAGAATGACAGTTTAGTTTAATCTATAGGAATGGATTACGAAAGTGATCCAGTGAAATCTGGGAATGGACATTGTGATTGCCATCTGCATCAGATTCTAGCTATAGGATTTTGCATGATTAAGAGATTATCATTGTAGTCTCTTGCATTTTTATGTCCTTCACCCTACCAATGTTCTGAACACTGTTGTGCCATATCTTAATTGAGAATGACAGTTTAGTTTAATCTATAGGAATGGATTACAAAAGTGTGTGGGATCTGGAATTGTGGAAGCAATGTCTTGTTTGTGTAATTTGATCTTTCCTGTATGTTTCTGTAATACATTTAATCTTAAGGGAATTGATGTAAGAGTGACTATGTTTGGATGAGGTACATTGACTGACAAGTTTTAGTTTTCTAAGTGGTGACTCGTGAGAAAGAAAGGGAAAGCATGGATACAAGAGGGAGGGGAAAAGAGAGAACAGAATTAGCAAATCCATTTACTCAACTAAATATGAGCCAAAAGGAGTGAAGCACCCCCCTCCCCCCGGCCGTGCGGTGGGGTTTGAGTGGCTTAGTGAAGGAACGAAAATAGCCTTTTACACCTTGTAAGCTTTCTTCCTGTCAAAAAGTCCTCCAGTTGGATTTGAAATTTTAGTACTATTAATGAGCCTTTCTGGTCAATTCCTTTCCTTTCTTTACAGCCTCATTGCAGGTAGCTAAACTGCTTGAGGGGTCTTTTTTCTTATCCCGTTGCATGTGTCTTAACCGAATGCTTAAAGTCACTATTTCCTGTTGCTTCCATTCCTTTCCTTACAACATTCTCCCAACCGAACTGTAGAGATATGCTGGAACTTGTAAAAGCATTTACTTCAAAATCCTCAGGATTTAGAATTCCTTGTGTGGACTTTGGATACATGATTGAGTGGTAATTTCAAGATGCTTAGCAATTAGATGATCATAGGCCCAATTTTAAGCTTAACCTGTTGAGAAATCATTCAAAGCCTGAGTTTAACTCATGAAATACAGGATAAAGTGTGCTTAAAGCACGGTTTTTTGCCATGCAATGATATGATGAACTGTGCCCTAAGTGAATAGAAAATATAGAATCTAAGTATTAAACTGGATAAAAGCTTTATATCCTAACATCTTTGAATGAAAAGTGGTAATGAGTTGAAGGGTTACTGTTGCCCTTCTCCCTGCATCTCAAAGTTCAATGTTGGGAAATGTATTTCCTACCTTTCTTCCAATTTTGTTGTTTGTAGATTCTTTGTTTTCTTTTTCTTTTCCTTTTCTTTCTTTAGGGATTATAAAAAGAATTGATGGTGATTAGCTCGTCTATTGGTCAATGGCTTGGTTTGGCTGTGATGTTTTTATTCTTACTTATCAAATTCCTTGTTCTGATGGCCTTTCATTTTCTAGGTGAAAGATGATGAATTCAAATCTCTTCTCCCCAATGTAGCTTATGCCCTTGCCAAGATACACATGCATTTGGTACACAGTGGGTAAGGTTCTAGAAACTGACCATGCTTGAAGAAGGCATCCTGTAATTACTGCTTTGATCTGTTAAACCATCATTCTATATTTTTGCCTTTCTGCTTGTCCTAATGGTGCTATCTCAGTTGTGCTTGTTTTGCAATATAGGTTTTGTTATACAGCTCGTGGCGGATTCTGCTACTCGGAGGAAAACATATTTGAATTTGATTTAGGTGCTTCTCTAACCTCTCCCCTTTTTTCTTTTGGGTATGCGTGTGTCTGTGTGACCTGTAAAACTGGCATGATCTTCTTCCAAGTTTCTTCAATTGAAGTTTTTTATTTTTTTCATTTTAATATTTATTTTCAGGATTTGTAATTTCGCAATTAACAAACTGATCGAGATTGACTCGTTTTGGAAATGCTATTCACACCTACCTTATTGTTCTTTTTTTCTTTTTTTTTTCTTGGCCTATTGAAACCCTTTTTTTTTAAAGCTTGGAATTACATTTCTACAATTGAAGATTGTTATCATGTTTTATGCAGATGATGGTGAAGGTGCAGATGGCGGTGAAGGTGCAGATGGCATGCCAATGGAAGGCGTGGAGGTTACTTTCTTCCATCTGGTAGTGTTCTACTCTGTTTAGTTCTATGAGGCCAAGTGACACCATCTTCGGTTCTTTATATGCATGTTGTCGACTAATATTTTTTTACCTTAGGTGAAGATATTGACAATCTCATCTTATTCCTTTATTTGTCAGGATGGAGCCAATTATATGATTTACACACCATCCGATCCACTTCTCTTTGTCGCTGTTAAGGTACTATGGGCATATTACTTCATTTCAGGCAATCTTTTTACCTGTTTATTAAGGGCGTTTTCCTCATACTGTCGAGTGCTTACAAGTTATCTTGTTCATTTTCGACTCTGCGTGAATTCATCGTAATTTATATGAAGCATGTTTTCTGTTCTACCTTATCTTCTGAAGCCGATGGTTGCACATAAAATGACTTGGTTGAATATTTATAATGACTTGTGTTCTCTTGATTTGATGCAGGATGAGAACGGCCAATTACGAATTGCTGACGATGTAAGTTCCCTTGCTTTTTTTACTTTTTATTTTTTGGGATAGTTTGAGTTCCCTTGCTTTTAAGCGCGCGTCATGTGCAAGAAAGCCTATGGACTTCCAATCTACGGTGCCGTCTGTCAGATATCCAGAGACATCCACGTCAGTGGGTGGTCAGTGCCTTGTAGAAATATTTATTTTATTCCCAAGGGGATTTCACTTGATCAGTAATGCGGTAAAAGTAGGCTAGAAAACTAAGTATTACTTCAGGTTTTCGAGAAAATACTTGTGTCAACATCCCAATATCATCCGGACATGAGACTTCTGTGCGGTGCTTGCATGGAGAGCTCTCCTATTTAGTTCTGACCCTTTCTTGGCATCTGCTGAAAACACTTCTCTCTTGTAAGAGCCATGGTTTGCATCCTTCTAACAACTTTGTGTTGTGGCTCATAAACTTTTCTAGGGTTTGTGATCTTCTAAAGCCGGGCTAGTTGTATGAAAATCCATATTATTGTTGGGAGAACCTACAAAGAATGGCCATATTTTCTTTTTTGATCAGAATTGTTCTTATTAAGACTCTAGTTAAAAAAAGATTTGCAAAATATTCACAATGAGTTCTGATGATAGCTGATTTTTCGTCTGCATGCCTGTTGTGTTGCATTTTAGGATCTCTTGGATGATCCTGCCGTTGTTAGTGCAATCGACGAGGAAACAGAATTTAATGCCTTGGTGGTACGTATTGTTGGTTTCATCTCACAAAACGTTCTCTTGATCTCATAACGACTGTCCTACGTTGTTGGGCTGTCTCCAACCCTAAATATCGGACCTCACCTTGCCTCTAATATTTATGAAAAGTCTATCAGGAAGTTATTCTGAAATAGAGGGAGTCTTTAGACGCTACCTTGCATCTTTGCGACCATTGAAATTTGTTACTTATGAGTACTTACTGATGCAGGAGGAGGAACTTGCACTTTTCGAGTCATTGTTTGGCGGAAGATGACTTTCTTCCGAACCCGAATGATTGAAGATCATGTTGTTTTCTCCAGTAGCAGTTGAACTCTCTACAGAAAATTTTGTTAGAAGTACATTTGCCCATTTGTCGTTTTTACGCGATGGTAATACAACAACAACACCACCACCTCTCAGTGTGAGTCATGCTTACGCGGGATTTAGGAAGATCCAAATGTAGGCAGCCTTACCTCAATCGACATCTCTACCCGTAGAAAGCCTGAATCCAAAAGACTCACAAAAATAAGAGTTTGTGAAAACATTTTATCAAAGAAAGTTTTTGTGGAAACATTAAAAGAAAAAAATTAAGAAAACTCAACAGGGAATGTACTAGAGAATATTAATACGTCAAATGACTGCGACTATGTAAGTAAACATACATTCTACGTACAACAGAGCAGAGCAAAGTTCCATACCTTAACAAATAGCGTTAGGCAAACAATGTCTCTTCTCAGATGTGTGCGGTACCTGTAAACAAACACGACATACGAAACCTATCTTACTATACGAAATAAAATAAAATAAAATGCAATCAGGTGGCCAACTCTTTGAGATCTAGGGTCCTAATGTTATCCCGCCATAGTCTCCTATACTGAGTCAGATCCTCATTCAAGCATACAACTTTCAGATCCTCTCTAATTACCTCGTCCAAGCTCTTCTTTGGCCGTCCCTTTCCTCTTTTACCTGCGGGGATGTTAATCTTCTCACATTTGGTCGCTGGAGCGTTCACACTTCTTCTTTTCACATGGCAAAACCATCTGAGTTTAGTTTCTCTCATCTTATCTTCTATGGGAGTCACTTTAACTAAATATTTGATTACCCTATTTCCAATCCTATTGATTCTCGTATAACCACATATCCACCTAAGCATCATCATCTCTGCTACCATCAACCTTTAGACTTGAGTCTTTTTTATAGGCTAACATTCAGATCCATACAGCACCGCTGGTCTAACTACAATACGATAAACTCTGCCTTTTAGACTTACAAACATCTTTTTATTACATAGCACACCTGAAGTATACTTTCATTTTTACCAACCCACTTTTTTACGCGATGGTAATAGCGATTGCTTTTTCGTCGTGCCTTTGATCATAGCCAATAGCCATGGAGCATTCAAAAGTCGAAACAGCTTCATGTTCATGTTATTTCTAAACAAATATTTGATGTTGATTCTCTAGATGTATCCCCAATGTCTGTATGTTGAATTTTAAGGTCTATGTGTGTGACCGCGTACATAGACCGGGTTAAGCTAGCCTTTGCGCGTCTCTCCGGGTTAAATGATTCAAATTATGCATTATTTTAGATCAAGAAGGGATTGCAAAATTGTCATATTTTTGGAGTCCAAGAAAATGTGAAACGAAGCAAATTAATGGATAAAGCTTTGCTAAAAGGTTTGCTTGAACTTCGACCAAGAGAACATTAGCCTAGAATTCTTTTTCGACACATTAAAGAACGGGTTACGGGTATGGGGCCCAACCGTCTGATGCCTATACCCCTATCGTACCCACATCTAGTCTATACTCATTTAAAACGCATTTTAACCAGTCATTCGAGTTTTAAATTGGGCATGTTTTATGGGGTCTAAATATGTACGAGTTTTATAATCATCTTCTAGATTCAGATCAAATTTATCTGGACACAAATCTTAATTAATATGACATATGCATGTTAAATTCAAATATTCTGAAGGAAAAATATTGTGTCAGCCTAATTAATAAGAGGGTTGAGCTCAAAATACATGGCCTGTATTGCACATTTCCACTTGAACTGGAACTCCTCTAATCACTGTAAATATGCAAACATAATGAATGGTGGACTTTTATTAACATGATATGGTGTAATTAGATGGAAAATATCAACTTTATTGAACCAATCGTAATATATTGGTATACTTTTAATATATTTTTTATTAGTCGGAGTAGAGTTTTTGAAATTTCTATGATGCAAACTTGGCCTAATCGAAATAGCCTAATTGAAGCCTTTTGTTAGATATACTCACTTGCATTGTAAAACTCGCTTAATTATATGAGCTAAGATCAAACTCTTATATGTGTTAGAAGAGTGTTGATCTGCTTTGATTTACGTTGATAATTGCTTACCAATGTTTAATATTGATGATAAGTATTTATAATATTTTTTTTTTTAAAGTGACCATACTAAAACAACAAGGTGGTTCAAGTGCCTATTCTCTTCAAGACTTCAACTTATCATAAGTACTTATCATTAACATGCAACATTGATAAACACTAATTAACACTAATTAGCACTCATCGCCACTTAGCTATATTTCCTACTCACAATTTCAGTCATAATAAGCATTCATCAGCACAACTCAATACTTATCAGCAATAAGTTACTTATAATAAGGGTCTGTTCTTTTCGTGGGTCAATCCGTTTTTACCCACTTCAACCTACTTCAACCCATTTCAACCTACTTCAACCCACTTGAAAAAAAAATACCAACTTCAACCTATCTCAACCTACTTCAACCCACTTCAACCAACTTCAACCCACTTCAACCCACCCCTTCATAATTTTAATAATTTGTAAAGTATCATGTGAGATTTAGAGCCTGTTGTTTTCGTGGGTAAATTAGGTAGGTAAAAGGGTGAAGTAGGTTGAAGTTGGTTGAGGTGGGTTAAGGTAGGTTGAA
>JACYFF010031955.1:14930176-14960602 GCA_017589665.1 Selenicereus undatus
AAAAAAAAAAAAAGGAACCCTGAAAGTTAAAATTTGTTACTGATACTTGGCTTGCTTTACCTAGGTCGGTCTACCCCGGTTCGACGCTTGTGGGTGTCTCATTCATCGCCCCCTCTCCACTCATAATCGCACAGAAATTACAGCGCAAAACCCTAACTAAAATCTCTCTCTTCTCTCTCTCTCTTTCTCTCTGAGGGCACAGTGCACTCCCTCGCTCCCGCGACAATGTCTACCCTCGAAATTGAAGCTAGAGAGTGAGCACCTCTCCCATCTTCGCCCTTATTCTGTTTCACTTGCGTACAAATATGGTCATTAATCATCATTGGTCTCTATGAATTCTGAATGGCCTTTGTTTTTTATTTCCAATTGAAAATTTTGCGATTGTTGCAGTGTGATTAAGATAGTGCTTCAGTTTTGCAAAGAGAATTCGTTGCATCAGACATTCCAGACACTGCAGAACGAATGCCAGGTGTCTCTGAACACGGTGGATAGTCTTGAGACCTTCATTGCGGATATCAATGGTGGTAGGTGGGATGCCGTCTTGCCTCAAGTGTCTCAACTCAAACTACCCGGAAAGAAATTGGAGGATTTGTATGAGCAGGTGAGGAATATTTCTGTTTTTCAGTTTCCTGTTGTTATGCCCAATTTTGAGGCTGGGTATGATTTCTTTGGATTTTTAGGTCTTGTACTAGGACGTTGGTTGTGTCCATCAATGAAAAATTTGATCTTTTTGTTTTTACGACATGGAGTCGGACATGGGTGAAGTTGTTCATTTTTTTTTTTTTTTTTTTTTGGCAGATTGTTCTAGAAATGATTGAACTTAGAGAGCTGGACACGGCGCGGGCAATTTTGAGGCAAACCCAAGTGATGGGTGTGATGAAACAAGAACAGCCGGAGAGATACTTGCGGCTAGAACATCTTTTAGTTCGGACATATTTTGATCCACATGAGGTTCTTTCTTTGCCATTGTTTCTCTCCTTATGCTCTTGCACCATATTGTCTGTGTGTTCCCTGCCTTGCAATACAGGATGCCATGCTGAGTACCTGTAATATTAGACAAGGACCTAATCATCACGCTCGAGTTCTGTTTAGTTCATTGCTGACAACTTTGCTGTCCCCTCTTGGGACCCCCCCCCGCCCAAAAAAATGTTGCTAAGGGTTGATGAAAGTTGTCTACTGTCTGAAAGCTTCTATGTGGCTAATAAATTATGGATAAGATGCAATAGCAAATTTGAAGTGCTGAGCTCTCGAAATTGGTAGCGAGAGAGGGAGAGATGAGATAGTAACTAGCAAATCTTCAAACTTCATTCAAATTGATATACTTCCCAAGATAACTATTGCAGTTTCCCTCAGTAGTTGCATGCCATTTCTTGTTTTTGGAACCTCAAATTTCTTGATTTAAAATCTAGCGCCTGTTTAGCACGGAGGTCATCCAATAGCCGAGCTTGGGTCCAGCCTAAGAACATGATTTCTTCAAAGTTCCTACTTATTTTTTAAACAATTATACAAGTGAAACTATAACAATTATACAAGTGAAATTAGAATGCTAACTATATACAATATTGTCGCCCAGCATTTCAGCTAAAAATATGGGCCTCGCATATGTCATGCATGTGCTTTTGCTTCACGTATTGTGCCTTGGTCCGCCTCAGTGCATCTTTCAGAAGTAGATCTGTGATGCGCATAGCACTCGAGCTTGAAACCTCTTTGTGTGTCAAAACATTCCTATAAACAGTTTAAATGAGTGTTACGGACTAACTGGCATCACTTTCTAGATTTGAAGTGTGTTTCTAAAGTGTGGAGAGCATACATTATGGGGTTATCCAATGAATTCTGAACTGTTTAAAATTGTCGTAAGGCGCCTAGAAACATTTGAGTCTTCAATAGGTGATTAGTTTCCATTTGACAAGCACTCTGATTTTGTTTGGCATTAATTCAGCAGCATTCATTTGGAGGTTTTGAGAGGCTTTCACGACTCTAATTCTGAATACTATTTATTAGGCACTATAATAAGGAAATATTCGAGTTTTTGATGTGTGATTCTATAACTGTGAAAACGACCATTATGATGGTTTACAATAAACTTTTACAGTCAGTAATTGTTTTGGAACACCCTAGAATAATTGGAAAGGGTCAAGAGGAGCACTGATCCCTATTTGCCAACTCTTTGGCTGTTTTTCCCAAAATTGTTTACATTGTTTCTTATTTGTGTCATAGCCTTCATTTGTGTTCTAGAGCGGCTAAAGCTACTCTACAACATGAATGTCCTAAGACAGTCTAAATATCTCCTTAAGGGATTTAAACAATTGTGATGGCTTTAAGTTTTTTGATCTTGTAGATTTTAAAGCATGATCTCAGAATGACCAAAAGGAAAATGGTCATTGTAATGGTGTACAATTTAATTTGAACAAAAGGGGCAATTACAAAAATATCAAGCCTCAAGCTGTGTGCCTTATATTATCTACAAAATCCAAAAAGGTCAAATTAGTTCCACCATTTAGAATGTGACTCCAACCATACAACGTTCTAAAAAAGCAGAGCTTGAAATATTGGAAGGGCATTTCTTTGCCCTCAAAAATCCATCGGTTCCATTCCTTCCAAGCAATCCACCAAATAGAGGATTCATCTTCCAAATTTCCAAAGCCCAACACTTTTTCATCCTTCTTCTCCGAGTCACCAGCACATCTTTAATGTTCAAAGGTTGCACCCAGCTAACACCCGTTAACGAAAGAGCCAATGCCAAAGCAAGGAGACCCAACGACAATGTACGAGGAGGTGGTGGACTGATTATTCCTCCTCAAGTCACAAAGGGCACCTACTTGGCCCATGAAATTTCTTCTTTTAAGTGAGTCCTCTGTGGGAATATTTTCTTTGGTGGCTGCCCAAGCCCTTTCAGAGGAGCTTTTGACCCCCAAATGGGATTTCCAAGAAAATCAGAGAAACTCGACCTATCATGAAGAGTGTTACAAAAGCGCTTGACAGTGAAGGACCCTTTAGGGTCTTGAGGCCAAACAATCTCATCATTGCCTTGAGGCGCTACCTTCATGTAAGTAAGTTCAGCAAGAAGATTGCAAGAACTTTCTTCTTCCCAATCATTGAGGCTTCTCAATAGACATAGGTTCCAATGGCTTTGATCGCCATTCCAAGAAATCATTTCCTGCACCATTGCATCTTTCAAAAAAGCCATTCGAAAAATATCAGGAAATTGAGTCTTAAGAGGATAATCACCACACCAAACATCATCCAAAACAACACCCTAGAGCCATTTGTAGCCTTAAAATGCACCAAAGTTTTAAAAAGCTCCAAACCCGCTAAGATAGATTTCCAGCAACCAACTCCATGGTTATAAGGACCCTTCTTGCTCTAGCACCCTAAATTATCCACCCCATATTTAGAAGTGATTACCTTTATTCCGAACTCTCTAGACTAGTCCTGAAGCACCCAAAAACATTTTGAGAGGTTAATGGGAGTATATAGCCACAATTTTGGCAATTGTTTGGACATTGTTTCGGAAATATGGAAACTATGTAGTATGTATAATAGGTTTCATCTTGGAGGGTTGAAAGACTCTGGGTGCTGCTGAAACCTCTAAGAATGTTGTGAATTAGTTTATACAATTTCAACTATTCCAGTAATGTCATTTGCATCATGTTGTGTGTTCCAAAATGTGATTCCAAAATGTGCAAATTGCTCTGCAAAGCATCAAATGGTTTTGAAATGTCCTAAAATATTTAGAATGGTTGGTAGCATTTACAATCGTCATCTTACAATGTCTTAACTCTTAAGTGTTTTCTCCTTCAAACTGTGTATAATAGCCTTTATATTCCAAGGTCCTGAGAGGCTATAACCACTCTAGCTTTGAAATTTGATAGGATTTTCTAAATATTCCCAAAAAAATTATAATGATCGTAACAGCCACATTGGTGTTGTGTTGATATAAAGCATGATTCGAGAATGCCATTAAGCATTATAGTCCCATTGCATACTTGCTAAATTTTCTGGGGTAGACCTTTAGTAACGCGCAAATATTTAGTGCTCAGTATGTGCGCCATCACCATTTAACATCTTCTCAGATGTTTTTCAAAGAATCTTGAAAATTGTGTACAACAAACTTCATTTTGGAGGTCTGGAGTAGTGGAGAGGCTCTAACCATTCTACTTGTGAGACCTGGTGAGTTCTAAATATCTTGGTAAACAAATTCAGTGAGCATTATGGCTTCATTAGAACCCTATATAGATGTTAAAGAGTGATTCTCTCCCCCCCCTCCCCAACAAGGTGTGAGTCTAAATATTACAAAAATAGGCATTAAGTTGTCTTGCTTCTCGTTTATTGCTTAAACTAATAAAAAGGGGTCTATGCAGTGATTGTCTGTCCCTTGGCATTATTTTCCTATATCAGGCCCTTCTTTTCCCTTAGAGTTGATAAATTTTCCGGTTTTAGCTATCGCGATACTCCAGGCGATTGTGTCTCTTATATGTTGAATTGCAAAGTTTCATTTAGACGGCGTATATACCATGGTGTGCCATGTTTTGAATTGGGAAGCTTGTTCAGGAAGCTTACGTATTTTATTTGGCTTATCATTGACTTTTTGCAGGCTTATCAAGATTCAAATAAAGAAAAGCGCCGTGCACAAATTGCCCAAGGTCAGTCCATTTAATCTTCTGTTGACTATGTTGGATACATATTGTCATCATTTTAAATATGCTTACTTGTCGAATGGTTGTCTTTCTAATATATAAAGGATTTGAACTTGTTGATGAAGTGCATGCCCATGGTTGTTAGCAATGATTCAAAATGCGGTTTCGGTCGTGATTTCTGTTTCGGTAGCGGTATAACAAAATCGTTGCAATACTACAATCGCGTTCCATATCGCTACTATCGCGGCATGAAAATTCTGTTCACCCAACTCTAAAACCTTTCCAACGCGGTTGTTTCGTCGCGGTTTAGCCACATTTTGAATGCATGGTTGTTACTTGAAGGCCTATGATGGTGTAGCTAATTAGATAGTGATCTAATGAAAAGGGTAACAACAATTTTGCTCTTTCTGGATTTTCTAGATAATGCTCAACTCCTATTATTGCAAAATGGGTGCATTAATATTTATAGCAACACAGACTTTACTTGGGGTTTCTTTCGATTTGCGACTTGTTGTAGCCATTATTGTGGTCTTATGGTGAACCACCTGAAGAAAAGAGGGGGGAAAAGGGTTGTTTTGGGGGGAGGGGATGATGGGAGTGTTGAAAGTGATATTCCTTTTGTTTTTTTTAAATGGTGTGAATGAGCATCATGAGGTCCTCTTTCTGAAGTTCTAATGCAAGAATCAGGATAGAACTTTCATAGAGTTTCTTCTAAAGGGAACTAAATTAATTTCAAAAGCACCAGCAGATTCTGAATTGACATTGCCAAGCCCCCTTAAAGTAGGCAGTGGACAGTATGAATTATATAGATATGAGTGTGGAAGTCTGTTTTTTTTTTTATTTTTTTGGTAATTATTGAATCTTTGTTGCATGCATGCTTTATTGGACCATCTCTTAACGCATAAGCAGTGGTGTTCTATCTGTTGATTAAATCATTGCTGCATCTATGATGCTCCGACTCGACATTTTGTGGACACGCCTTAATCCGTGTTGATACATGCACAAGCTGACAGGGGGTACCAACACATAATACGGTTTGGACTGAGTAAGGGGCAACTGGAGATGGCTAGGTTGAAGAATATGTATTTCTTCTCTTTCGGTTTTCAAATGAAGGTAAACGAGGAGAAGTAGAAAACATGTATGGAAGAAACTGAATCATACGCAGAGTTAGCATCGGTTCTACAATGATCGCGGTCTTTGTGTAGTTTCAATCTCCCATTGCATCCATTTGTCTCTCTCTCCCCTCTCCCTGTCTTTCTCTATTCTCTCTCATCGGTCATGCGTAGGGATGGCAATCATATTCAAGTTCGAGGCACATCTGATTCGAGAAAAAAATGAGTCGATTCGGATCCAAGAAAAAAATATTCAAGTTCGAGTTCGAAAAAAATAATCTGAATCCGAGTCCGGATTGGATTCGAAGGGAAGATAATATTCGATCTGATTTTTCAATCCAATCCGACTATTTTGTTAACAACACCACCCCCCCCCAGTGTGGGTCCCGCTTTCGCGGGGTCTGGGGAGATCCAACTGTAGGCAACCTTACCCCTATCGGCATTCCTACCCGTATGGAGGCTATTTCCAAGAGACCCATATAGTAGGAATTTGTGAAATTTTTTTAATGAAAAGACAATTTGTAAAAACACTTAATGGAACATTGAAGAGACAAGATGCAGGAGCTATGAAATATAAGAACAGTAACTCAGAGGAAGGTAACACACCTTAACAACCAGAGGTAAGCAAACGGTGCCTCTTCCCCGTAAAAAGATCTACCTGTACACAAACACGAAAAACGAAAGCCAACTACGAGGTTGACTTCCTGCGATCTAAGAGCTTAATCTAAGATCTTAATCTTATCCTGCCACAACTTCCTATCCTGAACCAGGTCATCCGTCAAACCGACAACTCTTAAGTCCTCTTTAATCACCTCATCCAAACTCTTCTTTGGTCGGCCCCTCCCTCTTTTGCCTTCGGGGATGTTGATCCTCTCACATCTCTTCACTGGAGCGTCCACACTCCTCCTTTTCACATGGCCGAACTATCGGAGTCTTGTTTCTCTCATCTTCTCTTCGATGGGAGCTACTTTAACTAAGTTCCTGATAACACCATTCCTAATTCTATCTACTCTCGAATATCCACACATCCACCTAATCACCATCATCTCAGTCACCATCAACCTTTGAACCTGGGTTTTCTTAAGAGGCCAACCCTCCGATCCATACAGAACAGCCGGTCTCACTACCATGCAATAGACTCTGCCTTTCAAACCAAAGGGTACCCTCTTATCACACAGCACACCTGATGAATACTTCCATTTTTACTGGTTAATATCTTCGTCAATATCCCCATTCCGCTGAATGATCCAGCCTAAATACTTAAACTTATCGACCTCCCATCCATGGTGATTTCTCGCCCTGCATCCTCTCTACTACTGAAGCAGCAATGAAGGTATTCCGTTTTCGATCTACTCACTCTGAAACCTCTAAATTCTAATGTATGCCTCCATCACTCCAACTTGACATTTACTACTTGTCTGACCTCATCAATCAGAACAATGTCATCTGCATATCCCTCTTGTAAGTTCATCCATAAGTCGAGTGAAGAGAAAAGGGCTCGAGGCGAAACCCTGATGCAGACCCATACCAACAGCGAAGTCATTGGTGACCCCTCCAGGTGTCCTAACATTCATTCTGCCTCCCTCGTACATATCCTTAATAACTCGAATATACAAGGGTGATACTCATTTCTGTTCCAAGCATCTCCATAACACGATATGAAGATTCACCTTTCTATCTCTGTACAAACCCATCAGCCTTCTAAGGAGATAAATCGCCTTTATGGTTGATATGTATGGCATAAAGCCAAATTGGTTCTCTGAAATCGAAACATCTTTCCGCAACCTTCTCGCAATCACCCTCTACCGTAACTTCATAGTATGACTGAGTAACTTTGTACCCCTAAAATTATTACAATCTTAAATATCACATTTGTTCTTGTACAAAGGGATGACTGTACTAAACCTCCAATCCTTGGGCATCTTCGCGGTTCTAAAAATAACATTGAAAAGTTTCGTTAGCCACTCTAAACCTACTTCCCTCAAACACTTCCACTGGTATCTGATTTGGACTCTCTGCCATCCCATTGGTCATCTTCGTTAAGGCCTCTTTAATCTTGTCTTGACTGATGTGCCAACACACTCGCGGATCAAGACACCTCTCCCTATCCTCACTTTCCCTACTCCGGGAAACCTCCATCACTTCACCATTGAGGAGTTTGGCAAAGTACCTTTGCCATCTCCCCTTGATTTCTGCATCCTCAGACAACACCTTATCATTTTCATCTTTGATGCACCTCACAACACCTAAATCCCTTATTCTTCTTTCTCTCGCCCTTGCCAGCTTAAAGACTTCCTTCTCCTCTTCCTGTTACTCCAATCTATGGTATAACCTATCATAAGACATGCTCTTAGCTACTGCAACTGCCTTCTTGGCTACCTTCTTTGCTGCCTTATATCTTGCTCTACTAATCTCTTGCCCTTCATCCGCTCCACTGTTCATAAAAACAGCGTAAGCCTCTTTTTTCTCCTTGACTTTCTTCTTTACCTTCTCGTTCCACCACCATGCACCCTTCATATAGCTACTACCTCTTCGAGAAGAACCTAGGATTTCTTTAGCCGACCTCTGAATACAATCTGCCATCGCCACCCACATTTCATCCGCATCCTCTACCCGCCTCTAAGCTCGTTTTTCCGAAATCCTCTCTGCTAAAAACACGGCGTTCTCCTTCGTGAGGGTCCACCACTTGTTAAATAACTAAAATTCAAATCCAAAATTTTGCAAATCAGAAGTCTACCCTCCAATCTTAACCCTAAATCCCTAACACTCACCTCCTATTAGTCATTTAGTCAACTCTCTCTCCCTCTATCTATCTAAGAGTTTTAGCCCCACTCCATTGCAAACCAGGCGGGGGTTGTCGACTTCACCTATCTCCTTGTAACTTTTCAGTATTCTCTAGTTTAGCGTTAGATGTTCAAATATTCTGTTGATGTGATAGAAATGTTTATGTTATCGCATTGATAGGTGGATAGAATAAATTTGGATGAAAAAAATAGTACAAAATTGTTGTGGGAAAAGGAAATTAATTTGGATAATCAACTTCGATCCGCTCCGAGTCCAAGCGGATTCGAAAGTTCCCTCTCGACTTAGATCGGATTTTTATATCTAAAACTTAATCGGATTTTGATGTTTCAACATCCGATCCAAATCCGGTCGTTGGCATCGCTAGTCTTGCGGCAGCAAGACTCATCTCTCTCTCTCTCTCTCGCTCTCTCTCTCTCTTATCAGTCATGCCACTTATGCGGCAGCAAGACTGGGGTGTTTTCCAAGTCGAGTCCGCACAGATATGTATCCGTATCCGATGCCCGTATCCGAGTCTGAGCATCGTAGGCTGTCATGTTTCCAAATTATCCATGAAGCTTTTCGCAATTAAATCCATTCAGGTCTCATATACATGATCGAGTATAGAATAACTCTGCCCTGTATTCAGCAACATGTTTTCATACCTTATTCTAATATCAATCTATATAACAAGCGTGAATAGAGGTTCCATTCATTGTCAATGATGTTGCTCTGGGCTTGCACTTCTATTTTGCACCCATGACCTATTCCTATTTCCAAGCTTGAATGCTGTTTGTGGCATTTCTGCCGCTGTGTTAACTTTATTTTCTTTTGTGCCTTTTTAGCTCTTTCCGCTGAAGTTTCAGTGGTGCCTCCATCACGGTTAATGGCTTTGATTGGGCAAGCTTTAAAGTGGCAACAGCACCAAGGTCAGTCAGCATTCTCCATTTTCTTCTTATTGCTGAGGAAATTTCCATATTACACACACACACACACATTATAGTATATTATATATATATATATATATATATATATATATATATATAAAATATATAATATATATATATGAAAAATTCAATTATGATATATAGGACCATTTTCAGAGTAAAACCAGTGTTGCTTCCCCATTAAAATGCTGAAGGGATATATCCATATCATCTTTGCTAAAGGCACAATTGAAAATGAGCACATATCTTTGATTTCTGATGGGGCTGTCTTTTGTCGGTTATTTCAGGTTTACTTCCTCCAGGAACTCAATTTGACCTGTTCCGTGGAACAGCTGCAATGAAGCAAGATGTTGAGGATATGTATCCCACCACACTTACGCATACCATTAAGGTGAAAATTTGTTAACTGCTGTCTTGTGGAATCCCATTGATGCTATATATTTAAGGATAAATACACCTTACTAAGGAAAGAAAATGGAAGCATATCCTTAAGAGTATTTTAGGAAATATGCAATTTTCTATATTAGGCTAGAAATGTTGATTTTTGAACATAACATTATTTAATGAACTTAGTTTCTTTCTATCATTCAATATTTGTTTTATTAATTTTGCAGTTTGGGAAAAAAAGTCACCCAGAGTGTGCTCGATTTTCACCTGATGGACAGTTCCTTGTTTCTTGCTCTGTTGATGGATTTATTGAGGTATAATATAGTAAGTACTTCTTCCATGTCTGAACATGCAGTTAATTTTGGAATGTATACTTACGTACATGATGATCAGGTATGGGACCACATTAGTGGAAAGCTCAAGAAAGACCTTCAGTACCAGGCTGATGTAAGTTCGCCTTCAGTGGATGTAGATTTTGTCTGCTGCTTGCCTTCATTCTAGTCTAGCAATTGCACTGGTCCCAGTTAGTAAGATAAGCATGTGTGGTTAGTAGCATATGTGTTATTGGTGTTATAGGCATGCTTGATTCAGTCTGGAAGCTTTTGTTTCTGTTGCTTGATACGGATTGATTCAGTGGCCTAGGTATCTTAAATTGAATTGCAAGCTTTGCTGTTAAACATGCAATATCCTTAATAGACTTGGGCTATTCAAGACCAAAATGCAAATTTCAGGAGTGCATATGGACCATGGAAGAAAGCTAACTTGTTTTTATCTTGACAGGAAACTTTTATGATGCATGATGAACCTGTACTTTCTGTGGATTTCAGCAGAGACTCGGAGATGCTTGCTTCTGGTTCCCAGGATGGAAAGATCAAAGTAAGTGTCCTTATGAAGGCAAGGAAAAAGTTTTTGTGAGCAATACGGCTGGAAGACATGTTGATCTTTGTATTATTTGATATGCTTCGGCTTCTTGTGTTTGTTATCTGTCTGTTACTTTGTATGAAAGAGTTGTTGATGCCCTCACTTTTTGATTCAGTGTCTTCTACTCTATGATATGGAAGGGGAGAAAAGACTTGTAATCACTTGACATTTTACATTGTTTCAGGTGTGGCGTATAAGAACTGGCCAGTGTTTGCGACGCCTGGAGCGTGCTCATTCTCAGGGGGTTACAAGTCTTTGCTTTTCTCGGGATGGAACTCAGATATTGAGTGCATCTTTTGACAGTACTGCAAGGTCTAGATCTTCCACACTATGATTTCCGCTTTCCCTGATTCAACTAGCTGATAAGCTTGGGAATTTTTGCAAACTACTAATTGGTTATGTCTTGTTTATCATTTGCGTTTCATTGTTCTCCTGTTTAGTCACTTCCCCTTTCTGCACCCTCCCCCCCCCCTCCCCAGGGGGGAAATGATCTTCGTCTTCCTATGAAAATTTTGTCTAATGAGTCTACTTGGGTGGTGCTCATTCATCCACCTGACTCCAGTCACACTCTGGAGCTGACTCTGACTCTGAGCTTTGTTGTTGATTGAATTCAGGATCCACGGGTTGAAATCTGGAAAGCTGTTGAAAGAATTCCGTGGTCATACTTCTTTTGTCAACCATGCAATATTTACAAATGATGGCAGCCGTGTGATCACAGCTTCTAGTGATTGTACTGTCAAGGTGATCTAACTTGGGGATGTCTCTCTCTTAGGCCTTTGCAACCTGCTCATTTCTCTGATCTGGTTGGTATATGTTTTGATGTCTGGAGCAGGTTTGGGATGTCAAGACAACTGATTGTCTACAGACATTTAAACCGCCCCCTCCTTTAAGGGTATCTCATCTTGTTTGGTGGTTTGCTTCTGTTATGCTTGGGGATTCCGGTTTTAATCATACGTGATTTAGCAATTGTTTTTCACCCTTCCAGGGTGGAGATGCTTCTGTTAACTCTGTTCATCTTTTCCCTAAGAATCTGGATCACATTGTTGTTTGCAACAAGACATCATCCATATACATCATGACACTTCAAGGGCAGGTATGCTCCCTACATATCTGTTTAAGGATTTGATATAGCCCATTCATGCAGAAAAATTTGCATGGCATTGATTGCATCACTGAGAGAAATCCTATCTGCATTCTGTAGGCAGATTGGTACACGCCAATAAATAAGTTGTGTTCTTACCTTGAACTACCTTGAACATGTCATATCTGGGATGAAGTAGAAAATCCTCCATTGGGCATAATATGGCGGAAATTTCCAGAACTTGCAGCTTTCTATCCATTTGCTAGAATTGTAGGGATGATTCTGAATTAATCATGTTGGAGTGTCGTAATCAGTCACTTGCATACATGCTGTAATGTGTGAAGATTAGCTTACAGGCGCTGCAAAAGTTAGTCTTTTTTCATAATGCTAGGATAAGATGTTTTTGACGTTAGGCTGATTAGGTTAAATTTGTTTGCTCAACTTTGACCTGTGATCTTTTGGATAACGTTCTGTACAAATGATATGTGTGATACAGGTTGTGAAGAGTTTCTCCTCTGGTAAGAGAGAAGGTGGAGATTTTGCTGCTGCTTGCGTATCACCAAAAGGGGAGTGGATTTATTGTGTCGGTGAAGACAGGTATTCTATACGCCAGCCACGTCAATTAACTGTTCTTATTTATGATCATGCATGGTGACCTTCTTCCTGTTATGCAGGACTTTGTACTGCTTCAGCTACCAATCTGGGAAGCTGGATTATCTGATGAAGGTATTTTCCATTCTAACATTATCTTTATTGAAAATACACATTTGTACTTTGAATAAGCCGAGGACGTATCTCACTTCCCTCATCAAACACCTCTTGTTGGAACTGTGAACTTTAGCTTCCCACCTCTATCTCTCCCCCCCTCCCCCCAAAAAGAAGCAAAAAAAAAAAGAAAATAAAAACATGGTAAAACTCAGATTCTAGTGTGTTTCATGAAAAAATGCTCGGAAACATCAAGCAATACATTTTTGCAAACATGTTTTGTTCCCTTGGCTTACATGGTACATTTTTGGATTTGAAACTGCCAGGTCCACGAGAAGGATGTGATTGGAGTGACTCACCATCCTCACATTAACCTCGTCGCTTCCTACAGTGAAGACTGCACCATGAAGTTGTGGAAGCCTTAGGTTAGTGATGGAACTAATGCGTTTGTGTTCCTAGTTTATTTCCCTGCTCATTCGTCTTATTTTGCTGCTGATGTTAAACTGTAAATGTGTAATGGTTGTGTAACTTTATGTTTTAGGCATCAATTGTTCTTGTAGCATTTGCTGTTATCTAACTTCTAACTTGCTATGACATTTGGTAGAATTGGTTGATTCCTTCAGCTCGACTTTTATAGCCAGGGTGTGATATTGAGTTACAACTTACAGGAGGTGATAAATGCTTTAGGATCTCATTTCAAAACTGGGCTGACAGACAGAAGTCAGATGTTTGCAGTCTTGTTTTGAATCTTCTAATAATCTGAAAGGAAGTTTGCTCCATGAGATGATTCAGTCCATGATCATTCACCTTGTTGAGATCCATGAGTCACAAAATCAGTTGCTCAAGGGACATGGTAATATTGTACCATCTTCAGTTGTCTTGTTGGCACATGGTAATTGTACACTATTCATGGCATCTTCAGTTGTCTAGTTTCTAATGAAGTTTACTGCTTACAGTATAGAGTTGGGTCTGACTACATGTTATATAAATTTTAACATAAAGTGGGATTAAAAAAATATCTTTTTAAAAGAAATGTAAGTATTATGAGACTACAGTACAGTGTATTTTAGTTGCCCTAGGGAAATTGTGAGAAGGATCTCCGTGCATGTAGATCTATTTGGTATCCAAAATACGTTGCCCTAGGGAAAGATTTTTGATGACTATTTTAGTTGAGTGGAAGAGAAAACTTCTGAATATATTAGTGGATTAGTGCTCCAATGTGTTAATAGTTCAAAAGACTTCGACTTATGTGAAGTATTTGTTGGTGTTTGTTATTAGAACATGTTGAATTATGTTGAAACATGATGATACATGTTGAATGGTTGAAGAATTTATAGCTATATATTTTCAGTAAGTACTTAACGGTACTGAATTGTGCCGAATGTTATTGAATGTTGATAATAACTATAATAAGTCGAAAAGGATACAATGTAATTATTTTTTTTTAATGAAAATAGCTTAATTAAATTAAACAGTCCTATAAGAGATTTTTAATCTATAGTTTAGATTCAGTCACTAGGTTAATGTTACAATTGGTACATAAATATGTTTGGACTTAATACCATGTCTTCCGTTTTGGTTTAAATGGGATGCAAACGTGAAAATAATAAATGAAATCTAAGATCGATAGTACTCACATTTTCTCTTGAACACTAAAGTTTATAGGCAAAAACATTTGATTTTTAGAGTGGTCATGACGAATTAAATAAAAGGTGGTATAATTCTCGCTAGGCTCTATATTCATGGTTAAAGGCATCTATATTTCTTGTCCCACAGCATCATTAAAATTTACATATTCGAAAACTTATTATTATTGGTTTTATTTGATAAAAAACCATTGCAACAATATATTACAAAGCAAATGCATTTTATATTAATATTTCCTTTTTGCTACAATTTAGCAGTACATATAGAATTAATGGAGAATTTTAATCACATCGCATGATCAAATGGAAATTCAACGAATTATCATATCATAAATTATTTTGAGCTTTAAGTACACTCTCAAATACTAGAACATAAGATTTTGTTTTCACCAATTTGTTCAATTTTTAATCCATAATCACCTTCTTAACACCCCCTACCATCCAAAAAAAAAAAAAAATACATTGTGAGGATTTTTTAAATTCCATTTCAATATTTTCACACCTGATTTTCAATAATCTCCCAATCTAACTGAATTGTATATTATAATCTTAGAAGTATATACTCTTAAGAGTCATATTAATAAATATATATTAAAAAATTAATATATAATAAATATATATGTAAAAAATATATCTAGATAAGCAATGAGATGATATGCTCTTAGAAGCACATAAGAAGTTGACCAATCCAACCCCCTTGAATTTACGAAGCAGTGCAAGAATCAAGGACGAAGAACCACCATACGCCGAAAACTAAGGCCCTATTCTTTTCAGTGGGAAATGAAGGGTGTAGAATGTGTGATTGTGGGAAAGGGAGTAAGGAGTGGGTGAGTGTAATTTTTTTTTTAAGTGTGGGAAAAAGTGGGTGACTGTGGGTGAAAGTTGAATGTAGTTGAATGAAGTTGGAGTATTAGTTATTAATATTTTTTTGTTTTATAATGTAATAATTTTATTGTGATAGTAATTAATGATGATGATATTTTTTTGTTTTCGTTTACTCTGTTTTGTTCTGTTTTATTTTGTTTATTTTTTATTTTTGTGTTTTTTTTGTATTTTTATTTTTTATTTTTTATTTTTTATTTTTTTATTTTTTTTATTTTTTATTTTTTATTTTTATTTTTCATTTTTCATTCTTCATTTTTCATTTTTCATTTTTTCATTTTTTTATTTTTTTATTTTTTATTTTTTTATTGTTTTATTTTTATTTTTATTGTTTTATTTTTTTTATTTTTTATTTTTAATTTTTTATTTTTTAAATTTTTTAAATTTTTAAATTTTTAAATTTTTAATTTTTTAATTCTAATTTTTTAATTTTTTAATTTTTTTAATTTTTATTTTCATTTTAATTTTCTTAAATTTTTTTTGTTTTTATTTTTTATTTTTGTATAAATTTTTTTATTTTTTATTTTTTGGAATTTTCCTTTGGTTGTTTTTCTGAAACCAAAAAATAAAAAAAATACAAAAAAATACAAAAAAAATTAAAAATTTAAAAATTTAAAATTAAAAAATAGAATCAAAAAATAAAAAAAATAAAAAAATGAAAAATTAATGAAAAAGAAAAAAAATAAAACTGTTTCATAACATTCGAAAATTTAAAAATTTAAAAATTTAAAAATTTAAATTTAAAATAAATACAAAAAAATTAAAAATTAAAAAATTAAAAAATTAAAAAATTAAAAATTAAAAAATAGAATTAAAAAATGTAAAAAAATTTAAGAATGAAAAAAATTAATGAAAAAGAAAAAACCTAAAACTGTTCTATAACATCCGAAAAATTAAAACTGCTCATAACTGCTATCAGATTATTCTTACACACAATTCCGTAAATTATAAAAAAATTTCAAATATGAGAAATTGTTGTTTTATGTAGATATAGGAAGGAGTGGATGAATGTGGGAAGAAGTGATATTTTTTTTAAGTGTGGGAAAGAGTGGAAAGAGAGAGGAAGAAATTGGTGCATGTGGGGTGGGTCAATTTCCCCACGGAAATAACACTGCCTAAAGAGTGAAGAGTGTTGAGCGTCGACTTAAACCCATTCAATCTCTCTTCTCCAATCCATCTTCCCAAATTCTTAAAAAACCCACTATGATCAGATCAACCCTTTGATCTCACACCCTAGATAACCGCACAGAATGAACTACTTCAAAACCCATACTTTCTCTCTCCTCTGCTTCGTCTTCCTCATCCTCTTCCTCGCCTCAGTTTCCGCGTGGAAGAAAGATGAGTTTCGCAACTGCAATCAAACCCCATTTTGCAGCAGAGCTCGTTCTCGCAAACCCAATTCCTGCTCTTTAATCGCCGTCGATGTTTCCATCTTTGACGGCGATCTAGTTGCTAAGCTTGTTCCCAAGAACACACCACCTAAAGTTGAGCAGAACCCAGATTCAAATGAAGAAGATTCAGATCATGGGTCTCAAGATCCTGCATCAAACCCCTTGCTTTTGAGTATTTCTGCTTACCAAGATGGCATTTTGCGGCTCAAGATTGATGAGGACCCATCTCTGAACCCACCCAAGAAACGTTTCGACTTGCCCTCGGTGATTGTGCCTGAGTTTTTGGAGAAGAAGCTCTGGTTGCAGAGGTTTTCTGAGGAGAAGATTGATGGGAATTCTGGGTTTTCTTCGTTGGTTGTGGTGTATTTGGGTAATGGGTATGAGGCTGTGCTTCGTAAGGATCCATTTGAGGTCTTTGTGAGAGAGAATAATGGAGGTAAGCGTGTAATTTCATTGAATTCTCATGGGTTGTTTGATTTTGAGCAATTGAGGGTTAAAAAAGAAGGGGACAACTGGGAAGAGAATTTTAGAGGGCATACTGATACTAGGGCCTATGGACCTCAATCTATTAGCTTCGATGTCTCATTTCATGGTGCTGACTATGTTTATGGTATTCCTGAGCATGCTACTAGTCTTGCACTTAAGCCTACTAGGGGTCCTGAGATTGATTTTTCTGAGCCTTATAGGCTTTTCAATTTGGATGTGTTTGAATATCTTCATGAGTCCCCTTTTGGGCTGTATGGGTCCATACCCTTCATGCTCTCCCATGGTAAGGAACATGGTACTACAGGATTCTTTTGGCTAAATGCTGCTGAAATGCAGATTGATGTTCTCGGGGCTGGTTGGGACGCTGGGGAGTCTAGACTTTCACTCCCCTCGGATCAGAAGAGGATTGATACTTTGTGGATGGGTGAAGCTGGTGTAATAGATGCATTTTTCTTTGTCGGTCCCGGGCCCAAGGATGTAGTTAGACAATATGTCTCTGTGACAGGAATGCCCGCAATGCCACAACTATTTGCTACGGCTTATCACCAATGTAGGTGGAACTACAGAGATGAGGAGGATGTTTACCATGTTGACTCTAAATTTGATGAGCATGATATTCCATATGATGTATTGTGGCTTGATATTGAGCATACCGATGGGAAGAAGTATTTCACCTGGGATAGGGTTCTTTTCCCGAACCCTGAGGAGATGCAGAACAAGTTGGCTGCAAAGGGAAGGCGTATGGTCACTATTGTTGATCCTCACATTAAGAGAGATGACTCCTACTATATTCATAAGGAAGCTTCAGAGAAAGGGCATTACGTTAAGGATGCAAGTGGGAAAGATTATGATGGATGGTGTTGGCCTGGTTCCTCCTCGTACCTGGATATGTTAAGTCCAGAAATTAGGGAATGGTGGGCTGACAAGTTCTCCTACAAGAACTATGTCGGATCAACATCTTCACTGTACATTTGGAATGACATGAACGAGCCATCTGTCTTTAATGGACCAGAGGTGTCTTTTATCAAGCCTTTTGTTCTCTTTTTGTACATTTTGATGCTTCTTCATTCCTCATTCTATAGATGTGTCTTCGGTGTTTTGGCTTGGGGCTAAACTGGTGAAATTACTACGCTTATTCTACTATGAAGCTTTTGGTCTTGTATACAATTAGGCTATAAATTAATTGAATCAAACCTAATATATTTGAAAGATTTATATTTATCCAGTAAGGTTTCAATTCTAAAATAGGATGTGGAATGTGGATATTGATTTTGAATTTTCTTTTGAAGCATCTGAGTTCGTCTTACGAAATTTGAATTTTGAATCCTTTGCTTACAACTATTAGTCGTTCAGACTATTAGCATTAAGCAGTGGTCAGTGAATGGGAAGGAGGGTGAGAGGACTGGAAGATCTGTATACCAACAATTGATTATGTCTGTAACGGTCATCTTATAATTGTTTATAGATACTTTATTACTTTCTGCATCCAGTTTACATTTCCTGAAGTTGAACTTTAACAACAGAAAGGGACAATCAAGACTGATCTTCTTGATAGGATTTGGATTTTATTTTATTTTTCCTAGCCTAAGCCATACTTATAGAATCGGAATATGTAAACTTCTTTATTGTCTCTTTTTCTTTTCTGATTTTTGGTGGACATGATGAAATCCTTTGTAGGTGGTTGACATTTTGGTGTGAAGGCTTTTTTCCGATCTTGTTACCTTGTGCCCCTTGCACATGCATTCTATCCGTACTGTAAAATTATGCTGTATCCATAACAAAGTTAGGATTTCATTTCATTTATGCCTACAAATTAAATTATTTGTCAGACTTTCAATGGTGCTCATTTGATATTGGTCTACAAGATCAATATTCAAGAAGAGAACTTCTTTGGCATCTAATATTTCTCTAACATAATGGGGATATTGCTTTTGGAGTATTGGTCTGACCTCTTAGAATGCATGGTACTGAGATATATGAGTACTTACATCAAGTGATAATTTGTTTGTGTATATGTTCAACATGTCAATGTTATTCCTTGGCAATGGAGCCATGTTGAATTTGCCATGGCCAGTGGCCCAGTTAATGTTCATGTCGTCTGATCCGGTTCAATACTACTGTGAACAGGTTACAATGCCAAGAGATGCACTGCATATTGGCGGTGTTGAACACAGGGAGATTCATAATGCCTATGGTTATTACTTTCACATGGGCACGGCTAGTGGACTTGAGAAGCGAGGTGAGGGGAAAGATAGACCGTTTGTCTTGTCAAGAGCATTCTTTGCTGGGAGTCAAAGATATGGAGCTATATGGACAGGAGATAATACAGCTGAATGGGAGCACCTTAGGGTATCCGTTCCCATGGTATTGTCCATGGGACTGACTGGGATTATTTTTTCTGGTAGGTCGCATTCTTTTAGTTTAGAAGACACATCATTATGTTACGCAATTTCTCACTGCTGTTATCTTTGCTGATAGGTGCTGATGTTGGTGGATTTTTTGGTAACCCTGAGCCTGAGTTGTTGGTGCGTTGGTATCAGTTGGGTGCCTACTACCCTTTCTTCCGTGCACATGCTCATCATGACACAAAAAGAAGGGAACCATGGTTGTTTGGGTAAGACATCATTCTCTTTATTCACCTACTTGTCTAGAATGATGACCTGATTGCATCCTTCGGTATGAAGTATAAAACACCACCATCACTTCATTTCAAACGTTCTTGGTCATGATGTATGTGGCCCTATACCTGCTAGAAGTGTGGAAGGAGACTTTTATGAATGTCCCACAAGAAAGGAGTACAAAACGGATGGCCTTCAAATCTTCAATAGATAACATGGTACAAGAATATAGCTATACGGCCGTATCTGACTTTCTATTTTTCTTAATTGGAGTGTCTCAATGCAAGTTCTACAAAGTTGCCTTTCTTTTTTTGGGGGGGGGGGGGGTTCACCCTTAACCTACATTGTCAAGAAATTTCCCTTCTCATTTACTAAGAGACACTACTAGCCTCTAGATGTCGGGGTATTGTCTTGTGATGTGCCAATGCAACTTACGAATGTATCCTCTGATCGTCCTTCTCAAGAAGGATTTGCGTTGTGCATCTTTCACACTGCAAGTTGAATTTGAATTGATGAGGATGTTAGATTTTCTTTGTCTAATTGTTTTATAAACTAAATTAAGTCTACATGCAGCTTCAGGAAAGGCATGACCTAGGTGATTTTGTGAATCATGATGGCAGGGAAATAGGTGGCTTTAGTCACACTAGGTGGTAGTGGTGATGGCAATCCGGGCATGATGCTGATGGATCCATATTGGTGTTGGACAGTTGGGTGTCAATTAGCTATAGGAAAAGGTAAATACCATAATTATGATTAGATAGGCGAAGAAGGAAGACGGGAATCTAGCTGGGAGTAGTGTATCTAATGATTATCTTAATGTAGTTTTTTTTGGGGGGGGGGGGGAAGATTTGATAAATAGCATTGTGATCTCTGTTAGATAGGATGGCACAGCTCTAGTTGCACTTTTTGCATTGATTCATCATACTGGTCGGTGTGCTATTACTAGATGATCTAGCAGATCCAAGCGCTAGGCACACACAACCTTTCCCTTACAAACGGGGAGGACATTTAACCTTGTGTGAGGACTTGTGCAATGCAAGTCTAGAAGTATACAGCATTATCATTTGCCAAAAATAGTCTTTTTGAGTGTTGTGCACACAGCACATTATCAATTTTATCCTAGCACATGAATTCAGACAAATGTTAACATATGATCTACCCCTTCACAGCCTTAAATCATACATGAAAGTGAATAGAAAGAGAGGCAAAACACGAAACTCTTTTTGATGATCCCTAGAACAGAAAGGCCCAAGAGTTTTAATTAAAACAACTGCTTCTCCCTTTGATTGTCTGCCTATTTGATGAATTGTTGAAGTTGTTGGGTTGCATTGTCTAATGTATTTCTAATGCTGGATGCCTTTTTAATACTGTTCTTACATATCTTTTTGAGTGAGTCATTAATGTTTTGCCTTCAATTGCAGAGAGCGCAACACAGCGCTCATGAGGGATGCAATTCACAACCGATATATGTTGCTGCCATATTTCTACACATTATTTAGAGAGGCAAATACAACTGGTGTCCCAGTGATGCGTCCTCTTTGGATGGAATTCCCTGCTGATGAAGCTGCATTCAACAATGATGAGGCTTTCATGGTTGGAAACAGTATTTTGGTGCAAGGAGTGTATTCCGAGGTACTTGTTATACTGCTGCCCCAGTGATTTTCTGTTCTCATTTTTTCATTGGGTTAACTGCTACGAGGCCCTCTTTCTTAAAATATTTGCATTCCATTATGCAAAAATGTTTTAATAAGGGACGCTAATGGATGTACTATATAAGTCCTTGCATTTTTTTCCTAAGATATTTGCATCTGAAACAAAAAAGGCAGACGTGTTTACCATCTAATCTATGCATTTACATGCTGTATTGCAAAATATTTGCATTCCGGAAGGCAAATATTTTGAGAAAAAATTACGTCATAGTTTTTTTCCTTTTTTCATTTTCCTTCATCTGCAATCATATTCATGATTACCTTTGCTCCTCCCATCTCTCGAGTTTCTTATCACACATATCTAAAACCGTCTCTTATTTTCTTTGTCCAGCGAGCTAAGCATGCATCTGTATATCTTCCTGGAGGACAGTCCTGGTATGATATGAGAAGTGGAACCGCATATAAGGGAGGTATGATCCATAAGTTGGAGGTGTCTGAAGAAAGTGTTCCTGCTTTCCAAAAGGCTGGGACTATCATACCCAGGAAGGACCGCTATCGCCGAAGCTCCACACAGATGGTGCATGATCCATACACTCTGGTATGTGTTTAACATTTTTCGTATCTTAGGATGAATTGCCATACATTCTTAATATGCTCTTGCATTGCAAATAAGAAGAGCCCTATCATATGCATAGTTAATAGTTATTAAATCATGCAACATGATAATTTATTTAGCTGATTACAACCGGTGCTCATGCGAATTTACTCAAAACATTTGGCTTAAGTACTCAATCGCTGCAAGCTTCTTAACTGCTTTTTGCAGCGAGCAGAATTCTTACTCTGCTTGCTGTATTTTTCATTCTGCTTATTGTGTGATCCTACTCTGTTCTGTTCTCCCGAGGATTCTGTAGTGATGCCTACTTGCTTTTGCGCATGATTTTGCTCTGAAGTATGCACTTACCTTCATAGCTTACAACTGTCACCGCCATTACCCAATATGGATACCTTTGAAGTAGGGTCTGGGATGGAACTGACATGCAACCTCACCCTTGACAAGCAGACTTGCTGGTCTTGTTCAGCTTATCCGGATATGTATTCTTCGCATTTTCTAGAAGCAATGCGCAAACTGAGATCATTATTCATGTACTGTTCGCCTGCTTGAATGTTGTGAGCAGCTAATATACTTTCGTTAGGCTTCTTGAAACCTAAGCATATGGTGCTTATTTCAGGTGATTGCTCTTAACAGTTCTCAATCAGCCGAAGGAGAACTTTACGTCGACGATGGAAAGAGCTTTGAATTTCAACGCGGGGCCTTTATTCATAGACGATTCATATTCTCGAATGGGAAGCTTACTTCTCTAAATGTGGCACCCGCAGGCAACGATGGAAGATTATTCACATCGGTTTGCGTGATTGAGAGGATCATACTTCTAGGATATCCATCTTGGCCAAAAAGTGCCCTGATTGAGGCTTCAAACAAAGAGGTCGAAATGGAAATGGGACCGCTTAGGCCCGATGGGTCTCGAGCAGCATCTGTCCTGACAATTCGCAAGCCTAATGTCCGTATTTCAGATGATTGGTCAATAAGAATTCTGTGAGCTCCGATGAAGTTTTGAGTTTCCATGCTAAGAATTCTGTGAAACCATTGTGAGGAGAGCTGCAGCTACTCCTGTTCCTTGCTCAACATGCTAAAACTGCAAATGCCCTCTCCCCTTGGAGCATCGCTTCGTTTGGTGCGAATTAATACATGATAGTTTTTAGTGTCAGCTTCTTTTTGATTGATCCGAAGTATCGGCTTTTATTACTGATCATAGAACAGAATTTTGTTTTTCAGTAGCTTCTGATATGCTAGCATATGATTTTCACCTGGTTGGCTGGGCTTCTCATCTTATTCATGGTGTCATTTTCACATCTAGGAAGGCCCACCATGGCAGCTTGCTGCCTGGGCCTTCTGCGTCACCCAACCGCTGCACCACTACTGGGGCCTGGCTTTTTAAGTTGTTTTTGTATATAGTGTCACTTGATTTTATTATGTCATGCATAATTTCTGTCTTGCCTATCAAAAGTTTCGACTTCTAAAATATTTTTAAAATTTTTTTTGGGTTTCTTGGAAACGGCATCTCTATAGACAGAGACGTCTGGACTGTCCAAAAATATGTTATCGTACCTCTCCAGAGATTTCTAAATATATGTAATCTTACCTCTACGATGGTGTTAATAGGCTGCCAAGTAGCCCATATGGGGAGAACTGTATGGTTTTTACACATACCCTTGTAGGGCTCCAAATCCATTTCTTGCTCAAAAACCATTTCCTGAGGAAAAGTAGGGAGGAATACCTTAAGCCTTCTAAAGGTTGCCTTCTTGTAGGACATCTCTAGCCATTCAAATATGAAATGGATTATACTAGCATATGGTTTTGGATGGGATCAATTAACTTAGCTGGAGGAGGATGAGAGTTCATATTGAGTTCGATTTTAAATTATTTTTATATCGGTGCTTTCGAAGGATATAGTTCAGGATATGAGTCTTTGGTGGTCTAGAACAAGAGTGGTAGATCTCATATAGTTACTTGTTTTTGCTCCTAGTTCTAATCACTTAACGTACATTGATGTTGTTTGATTTGTATATTACGTAATAGGGCTCATTGTAGCAACCTCCTAGCTTTTAGTGTCACTGTGACACACCTAGCTTCTAATTTGTTAATTGTATTTATTTATTTATTTATATTTAATTTAATGCCATGGCTATACTTATTATAATGTTTCTATTGTCGCATTTGTAACAAAGGATTTCAACTCAATAATTGTTTTTAGGTAAACTTTTTTATTTTATAAGTCTCTTGGAATCGACCTCTTTACTTACATAAGTGCTTGTGAGTATAAGACTGTCAACATTTGTATTCCCGAACCCTATGAAAACGACAACCATACTAAAAATAAAAATTGTTGTTATTGTTGTCTAATATCGGTCCTTACCCCCTCTCACACAAGGAGGGGGTGGGGAAGGAGGCATGTAGTTCATTGCAGTCGAGATGGGAGAGGGGGTATGTCTAATGAACAAGAAATATCAAAAGAACGAAGTGGAGGCACTAATCAAGCGACCCAGAATTCAAACCTAAAAGTATAACGTTAGTGCCCATCTCAGTGCAATAATGAACTTATAAATTACCACTCCTTAACACACCAAAGGTGGAAACCATATGCACTCAATCCTTCTTATCACATCAAAAAGTAGAGGGAGAAAAAGTTTAATACCCAGCAAATAATTCTACCATCAGTCCATCACAAGATTCACGAACACATGCATTTAGAGTTGGGAAAAGAGTCAGGTTGGGTCGACCTATTTAATAAATGTGTTATTTCATAGTTCCGTTGAAATTAACTTGGATTTGCTCAAAACTGAGAGATAACAAGTTTTACATTAAACGGTCAAATCGCGTCAACTTCAGGTCGTAACTGGTTCACTTTGGGTCGGGTTCGCGTTTCTCTCAGTAACTTTTGTTGGGTTCGTGTTGAGTCAGACTTTCCCAACCCTATATACATTTAAACTTTCTTATCGCACCAAAAGTAGGGGGAAAAAAATTGAGATGAAAACTGGATGGCTCAATGGAGTGACTTTTAATTATGTTTCCATGTTCAATAGAGGTTTTATTTTTTTTAAAAAAAAGAACATATCAGTATGAGTTAGAACTATTGAATGCAACATATGTTTTTGTGAAACGAGGAAAAATATGAACCAATTTTTTTTTCAAAAAAAAAAAAAAAACAGTTTCTATAACTAACGGTGAAAAAAGATATAATATTGTAATTAAGATGTAAATGCTTTAAAATTTTCATTTAAGAGATGCAATAAAATAAAACCCTTTGATAGTGACTTTTTAAAGTTTTAGAGTGTATACTTAATAACCCCCCCCCCCCACAATTACATATTATTTCTAAAAAAGGTCAAAGATAGTATAATTTTACAATTGCTTTCTAGTAAAGTTGATCATATTAGAAATGTGAAAATTTAACATATGAAATTATTTAAGTTATAAATTTTTATAATTTTTAAAGTCATTATATTTTTATCTTAAATTGTTAGATATAACATTAATGATCCATTTCTGTAACTGTCATGGAATAAAGAGGGTAGCTTACTATTAAGGTGACTTTTGAATTTGAGGGACAATAATGGATCATTTAGATTGACTTATAACCTCTTCATAAAAATACCTGATCAAATATGACATACTGAAAGATTTTTAGGCCATGTTCTTTCTATGACGGGAAAGATTTAGCTCACAGCTTACAACTTCTCACAGCTTCTTGCATCTCCTTATAGTTTCTTACGTGGTTAACATAATCCTTATAGCTTCTTACATCTTGTTACATCTCCTTAGATTTCTTACATATTTTTGTATAATGTTCAATAAGTCATTTATTTTTTTTCTCTTAATTATAGAAATATGTATATATTTTTTATTATACTACCAATATGAAAAGTCTATGTATATTTTATGACACAACATTTTTATAAACATAAAACAGAATTTAATGATGCGAATTATATTTGAGTTTCGACATGAACAATATATGTCATTAATAACATGCTTTTAAAATTATAATACAAAAATTGCATTTATGTTTGAGTTTAAATCATATATGAGCATAGTCAAACTATTGGTGATGAAAGCATTACTGTTATTTTATCCCTAAGTTTATCCATGACAATTTGGTTGATATCATCACAGGATTAAACATTGGGCGACTCTTCCACATTTTGGTCCCTTGCTAAGATTGATATGCCCTTAATATGCATAATAATAAAATTATGGAGAGTATTAATATTTTCCATCTCCCCTTCAATACTCCAGCAGTTCTCTCAACTATCATTCGTAAATATGAGTGCAGTGGCGGATCTAGACATATAAAATAGGAGTGTCCATCTATTAAAATGTCCATTTTAGGAGTGTTCATATCTATCAATCTAATTCACTTCAAAATATAGAACATTGCTTCTTTTTTTTTTTGGCTAGGGGTGTCCATAGATACCCAACCCTTAGTCATAGATCTGCCTATGTATGAGTGTCAATGGTTGAGACACTCTTTAACTCTTTTAGGTGGGCCATATTTCTTCAATGGTGGGATAAGACAACGAGTTTCTTTTGCTATGTACGTAGCTAAATATACAAGAGCTATTTTTGTTTAATTTGACAATAAAGCTTTCATATTTTATGATTAATTTCTTAATATTTTAAGGGTTTATTTACAAATTTTTTTTGGTAATAATATGTTGAAAATACTAACTAACTTAAAATTATTTAATTAAAATAGGATTTCATTTTAAGTGTTCTACTCAATTTTGTTGAAAATAATTGTTATTTTTTGTGTTAATTTGCTTATAGCAAGGTCAAACTAATGTTAATACAAAAAGGAAAAAAAAAACCCACCTCAAGTGTAGAACATATTGATTGAAAAAATTTGTGGAGTTGAATTTACTTTATTGTTGTTTAATTGGCTTGTTTAAAGGTTTATTTTCATTAATTATATTATTTCAATATTAGTTTTGCTCATCCAAAAAGTTAATTGTAATAAAAAATTGTTTCAATAATATTAAAAAATTATTTATTTACTGATGGTATAAAATTTATTTCATAAATATTAAAAAAAAAAAGCAGCCCGATGCACAAGTATCTCGTATTCACGCAGGGTGCGGGGACGGGCTGCACCCCAAGGGATGAATTGTAGGCAACTTAACATGACTTTGTCACTGGCTGATTCTGCAGCTCGAACCCGTGACCTTTTG
The DNA here is from genome assembly GCA_017589665.1 of Selenicereus undatus. Lineage (NCBI taxonomy): Eukaryota > Viridiplantae > Streptophyta > Magnoliopsida > Caryophyllales > Cactaceae > Selenicereus > Selenicereus undatus. The sequence goes on from JACYFF010031955.1 coordinate 14,957,207, forward strand.
CTCACACGAAGACAACCTTACCATTGCTCCAAGGCTCCCCTTCTTATTTCATAAATATTATTGTTGTATTACACGTTATTTCACAAATCATACATTAAACACCAACAATTATGCATATATATCTAAAAACTATATTATACAACTTTTCAATATGTTTACAAATCCTTACATCTATCTATTCTTATAGCTCCTACTCCTTACAACTCCTTCTAGTTTTTTTATAGCTTATTACAACTCCTTATAGCTTCTTGTAACTTCTTTACAGTTCCTACTTCTCCTTACATCCTCTTATATTTTTTTACAGCTTACAGTTGTATCTTATAGCAAAAAAGAACACAGGCTTAAAATGCATTATTAAAGCATTTATCTTTTCATATTCCGAGATTAAACAATGGACTAAAATTTTAGCATAAAATTGAATAACAATTCAACATCTTTTCACCATGTATTGCCAAGCAAAAACACCACAAAAACTTTAGGAAGAGGGGCCAATATGAAGATAAGAATGTCAAATCATTCCTGCATATGGAGTTTAGATCTTAGGCTGTGACAGAGTGCAATGTCTTGCTTTCTTCAGCAATGGACCCATAATTGCTTCTTTTGAATGTATAGTGAAGGAATTTTGCACATCATACATTTTGATCTTGAAGCTTCTGTAACATCAATTATTTTGGTTAAGATGAGACACACACTATTCCCAATTCAACTTGCAGTTTTGTGTTGGTACATGTACAAACTCCCTTAGCTTACTTTCTCACATTGAGGGCCCGTTATTTCCGTGGTTCAATTTCAAAATACCAACCTTAACCCACTTCAACCTACTTCAACCCGCTTTCATTATTTTAACCAAGTTCAATTTATCACATAAAAATTAAAAAAAATTCAACTCACTTCAACCTACTTCAACCTTTTACCCACCCCAATTTATCCACGAAAAGAATAGGTCCTGAGGTGTTTAACTTTAGTGATACATAAATTAATCTAGGATCATTCAAATAAAAATTTAGAATTATCTCAATTATCCTACTCCTAATCTCAATTTATTCGATTTTAAATTTGATTTTTTTTCAATAGTCTAGTAAAATAAAATGTATAAAATAGAGTAAAAATTTAGCTCACTTCCATACCATCCTATTATGTTATTTTTTTCATGTACTCTTGTCCATCACATAGACTTTATTTTTCAAATGTGTCTCAAAAGTTTTTAACTTTAATAATAGGGTTTTTTTTTTCTTTTGGTGAGTCTCTTGGAATCGGCATTTTTACTTGCGTGCTTATGTTTGAATCTCCCCAAATCCTGCAAAAACAAAATACACTACTGTTGTTGCATCGCATGTTTCTATTAGTAACCAATAATTTTAATAATTAATGGAAAACATTTACATGATCTAACATAAAGTTCACTTTTTCTTGCTTTAAATCTCCATCATGCATTGTCTATTTCTGAATTGGAGAGGAACAGTGGCTGACATTGACTTCGAACTTTGAAGTCTTCCAAGATCTCCAATTCATGCTTGTTACAAGAAAGATAGTCCCAAATTTATAAATCTGAACTATTTTGTATTTTTTTTTTCCTTGTAAATTTCTGATTTTTTTTTTATTTTATTTAGCCAACACACCGCAAAATAAAAGTGGATTCTTTCCTCTACTCACAATTATTAAATGGATCGACTCAAACCGACCGTTACCTAGCTCCACTCACAATTATTAAAAGTCAATATAAAAGTATACCTCTCACATATTTTTGATGTGAGATTATCTTATACAAGATATACCACTTCAAAGGTAATTTTACAGTTATTAATCTTACACAAATGAGATATGAGTCTATATTAATTTACAACTTAGATAGAGCAAATCCCAAAGTTGAGATGGACCCATCCACACTATAAGGAGAGGTCAAATCCCTTAAAAAAGCCCACTTTCAATGGCTCATAATCAAGTTCCATGCCAAATGATGATACTCCAACAAGTGCCTTTGTGTCATAATCACCTGTATATCAATGAAACCCATGTCACTTTGATTTCTAGGCAAATCAATTAGTAGGGTTTTTATTTTCCTTAATTTGTTATTAAGTAAATGGATTGACCATTTACAATACTAACATTTATTTATTTATTTATTTATTCTTTTTGGGGTTAGTGCCCACGTTAGATGAGGTATTCAAACTTCAAAGATACCGAAGCACTCATGATAAGAGCTCTTTAATTTCTATTATTTTTATAGCCTATAATTTCCAAAGTCTTTGGCACCAAAGTTATTGGGAATCAGATTCTCTTTTTCTAAAACAAATTACCCTCTTTTGGGTATTTCTATAGGGGATTACTTATCTCCACAGAATACCGCTGCAACATATATGGTAACACGTCCTTTTTTAGCTGTAAAAATAACTTAATTAAAGAATATTTTGGGAATAAAAAAAGAGGTTGCATTAGGACTATTTTATGGGGTAGCTTCGAAATAATATTCTAATTTGTACACTTTTTTACCCTTCTTCTGGGTAAAAATGTTCCAAAACAAATACTTCAAAATTAGCTCCCCCCCCCCCCCCAAAAAAAACCCTTAAAATCTAGAAGAAGAAGCAAAGGATTTCTTACAAGAAACTGAAAATTAATTCCAACCACATGTCAACTAATCAAACAAGATATTCAGAGAACAAGAATGGAGAACCAAACCAAATCAAATTGATACATTCAAGTTTATAACAACAACAAACTCCCAGTATGGGTCCCGCTTTCGCAGGGTCTGGGGAGATCCAGCTGTAGGCAACCTTGCCTCTACCGGTATTCCTACATATAGAGAGGTTGATTCCATAATTCAAGTTTATAACAAGTAGAAGCAAATTGTATGCATATGTAACCCTTATAAGTTATACCCCATATCAAACGAATACCTCAAAATTCTATTAAATCAAAATTTATAATCGAAGTCAAATGTATGATGTTGTCAATATATTACTAAATAGATGATGGAGAACTTATTTCTATTCATAGATAGACTGTAAAATATTCTTGGTCAAATTTCTTTTTCCTCTCTAGCTAGCTTTCAAGCACTAAGAATCACCAACATCCTAGTGTGATCCATCTTGGGCAAGTGCACATGAAATAGCAAAGAAATATACCCATTCTTTACCAAGCCTATGGATACCAATACACTGTTTTTTTCCTGACATGGGCATTTTGCTTGAGAACCACCAAATTCCAAGATACTTCAAGTAATTATTTCTTAATAAATTTTAAAAAGTGCTATGGGGAATTTATTCTCCATCAATAATGGTGGAGGAGAAGCACTCCACATGAAATGCAATAGAAAAGTGGTCCATTTTGTAGTAGTATTTTTATGATAACCTAATAATAATAATAATAATAATAATAATAATAATAATAATAATAATA
>JACYFF010031955.1:14961065-15074013 GCA_017589665.1 Selenicereus undatus
TAATAATAATAATAATAATAATAATAATAATAATAATAATAATAATAGTTGTAGTAGTAGTAGTAGTAGTAGTAGCAACAACAACAATAATGTTGAACCCTGGGGATGAAAACTTGAAACCCCCCAATAATGGGAGGGTTCAAGTTCCAGGGGTTTATGGGGGAACTTGATCCCCCCAGGTATCAAGTTCCTTTTTCCAAATTTATCACCAAACATTAAGGAGTGGAACTTGAACCCTGAGGATTCAAGTCCTCAACCCTTTTTTGCTCACCAAACACCCCCAATATGTATTCTAAATAACTAATTTAGTTTTGTTCCATTATTGCTCCTTTTGGACCCTCTATATAAGCAATGGAAAACATGTAAAGAGAGTGCAGCAATTGCTCCTCTTAACCCATCTTAGTTCTTGCTACAATAAGCCCTTCTATATAGGCTTGGGTTGTAAACATCCTCATTAATCTTGAGGAAGAGAGAAACCAAATAATGACGGTAAGAATTTAATTCAATTGTATCATACGTTTTTTATTTCTTGAAATTTTCTTTGAATTTGGTCATACTTATGTAAATACATCTTTTCTGAAGTGGATTTTCGAATTTCATCCTGAACTTCTTAATTCTTTTAATTTAAAAATAAAAGACTAAATTTCTGAATCCATATTGAAGTGATTATTAACAAAGAAAAATCTAAGGTAAAAAGAATAGTTTGAGTACCACAGATATAATATTTCGAGTTTAACCTTGTCCTTCTCTAACTCCACACTTGATATATTGATTATCGTTATAAAAAATGCAGTCGTCCCTCATGAAATAATTGTGAGAGAAGACATAATTTCATGGCCATTGGTGAACTCAAAAAGGGCAAAAAGATGCAAATTGCCAAACTTCAATCCTTGAAGGGAGCTCTTTAAGCTTTTTTATCCCCCTCTCACTTGTATAGCTTCTAGTAAAAAGTCATATATTCACCATCATAGGTATTTGACTCTCAGTAAAAAGTCAATTTCTGCAAGTACAGCTTTTTCATGGGTCCCACTTATTTTTGCTTTTTTTTTTCTCTTTAGTAAAAGTGTGAGACAAGCAAAATCAAAAAGATTCCTATTTTTCAGCTTTTTGGAAAAATCTCAACAAACCCTATTTGCTATCTATACCTCCCCAAGACATACCCTTCATGCATGACACTAGAATTTGGGTTAGAAACATAAGCACCTTTCTCTTGCTTCCTATTGGGCATTAATCAATTCTACCCAAAATACAAAAAAAAATAATTTCAAGCTCTCCTATTTGTCACTTCCTAGTATTTATATTGTTAATCATAACAACACATCAGAACACTGTTTTTTACTTAACATATCTTTTGCTTCATACAAGATGGATGAGAGTGCTGCCACCACAAACCACCACCAAGCCTTTGACATCTCTATTGACATGGTTGGACAACATCCTTCAAAATGCTTCGATGATGATGGCCATCTCAAACGAACAGGTGCTTTTCTACCTCTTAAAACAACAGTTTAACTTATGATTTATCAAAGGGTGACTTCTGATTTCACTTGTTAGCTTCGAGATCACACTTTGGATTCTCATATCTGTAACATAATGTTGACTAAGCACTAGTCCAAATGTTAGACCCAATCACTTAGGCCCTGTTGTATTTCGCGTTTTTTAGGATTTAGCTAAAAGTTTACATCTCCTTATAACTCTTTACAACCCCTTACATCCTTAACATAATTCTTGCATCTTCTTACATCTCCTCATATGCCATATAGATTTTTTATAACATTCAACAACTCCTTACATCTATCTTTATAGTTCCTTACAGCTCCTTGTATCTTCTTGCAGCTCCTTGTATCTTCTTGCAGCTCCTTATACCTTCTTACAGCTTCTTATATTTTCTTACAGTTTGCAGTTTTATCTTATCGCGAAATAGAACAGGCCCTAAACTCCGATATGTGACTTGGTCGACGTTAACATACCAGCATTAGATAATAAATACTCGAACCAAAACATGAACTTTGGACTATTTAATTTAACTCATGGCAAAAACATGAAACACAAGAAGATATGCACATAGTTACACTTTAGCTATTTTACCTCACCCAAACAAGCTCATCTATCCTTGAGTGATCGATTGTAATTGACAGTTCAGTTTTTTTTTTCTTTTTTTCTTTTTTTTTGCTTTGGTGCTGTGCATGAAAACCAGGGACTGTTTGGACGGCGAGTGCACATATAATAACAGCAGTGATTGGGTCAGGGGTGCTCTCATTGGCATGGGCCATAGCTCAATTGGGCTGGATCGCAGGCCCAGCGGTGATGTTCCTGTTCTCATTTGTGATATACTACACATCCACTCTTCTTGCTGATTGTTATAGATCTGGTGATCCAATTGCTGGCAAAAGAAATTACACTTACATGGATGCTGTTCGATCTAATTTAGGTATGTTATGTGCAACAATATTGTCCTGCTTCTTGTTTAATAAGTTTTATTTTTTATATATATCTGACAAAACTGACCTATATTTTAAGACAGTGAATGGTCCAAGCCAGGTAGGGCTGACAAAAATATGTCCGATCCGATTACCCGAATTCGTCCGACCCGGAAAAAACCGGGTAAGGTCACAAAATTTATGTCTAGATTTAAAATTCGGACAATCGATCATGTCCGAATTTAAATCTAGGTCGGGTTCGGGTTGTCTGAATTTTTGAACCATTTCGGCTTTGGACAAATTCGTGCAACCGGACAACTGGGTCCGGACATCGGACAACTACGTTTATATGTAATTTGAGTCCAAATCTCTAGAAAGTTTTATAAAAACAACTTCAGACAAGCGGGTTTGGATATTGAAAAATCTGGTTTGGGTTTGATCGCGCAAAATTTTGGTCTGAATGCCCTAAAGTCATATCACAAATTCGGACATTCGGAGAACCAGGTCCGGACATCGGACATTCGGATCTGGGTCCGAGTCTGGCCAAAGTGTCCGCTTTATAATCCGGACAGAGTCCGGGTATGAAGTTTTCGTCCGAATGTCCGCTTTAAATTAGTAAGGGCATTATGGAGATATTACCTTTAAAATAGTTGTTTTAAACAATTATACTGGTGTTTCTTAATATAGGTGAAAAGTTAAATAAGACATGCAATTTGGGACGGATGGAGTAATTGATGTAACACAAATTGAACTCACTTTAAATTTGCCTTGCCTTGACTCTGAATTTTCCTTTCTTGCACTGTGGTATTTTCTTGAGCTTATTAGAATAATTAGAACAAACACAAATATGCCCAGAACCCAAGCCAACCTAAGCATTCTATCAATTTGTTAAAAACTTAACTGAAATTTAACCGAGTTCAAATGACCCACAATTAGATCTAATTTATGCATGTTATTATTGATCAGGTGGAGTCAAGGTGAAAATTTGTGGGCTAATTCAGTATGTGAACCTCTTTGGGGTTGCCATTGGATACACCATTGCAGCATCTATCAGCATGATGTAAGCAGACTAAGTACACCTATTTCTTAATCACCATTTTGTGGTATCAATTATGAGATGAGAAACATTTGGGTGATTAATTACTAACTGGTTTATGTTAATTTTTCATTGTACAGGGCAATTAAGAGGTCCAACTGCTTCCATAACAGTGGAGGCAAGAACCCATGTCACATGTCCAGCAACCCATACATGATTGCATTTGGGGTTGCAGAAATCATATTTTCTCAGATCCCTGACTTTGATCAAATTTGGTGGCTCTCCATTGTTGCTGCTGTCATGTCTTTTACTTACTCTTCAATTGGCCTTGGCCTTGGGATTGCCCAAGTTGCAGGTTAATTGTTCTCCCCCCATCTGTATAGGTCTATGCAGCATATTTGCTTTAAGACAATAACAACAACAGCCACTGTCGATAAGCGGGAACTGAGAGATCCAGATGTTGGCAGCCTTAACTTACAAACTCGCTGCTAACTGAGAGACTGATTCCTGTGAACCCACGTAAACATAGCTGCTTTAAGACTAGAAAGTTAGAATATTAGGTTAAGCTAATATTGGAGCTTGTTGTGGGTGAAATGATGGTGTGCATTTTTATGATGGGCAGCTAATAAAACTTTCAAGGGGAGTTTCACTGGCATAAGCATAGGAGTGGTGACTGAGACTCAAAAGATTTGGAGGAGTTTCCAAGCCCTCGGTGATATAGCTTTTGCATACTCATACTCTATCATTCTCATTGAAATTCAGGTATATATGCACCCTTTACACTTACAGAAAACTCACAAACACCTTATTTGATTGCATAAACCAAGTAAACACACAAAAACCTATATTTTGCAGGACACCCTGAAATCCCCTCCATCGGAGTCAAAGACAATGAAGAAGGCCTCACTAATAAGCATTGCAGTGACAACCTTGTTCTACATGCTATGCGGGTGCATGGGCTATGCCGCCTTTGGTGACCTTGCACCGGGGAATCTCCTAACCGGGTTTGGCTTCTACAACCCATTCTGGCTCCTAGACATAGCCAATGCAGCCATCGTGATTCACCTAGTTGGAGCATACCAAGTCTATTGCCAACCCCTCTTCGCGTTCATTGAGAAATGGGCAGCCCAAAAATGGCCTGAGAGCGACTTCATAACAAAAGAAATCAAGATCAAAGCTCCGGGTTTGAGCCCTTACAACCTAAACCTCTTTAGGTTGGTGTGGAGGACTGCATTTGTGATCACAACCACAGTCATATCAATGCTTCTTCCCTTCTTCAATGATATAGTTGGGCTCCTTGGCGCATTTGGGTTTTGGCCTTTGACTGTTTATTTCCCTGTTGAGATGTACATAGCCCAAAAGAGAATACCCAGGTGGAGCACCAAATGGGTGTGCCTTCAATTGTTGAGCATGGCTTGTCTAGTGATCTCGATTGCAGCTGCAGCTGGATCTATCGCCGGAGTAGTCCTTGACCTTAAGGTGTATAGGCCTTTCAAAACGAACTACTAGGGTAACACAGAATTTGAAGATTTCGTGGTTAAATTTGTCCAAAGGTGGCTTTATCATGTACATGTGTTATGGGTGGTTTAGTTGTGCTCATGTTAATTAGTCTGATGTTTTGGGTGCTTTTTTCTTTGTAACAAAGTTTGTTGGTGTCCCAAGACATGAAGGAAAGGGACCTTTCATGTATTTGTTTAGTGTTGTAACTTTGATTTGAGTTCTCAATCTATTCTTTGTCAATTATTAGCTTTAAGATTCATAGTAACGACAAAACTGATTGTGTTGGCCTCCATCAACTACAACATTAGGAAACCCCTAAATGAACTATTAGTTGTAGTGATTTTTGCAATGATTAATAATATGTTTTGTAGTTATTTTCAAATTAGGGGTGACTGTAATAATAGTCACCCCGAAATGAACTATTAGTTGTCCAAATTAATTATTAATAATTTAATAGTCACCATAAAAGCATCGGTCTCTTGTATGACTTATATGAGACATTCTCATGCAAGACTTACTAATGTCCAAATATACTTCAAGCAATGGTTAATGGTATGCGATAACGTGGGATATGTCACTTTATAGTAGCCTATTATCAACCCTGTCGTTGTATATATTTATGGTATACGTCAAGTCCCGCACCACAAAAAAAAAAAAACAAAAAAACCCAAAGGTATACGTCAAGTCACTTCATTACTTAAAATCCATGAAGAAGTTGTATTTTATAAGAAATAAGAATAATGGAATGGAAGTTGATCATCAATATGTTGGAACTTGGAAGTTAGCATTTTATCAAGAAAATTGTTTTACATGTTATATTTCAGGTATATATTTAGTTGAATTCTGAGCTTTAATTGTGGATGGCATATGGCTATCGATCAATAAAACCCTAATTTTAGGACCAAAAAAAAGGAGAAAACCTATTTTACTAGTTATTTTCATCTCATTTGATGTTGATGTTATACAATATAGGAAAATATGACATAGGGGATAATTAGGAAAATATGACAAATGCCTATCTACGGAATCGGACATATACAAATAAATTTTCTAATAAGAAGAGAAAAACATTCAATCACCAAGGGCTGGTCTAGTCGGAGCTGATTCACTTTTTGTGAAGGAATTAAGTATGAATTCATACACCGTTAAGGGCATGACAAAATTTTTTCTTATCCTTATTTCCCTTTCCCTCCCACATATCTTCCCTTAGTTAGGGTATTCCTATAAGATACGACATTTTAGATAGATTCGTTAGGAATTAAAAAATGAATGGAAAATACCCTTGTCATTTTAAGTTGAAAGTTAATTCATATGGACATATATTCATATGATAAATTAGATTTCTATTTTATATGTAATCCAATCAATAAATTTGATTGCTGAAGGGGGAAAGTGATAGAGTTATAGCAGTTAGCATCTTAATGTGGAAGAAATATTACATTTTTATTCTTTATTATTTCTGGGTTGAGAAAAGAAGGAATACAAGCACCCCTTAATCTGACTTGCTTCCAACCTTAGTACTTTTAAAAATGTCAATCTTGCTATTAATACAGACAAACAGAACAACAAAGGAAAAAAATGGTTAAAATTTGTTGTACCAAGACATTGTCCTAAATTCAACATATTTAATTTACAGAATTAAGATACTGTCATGATATATTTTGATTTATCAATTATCGAAAAGAAGACCGTGTTTTAGTTTAGGGCGTGTAAGGTAAAATTAGTTGTTTTAGTAATGGTTAGTTGTTCTACTAGATGTTAGCGGTTTTACTAGCCATTAGTTGTGTACCCTGTTGGTGGGCAGTTCTAACTGTTCAACTAGCGATTTAAAATATGTGCGCTTAGTAAATGTAGTTGTTGAAGTAGTAGATTTATGTAAAATGACTAAAAAAGACACACAATAAATAAAGATTTTTAGTAAATAAAAAGAAGAATTTTGTAATTTGTAATGCAACCACTAGGTAAAGGTTCTTAAAATCTACTTTCATTAGCTTTTGAAAAACACTATACAAACTCTTGACCATTATCTCATCCGCTACTTTACCGAACGTTTTTAAGGATTAGTCCATAACATTTTGGTCACTACAAACCACTAACCTCTACTTCAACCTCTATTGGCGAATACAACCTTAGTCTTTTTCCCCCTCAAAAAAAGAGGCTTTTGGGGACAAAGATTTGGTCCCAAAAGGGGGAAGCAACAAGTATCAACAGCTATAAAATCGAACATGTCAATTGTCAAGAATTGCATGAAATAGACACTCAAATCACTATCAAATATGCGTTTCTTTAATTTTATTCTCAGTGGTAATCCCACTTATGCATGAAGAATCTTTACATTCCGAAACTTCTGTTCATTCTTAGCAACATTTGCTATAATATATGAAGTACGAGCACTAACACACTGATATGAATATGTCACAGTAAGACACATGGCATGTCAATTTTCAAAAAAAATTAGGACACGGACACAGTATTAACACGACTATTAGATTAATTAAGCCCAAAACTATTACCAAGGAGTATTGGTGCCTAACCACACACACACACACACAAAACACACACATGACACATGCTGGTATGTCATAGGCTACAAGCCTACAACTTTCAGGCAATAATAGTGGCTTCATGCTTTTATGTTTAGCAAGTTTTAAAGCCTTGAGGTTCTCATTTCCTCACATTCACAAATGTCTTCTTGGAACCTCTTGTATGTGTAGTTGACTTCTGCTTGACCTCATTATATCTTGAAGAGGGCCTTTTCAATCTCCCACTCAACATCCCATAATTAGACCAGTTAATGAGTTGGATCTACGCCCCACCCTGACCCTAAAAAATGAAGGTCAGAGACAGATTTTTTTTTGTTGGTCTCTGACCCATCCTGACTTACAAATTGAGAATACCCTATTATGATGAAAGTTGAGTTTGGATGGAGGTTTTGACTCTTTAACCTGATCCACTCACCCTCACTTTAAAAAAAAAAAAAAGAATTAAAATTTAAAATTTAAAATCAATACCAGATACTTAAGGTTTCATTTGTTCAAAACATTTTCACTTTTTACTTTCTCATCTCCCATTAACCTCCCTCCCCTATTCACCTCTTAAAATCTCACTGGATCATAACTTTTTAACGCCATCTCTTTAATGTTTGCAATAAACGTTTTAGTGAACTAATCGTTTTAATCATTAAATCACTCACTAGAATGTTTGTAATTATAATACATTTCCTTGAAATATTATATTATTATCCTTTTGTTTTTTAGAATGCTTAATGTTGAACATTATAATAAAAAATAAACTTTTCTATATAGAGATTGTTTGAGTGTTAAGTCTAACCCAATGTCCCAAAAGTACCTGCAAGATTAGGATCAAGGACATGTCAACCTGCATGAGGGCTACATAGGATTAGGGTTGAGAAATCCTATACATTGACCCTCAACCTGACCAAACCCTCAGCCTCATCTAACCCTCAATTTGATCAAATCTACATACAATGCATTTTGAAATACGATTGTCTCAATTAAATCCACGAATCCATACAAGGAAATAACGATATTAACAAACAAAAGCGCACAACTCTCTTAATACTAAGAGAGTTGACAACAAATCAATGTTGGGAATTCTGCTTTTTTTATAATCATACATTGAATACATGGTTAACAGGTGAAGCTCTATTAACAAAACCAAATGCTGGATGGAGGGAAAAAAGAATTGATGAAGCAAATGCAGGATGGGCATTTGCCAACAAATATGAAAACAAATGGTGTCGGCCAATTGGCCAAACAAATGGCTATTTCTACACCATGTCTGGATGAATTTGCAAACACTGTTCAACCTGAATGCAGTCTTCAGTTCCCAGCCAACTCTTGGGCTGGGGCTTTACATAATGTCTCAAATCATGTAATCAACCCCATAACAGAAATCCCAGCCCACCAGGCAGCGGATCGATGAAGACAAGTGCGGCCAAACTTGCTATATAGCATGCTCGAGTCTCTGATGACAATAGATGCTGCAACATGCTGGAGTAGCTGCACTCCGGGAGTCAGAGAACCAAAATTCCAGTGGCTTAAAATAGCTCCTCTGAATTGAACTTGTTCCAGGCTTCCTATTTATATGCCATCAAACAAAGCTCAAACCGTCACCCCATGAATTTCAGTAGAATGTCAAACAATAGAGGAAAATTCACAGTGAGCTCAGACAGATAAAATGAGAGAAACCAAACCAACTGAAACTCAGGCATGGTTTCGCAAAAAAAAGGAGAGGTGTCCCGAACAATGGGAAAAAAGATTAGCAACAAAAATAACAACTAAAACTAAAGCTTCCAAAGAAAATGTGAGTCTGACCTTCAGGAGGTCAAAGACCTTCTCGGCAATATATTTCTGCTGTAGAGTGGCACCCTTTTGTTGCACTTTGTCAGGATGAATGCACAAAGTTGCCTTTCTATAGACTTTCTTAACTGCCGCAGCAGTAATCAAATCGGTCAAGGAAACAGGCTGCCAGCCACACTCAGGCCACAAAACCTAGTCATGAAACAGGAAATTAATCGCAAAGAGGAAAATACAATCTGCTTGACATATTACCAGCTGCTGGTGTGACTAAGACATTGATATGATGGAGATAAATTACATCTTATCAATAGATAAAGGCATTCAAAACCATGCTCCCAAATCAATGGCCGCTGTTATCAATTTATCGTCAAAGCAAACACAAGTGGAGACAGTATATCCAAAACATGCAGCAAAAAACAGCATTAGCAATAACAGCATATAAAACAAGGGAAGGGGGAAAAAAAGTAGCCATGTTTGCAAATTTGTTGCTAAAGAAAACGAGGTAGGAAAGATTGGCACCAGTGCACCACCATCATCCAAATAGCAGATACCTAACAGGAAACTGGTACAAGCAGTAAATCGTTTCTGCCATAGTCGCACCCAACTTACAACAACACAGAAGGTGGGAAAATGGTTCTCCTCTTGATTTGAGGTTTTATATGAATGTATTTAATGCCTCAGCAGCATCTCAAAATTTTCTTACAGAAGATCACTTGGCAGCAATCGATAACCGGCAATCATTACAGGAACATATGCATAGGCACATACTTTCATGCAGAATTCTTTAAATGTAATATGAAGACTTTCTGAATTTGTGTGCATTCTTCATATTTGTAATAGCCAGCCATCAATGCGACCACTACAACCATCAATATAATACACGAGTATGAAGCAGGATTGGATATACAAGTTGCATCCTTGTACCAGTTTCTCATGACAAGCCAGGCAGAAAGCAATCACGTCAGACCGATTAAAAATTGAATCAGGACTACAACTGACACAAATCAACAAAGCAACTGTGGTGTGCTGCTACAAGCAAAAGCAACTAACCAAGTCATATATTGCAAACAGGGATGACAGCATCAAATATCTCATATGATTAACCAAGGTACAAATTTCATAGTGTATGTGCCACTGAAATCTGTTTTGTAAATAAATTATCATAAACACTGTCAGGAAATGCTCCGGCTGATACTGGTCATACTGGATAAAATACTGTCTTACAATCACAATCCTATTTCTGATCAACTATCACAGAATTGGACATAAAAGAGCAGAAAGGCATTTGTATTTTCTCAAGTCCATTTTAAAAACTTGATTCCAGCGACATTTCTAATTCAAAGTGGGCCAAGCCCTTCTTCACTGTACTAGCTTTCTTTTTTTATCTTCTTCCCTTGCAAAAGATGTTCCAAGACAAAAAAAAACAGCAAGCTGACCAGAGTCCGCCTTGCCATTCTTTACACTTTTACAAGCACATGATTATCTCTTCAAGCATCAATATGGGAAGGCAACTGAATTTGTAAGTGTTCTATTTCAGGACTTCAACCAAAATGCAGCAAGTGAAGGACTTCTCAACTTACTCTCTTGTTAACCTTTTTTTAGGGGAGAAAAACAGGGAGAAAAGAAAAGCAAGAAAACCACCGTGGACAGTTCAGTATCTCTTTTCATATTCCTTCCCTCTTTTGTGTGTATCAAATTCTGAAATATTATCAGTGAAAATTAACTATTTATTTTTTATTGGATGGGTAGATTCTTATGCGCGCGCACGGCTTATGGAGAATCGGACCTTGGTCTTTCTTTTGGAAACTAGTCATTCTAGCACTAAGCTACCCCCATGGGGGAAAAAACTACCTATTTATCTTCATCAAAACAACTACCTATTTATTTTCATCAAAATAAGATCATATACTTTTCTACTGTTTTACAATGTCAAATCAGTACTTTTCCCCACTTTCATGACGACAGGAACAAAAGTCGGGTAACATGAAATGTACTGTTCCAGAGAAAAGCAGTCGTGTAGATTGATATTTCATTAATAATTGGTACGAATTTTGCAGTCAGTATTTCCACTGTTATTTAGTGCACAATAACAAAGGACAAAACTTATACGCACATATTGCAACGTTGACAGGAGGGCACGCAAATTTCCCTCTTTCCCAGCTGACCAGCGTTTAATCTCAACGTCCAGAGTCTCAGCAATCCTCTGCAATGACATAGAAGACGATAACCATCATCAGGACGAACAAGAGTTCATGCTCATTAGCAGATTTCATGAGAAATACTTTACCTGTGAGAACTTGTGACTATAAAATTGTCGCAAGTTCCCCCCCCCCCCAACCAAAAAAAAGTTGCAGTAACCTCAAACTACGAGTTCTCTTCCAAATTTTGATGGACACAAACCCCAGGAAATGAAAGAAAAAAGCCATCAGGACAAAAATGAATTAAGGAAAAAAAGTGATTCCACTGAAGCATCATCATTTGAAGCCAGCAATAAAAAGTAAAGTTACAGCAGTAGATATCACAAGACTTGTGCAAGAATGACAGACCTATTTTCTTTCTTTCTTTCTTTCTTTTTTTTTGGTTTTTGGGGGAGGGGGAGGCAATGTCTCAGTGGCATTCAAATTACACTTTGAAACTAAAAGATGGTACCAATGAAGCCATTTAAGTTATTGAAATTACTCAGCAGGATATTCTTTCGAACATCCTAACAGGTTTTGGGCGCAGAGAGTGCTAGGATTCTCGAGGCACAGCAACTGAAGCTTATCATTCATTACTTTTAGAATTTCCAGAAAAAAGAGTGAGAATCACCAAATGACGACAGTGTGCTCCCCTTCACCCCTCAAAAAGCCCAAGGTCAATTACAAGCTCTTTAGAAAGTTTACAAGGTCCTCAATACTACCATAAAATCATGCTTCACAATCTACAGGAAAGTGACAATGATTGAAAGCATTATACTCCTTATGATTGCTCAATGGAATAGTAAGAAATCTTAATAGGTATCAGAGCAATAGTACTTGAGAGTAGCATTTCCAAAAATCAAGTCAGGCATGGTTTTTGGAATAATTTTGGAGTTCTCGCAATGGACTACTGGTCCCAATGGCCCCTAAGGCATTTGAGGGAATATTTTTCTGATAGGGAAAAAGAGTAAAATATATTAAACTGAAAAATGTACAAAGGGATGGTTGCAAGCGAGCATCCTACAAAAGGATTATGTACACCCTAGAAGGAACCTATCCACAAAATCAATTACATCAAAAGAAGAATCACAAAAGTTCCCAGTATCCCAAAAAAAAAGATTCTTGGCAAGAATATCTTTGATTCGTTGAAGGGGCGTCTCCTCTCCTTCAAAGACTCTTTTGTTTCTCTCTCGCCAAATAGCCCAAAAAATCACATGTGGGATCAATAAGACGCTTCTCTCTTTAACTTTCCTACCAAAAGCACCCTCCCAAGCCAAAAGATGATTCCTCACAGAATCCGAGACAACCCAGAAGACTCCCAAGCAACTAAAGGATAACTCCCATAGAGCCCTTGCAAATTGACAATTTGAGGGAATATTAGGATCGTTCTGGAAAGTTTTCCGGTTACAGTAACTACACGGCTACACCATAAAGCCCATTCTTGTTGTGGAATAACGTTTCAAAACACAGAATATGTTTCCAGTGAACCCTTTTGGATCATCAAAGTTTCTTAAGAAGATATGCAGAACACTCTTAAGACATTTTGGAGAGAAAAATTGTCTATGCCCGTCGAGGCCCCGAAAAGACACTATTATATGCATTCTTTTCTCTTCAAGATATGCCCTAGAAATTGTCAAGAGCTAAACATGGACACCGAGTCAAGTGAATGGCTTTGAGCAAGTTATGTCGCTTGGAATCGGTCTCCCTATCTGCAGGGGTGAGACTATCTGCATCTAAATCTCCCTGACCCGTTAAGATGCAACCCTCACTTGGTGTTCCCGGTGTTGTGTAGTTTTTCTGGAGTTACACTCCAACATGATAACCATATTTCATGTGAGGACCTTGTGCCCCAAGTTATAAAGGATGATGCTCATGAAGCCATAGCAGCCATTCAAATTTGTGTCATTGGAAGATTTGGCCCGCCCAAGGCATTTTAGGGTTAGAGTGGTCATACCCTCTAGAGATCCACCAAAATGAAGGATATAAAAAACTTTCAAGATCTTTGGAACAATATTTGAGATATTGTAAAAAGAAGATCATTTGCTGCACCTCGGAGTGTTACTACAATATTTTGGGGCCAACCCCATCATACTGTAGACACCATAACCCCTCTTTTGATGACTTGCTTGATCATGTATCATAATCTTCAAAATGGATCCAACAAAGCAGTTATAAGCTTATGTAAATTGTTTAGGGGAATATCTGAACATCCAAAGAGGCATAGCCAATGAAGCCACTACGTTCTTTGAAATTGTCAAATGTTATTAAATAAGAAAATTCAGAGAAACTTTGCAGCATAGTAGCTCCAGGTTGGTGAGACCAAAAATCAGGCTCACAGGGTGACTTCCAGAACAATACTGAAGTTGACCTATCACGCCATAATGGTCCCTCGAAATATTGGAGGTTATGTCAGGAAATTTCCAGAAAATCAAAGGGAGAATAGTAACTGCACCATAATGCCCATTTTTTTTCATTTCGGAATTAGTATTTCAGAATCTGCAAGATGTTGAAAATGGACCACTTAAGGTCATCTAAATAAGTTAACTACGATATTCAGAAACTGCTAAAGCAATTCAGACATAGAACACTAAGAGCCCCTTCACACCTTGCAAATGAAGGCCATAATCCACTGATTCTCAGGATTCCAAACAATGTCCCAGATATTGTCAAATGCCGAATATTAGCTTTTATTGACCCCACAAAAATGTCCATAGCTATAATACTACTATGAACGGTTTTGAGAGTATCGTACTCTTCTGCAATGCCCCACTTGTTTCGAAGGGGAATACAAAGAAAATCTAGAAGGTGGAGCAAATGAAGCCATTCCAATTATTGAAATGGTTTGAGGGGATGCCTAATCCTCTCAGGCCCCGAAATTGACGGTAATTAACACGGCTTTCTGAATTTTCAGATAAATGTCTCAGAAGCAAATGATGAAAATGGCCAACTATTTGACCCCTCCAAATGTGCCGGGCTACGTTAGAACCACTCTGCTAAGGCGTAGTAACTACACCATAATGTCCAAATTTAGAGTTTTTGAATAACCCCCCCCCCCCAAAAAAAAGGTGAGCTGTTGCTAAGCAATCATTTATAGTCATCGAAATTGCCAAGGAGAATATTAGTAAGGCAAAATGCTTTCTGGCGTAGAATGGAGGGAGCACCTCAGGACCCCAAATAACAAAGGTCATTATCCAAAGGTTTTCTAGATTGTGGGTGGGAACATGCTCTAAAATTTGTCAAATGCCATAGATGGGATTACACTGCACCCATGAAATATCTAAGGGTGAGTTAAGCCCATTACGAAACTTTTGAGGGTGTTCCAGTCTTACTATTAAGACCACTGTTGGGTGTTAAGAAATTAGGCATAAATTATAAAACTTTGTTGAGAACTCAAGTTTTCCACTTATGAAACCATTAAGGAAATTGAGATTATTTAGGGGCATATTCAGAGCATTCTAAGAGGTTTTGCACCAACGATGATTATATGCATAATAAACCCCCTGAAATGCTCCAGGGCATTTTGTGTCCATCTCAGGTCGCTCATCAGGTATTATAGCCACCATCAGCACTTCAGCAGTCAGTCATTTTGATAGCATTCTGTAGTCACAATTCAAAAGTCACAAGTTTGGTTTGTTCAATTCAAGGACAGAGTGCTTAAAGATTTTGGGACCGTAAAATTACATGGTTTGAGGGTTCCTAGAGAAACATCTCTGAAACCAAATGATGAAAATGCACAAGAGAGCTCTGGAATCTAGATAGTTTAGACTGGCAGAAAGCATTGTGATCATCATAGTCCCATTCTCAAGCGTTGAAAATCGTGCTTCAACATCTACAATATGGAGGCGATAGATATTGATATTATTCAATATCATAATAAGATAATCCCAAGAAGTATCAAGGTATAGTGATTCCAACCTCTTCAGGCAGGAAATGAAGGCTTTTATTCACAATTTTGGTGGTCTTTTTTCTTTTCTTTTTTTGATAACTCACAATTTTGCTGATCTTTGGAATAAAAAATAATGGGAAGTATTTGTGAGAGGACCAACTGCTCCTTTCTCACAGGTTTCTCTTATTAATATGAACATTACCTTCTCTCCCCCCCCCCCCCAAAAAAAAAAAAACAGGTGAGAGGACTACCTGCCCGTGACAGAATCTCCAAGTGTTCAAGGATCATGTCAGGACCAATTGTAAATTACCATTTGGAAAATTTAGAGGGTGTCGAAACCACATCATAATGTTTGGCGTAATGAAATGAGGTTCAAAAGCTGGAAGATGTTGCTAATGAAGCATCCAAGGTCATTGAAATTTTTACAAGGATTTTTTGTATTTTGGGTGCAATTTTACAAGGAAATTCAGAAAGCCATAAGGTGTTTGAGAGGTAGAATAGTCTGATCCTCTTAGTGCTGTAAAATGGAGGTTAATATCCACATGATGTCAGGATTTCCAGAAAATACCCCAGAAAGCACCAAATGCCAAATAGCGGCTCCTATTGGCCGCATGAATGTCCAAAGATATGTTACGCCTAGAACAACAGTTTTTGAGGTTATCATTCAGACCCATCATAATAATCGGGTCTGACAAAATGATGCATCTATGCCCAGACTTCTACAGGTTGATGCTAACAGAACTACTACACCCATTTAAATTGTTTAGGTAAATACTCAAGAGTATCCTAACTCCTAGATTACACAGATGGTATGCTCAAGCCTCCCCAAAATGAAGGCTATTCAATGCACTATGGCATTCTCGTCACCTCAACCACAAAATAAAACTTCTCCACATCTTTCCCTGCTCTTCTTCTTTCTTTCTAACTTAATCTTTCTTAAGGGGCCAAAACATGAAAATGAAACACTTTGATTGAAGTAGGGTTTCAGAACTTACATGTCTCTCAGCTTGTTCCCTCTGAGCTTCAAGATCTCTAGCATTCTTCTCAGCCAATGCCTTTGCCTGAAAATACAAACCATAAACATTTAAAAATCCAACCCCAAAAAAATATAGATAAATAGTTGAATTTTTCTAGTGAGGTGGTAAAAAAGGGTGGGAAATTCCCAAAGAAACACTCCAGAAGTTGTTAAGTTACAAAAATGCTACAAACATCTCAGAGTTGATATGCATTTACAAGCATGAAATCCTGAAACAAAACGAGTGTAAACACCTCTAGATGAAGATATCTATTGCATTAATACTTCACTTTCAACAGGGCGGTTTCATTGCTCAATTATCCATTTTTCATTTTTATCATACTAAGAATGCCACTATGGTGAACCAGATTGGTTAATCCTAGTTTAACCATCAAATCCCTTTTCATCACCTCCCTTCATAATCATGTCACCACATTCCTAAATCTGCAAACCAGCTCTACAACCATCCTTAGCGCTCCATGAAAATGACACTCGGACATGAGACATACAATCACATATTAAGTGGTGGCCAATGGCCGTTCCACACCAAGGCAGGCTCCACCTGGTTCTCCCAACTAGAACTCAGGTTGACCTTAGCTGGCCCACCCTTCAACTTGGCCTCAACCCCCCCCCCCAAAAAAAACCGCACAGGGGGGTATTGCAGCACGAGAGAGAAGACCCACAAGCCCAGACTGGGGGGTTCATGGGAATAGCACATGCTCATAAGAAATCAGAGCAATAATCCCCTTTAAACCTCATAACAGCATTCATTGCGCACACACACACACAAAAACTGTCGATTGCTGCTGGCTAGAGAAACACCTTAAGAAAGCCCTGCCACATTATAACACAGGAAGAAAACCTAGCTGCTCCGAATACCAGTAAGGCAGGCAACAGTGACCATGGTTTCCTCATAAACAGTGAAACATGCTCAGATTAAGTGAATGTTTGAATGCATTGGCGACCTTGCACATATCCTGAAATTTACAGTATACAAGCCATGCCTCGGAAAATTCAATAACAATTTTTCAAAATTAACAAAAGTCCACCAAAAGTTCAACCTTACTTGGAAGAAGGGATGCTAAGAAAAATACTAAGAATAAGAAAAGAGACAATCCAAAAAAGCCCTCTAGATTATAGAGTGCAACCTAGTAATCATAGCCTAGTTAAACACAATTTACAAAAGCTCAATACATGAAGAACAAAGATCTTCAGACCCTCCAAATTCTAAAGACAATTTTCATCCATTCATCTTGGAAGACATCTTTATCAACTAGGTTTTTCAAACTTCAACGTTCCTGAATTGTGAAGTTTGCTAACACTGCATATACCTAAGTTCTACTATACTTAACCTCCCCCAAAGCCTCCAGCTCAACCCAGATATCACTTAACCTAGAAATATTCCTTGCTCTTGTCGCACTTGTCATCTCCAAATGTAAGATACACATCAAACAAAGGAACACATAGGAGGTTTGAAAACTGTTGCTCCGAATCCACATATACAAGCAGTGATCATATCTATAAAATACCGGTGATTCTCCATTCCTCACCCACAAGAAATGCCCCCAAAAGAGGAACAGTGGATAATAATTTTGAACGTCATTAGCATCACACAGACACAAACTTAAACTCCTAAGGTAAGGGATCCCGCTAATTTCACCCCCTAAGCAGCGTACCTGTCTAAGGATCTCTCATATCTACTCTTGAAGCTAATCTGACAACATAAAGTTCTCTTCTAGAATAGGCTCCACAAAGCCTAGAGCAAGTCTACACAGAGTAAGGACTCCGGCCGCTTCATCGCCGCTTGAATGGACAGAACAATATTAAATCTGTGATGAATAGACATAGATGGACTTGAAATCTAAACGGTCATCATTGCATCGGATATAAACGAAAAACTTTCATTTTCATAATTCAAGACCTTTCATATCCTAACACATCGTTAATATCTATACCTCTTCATCCTGCATATGCCTAATATATTATAACATTCTCCAATCCCTTGAAAACGGCACATTTTGCTAGAAGCATCACCCGTCATTTCTGAATTTTGAGGATATTCAATTTGATGTCCCCTATTGTAAGTCCATTTACCAGCCTCAACATAGCCAACTTCCAAGAAAGGACATAATTAAGATTGCAAAATTATAAGAAGTTATCCTCAGGATTGGTAATAGCGAGGCATTGGAACATATCCACTGTCAACAAAGAGGTAAGAGATGTAAAAGATGGGTGGAAGAAGAATCCATCTCAGTTTTTGGGGGCAGGAATAACAAGGCTTTGGTCAAGCTGAAGACGAAATATGCATATCTTGCCCTTTATTTGACATTCATGCCGCCCCTCAATAAAATAGCCGGAAGAGAGGAGATATTACTTATACTGCCTCAACTCTGAAAGCCATAACATATCACATTCAAAAACGAACACAGTACCTATCATTCCCAACTCCATGGATATATTAACAGAGACCACACTCACCACAGTACATGATTGTGTAGCTATGCCAGAATCTCATGTAAACTACTACTTAAAACGATGAGACGTGCATTAACCATAACCAATGAAATATAATGATTAACAGGATGCATGACAATTGGGAACATACAGCACGCTCTTGGGTCCTTTGGTGACGTTCCAATCTAGCTCTTCGCCTTTCTTCACTTTCCCCCTCAACTTCTTGGAACTCCCCAGATGATGGAGGACCTTTGCAAGCAAAAGAAAGCCAAGAGAGCAACAAAAAGAGGACAAACCTCTGAATTAATAATGACATAATTATGTGAGGAAGGGAGTAGAAATGCCGCCAAAGAAAATTATTTCTTCATTTTATTACCTCCAAAAATAGAACTAAGATCATCGACAATATTGGTAGACGAAGATGCTTTTTTCATGTTGGATGAGGAATTAACTGATGCTCTGGTTGCTTCAGCGGCGGGCTTGCTTTGGAAGTTACTAGGTGAGTCCTGAAAAATTGAGATTAGAGTTTAACTGTGATACTCAAAGCCGTCTAGTTAATATGTCAAATTAAAGCCCACAGTAATATTCATACACACCGATGAGTTGGACCCAGGCCGTGGTGCACTTCTTGCACGGGCGCCTGTGCCAAAAAAGGATTCGAGGTCATTTTCATTCTTCTGTTGGTTTGCTCTAGCAGCAGCGGCGGCAGCAGCTCTCTCACGTGCTTCTTTCTCCCTTGCCTCAGCTCTAGCCCTTTCTCTAGCTTCCACAGCAGCCTTTTCAGCTCTTTCCTTGGCTTCAGCAGCTGCTCTCTCACGTGCCTCAGCTTGTGCCCTTTGAACTGCAGCCCTTTCAGCACGTTCTCGGGCTTCAGCCTGTGCCTTCTGAACAGAAGCTCTTTCAGCCCTGGCACGAGCTTCAGCAGCTGCTCTTTCACGTGCTTCTCTGGCAGCCCTATCAACAGCTTGCCTGGCAAATTCTCTTTCCCTCTCAATTCTCCTCTTCTCTCTCTCTCTCTGCTCTTGCTCTCTCTCAGTACGCCTTTTCTCCTCTTCTTCTCTTCGTCTTTTTTCTTCATCATTCTTCTCCCTTTGCCGCCGCTCGTGTTCCAATCTTTCTTGATGTTCATTGAATTTCCTTTCTTGAGAATCTTGTGCAATTAATTCTTCTTTCTCTGTTTGCACAGCTTCTCTGCTTCTAGAAGCCCTCGCATTTTCCCTTTCCTTTGCCCCCCTCACTTGTCTAAATTTGGCTTCAGCCTTAGCCATGGCTTCCTTCATTGCTGCAGCAGCAACCGAATTTGTTTCAAAATCTTCACCTGCAGGAACATCAGAACTTCCATCTACATTACTACGATTTCTTCCCGTCGCAAAACGCTCCAGCTCATCTATAGGAGAGGCAAAAGAGCCCCTTTCTCCTGCAGGTTCTGATTTTCGAGAGTGGAAGGGAGGCACGGAAGCACCGGAAGATGAATATTCACCACCTTTCTTTTGTGCATTAGAAACAGGAAAAGAACGAGACTCTGCTTTAGAAAACCATGCAGGTCTAGGAGGTGGTGGTCTCAAAGGAGGAGGGGCAGCTGTAGGTTGTGTGAAAAGAGGAACTTCAGAGACAGTAAGCCATACATCATCAGATGCTCCGACGTTCTCATCAGACAGGGTATGTCCATTAGTATTCGATCCCCCACAATCAGAGCTTCTATATGCAGGGGGAGAAGCATTTTGTACTGACCTATGAGAACCACCCGATACTGAAGGCATCTCAAACACACTCTGTGGGGATTCCCGATAATCGTCCACATGCATCTTCTTCGAGGAACCCCTCTCAGGGCTTCTGAAAGATGACTTCTGGCTTACATATCCATTCTCTGATGTTTGCCTTTCAAAGGCTCTAGTTCCTGTCTGTAGAGGACTTTCATCCTTTGGTCTCCCATTCATATCTACTGCAAATGCTGGTACAGACTTTCCAAAGCCAACAAGGGGATCTAAGTCATCAAATACTCCTCCGCTAGTTGTACTTTTAACTTTCCTTTTGTCAGAGTTATTAAGATTACCAGTTTCCTCCAAAGGGTCATTGAAAATCGCAGAGGATGAAGGTGCAGGGGTTGAACTTGATTCTAAAACAACAAAAGGTTCACTTGCAACATGTGAGGTTTCCTTAGCTGCATCAGAAGTATTCCTGCACAAGTAGCACCCAGTACCATACAAATTGATAATATGATGCAACAAAGACCAAATCACAGTTACAAGTTACAATAGATGCACATTGAACATAGACAGAACTGAATAAAAAAGGGATGTACAAAAACTTGTCATGCAGTTAAAGTGAGCAATAAGTCAGCATCAGCGAACATAAACCATCTCAGAAATCATTCCCCCAAAAAAGGAGAAAATAAAAAATAATGAAGTAAGATAAAATCTCAGGTTTGTTCTGCAAGCAGTAAATTAACATGAGAACAATGCCCTGCACATAAGCCAAATGAAACTAATTCCATATTAAAGACAGAAGAACAGGTTGCAGCAATTGAAGCATACCTGCCTAATGATAAATAAAACAATAAAATGATTTTTTTTTTAAAAGAAAGTTAAAGATGCCCCTGGAAATCCTATAGCAAAGAACGAATTATCTTCCAAACAAAGTGATTGAGTCGGACTCCAGTGAGCAAGCAAAAGGCTGGGCATCCCCCCCCCCCCCCCAAAAAAACAAAATCAACTTTATTCCTGATTGACAGTGCCGTAAATTTAATCCTCCTCTAATACATTTACTTTTCCCGTTGCATTATGTTGATTACGTTTAACAAGTCACTAATGCAAGGGCACATCCATGTTGAAAGAAGAGGGTCAAACAAGTTCACAAGTTTCAGTACAATACTCTTAAAAGAGTATCAGAAAAATGAATTTGAGTAGTAACCCCACAGCCTGGAGACAAAAGGCCAGCTCTATAAGGCACTGATCCATACTGCTTGGTGGTTATAGTTGCAACACGATAGAAGGCAATATTAATTTTGAATCACGCAGGAGTACTGCCAATTTAATTAACCTTACATTCTTAATATGCCCATCCGCAGCACATAACACCAAAGAGTGGACTTGCTTTAGCATAGAAAAGATGTACTTGACAGTAGTGAGAATCACCTAGATGAGAAAACTACATTGACCTCATCCTTTGTCCTGTTTTATTTCAAGTTCAACAAAAACTCAACAGCTGCAAGAAATGGACCAAACCATCTACCAGGTGACCATGGATGATGTTAATTATGCCAATCCCTCTCCCAGCACTTTTGCTATTCTCCTGACCACTAGATTATTTGCCTCAATTAGGTGCACGGCATCAATGAGCCATGTGACCAAATCTATTCATAACCATGCAGCTAACGTACTCATGCGGAGAGAACACCAAGGCCTCTCTATACCTATCTGTCCTTTCTTTAAGATACCTGGATTATCAAGTAAGCATGTTTCTAGTAGAATGAACACCACATCCAAGAACCAGAAGCAACTAAATAAGCAATTGCAACTCAAATTTCTCATGTATAATCTTATCACCCCACAATTGCAGCCGTATTTCTAGTAAAGGTGCCACAATTTTCTCATGCCTCTAGTTGAGACAGTGATCTTTTCAAAACGAACACCAATGAAAGCAGACGACCTGTTAAAATACTTCCAAAGCATCAGGAATGGAAAACAATGGATCAAAAACCGATTCAGACCATCCAAAAATAGACATTTTCAACAAAGTTCAAACAAGCAATTACTCAAATAGTCAAATTCAACCCAAAAAAATACACAAACAACAACAACCCAGCAAGCATTATACCTGCTTGTTAAAGATGCAGCACTAACACTACCAAACCCAGGCAACAAATCATCAAACCCGGAGCTAGCCTTCCCAGGTCCCTTTGAACCGGAACCCGCTTGAGCCTTCTCCCGGGCAAAATCGCCCAAAAGATCATCAAAAGCTTCAGCTTTCTTCGCCGAAGAAGACGAAGAAGAGAAGATATCTTCGTACTTAGCTGAGCTCAAATCCTCATCATCGTAGACGGGCTTATCAAAAATGGGCAATGACGAGAACCCATGACCGGGACCCGAATCACCACCCCGACCACCAAAAATGTTGTCCACATTCGCCGAAGACGAATCACCAGCACCCGTAGCCTTGGACCGGCCCCCAGAAAAACCGTCGTTGAAAAACCCTAAATTGGTGACATCATTTGGGGAAGATTTCCGATCGTCAAAGATAGGTAAATTCGATGAAGGGGTTGGTTTCTCCGAACCCCCTATCGCGAAATTGAATGGAATTTTAGAATTAGCAGAGGATTTGTTGGGTTTTTGGGCCGCCATTGGAGCCGATTTGCCTTGAGGTTTGAAGCCATAATGGCTGGATACCAAACCGTCTAATCCGTTCATTTCTCCCTCGATCTGGGCACAATTTGATAAGAGCGAATATGAACACAGAGAGAGAGGGGGGGGGGGAATGGCCGGCTAGAAGACGCTGCCGGTGAGGATGATCATGGAGGTCTCAATGGGAAGAAAAAAGGGAAAAGCTAAAAAGAAAACATAAAGTAATCATCAAATGAAAAAATAAATAAATAAAGAAGACAGAAACTCTCTTTTTTTTTTTCTTTTTTCTTTTGTTTTTTGTGTTGAGGGCTGCGGCGAGGAAGAGAGAGAGCGGACGAAACAGTGCAGTGTAGTTTTTCCCCTTCTTCCATTTGTTCTTGTTTTGTTTGAGTTGACATAGAGTTGGTAAAAATTCGGATTAGGTTATTTCATGTTCAGGTAAATTAAATATTTTGATAAAAATTTTATAATTAGATTCTATTTGGATTATAAATTGAGCATACAAATTAAATTTGAATAGAAATTTGAATGTTCGATGTCCGAACCTGCTTGTCCAAAAGTCATATATGATATACTTTTTGGACATTTTGATCGAAACTATGTGCGATGGAACCCAAACCAATTTTTTTAATGGTAGAACCTGGTGGTCCGAATTGTTTTAATAAAAATTTCTTGAGAATTTGAACTAAAATTATAACTACACCTAGTTGTTATAACCTAAATGCATATGTCTGATTATCCAAATTTGTTAAATTTCGAAATGGTTCGCAAAATTGGGCAACTAGAACCTACTCAACGCAAATTTAAATTCAGACAAACATTTAGTAGTCACACCAAATTTTTTGTATGTCGAAAAAATTCAAGTAACCAAATTCGTCGATTGTTAGCTGTGTATATGAGTACATTCAATTGAGCTCATCTTTTAGTGCATTAGACTCTACAATTAGTTCTCTTCATATGCAAGTTCTTAACCACTAGTATAGGACTCTAATCTTGGCCGTAATGGCCCAACTGCAAGCCCTAAACAATAAATGACATAGAACCCTACTAAATTAATCTCATACACAGTAAGGTTTAGAGCACTTGTGCCCCCGAATTCTTCTTTTCAGAGCACTAACAGCGGTGCCTCGCGTGGAAACACGTGGGGCTCGCGTGTGACTTGCATGGCAAAGGAGAGCTGGCAACGGGAGGGAAACGCGTATGACACGTGGGGCAACATGCCTGTGCGTATCTCCCCGCGTGTCACTGTTCATGTTTTCAAATTTTATTTTTTTTTGAAGTAGGTATATAATTTTTAAATGATTTAAAAAAAAGGTTGTGTGTTATAAGGTGGGTCCATGATAAATATTTTTATTGGATGATTAAAATTGAGTTCCATTTGTTTGAGAAGTGATGGAATGCAAGTTCCAAAATTGTGAAACTTTTACTAACGTGGCAGGCCAGAGTTCCAAAATCTGAAACTCCATTAGGAATGCTCTCAGAGAACTCAAAGGAGTAAGGATTAGCCTTTCTTGTTTCCTCTTCCTACCAGCGTCCCTTTCTTGATTGTATGGCTCTTTCTCCTACCCTTATTTCCTGGCATTACTGAATTTGACCTTGTCAATAGGCATGTCTTTAGAATATGCTTGCTCTCTCATATGAATCCATATAGGCTTTTTCTATTTTTCTTGAGGGAATTTAAATTCACATTTGTCGCAACTTCCAACAAGTATTTTGTTTTTCTAGGGAGGGAATCACAAAGAAATATCGAAGGCTGTCACATAAGTCAAGTCAGGTTAAATTGAACGGGTTAAATAGATATTTTTTTAAACTTAAATTCTCAACTTGAAACTAATCTAGTTAATTAAACAAATTAAATGCTTTAACCCATTTAATTGAACAGGTTAAATTTTTATCAGAACTACTTAATTTTGTGTTCGGTTCAAATCGATAATTGCATCAAGCCAACTATTGATAGCCCTCCAAAGGCCGAATAGGCAAAATTCTCACATAAAGCCTTTACTAGTTCAGCTTAGTACCCATAATAGGACAGGAGACCTGGGAGTGAGACATAATTCTCCTACAATATGAGGAAAGTAACGCTCTTGTGGTAAATTAGGCTTTTTTCTGAAGCAAGAGTTTCAAAGTTCTGGTTCAAGTGACGAATTACGGTACATGAAGAAAAGTTCTACACCCAATATTCAAGATGAACCCGAGGCAGAATAATATACAAAATTCCAATAAAAGTTGGAGAATCATTCTGAGGAAAACCAGAGGTATCAGCTTAGATAAACAGACCAAAATGATGGAGCAAGGATCTAGAGTTACACAGATCAAGTACATCCAATTGGGAGTTCATCTCATATAACATCTGGATGCATATCCAAAACTTGAGTAACCAGATCAAACGAGCAAGCCTCAGAAGACCCTCCTTAAGCAGAAAATTTTCTACCAACTTCTGAACACAAAAGGCAATTCATGCATGGATTTGTCAAGCAGGTCCTGCATCCACACGTAGCCGCTTGACATCATTTTCCGGGACACTGGCGTCACCTCCGTTGCGCCTCACTGATGCTGCTCCTGCTACTGGCACCTACAGGAGCATGTCACGTTTGAGTGCCTCATCAGTATGTCATATATGGGAAAAGAACTATTGATAAGCAAAGCAATAGAAAGTCATACAGATTCACCAGGGACGACCGCATATCTATCTGAAGGCGGAACCACTTCTTTGATCCCTGTAAAAATACATGGAAATAGAAGTAATTGGATAACATATGCATTCTCCCGAGATTGTCTGAGCAGGGAATATACCAGCTAATTAGCTGGCCATATGGGTCATTTATTTCCAATAACACTAAGAAAAAGAGCAATGGACATCTGAGTATCACGCCAAAGACTAGACTCTCAACAGTATAATAATTGGCATGGATAGCATTAAAAATAATGGTATATACTAGCCAAAATGTCCTGAATCTCTCTCTTTCCCCCTCATCTCTGTCTTCTGGTCTCGTCTATACATCTCTGTCATGGCACGCTAAAATGCTATTATGGTAGCCCCACCCGAGTTCAAAGGCACGGAAATGTTTGTCAAGTATACAGTGTGGGAGAAGAGACAAAAGTGATTATGTGACAGAATATCATTCGATATAGATGATGATGCTCTTGAAGGGTAAAAAATGGATTTCCACTTGCCAAGCGATCTTTCTTTACTTTAACAAACCCAATTCACCAAGGCCCAACTGAAAAGAGAAACCAACAACAGCAACAACTATTTGAGAGAGATCAAAAGAAAAAGCGAACCTGCTGAAGGATCCGCTTTGGAGGTTTCAATCCTTTTAACACCAGATCCATCTGCACTCAAGGCATCTATAATTTTTGGAGAATTTCTGCAACATAGAGTCATATTATCTTAGGAATTTCAAGCAAGTTAAAGACTGACACAAATGTACCATCCCTTGAATGCATGCCATAGACCAGGCAGCAGTTAGTGTTGAGAACATCAGAAGCAACTAGATAGTTAAACAGGGTGGGTATATATAGTACTCGAACGCCTGAAGACTCATTTCTGTTTGTCATGAAGGGGGGCAAACCAAGTGGCTGAAATAGACTCTGGAGTATATAATGTTGTTCAGCCATCAAAACGAGAAGACTGGTCCTATGCTGAATATCACAAACCGGGGGAAAACCAAGTGGCTGAAACAGACTCTAGACTCTACAATGTTGTTCAGCCATCAAAACGAGAAGACTGATCCAATGCTGAATATCACAAACAACTACACGGCTAAATCAAAAGTCATTCAAATTGATAGGCGAGGATTCACCGATTCCACACAGATGAGATCATGATCTGTTTATGTAGCAGTCATGATATTTTAATAGCTCCACCAAGCAGCACAGAATCCGTTGTTATTGGTTGGATAGCTGGACTTGCATGGTAGGATGTTTCATCCAAGCAAATGGTAATAGAAACAAGCCTAAACAAGTGACCATCAATGTCAATCAGGTAGACAAGACATGAAAGCACATAAAATAATTAGCACCTTAAAGAAGCACCTTCATACCAAATAGTCATGCTTCTCACGAGCTCATTTCAACCAAGCATTACAAGCCTCACTTGGATCTACGAAACGGACAAAACTATGTAACCCTAGCTCAAATAAGTCGCTTGACGAGATGTCCTACACCAAATATTCTTTTTTCCCCAGGATTTCATAAACTGCCAAGTCATAATTCATCATGCTGAATGTACTTACAAGGTACAACACAATGCATACAGACATATGAAGTACATCAACTAAATGCAAACTACTTATGCATATGCACATTGTCTTTCAAGCCAAACTCCAGTTGATAATGTTATTACCTATCAATAGAGTCTCCAAGCCCGAGCTGTCCATTAGTACCTCTTCCCCAAGAGAATACATTGTTCCTGTCAGTGATGGCCAATGTATGTCTCCATCCACAACATATCTGCACTACTTTCTGCAGTACCAACATACAATTTTCTAAAAAAGGTTACATAATATATTATCCACAAGCACCAAGTATCCGACAATAAGCTTTACCTGATCATGGGGAAACAGAACTTGAACAGGAGAGCAGCGATCAACATTGTCACCCACACCCACCTGTCCAAACTGCACCACAAATGATCCAAGGTTCAGTGCAAACCAAGGAGTATGTAGTCATATACTATATAACAAAAGCTAACAACTATGAAATATTGAAAGAGAATTAGAACAATGCCCATGTATCCACAGTAATTGAAAGAAGCATCCAAGAGCAGCTAAAAGCATTAAGAAATGGCATTTCTCCTTCAACTTATCCCCACCCATCAAAAGAAGAGGCATGAGAGCAGCTACATCAATAATGGGTCCCATTTTACACATATCCTATGCATTAGCTTCATGGCAGGACCACGAAATGAGCCCCCCACCCCCTTTTTTCTTCTTGCCTGTGAGTGACTAATGCGCAAAGTTTCAGCTTATAAAGGACTGAATCAAATTTCTCAAAAAACTGTTAACCCACTTCTTTTTTGCTTTGAAGTTTGTACTCCAATCAATGCAGTTGCAAATGTCGGTCAGAAACATGGATTTAAAACGCGGATGCGGTTTCGGTCACGTTGGCATGGGATCGTTTGGATGCACTGGTCGCAGAACGGACCGCGTCCGTCGCGGCATGAGAAGGTTCACATAGTTGAATTTGTCATCTGTATTTGTATTTTAGTACCACAATTCACTAAGTAATATTGTTTTGTAGCATAGTTCATATTTAAGTAGATTAGATTGGGTCAATTTTGACAATATTCAAACAAAATAAGTAAGAAAAGCTTTGACGCAAATTATCAATTATCAAAATAATAACATATTTAATATAAATATCATAAATTGATTTTAAACTTAACAAAAAAAGCCATAATTAACATATAATGACACACAACTTTCCTAATTAACAGAAATGTAATATGATCATAAATAATATAAAGATAACATAATTAACATACAATATGATAACGATAACATATTTAACATCAACAACATATATATAATTAACATAATAATTAATACAAGCATAACAAAAAAACTCACATTATTAACATAAGTAACATAAAAATATCATAATTACGAAAAAAATCTCAATATGTTTCATTAGCTGCTTCTGCATTTATAAATTGCTTGCACCTATAACTCCACCAGGAAAACTTCTCAAAATTATGGTTATATGGCAATAAATCATTTCGTTCAGAAACGATGTAGGACAGGAGAGATGAAAGCTAGCAAATCTTTGCATTCACCAAACTGATTTCTTAGAGTCCCACATCGCCCTTGATCCTTTTATTGGCATTCTAAGAACCCTATATAAATGCCTCCAAGCAATTGTTTACATTCACCAAGTTGGGCCTTGCTTGTAGATATGGGTTGGAACTTGGGAAAAGCCTGTCCAATTGTGGATGGGTGAAGTTCATTGAGTCAGTCGGGCCGGTCAACTGTGTTCGACTAGCCATTTGCGGCTTGACTTAGTAAGTTACATCATGTTATTCATCTATTTCATGTTCTGTCATGGCCAATGTGGCCGTTCCTCGGTGATATGCTGTCACACCGATTTTGTAATGGCTGTTTTGGGATGGAATGGCAGAGTTTTAAAACCCTGGTTAGAAATAAACTCCCCATAATAGAGTGAAAGCTGCTTAACTGTGTTACATAATAGAGTGAAAGCTGCTTAACTGTGTTACAAGTAACTCCTCACTCTACTAAATCACTTTGCTAATCAACAAGACAACTTATCACTTGCATCAGCAGACTCTACTGGTCTGGAACATGCTAAAGCCTACAGAGGGCAATGATGAGAACAATATTAAGGGCCTGTTTGGTTGGAGGAAAAGGAATGGAACTTGATACCTTTAGGTATCAAGTTCTCATATCCATTGTTTGGTTGAGTCTCCAAGTGTATGGGACTTGATACCCAAGGGTTTCAAGTTTCCCCCATTCTAGTGGGACTTGATTCCCCCCATCTTGGGAGGGTTTCAAGTCCCATTCCCCATTTTAATTAAAAATAATAATTATTTATTTATTTATTTATTTGCAAAGTGTCATGTGAGATTAAATTTTTCTTGCACCAAAAATTTTACTATATAACTTTTTTTTGTAAATTATCATACTTTAGAATTTTTTTATTTTTGAATATTTGTACTTTTGTAATTTTGTAATTTTGTAATTTTTATCTAATTTTCATTTTGTATTTTATTTTTTAATTTTTTGTACTTAATTTTTTATTTTTATTTTTTAATTTTTTAAATTTTTAGATTTTTAATTTGTTAGTTTTTTAATTTTTAATTTTTTGTATTTTGTATTTTTTAATGTTTATTTTATTTTTTTATTTTTACATTTAATTTCTAAATTATTTATTTATTTGTTTTTTTTCTTTTATCTTTTGTATTTAATTTTTTATTTTTTATTTTTTGTGTTTAATTTTTTATTTTTTATTTTTTATTTTTGTTTTTAATTTTTAATTTTGAATATTTGAAATTTTTTGTATTTAATTTTTTAAATTTTTTATTTTTATTCCAAAAAACCTGCAGAAAATTCAAAGAAATAAAAAATAAAAAATAAAAAAATAAAATTAAATAAATAATTAAAAATAATAAATAAATAAACAAATAAATAGTAAAAACAAATAAAAATAAATAAATAACAAAAAATTAGAAAATCTAAAGTAAATAAAAACAAATAAATAAATAAATAAATGATAAATAAATAATAAATAATAAATAATAAATATTGAAAAATACATAATAAATAAAAAATAAATAAAATATAAAAAATAAAGATTAAACAAAAAATAAATACAAAAATAAAAAATAAAAAATAAAAAAGTAAAAAATAAAAAATTTAGCCACGACAAGAACAGAGCCTAATAATAGGTTTTTTAGATTAAAAATATTAATATTAATATAAAAAAGTAAAAAATAAAAAATTTGATTCCATTCCTTTATTAAACCAAACACATGATTTCAAAGAATCGAATTCCATTCCATTCCTTCTAGATTTCAAATCCCATTCCATTCCATTCCACTCCAAGTGAACCAAACAGGCCCTAAGATACATAAGGGGGAGGGGAGTTAGGAACACCAAGCAGAACCTGCTATAAACGTGAGGTAAGGAAAAAGATGGGTCATCCACGAACTTCCACCAATAAACCAACATAGAATAGTAGATCAGCAAAGGTTGTATCTCTGCCAGTAAGCAATCAATAACTTTTGCACTTGCAGATACTTAACTGGCAGCACTTGATAACATAAGGCCTTGCTAGTTAAACACCTAATTGATATTTTAAATGAATTTCACAAAATTCAAAGCTCATGTTTTTCACAGCAGCAATATTGGAATGAAGTAACTTTTCAGTTTAGTATTTTGCTTTTTTTCTCTTGTTAGATTGTGAAATCCCAAAATGGTAAAATGCAATCAAACAAAAGGCAGATCAAAAAGGTACTTCAGGTACAAGCTCGCTGCCATGTTCAGATTAAAAAAGCATTTTGCTCCCACTTGAAACAAATATCCTGCATGGACTACAACCAAACAACAATAGTTGCACTCTCTACAACGTCCAGGATCACAGATACTCTAATTCACACTCCCAGACCTGGCCAACAGAAATATATATCCTCAACTCTTTAATGCCGCAGCTGTTAATTCGCAGACCGTTTAAGTTATGTGGAGTTTGGACAAAAACTATAGGCTACTGAATAGATGGCAGAGATGTCAAAATATCAATAGCATGACGAAACATCATAGATGGCATTAAAACTTGAAGCAAGTTTGGAAAATAAGCAAGTCAGAATTAAAACCTTATTCCAGCCCCAGCCGTATAATTTTCCATCAGATGTGACAGCCATGGTATGCCTCCAGCCACCTGAGATCTGGAAAAACAAGCAGAAATTTCACTAGTGTGTCTACTTTAGAAATTTGTCTATTTTTCAATGCAGATTATGCATTTGAAAGAGTCAGTAATACGGAACTTTTAGTTTTGAATTATTACATACAAACAAGAAATCAGTCATTCAACTACTCCTAGTCTTAGCTCACAAGTCATAGAAGAATTCCAGACAGTCGATGCAGTTTCAATCAAGACTTAATGGGACATTATCTTTGGAACGGTCAGAATAAGGTTGCATACAGAGAGACTAGGAGTTAGAACCAGCAAGTCACCTGAGAAATGATCTGGCCACTCAAAGCTTCTAACTTATGAGGAATCAGGTGATCCTCAAAATCACCATGGCCCAGTTGTCCATATTTACTCCATCCGTAAGTGTATATAGTACCAGACGTAGTAACTGATATTGTATGCCTCCATCCACATGCTACAAGAACCATTTCTGTACCCTGCAAATCATAATTATTGAGATCTAATGATTATTGCAAGCAAGAAAACATTAGGAGAAGAATTTGATGCCATACGATAGCCAATACTACGTGCCAATCCAATATTAGCAAAGGATGACGAATACATATCATCTCTGATTTCAGATAAATATTAGCCAAGGATAACAATTGACAACTATATAAACAACCCTAAAAGTATTGCCATGAGGTCAATGTTATTCACCATTCTAATATGAAGTCTCCATTATTCCACATCGATGATGCTTCAGCTATCGATACCAGAGATCACTCTGGAGATGGAATATAATTCTTCAATAAGCAAAGCTGCATAAAAGTTATTGAACTAGATCCAAAAAAGTTTCTAGGTGAAGATTTTGGGCTTTCTCTATCCAAAAGAAAAAGAGGAACTGAACAACAAAAGGGATTAGCTTAAGCGTCAGCCAATGACTCAATGCAATGCTCACAAGAATTACTTAATAGGAAAAGCACACAGTGGTTCGCATACCTCAATGGACGAAACTTTCTCGGGAACTAGTCGATCGTTTCTGTCACCTAAGCCCAAATTACCATATCGACCCCATCCCCAGCCATAAAGTTCACCAGCCTCTGTAACAGCAGCACTATGTTCAGCACCAGCAGCTACCATTTTCACAGATATTCCCTGCAAAGACATTTTAGCCATAAAATTTAGAGAAAGGCCAACCAATGTATTGCATAAACAAAGAAAGAAGTCATCTTAACCAGCCACAAATATTTGATCTGATCCCATCATGTTGGCTGTCCGCTCCAATCATAAACTTAAAAAGTTAAGAGGTAGTACCCTTAGAGTAAAAAAGCCCGAGGCGCAAAAAAGCGCAAAGGGTACTAGAGCCCGAGCCGCAGGCTTCGAGGCGAAGGCACGGGCTTTTTAGACGTGAGGCGCACTTTACTAAAATAAATACTTGAAAATCATTCCAAAACCATATTTCTTTGAAAATCAGCTAGGTAATGGCATCAAATAAGTGATTTTTACCAACCTCCAGAAAAAAAAAAAAGAATCAATTAAACACGACAAGATATAATTAAAGCATTAAACACAACTTAATTGGATTACTATAAATTGAACCCAAAACCATAACACATGTTGTTAGCCTGCTAGGAAAGAAGAGAGAGAGAGAGAGAGAAAAGGAGAAGGATTAAGAAGCACAAAAACAAAGAGCAAGGGCTCGGTCCCATTGTAGCATGGGAGGAGACGCCATTTTTTACCTCCTTGAAGCCTCAAAAAAAAAAAAAACAGGAAACAAAGAAAAACCTTCCATGGCTATCAAATGACAGAGGAGAAGGAGGATGAAGAAGGAAGTCTGACAGAAAACAGGAGAACAAAGCACTTACTAGATTGTTGTCACTAGGGTTAGGGTTTCCAGCTCCAAACTTAAGTTCAGTAGTAGCAACATGCTTTGTTCACTTCAAGTAGCAGCCTGATTAAAAGGCGTCCACAAACAAAAAGAGGGATTGAGGCCCCTTAAAGGTTTTTTTTCCCCAGATGGTCTGTTATGATATATAAAGCGCGGACTTTGTAGGCTTTGCGCCTTGGTCTAAAGTCCAGAAAAGCCCCAAAAAGCGCGGGCTTTAAGAATGGGCTGAGCCTAACCCGTTCCAAGGTGCAAGAGGGTGGGCTTCAGGCTTTTGTGACCCTAGGCACACCCCGGGCGCGATTTTTTAAACACAGGTAGTAGCAGCAAAACTCATCAATCAACACAAAGGTATGATTTCTTGAATGAATATTTCCCCCCGGAGGGGGGGAGGAGATAGAATGTGATTCGTTTGAAAGCTATGGTTACCTCAAAGGCCTGAATCTTTTGTGGGACAAGAGAATCTTCACTGGTGCCAAGACCGAGCTGACCGTTTTGATTCCTTCCCCAACTTCAAACAATTAAGGACATTAATAAGCAAATTAGTCAGTTTAGATCCTCGATTAAACCAGTAGTGCATCAAATACAGCTCGTGAAGATGATAGCTCTGAAACAGAAAACTGTGAAGCTACAAGTCGACAGTCAACTCTGATAAAACAGGAAGAGAGGGCAATTTCACAGTTCTAGCACATGTACTGCTTGATAGCTCTGGAAAACATCAATGGATCCATTTGGGACAAAATTCAGCACCACCAGACTGACTCTATTGACCATTTTGTGTCTTGGTTTTGGGGAGGGAGTCGTTGGAAGAAAAACAAAATCAGAGAATCAAATGGAAACCTACAAAATACAAACTGAAAAACTAGTTAACCAGATAGGATTTTTTTGGGGGGGGGGGGGGCAGAAATCAGTTTTCGGGCTCATTTTTGGTTCACATGAATTGTCATTTTAACCGGAAATCAATAACAGAACTTTCTGGCCGGATAACCTGTTATGTTGACCAGGATTTTTGTATTGGTTAACCAAACCGAAGGACCAACCATCGAAACACAAATTGAAATACTCAAAGTATTATATGCGCTTAAATGAATAACTGAATTGTAATAATCAAAATTGTATCTGATGGGGAATTCAATAGATATGCCTTTCAGGTTAAAAAATGTTTCGTTTCAAACCACCCAAGATCAGAGGGAACAATCACAGAATTGTAATGTGAACAAGTGACATTGACACAACGATTCATTAGCAATAGACAAGTTATTCACCAATGAAAATGACAAGTCACAGAACAGTGTCCGCTCAAGTAAAACAATCGATAGGAGGCCATTTACAGGGAGAAAATGCTCAAACTTGATATCTTATCGCACGCACTAAGCCAATTTGAATAAAGCCACATAGAAACAAAAGGCATAGAGAGAAATGGGCAACCAACCTCACTACATTTCCATCCATACTCACTGCCAGACAGTGACTGTCACCACAGGCAATCTGCTTGATTTTCACACCATCTAATGCTTTAATTGGCTGGGGAATGAACAAATCGCTAGAGTTACCATGACCCAACCTCCCAAAATCACCCCTGCAGATGGAGTTCACTTTAGAAAACCAAAGCTTTCACTTAAGGCTCACGAACCAAGCAAACATAAATTGTCAACTTGAATTGCAGCAACAACAAGACGAAGAGTCAATGATTCCATTGGTGGTCTTTTTTGGGGGGAGGGGGGGAGGCTGGTGAAGTAAGCAAACTTATCCACAAATAGACACTCAGATATAGTTTTGTATAAAAAACTGCCAAAAAGATATTGATATAAAAATGTAAGAAGCAAAGCAGCGGTGGTGGTGAACAGCATTTGTATATTTCTGCACACATTAACAATATTGCAGATCCACAAGTCCACTAGACATTTTCAAACCCCAGCCAAACACAATGAAGCACTTCAAGTTTGCATAGTTTCTAAAGCCTTGAGAGCCAGCAGCCATGACTCAGAAAGGGCAGAGAAAGAACATACCAGCCCCAACTATAGACTTGCAAATGTGGCTCAGAATATGCAAGAGTGTGGTCAGCTCCACAAGTAATTGAGTTTACTTCAAGTCCATCTAAAGCACTCACTTGTATGGGAGAATATCTATCTTCAGCGTCTCCATGACCTAATTGGCCATCCTCTCCTCTTCCCCAAGAGCACACCACATTTCCAGCTGTACATAGTATCAATCATCAGGATTAATATTAGATCCAAATCTCTTTGTTCTGCTTTCGTGTGAAAGATGAGGCCATTCCATGTTGCTACCTTGTCCCCCCCCCCCCCCTGGCTGACCCCCGGCCCCAACCCCAAATATTTTTCCCCACAAAAAGATTTCAATCTGCAAGAAGGGGTTTTCCTTAAATGGAGACAATATGATATGAGATGTAGACCTGGTGCAAGCCAAATTTAAAAATTAGGTTATAGGCTTATAGCCAAACACTAAGTTACATGCGAGATTGGCAAATCATGGTGTAACCATAACAGACTGATTTGAATGTACCATGTACATTTTTCCTGCTTAGCCATTCTTAGCGCAAACTCTGATGGGGAAGCTGCTTACGAGCCAAATAGAGCTAGTTTCCATCCTCAATGGTGACACACTTGCTTTTATGTTTATAGAATAAGTAAACTTTACACACACACAAAATCCAGGGAGAATAGAACCGTAGTCTTCCTTTTAAAATCAATCATTCTACTATTAGAATACCCCTATAGGGGCGATACCCCTGCTTTTATATTCTGCTATATACTTTCTTTTTCTCTAGAAGCAGGAGTCAACCAACCTATGTTACTCGGACTCGGCCATACCCATGTTGGAGTGTTTGAGTGTCGAAGAACACAGCAATTTTTTGCAAGACTGGGGACATTTTTGGTCTAAAATGAAGGGTCAAGGTTCTCTGGGGACGGGTAACCCAGCAAGGTGTAGTTGTGCTCCACAAGGCCAGCGTCTGAGTCCAATACTATGGTTAAAATCTGGGCAGCGCGAAACAAGCTTAGCTAGGCCGAAAGGCCTAGACCTACACCTTACTGGTAGAAGATAACAACACACATAATATCAACTACGCAGAAAGAACACATAGATTAAGAGAAAACCCAGCTCTTGTGCAAGCATCATAGTACGTTAGTAACACAGTGAACTGTAAATTGGCTTTCTGACATAGTAATGCCAAATACAATTGGTCAATGTTGCAAACCCAAAACTTGATATTCACTCGTTTAATTATCCACTAAAACA
Organism: Selenicereus undatus; assembly: GCA_017589665.1. Lineage (NCBI taxonomy): Eukaryota > Viridiplantae > Streptophyta > Magnoliopsida > Caryophyllales > Cactaceae > Selenicereus > Selenicereus undatus. Next base: position 14,997,726 of record JACYFF010031955.1, read on the forward strand.
CATGAATGAAGTTGAAGGGACAAATACCCAATACCCTAATTTGAGTGAGTAGCTCCCAACATAGCCGAAAATCAATTAATATTAAACCAATCAAAGCAGAACTGAACAATAAGGGGCTTACAGAGAAGAGCAACGGAGTGACTAGCACCAGCAGAGATGAGAAGAACACGAGGAAGATCCGATTTCGCAACAGCAACACCCTTGTTGTTCCCTTGCTCGTGCTGAGCAGCAGCAGCAACGACAACCTCTGAATCCTGATTACCCATGTCCGAACAATCAATCAATGCAGAACACAGACAAGATGAAGAGAGAAAGAGAGAGAGACAGAGGGTGATGGGTGCGGCGTGGGGTGAGAAGAAGTGAGTGAGAGTGAGGGTGAGGGAGTGGGGGGGTATTTATAGTGAAAGAGATGGCGCCATGTTCCCTTTCCTCGTACTGGGTTGCAACGGCTTTGGTTCAATTCATACCAAGCACTGATGCTATTACATTTGCAGTTGGAGTCGCTGTGAAAATGAAAAGAGAGAAGAGAAGAAAACCCAGAAGGGGCAGCAATACTACGGTAGGCCAGCATTCATTGCGGGCAACAGAGAGAGAGAGAGTAATGGCTGCAGGTCAAGGCTCGCTCATCCTCCACCACTCGTTTCTTTTTCAGACTGTATTTCACCTCTGTACTCGATCATCAGTCATCAGTAATATACATACGCATGCCACTGCCTATGTTGTGTTGTCGCAAAAAGTGAATGTCATCAGTCGTACACTAATTTAGCATTTACTACTTACCACCCCACCTAAGATATTACCACACTACTTCCTTTGTCTTTTTCCTCCAGATGAATAAAAGTTCACCCTATTCGCATGCCGATATATTCTATACAATGAAAGTTTTTTGAGCATCGGCAATGTAAGATTTGTGAGTTAAAAATTTAGCTTACGATTTAAGTAATATCACGCACCAGTGATCCGCTTTACTCGTCTCACGGTTCAGCTCATGGCCATGATCCACCCTCCACACATTCTTTCTCTTTTTTTTTTGCCAACTGAGCCTTTAAAATTCTAAAAGCCAATAATATGGTAGTAGTGGGGTATATAAAATATTATTTTATTTGGTTATCCAAGTTGGTGATTCATAGGATCTAGAGAAGTGAACAAAAGTTGACTTGTGAGATGATGTGGAGGGTGTGGGCCTCCACTTATGATTCAAAATTATGGATCGCCATTGCAAATGCTCTTAAGAAGTGTATGGTGAACAAAAAGGTAATGAAAGTTTGAATTTTTAGGTTTTAAGTTCCCAAAAATTTAGGGGAAGAAATTTCATGCATAAAGGTATTAAGTATTTCTTAAATATCTGGAACTTAAACCTTCCATTCTCAGGGATATCAATTATCGCCATCACTGATGACACCAGCTTAGCGTCACTACCGTCGACTGCCGGCCAATGTGGAACATCGGAATGGCACCACTAGACTCAATGACTGTTGACGACCTTGCCAACTCCAAATTAGGGTTACGCTCCCCACCTAAATAATTAGTTATCCTAAATAACTTTGTGTCAAGTGATTTTTTTTTTCTCAAGTTTCACAGTGACTTTCAAATAACAAATAACAAATATGAAAGACATTTTCATACATTCAGGGCTTCAAAATTATTTAATACAAAGACAATTAGAGGGAGAAGGGGAGACAATTGCGCAAGGTTTGGCAACGAGTCACCAATGGCGTGCCGATAACTACGCAAATAGCGGGGGCAGCACATGGCAATGATGATAGGTTGTACTAGGTTTGTGATGGTGGGGGTTCGATTAGCAACGGTGAGGGCGGATGATGATTGAGAATGATAGAATATGTTATTGTTGTTGTTGCTATTGTTGCTGTTGTAGAAAATATATACAATTTAATTCTATTTCATGTCTCTCCAAACTCTTAAGTTAAGAGTACAAGTCCCACCCGTAACTCTCATGTATCAAGTCCTCATTTTATTTCATTACTTTTTTTCCCTCACAAACAGTGCCTTGAATGTATTTTCATTTGCCTCCTTTAGATTTTGGTAAATATCTTATATTTTTGACATTTTGAATAATACTTATCCTATCTAACTTTGTGTCAAGTATTTTTTTCCCCGCAAACTTCACAATGATATTAAAGTAACAAATAACAAATACGAAAGACAATGATATTCACGTAACAAATAACAAATACAAAAGACTTTGTGTCAAGTGAGGCAAATAATAAAGAAAGTAATCATGCAATTCAAATATATATAAGAATGCAAATGTCTTACTATCATTCAATTTATATCAAACTTAGAATGCTCATGTATCATACTAGTTCATTTCTAGTCATAAGTACCGATCTAATATTGATGTACAGTTATTCAACCTGAAATTGGTTATTATTTTATTTTGTCATACAAATTTTTGATATTTTCTCATTCTACACCACCATGATTAACGAAATTTTCTTGTCCTATTATCAAATTATTTAAAAATTAAACATAAAATCTTAATATTTTGACAGAAGAAAAACAATGTACATTTTTTCTCTAATTATTGTAAATATACCAATACTAAAGTTATATTAATTTAACACTTACTAGTCAACATGACATTAAGATTAACAAAAGGGTCAAATATAGTCTTTTCTCTCGATTGTCCACCGAGTTGTTCCTTTCTACATCCTTCATTTTTTAATAGTTTGCTAATATATCCTATGATCATTGATATTATCTTTGCATTAAAAATTAAAGTCTAAAATGGGGCAAAAAGTACCAAAAAATGAGAGGAAACACACGTACACGCTACTAGACGGCTTTAGCAGCCTCGATTTCAAATTATTAATGATTTTATATATTTATAAATATAATCTTGCTATCTTAACATTATTTTGAATTTTACCGACATGGTCCTATGGAAGTTAAATATAAAAAAGTAAAGGGGTATACGTTTTTTGGGGGAGGGGGTTGAGACTGGGCCCCCTATTTATGGGTATTCCATAGAAGGGAAAAACTGTACACACTCAAGCCGAGACCATTCGGACTAACTGGTATACCAAGATGACAGTAGTGGAGTAGTACCAATTAGGGGTGTGTACAAAAATTCGAAATCGAAAATTGAACTGAAAAATCTGTTAACAGAACAAATTTTTCAAATAAGTTAGATCGGTTAACCGAATTGGTTTTTTTTTCAGTTTTCGTTTCGGTTATGGTTCGGATTATTTGAAAATTCGGTTAACCGAACCGAAAATAATTTAATTCTTTTGAAAAATTATACATAAAAAATTAAAAAATTCGGTAAGAAAATGCACTTTTTTATTATTTATAAATGGTAACCAAATTTAAATTTTTATAAAAAGAATTTAAACATAAAAGAGTGACAAATTAGGTAAGAAAGTATAAGGTTTTTTATTATTTGTAAATGGTTAACAGGTAACTAAACCAAAAAATCAGTTAACCGAACCGAAAAATGATTAACCAAAATTTTCGATTCGATTACGATTCGAAATTTCTTCGAACTGAAAAACTGATTAACTGATTTTCAATTAAACAAAATTTCGATTAACCGATTTTACACACCCTACTACCAATCGGATTACTGCCCATCGGCGGTCAATGGCTATGCATAATTTTCGCGCAAACAAACAAGTCTTGGAAATTTTACCTATGTACGAGCTGAGGGGACAACTTTCCAACGCAATCTTTGCATGATTGATTTCTCTCTCCACATGCACGTCGAGAGAAAAAAGTCTAGGGCTTGTCCAATGTTCTCTCATGATTTAAACTATCGTTGATTTTTCTGACAAGATTTTACCAAACGGGCCCTTAGGATTTCAAGCTGTCACTTTTAACATTTTTTACCTTTTACGGTGTCCTCAGAAATCAGTAGAAGTTAGACATCTGTCTTTTGCTTTCTTTTATGAGATGAGACATGTACCTTCAAAGTATCGGATCTTATATTTAAGTTTTATAATTAATAGTAATATTAATAAGTGATGTTTGGTATTTGAGATTTAGTACTATTATAGGTTTCGGTTCATAATAATGAATTGTTGAGCTACATAAAATTATTTGCAACATTTATTCAAATCTATAAGTAGTTGATAATTTTCAATTTAAAAAGATGCAAATAAGAACATTTTTAGAAATTGATATTTTTAGATAAATAATTTTTGTATGTTGTATAACAACAATGATGGCAACAACACTAATTTCCACCGATTGTTATTTTGGCCATGGAATATCGTGTCGCCAATGAGATTGCAGATAACCTCTGACCCCTTTTCGTACCACTTTCCCGCAACAGGTCATCCTCCTACCTCTCTCTGTCTCTCTGCTTCCCTTTGTACAATCACTTCTTTAACACCGCTCTCTTTCACCAACTTGACTTTTGGCTCCAAATGCCACTATATAAGTTCTTAACGTTCTTTATTCATTTTTCCGTTGTATTTTTTAAACTCTATGTCATATGTTGCAATTTTTTTTTTTAAATCCTAAATGTTGTTGCTAGATTTTTTTTATTAATGTTATAGTAGGTTAACCGTTGAATCGAAACACAAACTTTGTAACATTTAGGACTAAATAAATAAATAAATTCAACTCAAATGATATTCAGTAAGATAAATCTACAATACAATAACATGGGATATAAAGACCATGACAAGTCGGCAAAATCAATGAAAAATCAAAATTCAATGGCATACATATGAAACCAATAACCCTCAACAACTCTTTGTGATGCAGCTTCTGCACAGCTTATATGTGGGATAGTTGGTCTAACCTTGGCTCCTTTCCCACTCAAAATCGACCCCTTCATGTTTGGTCTCCTCCCTTCATACAAGCATAACAAGAATCCATCACCACCTTCAACCTCTCTCCTCCCTCTTATGCAACATGGATTGAAAAGGAGGGAAGGAAGAGAGATTGAAGTCTAAGGAAAAATCATTTCTCCGTCGTCATATCAAGTCTGAGCGATTATATTCAATATATAATCATTTCATATATCGATAGGCATAAATGGATAGTGTATGTTGTTGGTGATATTTTAAATGATTTGGGGTATTGTTATTTTATGAAAGTGTTATGCCAATTAGATGGTGACCTTATATAACACTACTAGTTTTGTTTTTTGCCGCACGTTCTATTCCCAATATGAAGCATGAGAGATTTATTGACGGAGAAATACGGAATTTTTGGTTTATGTGACTGACTGAGAACTGTTGATCAAAGTGACAGACACATTAACCATCCTATTAATTGGGCATTTACAAAATAATTAATTAAATATTAGTCATATCCATTAATTACCTATTGACAGTTTCAGCTCAATGCTACTATATAAGGGGATTGGATTAGAGAATGATCGAGAACAACTCCAACAAGCAATTCTCTATGGATAATTTACTCTCTATTCTATCTATCACACTAATCTAGCAATCATATGAGATTTGAGTTTGGGGACATAGATTTAACGATGACTCTAGTAGCCAACGACTAATTGTTCATACCGATTCTTGGGCGATTTCTGAGCAACACGATCGATCCGTCGCTTCCATATCGCTGAGGTATGCCCTTATTCTATCAACATAAACCAAATTTTATTTTATTATAATTATTTTTGAAAACCATGCAATACATGTATTCTAAATAATTACGTCACCCATCTTGAATAACCAATCACAAACAAAAATTTCGCCATCAACTCAATATCCATTTGCCCCTCATGAAATTATTGAAGCAACAAACGTATATTTCAAACTCATGGACCCAACACATAACTATCATAACTTGATCGATTGAACAAACTAACATCATTCATGTCATTGCCTCTCATAGACTTAGCACTAGCTAGTAGACATGTGATGGAGAAAAAATTGCACATGTGACATGAAGTGTGAAATAGGAGCATGCGTGTTCATTCAGGTAAGACTAACAGTAGCTAGTACTGTTCCTAATTTATTTTGTTTGTACAATGCCTGAGGTGAAAGGTGGCACCATAAGCTTTTAATGTATTTTACACCACAAGGTGCAGCATTACTTGGTACAGGGAACGTTGGGAATAAATTTCACATTTATGAATACCCACATTTTTAACCCCTTCAATAATGATGTCAGATAGGGGTACAAATTAATGTATGTTGTCATATATATATATATATATATATACACACACATATATATACACACACATTTTTCAATATGTACTTGTCATCTGAATGATTATTAATATGTATTTTGCTTATGTGACTTTTGAAGGTACATATTCTCGGATATATGATACATGCTTTGCTCTATATGCTCATATTTTTCGGAAATATTTTGTTAGAATAAAGTATAGGAGAGGAAAGGGAAATAAGAATAAGCAAAATTTATCATATATGTTGTATGATTTAAACTCATACCTTCTCATTAGAAAGTGGGTCAACTTTTCCCTTTTCAAAGATACTCTTCATGCATGTCAGACTTTTACTGAATTATTTACTCAACACTATCCATAATTAAATTATCCTAATAATTGTGCACTACTTAAATAACTATTTACCGTACCATCCAATTAAGTATTCTTGACAGAAATTATCTGAGAAGGTCTCAGTGTGAACAAGTTCCAAGTTCTTGTGACTTTGTCCTGTCAGACTTTTACGAAATATAAGAGGGCAGGATTAAGTTATGAACTTAAGAACAAGTAGTGACCTCCCCCCCCCCCCCCCTTCTTGTGTTTTTAAATTAGAATTTTTGAACGTGAATAATCTAAATTTTGGATGTTTGAATGCTAATAATTCAATTTTCATAAATAACCTCTTGTATTTTGATATTTGGACTCATTTATTTCTCTACAATATTAGTTAAGGAAAAATAGCCTGAAGTCTATGGCAAAATACTAATTTTTCTTTAATAAAATTATTGATAATTAACAAGATCAAAAACTGGTACATTGACTATTGAGACTTATTTTTAGTGTTAAATTATTGACGTCTAAACCTTTTTAAAAAATTATGTTAGCTTCCCTTAAGCTTAAGATGTGTTTATTAATATGTTTTGATGAAAGACAAAAAGGGATTGGTCAATTGATATATTTATCATGTTATATTTGGATTATCTTAATATTTATATTGTTTAAATATTTTATGATTCTAAGTAGATATTGGCATGCTAGTACATCTATACTATAATATAAAAGTAATGTTGTGATGATGTATCTTTTTTGAATTTTCTCATAAATTTGATATTTTGAACCGTTAGATTATTTGATTATATAATCACAACCGTCGGATTTTCAATAAAATAATTACCGTCATAATTAAAAATATATAATATCTTGATTTTTTTTTTGGCAACAGGATCTCTTAACTACCTAAAAACAAAATATACTTTGATATTCTTTTCTAAATCAATAAAAATAATTATCATCATGATATCATTATATTATTTGATATATAATCACAACTATCAGATTTTCAATAAAAATAATTACCATCATAATTAAAAGTCTATTATTTATTGATTTTTTTTTTGTAGCGGAATCTATTAACTACCTAAAAACAAAATATACTTTAACTTTTTCTAAATCACTGAAAATATATATGTACTGAAGTTTATGGATTGTATTAATATTTTAGTGATCCAAGGGATGGATAAAGTATTAAAGTTTCACTTTTCTTATTTTAATGGTAAATCCGAAATTAGTCACTTTACATATTATTATTAGATTAAATAGAAGAGATATGAATTAATAGAAGAGCTAGACCTAGACGAAAGACTTTTCTTTCCAAACGTTCTTAATGCGGGATAAGGTGTTTTTCTTCTTATATTTCTTGGTCATGAATTAAAGTTTCTAAAATCACTACTTTTTTTTATGAATAAAAATTCGCACAATGACAATTAACTAAGGGTCGAAAATGTTCCTTTTAAGAGGTTGATGAAGTTTTTTATTTTTTTTAATTTGTACCAAGTATTTCTATACCCATATAATAGGTGAAAAAAATTATAAGTTTTAAATTGTAATAGTTATTTATAAAATATTACAATGTTCCATATAGCAACCATGTCATATGCAATATTTTTAATTTTTGAAATAAAATAATTAATAACTTTTTAAGAAGAAGCAATTATTGACAGGAGCAAATTATGAGAAACTATCAACTAAAATTTCTAATATATCGAAATATACTATAATAAGTTTAGCAAATATTTTCGATTGCAGTTATAATATCTTAATTTCTCTATAATTATTTGAAAATTATGATAGTCTAAAAAGTTATTTAACTTATTCATTGTTAAGTACTATTGATTATACATTTCTAGTTATATATTTATGTTGTGAATTTCGCGAGTGTATGGTTGATCATTGTAGCAAGTACGGGTGTTGATCCTTAAGGATGTGTTACGGAATTAGATCACTATAAAACTAAATTTGATACGATTGAATTAAATTGTCAAGGTTTAGTTAATTAGTAACCAATTATTTCAGAACGCTACACTGAAATATTAATATCACGAAGAAGCTTACCCTATCCATCACCATTAACTCTAATTATGGGCAAACTATGCAAAGCAAAATCAAACTTGAATAACCGAAACACAAACAGAGAACTTAACAAACAGGAGAGAAATTAAGTTCAACCTCTTCACCTCCAACTTCCTTCAGCTCTAGCCTGGAATGAAAATCTAGATCTGAACGCATATATGAACCGAATAGATAATCTAGTTATCCAAAGAACAACCAGTATCGAAACCTCGATTATAGGTCGGATTGAAGCTGTGCCGATCACGTTTTGGGACACTTTATTTTTTGATTAATAACTATCTCGTTATAACATTCTCTACAACCGTATGGTCATCTATCAGTACATGCGATTATAAATGATTGTATAGATAAACCATGAGTATTTATTATGAAACATCGACGATACCATGAAGTAGAATTGTCTATCACTCTTACTGCGCTAGTTAGTTGGAAGGAGGGGGTATGTTAGGTACACAAGATATAATTGTAATCTTCATTATATCATTGCTAATCAAATTATTATTAAGAACTTAATTTTTTAATGTAAGTATAAGAAGAGAATGTGAATTCTTCGTAATTGCCACCACGATTAACGAATTATCATGTCATTTAGCATGATTTTTAGTTTCATTTTGATTACCTACACTCTCTGTCATACTTTAAATCACGTATTTGATAATCATACGTTGTTTTAATTATTGAATTTCAATGGTTATACATAAAAGTGCCGTCTATTTATATTCTTCAATAAATTTAAGTATCATTTTCTAAATTACAATATTAATTTTGTATACAATGAACATTCCTCGATTATTTTGACTATATATATATGTACTGTAATGTGCATCGTGCAAAGTACGGGTCCATACTAGTATTGTTTAATTGATTTGATATAAGTTGCCACAATATCAAGATGATTTAGGATTCAAATTTGAATATGTGATCTTTATGATATTATATTTGGTGATTCAAATTTGATTATGGGGTTGTGATGCTATATTTATCAAATGTCAATACTTGCTTAAAATATGATATTATCTTTTGATATTATATTGTGAAAAATTGTACTGTAAAAATTCAACTTCTAGATGATTCTCTTAGGTAAGATCTTCAGCAAAAAATAAGGAAATTACCCATTGAAAATCAAGATATGAACGTTAAGAAAAACTGCAGAGTAAAGGCTTGAAGACTGACTTCAAGGCATTGAAAATGATATGAAAGATCAACCTTCATTGTTTGATGCAACGTTCACGTTCCAAGTATTCCTCCAACCTCTCCAACATCATTGTCTATAAATAGGGAGACATTTGCAGCTGAATATGATGGAAGAAAGAGAGCTACACTTGCAAATTAAGAAGAAGATGTTGAGAGAACTTGATACATCGAGCTTATATTGGCATATCTATTGTGTTTACTTACTCCTTGGTATAGAGTGTAACTTGTTATCTTTCTTTGTATTGTGTTGGGTTGATTAGTTGGAGAGCTGACTACCAAAGTACAGTTGAGGAGCAATGCGTATATTGGTACACTTATAGTTGTTGGGACAACTAGTAGGTTATACGATTAGTGAATCTTGTGTAATCGACCGACCTAATAAAAGAAATAAGTTTAAAATCCCATCAGAGATGGGTGCCTATGGGGAGAGAATTAGGTGTGGCCGAACCTCCATAAATAATGTGTTGTCTCCATATTTACTTTTTTGCATTTCTATTTTAATTATTTTGTAACATTGATTATAATGCTATTTACATCACTCTATGGTGATTTAACTATTGAAACCATGCCAATGAATTATAAATGTGCAAACTCCTTTATTTGGAGGGGGGCCCGCAAGGAACGTTATGTGATTTCTGCAATTGAAGTTAGGCGTCGACGTTAGAGCATGAACAATCGTGAGCCAATTTTTTGGCTCACCGGTGGGGGGCCTAACACTGCCACATCAACCCTCTCTCCAACTTTTTGGCTCACAAGCCTCACCCTCTCCAATGGTTGACTCACTACTTTGCCTCACCAAATAAAATAATATCCATAAACCCACACTCAAACACACAACTACTTTTTTAAAATCCCAAAATAAAACAAAAAATTAATAAAACAACAAAAAAACAACCAAAAAACAAACAAAAAGGGGCTGGGGGATGGCTTGCTGCCCGCGGGCTAGGCCCCCCAAGTCAGCCAATGCACATAAGGCAATCAAAATTCTGCTCGCCCGCTTAATTTCTTGCCCCGCGGATAGTACGTTGCACATGCTCTTAGGTGAGGTGACGTCCCATGGTTGGGGGGATGGATGAATCCTTCCAGCGGCCATCAATTTACTAGAGCATTGGATGCATTGTAAATAAATAAAGATTACGCTTATGCATATATTTAAAAATATATGTATACATGATCATTAAAAATACTATACCCACAGTTTATAATGGTGTATACAAGATTGTAGACATACACACTGCAAAGGATTCATTTCATTGTTGAGGAACATGCTTTGTTAGTACATAGTAATGAATGTATTAAAATGATGTCAACCGTTACAAATCGGGTACGAAAGCATTTTTAAAAAATCAGCCAAACACAAATGCATCTCAAAATAAGGAACGCAACAACTTAGTACAGAAAATCTCTAACCCGACAATAATTGCCGCATCATTTATTGCGATAAGAAAGCATAGATGACATTGGAAACACTCAAAATACTACGTATTCTCAGTCTCTTATAGGTATTATTTGAGTCACCTCACACTCACAAATTTATCTCCCCTTACAACACTCTCTCTTTCTACGCGAAGCTTGTGTGCTCGGATTACACCCCACAAATATCCTACCTCGCATAATCATTCAAGTCTCTGTAGTGGGTCAATAAGATACCATTCACATATAGAAGTTCACATTGAGTTAAGATAATATCTCTCACTTTCTGAGATAATTCTTCACAATGGCCTAAAAATTAAAACCCTTACTTATAACATTAACACCTTTCAAATCTTGCACAAACTTGCGCACCTTGACTGGCTACATGTCTTAATTTCCAAACTATTGATATCGTATTCCTTCTAAAATTCCTAACAATATTAGACATCAATTACCACGGAGCCTTCTTGTATTTCTCGTCTTTTCTGTTTTTCCTTTTTGTTTCTTTCTTCTCTTGTCCTTCTCCCCCCCCCCCCCCCAAATCAATGAAAAATCGATTAATATAATTTTGGGTTAGACAGAAAAGCTATAAATCTCCCCCTCTAACTCAAAATTACACCATCTGTATCAATTTACTGATCAGATTCAACTTGATCCATTAACTCGCGAAACACGACATTTAACTTCAATCCATGTGTAGCAGTTGGATAACAACTGTATCTCGATCAAACATGATCATCTTCAAGTCTTCAATATCTTCCATCAACAATTAGAAAATGACATTAGAATTCAACTTCAGCTCATCTAGATCCATTAATCAACAACCATACCGCTCAATCTAGCAACATCTCATATATCTCTTGTGTGTACTTTCCATAAATCTAATACCTTAGTCGACAACAACTGGCTCTGATACCACTTGATGGGATTAAACCCATTCTAATATCAATTGTTGGAAATTGGAGCGTAATTTGAAAAAAAAATAATTTGATTAATCAACGGAACATGAACACATGTCAAGCGAAGGAATACAATAATTCCCTTCACATTTAGATGAAAACCCACGGCCCAACAACGGCGCATCATTCATTGTGATAAAAAAAATAGATAGATTACAAATAGGTATACTTAAAATACTATGCATTATTAGTTTATCTGACTAGAGTTTGAGTCCCCCCCTCACACTTACAAATTTATATCCCCTTAAAACACGCTCCCCCCTAATCAGGTTTGGGTTGCTCAGGATATACTCCATAAATATTGAACCATACAAGAGGATACCGCTTACACTCAATACTCCACAATGGGTCAGCAGGGTCCATCTCTTACTTTTTAGCATATAATTTGCACCCATCACCTAAAGGCGTTATTTATGGCGCTAAGACCTTCCAAATCTTGCACAAACTTTCCGCGCAAGTTAATTAGCTACACCGCCTTATTTTCCAAGCTATTGATATGGCGTTACTTTTAAAATCCCTAATGATATTAAACATCAATTATCATTGTAGACTTCAACAATAAGGCAACTTGCCTTTTCTTATAATTCGCTTCTTTTATTTTTCTTTTATTTTATTATTTGTTTCCCTCTTTTTATTCGCTTTTCCTTTCCCCAAATCAACTAAAAAAAAGAGTAATTAATATAATTTTGGGTTGAACCAAAAGCATACACAAATAAATAAATAATAAAGTAAATAGATTTGACGTTTATCTGATAGGATAATTAAATATCGAGGTTGTATGCTATAATATAGAGAGTCTGTAGGACAAAATTAAAATAAATTAATTAAATTGGAAAGAGTCAATATCCTTGAGTGGAATTTATACCGATGTTGGTGGATGTATAACCTCTTTAGCTAAATGTATTGTGTTATTCTTCTAGTTACATGGCAATGTTTGGTTTTCAAATAGTAAGCTTAGCTCCGCTGGAATACTTTCAAATGTTTGAGAGAAGTTTGCCTTCGTGATAGTATTTAACAATATTAATTTATTAGAAGTACTTATTGATACTTATAACTTAAAGCTGTTCAATTATATTAAAAGTTACTAAAAGTTTGTTCATAATAGTAACACTCTGCAGTAGTTTTCTCTTTAAAATTTTTACATTAGTTTCTTGACATAAAATATCTTAAAGGCTAACAAGGTCTTAGCTAGTTTGCAGTTAAGTTTGAAGTGGAATGCGTGACACTAATGTGGCCAGTCGAAATGTTCCCAATGATTGGGTTTTCAAAAGGAAAGATTTTAACTCACAAGGAGTGTGCAAAATGTTTGGAATTTCTTGAGGAAGTTTCAAGAAGCTCAGATGAAGATGGGGGGCGTGCGGCCTGTGAAAGAGGTGCATTTTCATCAGAGCATAGGATATTGGGGTTAGGTATTCCATAATTAGAAGAAGCTCAATCTTGTCTGTCTGCGATGTAAAGGGCTTAAGATCAAGGCTGCTCGACAATTGTGGTTGAAGTTGATTGCTTGAGTGTCATTTCTAAGCTAAAGACGATAAACACATCCAATACAGAAGTTAGTTTAGTTACTGTTGAAATTTTAGACTCTTCACTCTGATTTGATTTGTGCGTGTTTTCTCATTATGAGTAGAGAATATAGTAGCTTATACCCTTGTCCATCCTCAATCCTATGAACATAGTTGTAGGATTTGATTAGAGGATGATGATGATCTAGTACGATTTTGAAAGATTTGTATATTGTTTTCAATCATTTATTACTAATATCCCTTATCTTTCATCAAACAAGGAATTAAAATGCCGAGTACATTAAGTTATAATTACGATTATCTCACTATTTGTATAATTATATATTTGTATTATATTAACCCTAATTACTCATTCGCAAAATGCTCTAAAAAATTATCCCTTGGGTTAGCACTTGAGACAGACCCCAAAGATTTTAAGTAAGTTTCCGCTTCTCAAAATTTCTCATTCCTCATTTTCACGCGCAGAGAATCGACAGAGAAGGAGAACGAGATCAAATGTTGAGGAGAGTGGTAGCCACAGTCGCCGGCGCCGGTGCTCGCCGGTGGTGCATGGTATCCCGGCGGCAGTCGTCCACCGTGTCCTCCGCCGTCAACTCCATGTTGCTCCGCTCTCTCAAGGACCACTACCTCGAAGTCTCCAAAATGGCACCTCCTCCGGTATTCCCCCCAAACCCCATTTCTCTATTCTTTTTTTTAGGGTTTTTCGGGAAGTTGTCACTTAGCGTAGGATTTAGTTAAACCCTATCTGGAATCATTTCGGCGTTTCTTCCCTTCCGTGCAAGTGCAGTGCAACTGATTCAAACATAGTTCTTTGATGAATTGATGAATTTTAGTAACAGGTGTAGGTCTTTTGGGTTAAAGATATCAATTGCGTAGTGTATTCTAGGTTTGTGACTTGTTCAGTGTCTCATGGTTCCTCTGAAACTGAATTTTGGGATTTTGGTGGATTAAATGTTTGTTGGACCGACTTGCAGAAGGTGGGTCCTCCGGCTGAGTTCACAATTGTGAAGGGGGCATTGGATTCCACTGGCCCTGTGCTCAGAAAGAACTACAAGAATGAGGAAATTAGCATATCAGTCATGCGTTTAGCTAATTTTGCTACACCGGATGATGATGAGGATGATGATGAGATAAACCAATTATTTGTTCATGTTGAGGTATCCAAGCCAGGGCAAGAAAAGTCTTTGCATCTCCTTTTAGGGTTATATCCGGATGCTCTGGGGATTCACTCTGTTGCTCTGAGACCGAAGTTGCAGGACGGGTTCATCATCGATATGAACAAATACACTGCTCCTCTTTTTGAGTTAGTTCTTTCTTCATCTCCCTTCCCCCAAAACAATGTGTGAATCTGTTGTTTCTGTTAGTGAACTTTATCATGTTCGTTGATTGAGTCTGCTACGGTGGCCGATGAAGAGTTTTAGGACCTTATAAATTACTTTATTTAATGTCTTGGTTAATGTGTATGTGCTAAATTTGATGTCTCAGTTCTGTATATTTTGTCTGAAAACCATGGTAGATACTGATAGTTTTTACCTGTAAGTTTTGTTGAATGAAAAATGAAGGAAATGGTGAAGTTGATGTTGGAGAACTGATTACTTCTGCATGTGGATGCCAAACTATGTTACATGGACTAGGGTATTTGTTGCCGGACATGGGTACATATTTGAGTGTTTGATTCATTAAAGTTCTAAATTTAGGACGCCAGAGCACTGCCCTAAATTTGCAGATGACTATGAGGAGTCATTATTTTACATGTGAAAGTTGCAATTTCAAATTAGGCTTTCAAGAATATTTCATTAATTAAAAAGGGTGTCCATTTAGTAAACCATTAAACATTAAAGAACCATTAATGAATAGTGAATGAAAAAGGAAAAAGACCATATGTTCCTTATTTTTTTACGCCCCTTTCACCCCCATTGCTTTAGAGTTTGCATGTCCAAACTTGTGTCCCATGACTTCCATATCCTATCTGTGGAGCCTTGTGTTCGACACTGATACAGTGGGGCAAAATGGAGAGTGTGGGTATCACAGCTGCCAAACATGGAGCAAGTTTATACTGTTGATTGAACAATGTTTTCGGAAATGAGAGACTAATCTAATATCTTCTTGGTTGGTTTGAGTTTTGTTCAGTTTGCATGATAAATTCGAGATGGATGAAGTATAGCCAAAACCTGTTAATGCTGTGTATGCAAACCATGGAAGTCTAGTATGATATATGTGTGCGTATTAGGGTGCTGAATTGAGAAACTGGTTGAGCAAAGAGCATTGTGAAGTTTGACAATGAACAATTCCTTGAAAGATGAAGGGACAAGATAGGATGGAAGATGTGATGGGGAAAAATTTGAGCTTATGTACTGCTTTAATTAGGAGGAAGGGTGAGTATCAAGCAATAGGTTTGCCTGTACCTGAAGTAAGAGGAATGAGCTTAGAAATAGATTGAAGCTAGTCGGTTAATGCTATAAAATTTAGAGGTGGTAGAATTTATGTCTGGCCCCTTTGAAGGAGTCCAAGCCCAAGGGCTAATTCTAGCAAGTGGTTCAGGGATCTTCATCGCACCTTGTTTTGGGGATGAGTGATCTTCGTCACACTCTTAATTCTTCTCTTAGGCACTGTGCTAAGCGTAGTAGGAGTTGCTATTAATATTTTATATTCTTTCAGATATTTACTTCCTTTATTTAATCAGTGTTCTCCATTAGGAAGTTATTTGGAGTCATCATTTATATTCTTTTCCAAGTTATGTTTTATCTTATGAATCAGGACTATATGAATGTTTTTCTTGAGTTATGGTTTACGAAATTTGAGTATTATTGAGTTGTTTGGGAATTTCCCCCTGGTCTCTAATCTCTATTAGTTTATTTCCAGATTAGGTTATCTGCTACAAAGGTTGTCCTTTGGGACTGATTGTGGTTTCTTAAATTACTTTCATCAACAATTGCAGAATATGCGCTTCGTGAAGCAATCCGTACCAACCACCATCACACTCCCACCATCTCCAAAATCTGTAGTAGTTGTGTCTCCCACCCAATTCTTACAGCCAAGTTTTTCAGTTTACTGTCCATCGATTAAATTGACTCAAATGCAGCCATAAATCATGGGTTATAAGATGGCAGACTTGGAGAACATTTCTAGTTTGTGGAAATATTGGTACTCCACAATTCCCCTTGTGTGTAGGTTTACAAATACTTTTGGGTTGGTGTCTGGACATGGAATTATTGGTCCTTATCATACCGATGATTGCGGGGTATTGGCATCTAGTAGTCTATTGTAGTGTTGAGTGAAGCATATCATAGGATTTCATGTTCTGATATCTGTTGCCTATGCCTCTAGGTGGTCATAGTTTCTCAATTTCTCCCATAGTCAAATGTAGGACCAATAGCGGAATTTTATATATGAAGTTTATCATAGATATGCTGTTGAATTTAGAGAAGACACTTGCAGTGAAGTAGAAAGGGAAAGGGAAGAAGATGCTGCTTGTTGCCAAATCAAAGAAATCAACAAGTTTAGGAAATCAACTCCATACCAGAGATTGCCAATCTAAATCTGGGGACATTTAGCCACTTACGAGGAAAGATTTTGCATTTTGAGGAATCTTTGGTCACTGACACTTTGAAGTTCAGACTATCGCTTTTTGTGAGAAGATGAACCAAGACATTGAAGATGGAAATGGTGTATTGGAGCTGAAACCAGTACTTGTTGGCCTTTTAGGAAAGGAGCCCAAGCATCTCCATAGGACTGTCAACTCCATCAGCCTGTCAAGGACGACTTTAATGCTTCGGTGGCGTCCTCTTGGTTGAAAGCTATGATGTTTGCCTTACACATCATATTTGAGCCTGATGTTTGCTATTCATGGATTTTTTGCTCCAAGCCCTTGATTCTGCTTTCCTGTAAATCTCGTGGTCGAGTTTTTTCTAAGAAGGGGAGAATGATGTGAATCTTAAGAAAGGGAAGCAGAAGGATTGTAATTTATGGCATCAATAATTAGTTTCAGATTTTGATTGTATTCTTACTCTGTATTTTTGGGTTTATTTTACGGGTATTTTTGTAGGATATTATATGTAGAATATAAGTCGTGTTAGGATTGGAAAAGTAGTATTTTAGATATATTAGGTTGTTAGAATTTTTCCTTATCCCGTTAGGTGTTTTAGGCTATAAATATCTCTATTTTGCTGTTTTACTTTGAGATGGATTATGGAGTGCAATTGAGTACGTAGCTTTGGAGTGGATCTACCCCATCTTGTTAGCTTTCACCATGGGTTTCTAGTGAGTGTTATAGGACTACTTGTGTGGACCATCCATTGAGGCTGCCTATAGATATTTGGCTTGCGATGGTACGAAACCCATACCAAGGGGATTGAGTGGGCAAGGCTTAGATGGAACGCCCCCGGTGCCTTGGGGGGGGGGGGGTTGGTATAGGTTGGATTTTAATCTTTACCCTTCCCTTTTGGATCAGTGGACCTGTGTGTCAAAAAAGATTCTATGTAAAGTTCTTCAAATTTTTTGAAGGGACACTCTTAAAAATCAATTGGTACTCATCAATTTTGTAAAAATGAAATATGGGACACTCATACACCATATTTTCTAGATCTGCCTCTATCTCAGAGGGAGGGAGTACTTATCACTCACTGCTACGTTGTCAGTTTGCTACTCTTTCAGAGCTAGCCTTTGGTTACTGGGGAGTTTCTTAGGTTGCTTTGAATTCTGTAAGGAACCATTTGACTTCTTTTTGTTTAATTATGTTTTTGTGGGTTGGTGGTGGGACGGAAAGCAAAAGAAGAATGCCATTTTAATTCCACATGCTATTTTTTTTTGGAGCTTTTGGAGAGAAAGGAACACAAGAGCCTTCGAGGGTGTAGATACGCATCTGTAGTGCATTAAAGGTCACTTGAAAGACACTCTTTACTTTCAGGTTAATACCATTCTTTTTTGATATAGTCGATTTTGTGGATAGGTTCTATGTTGGATGTAGGTAGACAGTCCTTGTGTAGGATGCTTAGTTTGCATATTTTGATCTTAAAAATGTACACTATATTCTATTTTCCTTGTGAAAACAAATTTATCGTTGATAGCTTGAATAACAGAGTGGAAAAGCTATTGTGAAGGAATTTGTATGTTTTTATTCAACTCTCGTGGGGCAAAAGAGTGGGGACATTTCTCTAGATATCACTTGTGCATGCTTCAGATTGTCTGAAAAGTCTGAAACCTTTAAGAAATGATTGTCAAGTTAGGAAAATGCAAGTTTGGAACTTTTATTTTCGTCCTAACTTGGTATAAATTTCGGTTTTTACGTCTTAGATATGTCCAAGTCCCCCTACTTTCGTCGTGATTCGTGCATAGTTGTACAGGTCCATGTGATTTGAAGTCTGGATTCATCGAGCTTTTAGTGCCTACAATTTGGTGCAATGGATTAGGTGATCCAAATTTATGTCTGACTAGCTTATCAAATTTCTTATGAAAAGGAATTTTGTTTAATTTCTTTTGGTCCAGTATTTAGTTCTTGAG
Source organism: Selenicereus undatus (assembly GCA_017589665.1). NCBI lineage: Eukaryota > Viridiplantae > Streptophyta > Magnoliopsida > Caryophyllales > Cactaceae > Selenicereus > Selenicereus undatus. Next base: position 15,016,826 of record JACYFF010031955.1, read on the forward strand.
AGAATTTATCTGGATCCAGAGTCAGTTATATTCAACTCTCACTGTGGGAGAGAGTAAGGAAATTTCTGTGAACATTGCCTGTGCTTCTGTGCATTCATCAGAACTTTTAAGAAATTATAGTTAAGCTGGGAAACAGCAGGTTTGGAACTTTTATTTTCATGCCCACTTTATATGAATTTTGGTTTTTTGTGTCTCAGATTAGATATGTCATATGTCCAAGGTCTACTTTCCTTCTTGTTGGTGCGTAATTGTACAAGTCCATCTGATTTGAGTTCGGACTTGATAAGTTCATTGCTGCTCTTAGGTGGAGTGGAGTACCTGATCGGGATTCATGGCTGACTAGATTGTCAGATTTCTTATGAAAGATGATTTCATCTAATTTTTCCAGTATGGACATCCTGAGTGGATTTAATCTGGGTCTAGAATTAGTAACCACTAGTGAACATGGAGATATATTTTATTATTTCAGTCGACTATGTTGCAACCACTACGGGTCTCATGCTGTAGCCTTTCTTGTAAATATTGTACCTTGCAACGTAATCAATAGGTGTCATTCCTCAGATTTGATGATTTTGAGGGGGCTGTTTTTCATTGTCTGGCAGAAATCTCAGTGAGGAGACACGAGACGCCTTCCACAATTACATAGAGGAGCGTGGCATAAATGAAAACCTGTTCCCATTCCTTCAAGCATGGCTTTACGTAAAGGATCACCGGAATCTTATGCGTTGGTTCAGGTCAGTTGGTAATTTTATCAAAGGAACTGCTGAGGCCAAGGCTATCCCTGGTGCGAATGAACCCAAGGAGGCAGCTGAAAGTGCTTGATACTCTTCTTTAGGAGTTTTGTATTTAATTAGCAAATTAGATTAGGCAGTTTAAAAAAGGATCAAGCCATCTTCTTCTTACTGTCATATTCTTACAATTTTGGAAGGTTACATGATGAAACTTCTTCAGTTTGTTGCTTGCTGGATACTTGACCAGCCTCATGCTAGTCTTATAATTTATCTCCCAGTTGTTTTTTTTTCCCTTCATTTGGTGTTAATAATTTTCTCCATGTTGCATAACTCGTGATGTATTTTATATCTTTGTGGCGATAATTCTTCGAAGTTATACAGTTTGGCCATCTAGTTTTTATTTAATAACTATGTTTGAAAGAGACCTTGCCAAAGTTATCTTTAATTTTACTGGTTAACTTGGTAAGGTATGCCATATCTTATATCTTTGTGTACCCTTTATTTATTATTTGTACTTTCGGGTGCATAAAATGAGGATTGTGTTTGATTCATTCAGTCAGTTTAAGAGGGTTTTTTTTTTTTTTTTGGGGGGCCCCCCCGCTTGAAGAAACAAGCCTGATTGGCGAGGAAAAAAACCCAAGAAAACATGATTAGTTTGATTTGAGTCACATCAATTCAGGTCCAGACGTTCAGTCAAAGTCATGATGCCATGTAATTCGAGTTTACATCTTTTTTTTAGTTATTACGGCAAGCACTCTTTCATCAAATTTGATTTTTGGCTTCAGCTTTTACATTAATGTTATGTAACATCTCCTGTTCGCAGCTCTGAATATTATTATGATTCGAATTTGGCATTGTGGTCCTTTTTTTGTTTGGCTGAGCGAGTTTGGCATTATGTTGAAGATTTCGGATGTGGGATCCTGCATTCTATACCCAAAGTAGGGTTAATGATGATCTGTCGGATAAACGGCCTAAAAACTTTTTATTTCACATTATCAAATGTACAATTATAGCACTGATTGTTTGTTCAATGAATATTATACTTATAATTGAGTGTAAAAATCTGGTTACATTTGTAAGGGTCTGAGGAGGTCACGATCTTATGCCTTTTAAACAGTTGAATAGGATTTAAATTTGAATAGGCACCTAATCCAAGGAAATATGCACTTTAAATTTGAATATTTATTGGGGATGGTCACTGGTATGGGGTCAAGTCAAGCTGTATGGATATTTTGGAGAATATCTATTATAAGAAACTTACTTTATGTGTGCTATGACATGTTTTTTGTTTTTAATATATGTGGAATTTGCTTGAGACGGAATCAACCAGATAAGGTTCTTAAATTTAATTTTCAAGCACTTGATACACTTTTGAATTTAATTTGCTACCGCCTGACGTGATTTTGCACTTAGAGTTCAGAAGTTTTATATTTCATTAGAGAGTTAGAATTCCATAATAATTCATAAATTTCGCTAAATTAACGAAGAATGCAGACTCACTTCCCTAGAGTAAAAAGGGTGGAGGGGACGTTATATATATGGCATGTAATCATAATCATTAAACTCCAACCCGAATATTTTACGATCCTGCGATCCTACAATCCAAAAACCTTTCATCAATCCAATTCTCGCTAGAATCATAAGCCCATTAGGATTTTGTCATCGTAATTTTGTTCAAAAAAAATGTATGGTATGATTGGAATATGATTTTAGATTTTGTGATTCAATGTACGATCCTAAATAAGTATTATAAGGTGGTCGTATTTAGTTATAGTCGAAAAATCATTCCAATATTTTGTATCAAAAGTTTCTACACATTATAGTTATATTGAATTTCTATAAACTTTACGATCTTTATTAGGATTTTTTGTTCTCATAAAATAATATTCACTATTCCGAACAAATGTTAGAATTTAACGATCCTTGATCTATTTCCACGATTTTGGTTCTAAAGACCCCTACCGATTCTAACTAGAATCTCGATTCCAAGAACCTTGCATGTCAATGTCCGAATCAATTGCTAGCACGAGAGTGAGAAAGAATTGCAATACGGGTGATCAGGTTCCCAGTTAGGGCCTGTTTTTTTCTTTGGGAAATAGGGCTTGAAAAATGGGTAAAATTGGTTTAAGTGGATATTTTCTTGGTGAAGTGGGTTAAAGTTAGTACATTTTTTATGTGATGGATAAAAGTTGGTTAAAATAGTGGGTTGAAGTGAGTTGAAATTAGTATTTTTTTTTTTTGAAATTCGTGAAGTAGGTAAATTGAAATTTACCAACGAACAGAACAGGACCTAGGATAAGATTTTGCCTTGTTTTGGCCCAAGTCTATATGTTCTATGATTTGAAATCATAAATTATTAATAATTATTAGTTATCAATTCTTAGGCTGTAGATTTTATTAGTCGAATAAAAAACTGTATTTGCAATTTTGTAATTGGGTGAAATTGAAAATAATTTAGTAATTTTGTGCACAACCTATGACTACTTAGTCTACTTATGACCTTTTACTATCAAATCTGACAATTGTTCTTTCGTTTGATGCATAATGCATCAAATTTTATATCAATTTGAGACCTTTTTTTTTTCCCTCTTAGGTCAAAGATCTTTATCATTTTCCATATTTTGTTGCTATTATTATTAGTTGGGAAAAAAAAACCCGAATGATGAGTGCCAGTGAAAAAAAAAATCGTCTTGAATTATCCCAAATTAATGTGTTTCGTGATTTTTTTGAGGTCAAATTATCGATAGGTATGACTAATTATCAATAGTTAAGCTTTAGAATTTGGTAGCTACAATGATGAACAGAAATAGCATCCTAAAAAATAACCCTCTTAGGAAACAAAAAAATAGGTTTACATGTGACTTTATAATTGTAAAAATTGTAGATAATGAGGTAATTTTATACAACTTATGAATAGTATTACTCTTTCATTATCCAATACCATGAGATTTTTCAAACTTAATGCATGAATAACAACTTTAAATTAATGCATTTAATTTATTAGTTTATTCATTATGCAAATATATTAATTAAAAAATCACTCTATACCGTATTAGGTGTAGTAAATGACTCCAATAAAGTATTGAAGACACAGTGTGAAATCTTGACTTCTCACTTCTTATCTGCATAAGCCTCTTACATTAGCTTGCTTCTTGTATCGACAGTTGAATTCTTACATAGCATTGGAGCCTTTGGTTTGAAAATGTAGAGAATCCATTTTAATTGCAAAAGCTTGAGTTCATATAACATTTAGATCATATTCGGTAAAATTAGCTGTTTAAATAGTAAATAGCAGTTTATGTAACGGATAACTGTTTAGGTATTTGATAGCATTTCTAATTTAGCTATTAGATAATAACGGTTTAGATAAGCGGTTGAAATACATGTGTCGGTAAACTTAGCTGTTGGGTTAACTAATTAATGTAAATTGACATAAAAAGATTTAGATAATTTCCAGGTATAAAACTTCCAAAATATATTTTTTTGGCCAAAAAGTATGAAACGCTATTTCTGAGGCCGCGTTCGTCAACAACGTTTTGGGTAGCGTTTAGTGTTTTGACCAGATCAATACACTAATTAGTTTTAGTGTTCGGTGAACTAGTATTTTGATTAGCATTTCAAGTAGCGTTTAGTGTTTTAAGCAGTGTTTTTGAAAAGTTAATAATATTAACGTTTGACATTTAAAAGTAATGTTTCATATTTTTTAGCCAAAAAATATCCTTTAAAAATTTTATCTTTAGAAATTATCTGTATCTTTTTATGTCAATTTTCATTAATCAGTTATCATAACAACTAAATTTATCGAACACATCAGTTTCAACTGCTCATCTAAACGGTTATCTAGTAACAACTAAATTAGAAATGCTATTAGCTATTTAAACAACTATCCGCTATCTGAACTGCTATCTATAACCTAAACAACTAATTTTGCCGAACATGGCCCGAATGTAAAAAGATGATACTGTTAATTTTTCATAAACGTCACTTAAAATGCTAAACGCTACTTGGAATACTAGTCAAAACACTAGGGGTTGTTTGGTTGCAAGAGCTTTTTGAGAACAAAGAGCTTTTTGGGCGGTCTGAGATGTTTTGACTAGTCAAAACAGCTAAATTAGTGTTTGATTGAAGAGTTGTTTGGACCAAAAAAACTCTTTCTCAAAAGGCTATTTTCATTGGTCTTTTGAGAGTAGCTGTTTATGAAAATGACATAACTATCTAAGAGTTTGAAAAAATTACATCATATGCCATTAGCCTTTTATAGTGATATTTGATGTTGTGTATTATTTAAATTTAATCTATTCAATATGAAATCAATCGGATATATAAATTTCAATTCATAATAATAAAATATGTAGCAAATAGCAAAATAATATTTTAAGACATAATTATCATGTGGATAGATATATACAAGTTGAAAAAAAAAAGATTAATAAGAGTACAAATTATATACAACTAGTAACAAATTAAGATTTTATCAATAAAGTTAATTTGTACATATGACATCAATTTAATTCTTTTTGGGAAAAAAAATAAGATAACTAGCAAATGAAAAATTATTTTTAATTAAAAAGTAATTTACAGATAAGGGCACAAATGAAATTTTACTAAATATCTTTTTTAAAAACAACTAATTTTACAGAACGCTTCTTTTATAAGCAGCTAATACAAACTGTTAACAATTAACCGCTAATACAAATCACTAACAGCTAACAACGGTTTACTAAACAAGGCCTAGGTTACCAAACACTAAAAATTGACTGATTAATGTATTGACTTGGTCAAAATTGTAAACGATATTCAAAACGCTGTTGCTGAAGATGACCTTATATAGTTCACCATAAGCTTGTAACTCAATTGGTACGAAGTGTAATTTTAAAAAAAAGATGCGGTCTTAAATTCTATTATCTGTCTTTGTCCTACTTATGAAATTATGGGATTACAACTAGACCTAAGCGCCTGAATATTATATACTTCACTGCTTAAATTATATTGAATCATCCTATGTAAGACTAATGAATTAGACAACTTACCATTCATTACATAAAATATAAATAGTGAGACATTCAGAAGGCATTCACACTTGTAATTCACTAGGAGTATTAATTGGACATCCGTTTAAAAAAAAAAAAAAAGCCCACCTTACATACGTTACGTTAAAGAGTAACGCACTAGTACGAAGGCATCTCTCTGTTGATTGCAAATTCAGCACAATTCATTGCCGACCTCAATTTTGTATGGTTATGAAGATAAGAGCACAATTTTAATTTTTCTTCTGCCCTAATCATCACCCCATGCCCTCATTTTGATCACTCTCAAGATCCATCCCGACAACTTAGGATCTATTTTTTTTATTAAAAAATATGGATTAGAAAATATGTTAAATTGATTGAGATTGATAGAAATGGGTTGAAGTGGATTGAAGTTGGTTGAAGTTGGTTGAAGTTAGTACATTTTTTTATATGATGGATATAAGTTGGTTAAAATAGTAGGAAGTGAGTTGAAGTTGGTTGAAGTTAAATTTTTTATTTTATTAAAATGGGTTGAAATTGATTGAAATTAGTAAATTGGGATTTACCAACGAAAAGATCAGGACCTTAATGACTTGGAGATGATTTGATTCACCATAGAGTCCCTTAAAATATCTCCTTCACCTTTTGTACCTTTTTTGTTTCAATTTTCATTACCACAAATTAAAGAAACTAGGGCTTTTGTATTTCAACCAACATCAACCCACATCAACCCACTTCAACCTACTTCAACCTATTTCAACCCACCTAAGAAAAAAATACCAACTTCAACCCATCTCAACCCACCTCAACCAACTTCAACCCACTTCACCCTTTTGACCCACCCAATTTACCCACGAAAAGAACATGCCCTTAGTCAAGTTTGAACAAACTTTCTCATATGAGTCACCATTAACCCAATAAAGAGTCATAAGCTATAGTCATACAAAACTGCTGTTTTTATGACCATCTATAAATCATATTTTACATAGACCAACAACTTCACTTGATCGAAAATCAATCCATTGTCAAACCGTATTGGTCCGTTACTACCAAGGCGTTGGTCACGAAGCACGTGCCAATCCAAACCAATACCCGAACCTAGGATGGCATTATCATTTGACCCCTTGGGGGCTGCCACACTCACTCCCAACAAGGCCAAAACTTTGACAATCGAGACTTGAGAGTGAGTGATTGACCCGATTAATCCCCCTTTCCTCACATACTTCACTTCACTATTTTCATCACCACTCAATAACACCCCCAAAACAGAGGTCAAAAAAGTCGAACACTGTTTGAGCACCCAATTCACCCTAACCTTCGTACTATACCATCCAATTAGTTGGCTTTCAAGATCTTCCCTTTCTTAGAGAAACAAAGGGAAAGCTCCCCAGGAAAAATATGGATTCAGAAGGTTCATTGTAAGTGCACTTAAACACATTCCCACACGCTCCCCTGTTTTTCTTCTTCTTTATTCTTCTGTTTTTTCTCTGTTTCTTGTCTCCTCCACACTTGACTTTGAAAAATCACCCCTTTCTGACTTGAATTTCATTTATATTTAATGCGAATGAGAAACTGGGCAGATTTGAGACGACCGAGATGGCGGCAAATTTCTTGGCATCAACGACTCTGCTGTTAGATTCATGGAGATTGTGCAGCTTCGTTAATTCCCCTGCTTCTGGGGGCTCTCTGACAGTGGTGGACCAAATCGGGTCAGTCGGGCTGATGGGTTTCTCCGGCTTCCATGAACTGGACCCCGGGCCGGGCCCCTGGCTCAGCGGGCTGGTCCCTCTCCAGGGAACGGCTGAAAATGGGGTCGGGCTGGGGCTTTTTCCTGGGCTTGATTGTCATGGGGAGGATGATGATCAGGAGCCTGTTATGGTACATGCTGGCCTTCTTCAGCTCTTCTTGGGGTTGTACGGCAATCCCACTTTTCAGTCTCAGGTTCGATTTCTCCCTCTTTCTTGTCGGTATTAGGATGAAATTTGATCATATACGTCTTTTAGAGACATCCGATGATAAGATTGAAATGGTACACAATCCCAGATTTGATTTCTCCCTCTTTCTTGTTAGTACTAGGATAAAATCTGATCATATCGTCTTTTAGGGACATCCGATAGAATTGAAAGTTGAAACGGTATTAAAGTTTGAGTGTGCATGGGTGCTATCCAAACTTAAGACGCATCTATTTTAGCGTGTCTAAGTATCTAGCATGAGTTTGCGTGTAGTGCTCGGTAATTGTCTCCAAAAAATTGTGGGTTTTTGTAAAAATAAAAATCAAATTGGGGGTTTAAAATAAAGGGTATTAGCAAGCAGAGAGCCCTCTAAAATTTCTCCAATTTTAATTCTAAATTGCACTTGATGTGTAATTTGTGTTGTGGTTGTTGTATGGGTTGGGTTAGAGGATTTTACTGAATGAATGCTTGACTGTATATGGTTACTCGAACTAGAGATTTGGTAAGATGGATGGTGTAGTTTTTGCTCTTAAACTAGTTAGCAACGTTCCCCATTTAGGATAATCGAATCGAGTTGTGTTTTATGTTCTAGTAAATTATCATGTATTATTTGAAGTAGGATAATTTCATGAATGCCAAAGCTTCGCATTGAAAACGTGCACGATGTGTTTAGTTAAGTCTAAGATTGGTGTGTGTAAAGTTTGCATCAGCTGTTAGTTGTTAACTGTTTGAATCAACTGTTTGTAGAAAAACTGTTTGGTAAAATTCGCTGTTTCTGATAAAGTTGCGTGATAAAAAACTAATTCTGCTCTTCCAAAAAAGCTAATATAATTAGCTTTTTTCAAATTAGCATTGCGTTCCTGATACTTGCACTTGTTGTTGGTGGCCAGTTTAATGTTTACACACAACTGCTTGATTGTTAACGAAACATGCGAAGGCCTTAGAAGTTGTTTTCTATGTATTCACCTCATTTTTCTGTGTAATGTGCATGCACTGGCAGTATTCATAGTAGACACCCTCATATTTCATATGCACTTTTAAGATGAAAGGGAATTTGCACACAAAGACCCTGTTCCTTTTCCCCATTTTGAGCATTTAGGGTAAACCTTCCATCTATAACTGTTTAAATATTTAACAACGTTTTTACCACTTTTTACATCTTTTTACATCTCCTTATATATTTTTTATAACATTCAACTCGTCGTTTATTTTTTTTCCTCATATTTATATAAATTTGTATATTTTTTTTATATAGTAACGATATGAAAAATATATTTATATTTTTATGAACATAATATTTCTATAAACCTAAAAACAAAATTTTGACGAAGTGAATTATATACGTTATCATAGAGAAAATAAGTTAACATGTTTTTAAAATTATGATACAAAAATTGCATTCATGTTTTGGTTTTAATGTGAATTATATATGAAAATAATCAAACTGTAAGTGATGAAAACTTTCCAGCTATTTCCTTCCTAAGTTTATACAGAACAATTGGATTGCTATCATCGTACAAGTGAACAGTAAGTGGCACATCTATATTTGGGTCATTTGCTGAGATTGCTGTGCTTTTTTTTTTTATTTTTTATGCAGAATAAAAAAAATTGTGAGAGTACAATAAATAACGATTATTTTAAGCTATTGCTCCTGTCCCATTTGAGGCATTATGTTAAAAATATAAATTTAAAATTGATTAATTTAAATGGGATTTTATTTTAGGAGTTCGATCTTTTCAATTTTGTTGAGAAAAATTATTATTATTTTAATTTGTTTATAAGAAGGTGAAACTTCATAAAAAAACACCTTAAGTATAGAACATATTCGGTTCCATAAGTTTGTAGGCTTAAATTTATTTTATTGTTATTTAATCGACTTGTTTAAAGATTTACTTTCATTAATTATGTTATTTCAATATTATTTATTCTCATCTATAACAATAACTGTAGAAAGATCAAATTGTTTGTATAATGTTAAAAAGTTATTTGTTTAGTGATTGGATAAAATTAATTTCATAAACATCACTAACATATTACACATGATTTACTTTTATGAAATAACGTATTTCGCAAATCATATATTAAAAACCACAATTATGCATACATATCTAAAAATTATAGTTGTACAACTTTTTATTAATCCAACAAATGCTTACATCTATCGTACAGCTTTTCACAATTTCTTACATCTCCCTACATCTTCTTATGATTTCTTACAGTTCCTCACAACATTTTCACAACTCTTACAGATCCGTACAGTTCTTACAACTCCTCACATTTTCTTGCAGCTTACAATTGCATCTTATTGCAAAAAAGACCAGACCGAAATTCCTAGTTGGAATGAGACAAGACACAATATTGGCATGAAATAAGCATCCTTTTTCACGACATAGATGAAGTTTCATGCTTGGTTTCTTCTATCATTTATCAACACTGTCACACTCCCTACAATTACAAATGCTTATGTTGTACCATAGAATAGTGCAGAATATCCTCTCTATTATGCTCTCAATTCTAATGAAATTATTGGTCTTCTATAAAACATTGCATTCTCATTGAAAAACAAGTTTGCCTTCTAAACAAGGAGAATAAAGTCATGAGAATATCAAGGAGAAACGTTACCGGCGAGGTCATTTTCTTATGTGCTTTATATAGTATAAAGTTATTCCAATAATTTTCCTCGAAAAGAGCACTTAAAATATCATAAAATAATATTATATATCATGTGACATTTTATATTTATATTTTTCTATGTATATATTCGAAAGCATATTAGTTGACATAGGCGAATCCATTCTAAGTTGTAGATAACAACAATGTTAGTTGGCGGCCATCATACGATTTATATTTTTTGTTCAGATAATTTTTGAACATGACAAGTTTGCAATAATAAATACATAGGAATTTTGATAAAATGAAAGAACAAAGTCAATATTTAGGATTAATTTTTAGAAAACCTAACCCAACAATGATTGTATTCATTTCAAATGATCAAAAGATAAAGTCAACACGTTTTACCTTAATCATCAATGTATGATGGATATGTAGAGCTTGATTGGTTGGTTGACCGGACTTTTCAAAATTGAACAATTCTGAGTCTTCGTTCAAAGTAAGAATGGCCTACGTTTTCTTGTCATGTCATTTCATTTAGTGGTCAAGCTGAAGAAACCCAAAATGGACGTACGTCATCAAACCTGCTTTTCAATCGTGGGAATGCTTAAGTTTGAATCTTCTTAGTACCATTGTTGCTTGGTCTTATGTGTTTTTTGTTTTGGCTAATCTCTCATTGCCATGCAGCCAGATAGATTCCTTGCATGAATAAATAATCAATGTAGGTATCAGATAACTCAGTTTTACTGATAAAGTCTATGTAATAATCGATTTTAGTTCAAGTGCCAGAACCCGGCTACACCCAATATAGCAACACCACCTACAAAGAAATAATCTTCGACTAGGCATGTAAGTAGTCAACTCTGGTTAATTTCAAATCAGATCAGCAAAGGTTGATGAAAAGATTGAATTCAAATGGCATAATTTTGGGTTTGTATTGACTTTAGTACAGTGTTTGTCCAGTCCATCTAATAACCCTATCAAGAAAACACAATTAATATTGATTAAAGTTTTGGATCAAATTGCTTGTTCTGTTCAACTAGGATTTGTATCAAAATAGGTTTGGTTTTGGGTTAGGTTGATATAGTTTCAAGTTGAATGTTCAAATACACTGATGTTGTCGGGTCTTGGACTTGTAATTTGAGCGATAAACCACTAGTACCATCACTTTACAAAGTGGGAATTTTTTTACTCTGCAACAGCGGCTAAAAAACTCCAACAAATTCAAAATTTATGTAAGAAATTCATACATAATCATCCTGTTCTTATAATGCAGATGAGAGCAATAATGGAGAACACTAAGTCAATAATCCTCACAGGACATTCCATTGGGGGAGCAATAGCATCACTTACAACTCTATGGCTACTCTCTTTTCTCCAATCCAACCCTTCTCCTCCTCAAGTTCTTTGCATCACCTTTGGCTCACCACTCCTTGGCAACCACTCTCTCTCCAAATCACTCCTCCGACAAAGATGGACCGGGAATTTCTGCCACGTGGTCTTAAAACACGACATAGTTCCAAGGCTTCTCTTTGCGTCCTTAGACTCTATCGACACGCAACTCCATTTATTGCTTCAGTACATTCAGCTCGGTCAATCAGCCTCTCAAATCACTGATGAGATCAGGGATCAGTTGTTCAGCTTTGTGCTGGGTCAGACTGAGGCAGCTGCAAATGGTTCAGATGAAAATGAAGGGGGAAGGTCAGGCTCTTTCTGGCCCTTTGGAAATTATTTGTTCTGTGCAGAAGAAGGCGCAGTCTGTGTGGATAATGCTGTTTCTGTGGTGAAGTTGCTACATTTGATGCTGTCAATGGCAAACCCGAGTTCTTGTTTTGAAGATCATCGTAAGTATGGTGATTGCGTACAAAGAGTCTCTTCCCATTTCTTGATGAGGAAAGGGTTCATGCAAGGGGATGCTCCTAAGTCAGGCTATGAAGTAGGGTTGGCTTTGGCACTTCAGTCTACAGGACTAGCAAACCAGGTACTAGAGTTTCTCCCCCCCCCCCCCCCAATCTTTTTTTTTCCTTTTTGGGGAGGGGCAGGGGGGAGGTAAATTTTGGCTCAATAGTACAAGAGGGTGTGATGATTTGAGGCGCGTATCAGCGCAAACTCTCTCTCTCAGAAAAGGCATTTTTGAGACTTGGAATGGGTCAATGAGCATCAACTCGAGAACTCAACATGAATCTCACTCAAGCTTGGGATCCCGGGGGGGGGGGGTTGTTTAGATATATGCAGCCTTAGCCTCGCCCTTGTTCCTGACTCCTGAGTAACAAAGAGCAATTGAATGTGAGATTGATGTGCCAAAATAGTTAATTGAGAGACAACCCTGCCCAACCTGAACCTTGGTGGGCCTGAGCTTCAGTTGCCTTAGTTTCTTGAATCTTGATCAACTTGGTACATCGATCTCAAACTTGTGTCCAACAAGCTAATAAGTTAGGAGAAAGACTTTCTAAGAGTTTTTACCCACTATTTCTTCATCATGTTTACAGGAATCAGTTTGTGAACAAGCCAAAGACTGTCTAAAGATGGTGAAGAATACAGGTCCAAATCCGAACCTGAATAGTGCAAGACTAGCCATTAGTCTAGCCAAGATAACGCCACATAGAGCCCAGATTGAATGGTACCAATCTACATGTGACAAGTCAGATGATCGAATGGGATACTATGACTCTTTCAAGCGAAGACAAGCGTCAAAGAGAGACAACCAGGTTAACATGTTCAGAATCAAGCTTGCCAGTTTCTGGGATAACGTGATTAATATGATTGAAAACAATGAACTCCCCCATGATTTTCACAAGAGGCGTAAATGGGTCAATGCTTCCCACTTCTATCAGCTCTTGGTGGAGCCTTTAGACATTGCAGAGTACTACAGAAGTGGTGAGCACCTGCGAAGGGGACATTACCTTAGAAACGGGAGAGAGAGAAGGCACCAACTTTTTGACAAGTGGTGGAGGGAGAGGAATGTCATTGAAGAAGAGAGCAAGAGGAGCAAGTTTGCCAGTTTGACTCAAGATTCATGCTTCTGGGCCAGGGTAGAAGAAGCTAGGGGTCTTCTCGAAGAGGTTCGAACTGAGAGAAGTTCAACCAGGTCGGCTCAGTTATGGCAAGAGATTGATGCATTTGAACAGTATGCAAGAGCACTAATAGAGAATAAGGAGGTATCTTGTGATGTCCTCGCGAAGAACTCGAGTTACAGCTTATGGGTAGCAGAGGTGAGAGAATTGAGATCACAGATTCAACAATTTCATCAGTTCCCGGGTGTTGTGAACGGTGAAATGGTTCCTTGAAATGTACAAAAGTGAAGTCCGAAGACTACACATGAAGGCTCTGTAACTCCCTAGTATGACCATCACCTCCCTATGGGAAAAGGAGGGGTTTTGTAACTTAATTTTATGGGAATGTAGAAAAAAGGTAGCAGTTCACTGCTCACTAATTCTACTAATGTAATTACTGGAATTCAATGACGCTGCAAGAATTATTGTAACTACTATAGAATATTTTTGATTTAGCCAAGCAGCAATGAATATACCGATGGCAAAAAGATGTCATAAACTGAGGTAAGATCTCATTTCACGGTTTATATTCTGACATACTATATTACATGGAGGGGGTAAGGGAACGAAGAAAATGGATGATCATATTGGACTTCCTTGCCCCATTTCCGCCAAAAAGGAGGGGCAAAATAAAAAGGTTGTAGGATAACAAGTTCTACGTCAAAGGCGCAGCATCAAAGGAATGAAGAACTCTTTCTAATATTGTTCTTGTATGATTATCCAAAGGACTGTCTGGCTTGTCAGTGTGAGAAATGTTCAACAAGTAAAGCTTCTTACCAGAGACAAACGCAGCTGTGAAAATCCTCTTCATCCCTCCTCTTGTGCTGTCAACTACGTATTCAAATTCATATACTGGTAAGCCACCAAGACCGGGCCTCTCAGATACTCCGACAACTTGAGCATCCTTTGTGCTTTCCTATTGACAAAATGATTTTCCGGAGTAACTCCCACATCATTAATGTATCATAAAATGCCAGACATAAGGTGTAACATTTGTAATTACACAGCCAACATAATTAAGCTTGCATTCAACGGTGTATTGGATCTTTCAATGTTATTTCACCCTATCATGTCTGTGAACTCATACTACATTTTTATTTACACAATCAACACCCAAAATGTATGCACTAATGGCCTGTTCTTTTCATTGGCAAAAAAGACTTGGGGAAAGGAACAGATTGGTAAGAGTTGGAAAGGATTGGAAGAATTGAGAGTTTTTTGCAAGGATCAATAAGGATCGGTGTCTGGTGAGAATTGGGAAGGATTGGGAATAGTTGGAAAGCCTTTTCTTTTAAGAAGGGGGAATGAATGAGAAAAAATGGTAAGGATTGAGAAGGATTGGAAAAAGTTGAGAAATTTTTTAGATGACTACTAAGGAATGGTAATGATTGGGAATAATTAAGAAAGATTAGGAAGTATTGGTAAACGCTTATTCACTAATGAACAGATCAAGCCCTAACATAAGTCTTCTTCAATAAAAAAAAAACACCAAAAAAAAACAAAAAGAAACAGAAAAATCATACAAGCAGCACAAGAACCCACAGTTAGCTTTTGTTTAGAGCTTTAGGGTCACCAAGAGCACCGGCTCCTTGAATGTGGCCCATCTTGGCATGTAAGAAGGGCAGAAACGGGAAGCAAAATTAAAACATTACCAAAAACTTTTGACCAAAAAAGATTTTACGACTTTCTTTTCACACGATTTTAACAGTTCCAATCAGGCTCCTGCACAACATACATGGATCACTTGCTCTGCATGTTAAGCCAAACTTTCCAGATGATGAAATACTTGAATAAAAAGTTCTCGAGATCAATCCTCAACTAGCCACGGAACTCGGCCATGCAAACATTTTAGATAGCATGAGAAGGCTGTCCATAAGGCCACATGGAAACAAGAACATTAACATTCCAAAGAACCCTATTTACTAAGTTTGAGCACAAAGCTATGTCCTTGCAAGATTTCAAACTTTACTTTTTGAGAATGGTGTGTAGCAGGAGCGTTGGGCTTCATGGTCGCAAAAATTGGAATTTTTTTTGGTTTTGCAGATTGTATTATGGATGAGAGCTTAAGGATATAACGTTTTTGTCTTTGCTCCTGTTGTACATGAATGACATCCCTTTAGTGTCTATTTAATACAACTCTTGATTACTAATATATATATATATATATATATATATATAGATATATCCTATTTGCTAAGAATTGTCGAGAGATGATCCACCAAGCAATCAAGTCAAAATTAGCAACTTACAATACCTGAAGTACAGCGACACAGATGACAGCGCTTATGATGGGATCTTCAGAGGTAAGATGCACTCAATCTTGACCCATCGAAACGGTGATCATAGGAGTCCACACTAGCCTGAAGGACTATTTTAAAACTACATCCACAATCTCCAAAAGGCAGGACCAGTTCCCTCAACAGCTCTACTTCAGAAAGGCAGAAAGCACTAAATAATTTTAAGTTCAGTTCATCTTCTGGGGCTCAATTATCTGAGACTACTATATACTGTGGATTAGATATGGACTTCACAATCAACTCCAATTCTATCAAGCTAGAGTTGCTTCTCCACCAAAACCAAGACAGTTCTATACATCTCAACCAAAATCAACACCTTGTTCCATGTGCACAATCAATAAAAGTATGTGGGCAAATTGAAACCCTTTGAGGCTTTGACCTCAAACTGCCTAATACAATGTTGGTCAATTAATCAACACACCCTTCCTAACTTCGGCCAAATACCCTTTAATCTTTACTCACTAAGTAAACTTTCCAGTGTCAGCTACATTCCCCTAATTAACAAATGTAAATGAGCAAATCTTCAATCCCAGAGAATACCAAACAAAACAACACCCACAGAAACACAACCAAATTCCACTGCAGGTCAGCAGTTGTCAGCTTAGGTTGATCATGTTCATCCATCCAATATGTCTTTTCCCAATTTCAAGCAAAATAACCTTCAAATTGTACACTCTTCAACACTAAGACAATACATGTTTCAAACTTTTTCGAAAATCATGAAACACAACAAGAACCAACCAAAGAAAATTCCCAAAAAATTACAGTCAGAAGCAATTACCTTGCGCTTTTCAGCTTGGATGAGCTTGTCAGCCACAAATTGAGGGGTCCCAAAATCTTTAAGGCTTGTAAGCCGAACTGGGTTCACCACCACTCCTACATTGTTTGCCCCTTTATTCACCTCTTCAAACAACACAGTGGCCCCTGCTTTATCAACCTTGAAAAAGATAGAAGCTTTCCATCAAAATTGCCCACAAAGAGAAAGAAAGTATCAAGATAGAGAACGAGCCAGCAATTGAAGCATACCTTAATGTAGGAAGAGGGTCTAAGAAGAGTGAAACCCTCGTTGGAATCAGTGTATCTTTCAAGTTCAGCTTTTCTTTCTTCATCAACTTCATCAGCCATGGCTGTAGGAGCAGTAAATGGGAGAGAGAGTGATGATAAAATGAGGGCAATGATTGAGAGGTTTAAGCTTCTTCTTTTAATGGATGAACATTGGAATGACAGTGGGATTATTGGCTGTGAAGTGGGTGGCAAAGCGAGATGGGTTTTTGATAAATGGAGAACTTTGTGGGATAGAGATGGTGAAAAATGGCTGGGAAGCAAGAGGTAAGTCGCGGATAGAGCCATGAGGAGAACCGCTCATGTAGCCTCTTCCTCCTCCCCTGTTTCTTGCAAACCGGGGAGGAAGGGTTTGGCCTTATCTTCAACTGCTGCTTGAAGGAGATCCTACAGATCAAATTTAAGTTTGAATCAGATTGTATTTCAAGTCAATCGACATTTTGGCTCCATTTAAATTTAAATAAGATAATTTCTAATTTGGGTCAACTTTGAATCAATTATAGATTATTTCATTAAACTTATTTTGTAGTAAAAAAGTACTATGGTAGAAAATTGTTGAATTCAATTCTGGTAGATTAATCCGTATGTTGGGTAATATTGGAGTGAACTTATTTTGCATATGGGTAAACTATTCATCTAATTTTCAATTCTTATCGTGATTCCTTTTGACAACCACCATAGCGTTTTTCGTATTTGTAACCTCGAAATTTTTTTTGTCATATTTTATTATTATTTTGCACATTTATTGGTTAGGCAAACATGCAATGAGGCATGGAATTAGACCCATCAAAATGGGTCATTCTGCATTAGGTTATGTTTCAAGTCGATCAATATTTTGGTTCCATTTGGATCCAGATTAGTTGATTTTCAATTGGGGTCAAATTTTGAGTCAATTATATGTTGGTCCAGTAAAATTGTCTTGCAAAGAAGAAGTAACTTTGTAGGAAATTTGATGTTGTATTTAATTTGGCTTATGTCAATTCATATTTTTGGCCCATCTTCAAGTGAAATCATCTTACATATGAGCAAATATTCATCAAATTTACGATCATTGTTGTAGTTGTCTTATAACGATAATCATTGTAACGTTCTTTTTTTGGAGGTAACCTTCAAGAAAAGTTGTGATCTTCTACTATCATTGCTCCCTTGATTGCTCTTGGGATCTGCTATGGTCATTCTGAGAGTACTGTGAATGTTGTACTCTCTAACCATATAGCTCAAAAATATACGCTAAAATCAATCTTAATACACACAAAAAATTATAGTTTAAAAAGTTAGTTTACATTAGTATACTGTTTAATGTAACATTCAATTAAATGTATAGTAACTACTTTATACCCAAAAAATAAAATATAATTATTTTGTATACCTAAAATATTTAGCTTCAAAATAAAGAGCTCTATTCATCGTTGTAAATTTGTAAAGAAGCCGAAAGTATAGCATATTTACTTATGGATAACCATAAAATTTTTAATTTCTGTCGACCTTTATGCTTTTTGATCTTTCATTTCACTAAAATTGAGCTACTTTGACTCAATATAAGTTAGAACTCTTCTATTTTAAATTTATTTCTATTGACTTTTATTATTTACAACAGGGTAGCAAATAGATTACAAATTTGGTGATAAATGCAAGGCAAATGCCCAAGTCAAACCCAAAATAGAAATGGGCAAAATTAAATAATTTTGGCGGCGGAGACACACCCTACGTATCCTGGTTCCAAATCCCAATTTCCAACCCAACTTGGGAGGGGGTAGGGGTTACAGCGAGAATCCCAGAATAAATCTGGGGAGTCTTGTCTTTGCAAAGTTCGTCAAAATCCAGTCAGCTGCATAAAGTTGTCAGAAGCATGTCGCTTGCCTTGCGATTGCCTTCCCACAGATTTACTGCCTCTGTAAGTGAAAATCTTCTTCTTTCCGATTTCATTTTCCACCATTTCTAATGTGGTTTGGTGGAGTATATTTTTACCCGAATCAAATTGGGTTGCTTGGGCTATTTTTTGCCTGATTGATTCTCATTATGCACATTCTTTCTGTTTTCCCACCTTTTTTTATGATTCCTTGAGTTGGGTTTCTCCCAAGTAGAAGTCTAAATGATTTTTAAGAATGGCTATGCACTTTTTGAAAGTTGATTACTTGAAAATGTTGATCAGCTCAGTGGGTGAATCCTTCGTAAATCAATGTTTTATTTCATTTCCATGACTTCTGAAAGGTTCTTGGGCACATGCATAATGCCCATCAGATGATATTGACTCTTGAGCATGGCCATGAGCTTAATACAAAGGAAATAAAACAACTGCTCTGAAGATGTGCTGACTTCTTTGATTAAACTCCTGTATGCTACGAGAACCCAACAGAATAACTTCTGACAAAAAAGAGTGCCGTGTGTATTTGTGGAAGAGGGGGCTGGGGTTGTGGGATGCTTCAAATGTATGCATCTTTTTGCCCTTACGAATGTAAATGGTTGTTTCTCTTTGACCATAATCGAAAAGCCTAATAATGTCTTGCTTATCTCTACAAATTAGGATTAGCAAACCCAATGCTAAAATGTAGTCCACTATAATCCAAGGCTAAAATGTTGCACTAGCTCCATGCTTGATGGACACTGAAGGAGACAAGCGTTTTCTGTGGTTTTATGCAAATTTTTGTATGCCCTAATCTTACTGAACTGTCAGTTATACACTTTGATGTGCTCCATTATAATCTGAGGCTGAAATTTTACCACTAGAGTCCCTTCTGATTGACGCCGCAAAGATCAGCATTTTCTCATAGTCGTCATACAAGTGTATCATGTCCTAATTGTACGCATCTGTTTGTGCTTGACGTAATATACAGTTATGCAGTACGAAGTACCAACTTCTTAACTGTAGTTCTATTATATAGCAAATGGTAATGTGGTGCCTAGTACCAACTTCTTAGTGAATCTTTTAACTGCAATTCTGTTATATGAAGGCCTCAAGCAAACAAGAAATGCATATAATCCAAGTGAGGCTCCAACCTAAAACCAATTGGCAGTGGGTGGAGTAACTCACAAACGTTAACATGCTCAAGCCCTTACATTTTGTCAATGTGGGACAACCCCACTTTGATACCTCCAACAAGTTCTGAGCATCATTCACAATGCTGTTTGAACTGCAGACTTTCAAGCATGTGAGAAAATTTATGGGCACTTCACGGCATGGAATGGTTACATTGATGATGATGTTTATAGATGCTTCCACTTCAACTAGCCAATTGTGCATACCGTCAAACAAAGTGGGAAACTTCAAACTATTCAGAAGACAATCAAGATCCCTACAAACAAAATGCTCAATGTCAGTTCCTGGAATCCCACCTGCTAGAAAGGAAAATGAAACTGTAATCTATGTCAGAGATGATAAAACTGTTCCTTATGCACCACCTCCCAGCGCAAAGGATATCGACCTTTTGTATCAGTTTTTTGATCAAAGGTAAATACCAATATGTCTATACTTCCTAATCATTACCTTTTTCAAATTCTTTTACGTGGAAGTCAGAGCCAATAAACCAAATTCAATTGGGAAATGGTGTTGAGTGGCATGGGATGATTTCTAGTAATAGTTGTCTCACCTTTCCTCTTTGCAGTAAACATATGGTGGTACTTACTGGAGCAGGAATGAGCACAGAGTGCGGAATCCCGGATTATAGAAGGTAGATTGGTTTCTCTGTCTTCAGAGTTGAATTGATGATCCATCATATCCATACTTAGATTCTTAGTTGATGTGTAGAAACTTGTGTAATCCGAGAATACAGAGAGTTTCTTTCTCCACTTTGCCAAGAGCCATCCCCAAAGGCTTTATGAAAACTATGGACAGGGTGTGATCAAAACATGGCCTATAAGACTTACATATTCATTGTGAAAATTGTTTAAATGAGTGAAGTTTGGGCGTTTGACTTGTGGGTTATGAGAAAATGATGGACCTCTAAATGTATAAACTTTGGCAGACTATGGTGTGGGACGATATTCTGTTGGTGGACTTGTGGGATTATGACATTTATTTTCCAACCGCGAAGCTTTTGGAGTTGGAACATCTGCATTTGCTAGTCCAAGGATCTTTCTGATCTGCGGAATGCTGATGAGTCTGATCCATTTTACGTTTCTGCAGCCCAAATGGAGCTTACAGTTCTGGTTTCAGACCAATTACTCACCAGGTAATCTTAATGGATATGCTTTGAGCAGTTCTATTTGATGTATATTCCATTATGACGAATTCCACATTATGTGGTTTTTATCTGTTATATTGGGTTTAGTTTTGGAACCTTGAAGTTCTGGACCTATGGATGGTTTATTCATTCTAGAGCATGCAAATGTCCATATCACTTACATGCAATTTATGGCCCATTGGTTTTTGTTAGAAATGCAAGTGTATGTGCATGTGTGTCGGATAGTAAGGGGTTGAAATTTATGTTGATGAACATACAAGTAACTGTTGAAATTTGGCTGGCTATTCATTTAATAGTCGCTATCTTATAAGTGGCAGTGCAAGCATCAATCTTTTCTGTTTCTCTTTAAATTTCTAATTGTGATCTGCTTGCGGGACTGCTCTGGGGAGTATCATCTCTGCATATTTTTCTCTTGTTGTTTTACATTCATGGTTTTGGTCAGAGTCACTCACAAGTCACACCTAGCCATTTGATTGAGTGCGGGCATGGATCTAGGTCTTGAGCATGGTCATTTTTAAAAGACACAATTGTTTGACTCTAAAATGAAAAGTCAAGTGCCCATAGCCATGTTGAAACAGTGTACCTGACAGAATACTAGGAACGAAATCAAAGTCCAAGTAACTTAGAAATTGATATTCCTCTTTTGTTGTCAACTTAAGCGATTGATGTAGACCTGTGTTTGTAGGCAGTCAACTGATTTATCGTGCACTACTTTATGTCAGTAGGAGTTTGTGCGTTCAGCAAAGGCTCGCAGGCGGTACTGGGCGAGGAGCTATGCTGGATGGAGGCGGTTCATAGCAGCTCAGCCTGGTGCTGGACATTTTGCATTAGCATCCTTAGAAAAGGCTGGAAGGATAAGTTTTATGATCACACAAAATGTTGACAGGTGCTCCTCTGTTCTTCTTTGTGCTTCCATGGAGTCTTGCAACGTGCATGATCACTATTGTTGAGCCCCTTCCCTTCTCCCTCTTCTTATCTTTTTCAGGCTGCATCATCGGGCTGGAAGCAACCCTCTTGAATTACATGGAACTGTGTACACAGTGGGCTGTATTGAATGTGGATATTCATTTTGTCGGCATGTATTTCAGGACCAACTGAAGTCACTGAATCCCAAGGTTAGGCTTTTCTTATACACTTTGTATTGTTGCACGGCACTATTTATGTATTGATGTTTTGCTTTGAGTTATGCTAGTGGACATTATATGCATAGATGATAGCTGGATAGCTAGTTTATTGAAGGCTTCAACTCCTATCCATTACATTATATGCATATACATTTGTTCCATCATGGACACCTTTTGTTATGGATTAAGAAACTGATGATATGGTAGCTTCCAGCTAATAGGACTACCCCCATATTCCGGGTTCCAGACTCCGTGCTTTGGCTTCTCTGGAAGACAACAGATTTGCTTTTCCTCTATAACATGTTGATGGTCTTTGGAAACCTGTGATAACATGCAATAACCTCAACTCAGTAAAGCTGCAATGTCACCATCCGGGATTTTATGAGGTTCCCACATAGGGATGTTATCCCTACGTGGAGCCTTTTTCTGTTGATTGTATTTAGGCAGCAGTGAGTTCTGTTTGGAACAGAGGGAGTATAATTCGACTCTCAACTGAAATGCTGCGGCATTCGAAAGCAGAGTTGTAGACCTAATACTCTATATCGCTTTCTGTAGTGACCGAGATCACAATGTGATGCAAGATAAGGATAAAGGAGAATTAAGAAGATATAGATATATCTTAATATTGGCATATGTGGAGTGTTTATATAATTTATTTTCTTTGTAGGCTTTCTTTTTTTTTCTTTTTTTTTTTGAGCGTAAGGGGAAAAGAAAGGAAAAGGGAAATCAAAGGGAAGCTAAGACAGAAAACTCCAGTGAGGAAGGGTTTCGCAGCAGTTAGGATCAAAAGCTTTGATACCAATTTGATGTAGGACGCTCTAAGAGCAATTCCCACACCTAGAAAATCACACAAGAACTTTCAAAAATTCAACAATTCAATTCATTCAAGTGTGTCTTTCCCCAATGCACGAGGGGGTTTATATAGGAATCAATACAACTGGAAAAAGGAATGGAAAATATATCCGAAGATTACGATAACTAAAAATAATCTAAGAGATAAAAAAGATAAGATTTTATCCTAAAAGATAACCTACAAAGATAATAAATTATAAAAATACTCCACGTATGCCAATATTAAGATATATCTATATCTTCTTAATTCTCCTTTATCCTTATCCTTATCCTGCATCACAATGTATCTATATTGCTGTCTGTGGTAATTGTGATCATGATGTATCATTGCAGTGGGCAGCAGCAATTGATAGTTTGGTTTTTGAGAGCCCTGGGTCAGATAAAAATTTTGGCATGAGAATAAGGCCTGATGCTGATATTGAAATCGATGAGAAGTTCTGGGAAGAAGACTTCCACATTCCCATTTGCCCTGAATGTGATGGAGTGCTCAAGCCTGAGGTAAGATGCTTCCAATGCTCATATGTATTTGACCAGTCGCCAAATCACCATCATCAATCCCCTCCCCCCCCCCCCCCGCCCGCCTCCTTTCCCCAACCATCGATGGGTGTTTGATTTTATTTTATTTTCAATTAAGGTTTATGCAAAATTGAATACCAGATCACTGTGGATTTGTTCATTGAGAAATGCAAAGGTTTCGATCTCCAAAATTATTTGTTAGCTTTTAATCATGAGATATATGTGGTGAATGCACTATATTTTCTCAGTTGAATTACCTGGTTTGATACTGGTCCTCGTACTGCCTTATTATTTGTCTTTTTTTTTATCAGGAAAATAAAAGAAATTATATTAACAAAAGAATGGACGCAAAGATAGCATCATACAACAAGCTATGTACAGTCCAAATGCATCAAATCTACAAAATCTAAGAGATCAAGAGGGGAGTCACAAAGGTTCCCTTTGTCCCAAAAATAGAGAGCCTTGATAAAATAATCTTTAAAACATTGAAGTGGCATCTCCTCATCCTCAAAGACTCTTCAATTCCTCTCACGCCAAATGCTTCAAAAAATTGCATGGGGAAATAATCTAGCAATCTTCATCTTCACTTTTCTACCAAAAGAGCCCTCCCATGCAAAGAGATGTTCCAAAATAGATTTGGACAAGACCCAAGAAACTCCCAAGCAACTGAAAGCTAGATCCCAAAGAGCTCTTGCAAACGGACAATGAATCAATAAGTGTTCCACCGATTCTGTTGTAGCCTTGCATAATGGGCACCAATTCACCAAGATCTTACCCCTCTTTTGCAAATTATCAAAAGTCAAAATGCTGTCATGGGTAGCCTCCCAAACAAAAAAGGACACTTTAAAACGAGCTAGAGATCTCCAAATGAGCTTCCATGGAAAACGCCTTTCCCGTAAATGCAAAGAAGCAGAAGGCACAGAGGCAATTCTCAAATAGTAGGACTTCGCCGTGAAGCTCCCTTTGGGATTGAGATCCCATTTGACTAAATCAAGAGGGGATTGCCTGATGAGCATCCCATTCAGCTTCCTCAGCAAGCTTAAAAGGGAGGCGACATCCAGTAAGGCATCTCGAATAAAGATAGGTGACCAAATGTTCGAACCCGACACATTATCGCAATAATCAGCCACAGTAGCGTCTTTATTCTCCGCTAGCGCAAAAAGAGAAGGGAAAAGGTCCCTCAGAGGGGCACCTTCACACCATCGGTCATGCCAAAACAAAATGGTAGAGCCAATACCCACTTCAAAAGATAGATGAGAGACAAATGTATCCCATCCTTTACAAATAAATCTCCAAAGGCTAACCCCATAGGGACCGTTTGGTCTAGACGGAAACCACCCAAGTCTCTCCTCCCCATACTTTTAACTGGCATCTGTTGTGGTTGGTTACCTTCTGTGCTCAATCTCTGGAAGCCGGGATGATTGAATTTATATATTATACATGTATATATATATACCTTTTTTTTGGGGGGGGGGGTGTTGGGGGCTGAGTAATCCATTGCCTATGGGGGAACCCTATGGGAGAAGGTCCCAGATGCCCCTAGTGGAATTTGACAACGTATACTTCTTTGACAGGAAGCAAATCCCTATAGTCCACCCCATTGTTAGTTGTAATAATGTCTGTGATTGTCCCTGTGTATTTTGAAGGTTGTCTTTTTTGGAGACAATGTTCCCAAGGACAGAGCTGACAAAGCAATGCAAGTGGCCAAAGGATGTGATGCGTTTCTTGTAATTGGATCATCTGTAATGACGATGTCTGCCTTCAGACTACTTAGGTACTACTGGTTGATATATTTATCTGCTTCCTTTGTATTGCTTATCTAAGCTTTAGCTAAGAAATAATTATCGAGTGCCTATCGTTCATTAAGGGTATCATTCATGTTATATTCTTGTCCTCATCTAAAATCCTAGACTGCTTGATTAACATACTTTGAACTGTTAGATTCATTTAATAAGCCTTTTCTCTTTGTATCACTAGGATATTGGTAGTCATAGATTCCTCCTCTGCAAGGTTGCAAGGGAGGAAGCCTGCAAAAGCCTTTCACTACTTCTTATTGGGAGGATAATTGAGTTGATATTAGCTGGAAAATCCGCCCGGGGGGGGGGGGGGGGGGGGGGGGGCGCCCCCCATCCCCCCCCCCCCCCCCCCCAAAAAAAGCAGAAGAAAAATTCAAAAAGAAAAGAGTATCTGTAGATAAGTTGAAGAGAAACTTGCAATCTATTGAATATGAGTAAGGGGAAACTCAAAGGAATTAAATTTTTAGATGAAACTTATTGCATGTGAACCACCCCACCCCATCCCCCACTCTTACCGTTCTTCTGTCGCTTACAAGGATTTTCAAAATGGGTGTTGCAGAGCAGCTCATGAGGCAGGTGCAGCTACAGCAATTATAAACATTGGTCCCACTAGGGCTGATAATATTGTGCCTTTGAAGATTAGTGCCCGTTGTGGCGAGGTATCCATATCATTACCACCACCTTTTTCCTTTCTTTTGGGGGTGGGGGGTTGTGAGGGGGATGGTAGGAGGGGGTAAGTAAGATAACCCATCTGAGGCCTCATCACCCGTGGGCTTGGGAGGGCACAGTGGATTAGGGCCCTTGGCAAGTGCCCTAATGACATTTGAATCATACACATTACACCATAGGAGTAGATGGCTTGGAAGGGCAGGGTGGCTTAGGGGGACTGTCGGCGAAATGCCCTAATGACATTTGAATCATCATCCCTAAAATCAAATTGGGAGCTGAGTTGGAATAAAGCTATATCGGTGGCCCTTTGGTAGTTTTGCTAGCTATTACATCATCTTGTTCTTGTGTCCTGGAGCACTAAATCGTAGACTTCGGTGTGGGCTAATGTTCCAGATACTACAGAGGCTCATACATACTGGATCTCTTGGCATACCAGCTGTTCATTTATGATGCTTAAATGGCACGAAGCTAAAACGTTAGCAGCTTATCATCCATAACTGCGGTAAAAGCTTTCTTTTAGGATTGTTTTGCCAACTTTATCTTGACTACTGTTTTTGTGTTGCTGCCTAGTCACCATCACAGGTACATTGTTTGGCTAATTGTGGGGGCTATTGATTACTTTAACGAGGAACATCCTGTTGATCATTTCTGACGGAAAGATTCTGTATATGATGCCCAATGTACTACAGTGGAGCAAACCCTCCCATCCCATGTTGTAGAACTTCATTTCACAG
Source organism: Selenicereus undatus (assembly GCA_017589665.1). Lineage (NCBI taxonomy): Eukaryota > Viridiplantae > Streptophyta > Magnoliopsida > Caryophyllales > Cactaceae > Selenicereus > Selenicereus undatus. The sequence continues at coordinate 15,043,412 of JACYFF010031955.1, forward strand.
AATGAAGGCTTTGTTTGTTGCTGGACGTCATTGTTGTCATAATTCATGAAAGCATTCTTGTGAAACCGGACATGAATGGAAATACGTTTTCATCCATTTCCATTGATGGTTGATGTATGATCCCAAAAGGTCATCAGATTTTCAAGGCATCGCAATGTTCTTAACATACTATGAATTCTGCATGTGCGAGTTCCTTTGAGAAAGATTCGGAAGTGGGAATTGAGCCCAGCTTTTCAACACCAAATGGTAGAACTTTAAAATCTACCTACGCCAAAATGACAAACTGCATAATTACTTATTTTTGGGAATGACTACAACCAGAAGCAATGAAAATCTATCACGTGCTTGTAGATTCATGAATTGCAAGCTCTGATAGAGGTGCAAGTCCAACTTATCCAAAATCAAAACATTACCAGGAACCCTAAAAATATATAGCTCCCAAATAAAGAACGAATGCATAAAATTGGTCCATCAGATTAGAACTTTAGACTGAGCTCTGTTGAGATTTACCAAGCCATAAAATCACTTAAAACAAGGGAAGTCACGCCTTCAAAACCTACCCAACACTACATCCAGACAGTGTTCTATGCAGATTTACATTAATCCTACTTACAAAACATTAGCACATAATACTGCCCTAATAACAACTGCCCCGCTAGCAATGCAACAACCCAAAATCAGGAGCCTATGACACGCAGCAAACATATGAACAAGATTATGTCCTCTTGCAAGCCTAGTTCTCAGCAACTGCCCGATCAATTTCTTCAATATGCTCACGAAGCACTTTCCACTACAAGAACCAAAGGAACAGGTAAGCAATGGTAGATGTAAACCAAACAATAAAGTGAAACAAAAAATTTCACGCTGACATAAGCATACACACCTGATCCATGGTGAGTGAGATACCTGCAATGAACAAGAACAATAAATTAGTGAAAGAAACAGTTTATAAACAAAGGAAAGCAGGCATCAAAAAAAGCTGCACCCTATTTCAAGTTCTGTAATTGGAAGCCATACATGTTTTAACCACAGGCTCCCAAGCAGCTCATCGCCATGTGGAAACTAAGCAAACCTCATGCTAATTGAAAGTGCTACCAGAAACCAGAACATCACAATCTCAAAAGAGATCACCAGAACATAACACACCTTAATCAGGACCCTTCTAAAGTTTAGCAGGAGTTTCAGAGGCTTGCATATTGCTATGAGACCGAACAAGGTACATTAAATTTAGCAACAAAAACTGAGCAAAGCATATAATATCAAGCAAGGTCGGAAGCCAACTTGGATTCCCACTCTTGCTTGTGTTAATTTCTTCAATGATTCTTGTCTTGAGATTTCCTTTTCTTCACTGACCTTAGCCTTCAGATGAAAAAGGAGTTTCCGACTTATAGGGTACAATGGAGACTGATTTCTTGTGGAAAATTGCTATCACATTACTTTACCTTGGGCTCTATCTTTTAAATTAGATTCCATGAAGAATCACACAGAAGACACGACCTTCCCCGCAATAAAAGTCTCAGAACTTGTCCTTGAGTGAACGTGAAGACTTCAATTCATCCCAGGATAATAGAAAAAAATGCAATATACACAAAAGAAGTTTTTGAAACTAGATTTTCCACCCATTGGTTCCCAAGGCCACACCTCTACATCTACAAAATGTTTTAAATCTGCCACAAGATTCATTTTCGTAAAAAGTACCCTCACATGTTTCCTAAAATCAACCTCCCTACTTGTATGAGTAAAGATACAAACATTTAGATCTCCCTAAATCCCACTCAAGTTGTCAAGCATGATCACACCGGTTATTAATTTTGAGGTTTGGTTTTCAATGACACAAAGTACAAACCGGGGGGGTGGGGGGGATGGTGTTAAAGAAGGAGATGAGTTCAAAAGGATGTCTAAACCCTCAAAATAATACTTAAAAATGTTCTAGTAGAACGGGTACAGGGTCGGTCCCCATCCATCTTGCCCAACTCCCCAGCCAACTCTCATATTGGCCATTGGTTCCATAAGTGGTTGCATCATAGAGAACCACCCACTAACCAGTTCAGACAGCACCAGAGTCGATGCCGCTTCTGCAGCAATTGTTATGTTACAATCTAAAAAAAAAAAAAAAAAGGCACATGGAAATCTCCAAGTACCAGTACCCATAGAAACGGATGCTCTCCATAATTCCCAATTCACTAAGCCATTAGGGGTTGGGAGCGCACCTACGAAAACCCTAACACCCATTACCATTAGCCCAAGGCACTCAATATTCAAATGGAAAGATACGAATTGCCATAGAAAGAGAGAGGAAGTTCACCTTTACGGCCAGGCATTTGTTTGCCGTCCTTGACGTAGAACTCACGGATATCGACAACAACCCTACCCTGCCAACTCCTCACAGAAACCCTTCGATTCTTCGAAATCTAAGGATTAGCCCACCAAAATTAAACTCAAAATCAAACAAATCAGCAAAACCCAACACAACACATACTACAAAATGAAGAACAAAGAGAGAAAAAGCAAGACCTCGCAGACGACTATGCCGTCTTCGTCGTCATCTTGTTTCGCAGACTTCCTCGGAGGCGCGTTTCCGTCGGAGTCGCCGTCGGAGGCGCGGTTGTCGTCGTCCTTCCTCTTTCCCCTGCCTGACATTCTCACACAGAGAGAGAGAGAGAGAGAGACAGACTACTGTGAGTGAGGGTAGGGTTTCAAATTTGGGGCACCTGCAATTGACGCATGGGAGTGCGTTCAAAATTTAAGGGTTGCTGAAATTTTTGAATGTTACCCCCCAAAATTTTCTTTTTCTCTTTCGTTGCCGCCCTTGGCTATCTAGTTCTTTCCAAATGAATTGCGGATTCAATGTCTTGGGTGGTGCATCATCATTACTTGATATCAGCCTAGTTAGACGTGGCAACTTTTTGTTCATGAGTATTTTCTGTAAACTTTAAATATTATCTGATTTGTTCGACCTGAATTTGACCCACACTCAAATGTTTGTTATCTTAAGTCCACTGCAGTCTGTACTATATAATTACCTAAAATTGTTAGATATTTGATCATAAATTTGTACAAAATCATGTAATTGGGAAAAAACAAATGATTATGTTAGTGTATGAACAAAAAATAAGTAGTAGTAAAATTTGAGATAACTTTCCAAAAAAGAATCATTTCTATTAGAAAAACTTAGAGAATTAAGATTTCATCATTCACATAAGTTTTTATCTGTTAGACCAAGCCTTGCAAGTATGTCATTGATTTTAGGTTAGCAAATTCGTCCATTTAGGTTATGATCCCATTATTTTTTTCGTTCGACCACTTTTTATGATAGAATTTTCAGTGACGACTCAGCTTGATAAGTTCATTTACATTTAAATGAGTTTATATATACTATTAGTCCATTAAATTTGCCAAGAAAACTCAAGTAACATTGGTCCCGGAATATTCGCATTGAGTTCAATTAGTCAAATTTCGCACGTCAAAATCTGACTATTATGTTTCAAAACCCCTAACAATTTTAGCAAAACTATGGCATATACACGTATGTAAAATAAATCTGAAATTTAAAAAGAAGAATGACGCAGAAATTTCCTTTCCACAATCCCAGAAACACAAACCAAAGCAACACTGCGCACAAGACAATCAACTACGATCCATGGTAGGTATCAAGTTCAAAGTTGATCCACGTATTGTCAATGTTACCATTCATAATTCCTCACAATTTTATATTTGGCATTTGAAAATCCGGCGCAGTAGGTCCCCAGTAGTGAGGTGTGAGGAGATCAAGAGGTATACAACATTGTGTGCAAAGCAAGGCATTGGATGTATCCGAAAGGCCCATGAAAACTAGAAATCATCTCAAGCCAAACAAACGGAGCATGTAAGCACAAAATCAACATGCTAAACCTTAATGAAGATGAAGCTGGAAAGGGAATATATACAGCAGTCATATATTACCTACTGATTGATCAAAATTTCCCAGCAATGAGGGTGACTGCTAGGAGGATATGGAAGAGAACATAGCCACCAGCCAAATATATACTACACGTACCCTGTGGTCAGTTTAACCCAAAAAAACAAAAAAACAAAGTCCACTCATATCCTACAATTCTTTCATTTTGTGACCCAAATCAGGATGCCAATTTTTTTGACTAGGGCATACCAAGCTAACCCAAGAGGAGATAGATGGGTTTACTTTACTTCCAAGAAGGAGCAAATCATCCAGGGAAACTGGATGCTTTCCATGTCATATGAGCATCGACTTTTGAACAGTTCAACTTGTCCATGGCAGCTTGCTCCTCATATCTCTGTGTCCCATCCTGCGGCTTCAAAGAGAACCTTATTGTTACATGCTTTTTCTCTGGGGCCTGCTGCCTCGCTGGAGAATGAGCTGCTGAACTCTGAAGCTTCCTTTCTGTTGGAAACTTATGTTGTCTAACGCCTGTTGGAGGCGGACATGAAGCTTTAGGAGATACCACGGGATGATCCACAGTTGCTTTCATGGGAGGCGTCCAGCCAGAAGGAGATGACGTAAGATCACAGGAGCTGCCCAAGTATGTGACTTTCCTCTTCAGAGAAGGAACCACATCAGAAGTTCTATTATGATCTGTGACCATTGGGCTAACCGAGCTGCCACTCTTGAGCAACTTCTTACCCTGAAAATGGGAGTGCAATAGATATAAAATGATCAGGACGACACAGGGAAAAAATCTGACATGCATGTTCACTAAGCTTTAAATACTAGGGCTTTGTAGACTAAAGCAAAGTGCTTGATAGTCTATCCTCCACTTTCTGTTGCCATAGAGTAGTAAAGAGTCAAACGCTTTTTCATCCCAAGATCATACAGACATAAGCCATCTATAATGTGACCCATCTAATTCTTCAATGGTCATGTCCTAACTTTATATGGAAGAGTATATACTAATTATAATGTACTGATGCAATAACTATACAGCCGTACAAATACGCCAAAATTTAACACCAAACAAACAACAAATAATTCAAAATTTTATGCAGGAAGAATGTTTTCTGTCATAAAATCAAAATTAGTATGCTGCAGTTTCAATGTAAGAAGTGACAATCTTGCCTGATCTTTGTCAATCAACACCCTTCTTCTACTCTTTGCCCTGCTGACAGCATCTCTTAATTTATGGTGATCCATGAGCCCTTTCGGCCACAAATATGCAAGCTAATAAAAAACAAATGAATGTTAAAATCCACAAGAGGCCTTCTGTTTTTGTCCCTCTCATTTTCTTCCTCACTAGGGGGGGAAAAAATGGAGGAAGGAAAAACTAGCTTGCCCAGTCACGGAACAATTAAGTTGCCTCTAAATTACCTGGATAAACAATTTCTGGGCTTCGACACCTTTGTCTCCAGAAAGCCCCTGGAAGAAGAATAGTACAGGAGAAATTTTCTCAGATTTACTACACAAAATGCTTGATAATTAGTCTTTCAACCGTTGATATGAGCACCTGAACACATAAGTCATATAGATCACATAATTTATCCTCCATGGCACTATCCAACTTGTAGGTTTCTGCTGGGATCGCCTCCTCTATGGAATCAGGGTAGTTGGTTGCTCCAATTTGTCGACTAGAAACCTGCATTAGCGGTTAGCGGTGAGACATGATGCCAATGTTCTATATAAAACACATGAAAGATAGAGTGTTGAACGAGCGAGCAATTTGTAATATATCAAAAGTTAATGAAGAACCATCTCCCAAGCTTCATATCTTCATGATTAGATAAAAATGATTGCCAAAGAAGCCATGCCTGCTCATTTAGATATATTTCATGATGAGACATGATGCCAAAGAAGCGACACAAAGGAGGGCCCACAGCCTGCCATACCAAATAACTTAGTGGACCCTCATGGAGCACAGCTTCCAAGGATAATAGATGACTGATCATGAGAGAAGATTAAAAGAGAGATATATGCTTTACCATTGCAAGAATCTCATTCTTGATCGCTTTGAATTTTTCAGCTTTCTCCTTCTTTGCAGACAACTTCAGCATGACAAACTTTCTCAAAAGTCTCTACAAAATTTTCGATCAGTTGTTAACACCTTCAATACATGAATGAATTAGAATGGAGAAGATAACCGAATTATTAAAGGGAAGGAAAGACACCGAAAGAAATCCACAATTTAAGAACATACATGAGTTAGAAGAAAATATGCACCTAAAGAAAAGCACATCACTTGCAGCATAAATTACAAGGTTTGCAATATTTTGAGCCTTCTTAAGAAAACAAATGACAGATACAAAGAAGCAGCTAGCCTATCTCGCAAATTGAGTACCTTTAATGTTTTTCCATGCACTAGCTTCCCAATAATATTCACAAGACAGCTAACCAACTCCTCCGATATTCCCTCCTTGCTTGATTGCTGCATACCAACATAGATTAATTGAGCTTCTGTATGATACCATAAAGAAAGAGGGCAGACAGCTAACAGATAATGGAGATTCCAATGAGACAGCACTAGTAAATAAAGATTAGAGATAAAATTGTACAGCACCACTAATCTTGCAACGTCACCAAGCTTCAGATTAACTTCAAGAGGTAATTCTCTTTCGATTGTCAACCACGTGATATGAGCATCTGAAGCTTCAATTTTAAATGATTTTGCTGCCAAGAAGCATAATTATGTTAAGCAGAATTTTCTACACTTAACAGAACTCCGACAAGTAAACCTCATCTCTACAGGATCAAGCTAGGGGCACAATTGATTAGAAAAGAAAGACTGAAGCATACATTCTGCAACTGTCCCCTCTAACTCTCCAATGGCCCTTTCAAGAACTGTATTAAATGGCTGAGCAGGTTTAGTACTATTGACAGCAGCAGAAGCACTTTTCTGCAAAGTAAAAACGCAGGAAGTCAATAGAACATCACAGCACAAAGATACATTGTATGCAGATACACAAATTAATGCTCCTGAAAGGAGATCCAAACCTGAAGCCCTGTCAGAGCCCAAGCAAATAAATGCATGATGTAAGTAATATAATAATTCTTATAAATCCTAACATAAGCAACAACTTAGTATTTTAATTTTTAACTAAAAGCATCCGAAAAGAGGAGTAACTTCCAGCTACTGTGAGCGAGGTTGAAGAAAGGAAGAATCTCTATTTTGGGAGAAGACCGGTGCACTTGCACTTGTGCTAGTCTGCATTCAAGTTTTGCTCTCATATAGAGGATTGCCCATAGCCATATTGGGACTGCAAATATCAATTCCGTTTTCAAATTGGGTGATGATCTACCACCTCAATTGGCATTGAACGAAAAGAACAAACAGAATGACCAATAGACTAAAAGAGGCTCTCTGAAGGAGGTACAATGAATTAAAGGAACAGAGTTTAGAAGATTAAGGCAAAATCAAACGAAATTCATAATGACATCTCTGAGGCCACATGTTTCAGACATTTACCATGCGCATTGAATGTTGCAATGAACAGTTATAGCTAGGTGAACCAACATCAAGCAGTTCTGCACTTCCCCTACCCTTGCCACTGTGCTGATTTTTGAAGGACACCTCGATTTCAGTCTCATTCATCAATTTCCTACATCTAGGATAGGTTTGCAAAGGGACACATTTCCCAACAGAATTCTGATACATAACATCAGGTGGATCACCTAAAATTCCTCCTTTCATTCTGCCCCTCCCAGAAGAGAACTGCTCAGTCTTCTGCAAGCCAATCTGTTTTGTTTTCAATGAAAACGTAGAAGTAGTTCCCATTGCATTCACAGGCGAAGGGTAGTTGGATTTACTGCCAAAAGCAGCAGATTTCTTCTTATACATCACAAGAGGGGCATGAGCGTCTGATGACGGTGGCGAATTAAGATGGCGATCCTTTACCACAGGGGGTATACTGGGCTGAGTGAAAGGCTGATCCAACAGCATTTGAGTCTTGGCACCGTCCCTTGAACTTCTGTCTTCCAATCTAACATGTTTAATAGAAGGATCATCATTCTTTTTGCCTTCTACACCTGTCATGTCTACACTGCGCTTTTTCAGCAGTTGGTGTCCAGATGATGTGCTTCTGCCAAGGAACATTCCAAATAAGAAGTGACACAATTATGTTCATATATAAATTAGTTATAGCAAATATTAGAGAAGGCTTAAAAAAGCTTGATGAGCAGAGAGAATCCTATCACTCCCAGAAAATTAAATGTCTCTTATTCTATCATTTATTTTTAGACCCACATAAAATCAGCTACAAGTCATCTAAAGCATTAACCACAAAAACAAAAAAACATATACATGTACTCCATAGAGCATCTGCAATAACTTTTTTAATCACCATAAAGAAAACAAAGAAGCATCATACTGGTGGTAAAGTCTCCCATTCCTGACAAAGGGATCATTGCATTCGCCAACTTCAGAGTTGTCATCCTGCACAGCAGAGACAAATACATCAAACAGTCACACAAATAAAAATAAACTAGAGGAAGTTTGTTAAAGGAGCCAACAGGAACATCATCCCCCAACCACCACAAAAAACAAGAAAAAAAAAAGACCTTCCGTGGCCAATTCTGATGTATTGCAAAATGACAAGCCTACAGACAGAATTTCCCAATGGAATATCTCTGTTCAATTGTCCCACAAGTTATCTTTGAAGATCAGTCGATTGGCTTCCATTTTCAGTGGACTGGCCAAACAAAACAGAAGCCAAACATAAGAGATCAAGGGGTTCTAACAACTCAGAGATCTTAAATGCAGGAAGGAAGAGCCAGCTACAAGGTCCGACAATCTCTCAACACCAGGGGCGCTAGCAGCTGGAGAGGAAGACTAACAGCTGAAATGTATCATATAGAAATTTTACAGCGATAGTTACTTAAGTATCCTCTGTACACCAAAAGGAAATGGGAACTCCATTTTTCTTTCAATTGACCACTCAAGCTTTCATCATGATTAACACATGCAATTTAACTGATCTCAAGTACTAATTGCTTGTACATCAGCAATGGCTTTCTAAATCAATACAACATGAATTTGGCCACCCACTTGATTTTTTTATCTAAACAAATAGGCTAATCACATGAACATTCTAACTCATTCACTCGCACAAGGCATATAATAGTCTCAAATTTATGTGGTTATGAACTTATGATAGTGTAGAAAGAATGCAATGGGGACACAGCTGGTAGAGCAGAGGACTTAAAATCCTCGTGTTACCAGTTTAGGCGCTTTGAGCCGTCATAGAACTGAAAGCAATGTGCGAGCAGCGTTATCACCTTCTTCGGTACAATAACAATTCCAATAGAAGAAGTAAAAACGAATGGCAAGGCAACTGGCACAACAAGAATATATGCCTTACTGATCCTCTGAATCTCTGATTATGCAGCCATGGAGAAGATAACCATAAAACACAAGAAACTATCCTTCTATATAACAACTAGCAGTTTCAAGAATCCTAAGTCTTGATAGCCTAAATCAGTGAACAGAAGGCCTTTGAAGCAAATAAGGGATATCTTTTCTCAATCAACAATTTCAACGCCATACCTCAATGTCAGCAGATGGAAAATTGAGGTAGTAAATGTGGAATTCAATCAAACAAAAGCTTATTCTAAGACTGATATCAGCACCAACCAGACTACACCAAACCAATACCCCTTAGCCTCACATAAGGCTAGGCACTAGGGTAGGCCGCAAGGGATTAAAGGTAGATATGTTTACGGCTCACCCCCACAATTAAATGCTCAGATGTTGTTTCCATCAGAACTAAGAATCAGAGGAATTTATCGACTATTTCTCCACAACGGAAGTTGACAACACCTTAGTGGGAAATTTTGCTCTATTCCATTATAGTTCAAAAACTTAAAAAATAAAAATTAAGAGTTCAAGATACTGTCGTTTTTAGATGTCCAGTAAGTGGATAAAACTGATACCGATACTCACCTCACCAGGCATACGTTCCCAATAATCACTAAATGATGTAATGTACTTCCACGATAGTGGAAGCGATCACACAGCATCACCAATAGCGAACACTAAAACTTGCCACATTGATTATGTCTCGAGGTCCAAAAAAATTTTATTCATTACTAAGACAAGGGTAGAACAAACAACCAATGTAATAATCAACACATTGAAGCCAGGCCCCCCCCGCAATCCATGTTGCCATTCTGAGCAACCTCCATATTGCAATCACAATACAAAAGCCTAGAAATAAAAATAGATTAGCATAACTAAGCAGCATACTGCATTTCAGATTGGAATCCATTACTACTATAGCTCCAACTTTACAGCTTCCTAAAAAGGCAAATTTCAACTCTCAATGTGACAAAAACGTTCAGTCAATTTCTTCCATAACTGCCAACGTAATTAACTTCCCAAGTCTAATAATTGACCCTTTGATCGAATCTTTGAAATTTCCCTACTCAGCTCAATCAACTACCATCGAAGATAAAGAGAAACACAAGAAAGAAAAACATTTTCGATGAAAATTAACATTGGTGGCTTAGCTATATACCAATGTCTGCAGCCATGCTCTCAGAGGACTCCACCACCTATTCTCTACTTCCAATTTGATCTACAGCTATCCTTAAACAATATGCATTTTACCCTGCAGGACATTCTCAAAACTCAATAATTTGAAACTTATTTATTGACTATGCATGTCAGCTCCTAAGAAATTTTGTTAGTCCTCTATACCAATTTATGAACCGCAAGCATGAAGAACGCACAATCTCACCCAAGATGATGTTGCATTAAGTACCTACAGGCATGAATTCACCTGCTCCCTTGCATCTGTTCTTATTGCTACCCTACTGTCGAAGGATCATCCCGCAGAAAAATGCACACTAGGCTAACCTTGGTCAAGTTGATTTCGTATCCTGCCGAATTTAAGCTTCCAAAACAAAACTTTCCACGCTTTTTCATCCTTGATGACATCCATAAAAACATTCTTAGCACTGTAAACCAATTTTCCAACTCACTAAAAGCCATAGTTCCTATCGTAAGGGTTTGGCTATAATTCTTATATCCATCCACCAGTATCCAAGCATCTCCAACTCAGAAGTTGACCAAGGACACCCCCCCCCCAAAAAAAGTATCCCTACCCAAGTACGATGGTGCCCTACATCTCCCCACCATAGCACCTATCCTCAATGCATCAATCACATTGTTTCTACTTGACATAGTGTACCAAGTTGCACTTGCTGAAAGCATTCGATCCTCTGAAGTTCAAGCCACTTCTACCCCATTGAGACTATGCTTATTCTACATAATTTGGAATTTCAAAATTCTAGCTTTAACTACTAAATTCTATTAACTTATTTGTGGATCTTTGACATGCAAGTCATCCAATATGTACCATGTGCTTCTGGCTTTTCACTTTACCGGTAAGATAGAAAGGAAACTTTCAGCTCCTCATACATAAAATTTAGCTGGTCATGCATTTATGGAATATATTCTCTGCTTTAAATTTTTGGTACTTTCATAGTATTCATTATAGTTAGTTGACTATAAGAAGACACTTATATGTACTAGCATCTCTTTTCGCAAGTAACTATCAAACTCTGGTAATAATAAGAAGTTGAGGAAGGCACTCACTTATTATTAGCTAACACTGTAATATCACAAGCAACATAGCCAACATATCTAACACAAAATAGTGGGCAAGATATACAGATAATTAGGCATTATGCTTGTTCTAGCACAGTCTTTTTGGCTTAGAAAATGATGCTTACGAGTCTGGCAACTTGTTCCGATTTGCACAAAAGATATAAAAGAAAAGAAAAGAAAAGACATAAGACATGGATGTAGCAGATCTAGATTTTGATACGAGGCAAAAGTGCTGTGGCGGTCCTGTACTCCTGCAGCAGATGCACTTCTTCACACACCAAACAAAACCAACAGTCTTACACCATGACATCTGTATGGCACCCATACGAAACATATTGAAAAAAGGTAACCTTTTGAATCAATTCATATCTAAAAATGGTGTATCTCGGAATCATTTAATCTAATAATCCATGATTGTCCCGTATCAAAAAAATAAAAATAAAAATCCATGATTGTTTAGGTAAAAAATTTCTAATTCGAGTTTGTAAGTAACATGCTCTCCTCGACCTTGTGGTGCACTTCAACCAGGATGCTGATGGAAGAAAACTTCAGGTGCGACTGCTGATTAAGCCCCTCACATAGCCAGAGAAAAGAGCCTAAGTTGGGCGGGAAGCAGCAGAACTACTTTGACTGGAAGGACTAACAAAAGGATACCATCCATAAATTGAACAACAGTAAATAATCCGCAAATAAGATATTATCTTCGCACTAAATTAGGAAAACCTATGATTTCAACATGTCCACGAAGCATTTGAACACATACTAGTACAAATAGACCGAGATTTCAAATATTCAGCACTAGTGAGACATAATCGAATGTCTATATACACTAAATAAACTAAGGAACGTCACAAATAGCAATAACAAAGATGTTCTGACAGCCAAGAAAAATAATCAATTAAACAAGATTTGTAACGCTAATAATGACTGGCGGTTAAATTAAAATAGATAGCAGATTATCTTAGTATTTGGTAAGACTAGTAGTGAGATACCTTATCAAAAAAAAAAAAAAAGACTAGTAGTGAGATAATGCACAGTTTCTGGAACTGAGATTTCAAATACTCAGCATTAATGAGACATAACCGAACGTCTATATACAATACTTAAACTAAGAGACACCACCAGAAGCAATAACAAGGAGGTACAATGGCCAAGAAAATTAATCAATTAACGAGAGTTGTAAGTCTAATAATGCTAGGTGGTAGAATTAAAATAGAAAGTAGATTGTCTTAGGATTTGGTAAGACACCCAGTGATTAGTGAGATAATGCACAGCTTTCATAGTCAAACAGACAAAACTATGGTTTAAGAGCATCACCCCAGAAATAAGCCCACACAGACTGCATATTCGGCATCCAATTTAAATAATCACAATGCCATATAATGCAAGCATGGCAATAATTTGTTGGAATCTTCATCCTTTACCAAGACTTTGTTCTATAATGTTGATACCATTAAAGTATATAACGAACCTAGTGAAGACAAAATATTAATAATATTATAATTGATTGGAGGGACATAAGGAACAACTAGTCTATTATAGCCAATACTATAAAATGAAAGCAATCTTCCTCTCATCGATAGTATCAACTTTCTGCACTTCCCTCGCTTGCCTACACCTTAATGTAGCATCACACCTTCCTATATCTCAATAAAAGAAAACTGCAAGCAACAGAATGCTTTTTTTTCTTTTTTCTTTCTTTAGGACAGCTTCCCCCTTACTGCTTACTTACTTACAATCCTAATTCAGAATTCAGAAAGCTAACGTTCCATACTCAGCCAGCGAAGCAAAACTCAGACAAAATCCCTGGATTTCTATGACGCTGGGAATTGGAGGGAATTTGATTGCAAAAATTAATCATTCCTCGGTGGACAAAATCCAAAAAATGCATTCTACACCCACATCAATTCACAATAGTCCTTGATGGTAAAACATGGCAAAATTGTTGTCCCGGTTGTAGCAAAAAAGACAGTACTCAATGCTCAAGTCTAATGGTTAGGCATTGCATAAACTTCGCACCTCATATAGCAAATCAACAATCTCTCAGAACTGACACGGATACTCTAAAACTATGAACGCGAAACACAGAATTCCATCAATCATCCACATAGCAACAACATGAAGTTCAATTTGGATGAAATCTAAAGTGCAAACATAACACCACCACCACCACCCCCCCCCCCCAAAAAAGGAAATTACCCCAAACAAAAATGTGGGCAATTCACAAAAGCACTCACCAGAGCCCTCCTAGGAGTTTCATGGGCAGAAGAACAGTGCGTCCCAGTCAGAGAAGAGTCTATAAGAGTTCCAGTAGTTGAAGAAGGGCACTGATCTATAGTCTTTCCTTCTCTGAGTAATTTCTTCCAAGAAACTATGGTGGTCTCTCCAGGTTTAAGTTCAATGTAAAATCTCTGCCTCTGGCTCTGGGTTGAAGCTGCTGCTGATGAACCCACCAACCCATCACTCTTTTCTTCAGTAGCCATTGCTGGGCAACCCAAAAGAGAAAGAATGTGATGAAATTTAGGGTACCCACAACAACACAATTAAAAACAATCAAGAAACACAAACATTGCCATAAAAGAATGCGAAATTTTCAGTGTTCACCTACCCAAAAAAAATGAGCAAAATGGGTAATTTTGTTTCTGGGTAGATTTCCAGATTAAGGAGGCCAGCAAAATCTGAGTAGATACGAGAGAGAATGTGCAAACATAGAGGTTTTAGCATTAAAAAAACATTGATTGTAATTTCGGTGGTTTTTTTTGGGGTTTGCAATAGAACAACATCTGTTTGCAGATTGAAGATTTTGCCATTTGGAGTATGGACGTGTGTCTGTTGATTTGCATCGTATTTGCACATCGTTTATGTTTATGTTACATTACCTATATGTCCTTTTCAGCATGAGGAACTCCGAACTCTTTTGTTTTAAATTACTGATATTTGATTTGTGACTATTTATTTTGGCATTAGTTGTTTACAATTATTTCAGATTCTCATCTTTTTCACAATTAATTTTTGCAAGTCAATAGTTAAATATGATCCTCAAAATTTGTCAAATTTTATACACAAAACAAAAGTAAAGAGAATGAGTAGATGATATATAGGAAATTAGGTCAAATGGAAAAAATTGAAGCCTTACTTCTAAGTCTGAGTGAAATTTCAAAGATGGGACAAGTATTTTGCGACTTTTTCTTTAGTGAACTCTATTTCTTTGAAAAAATTTTATGTTCTTTTATGTTTCCGCATATATATTACAACTTATAAGACACTTTATAAGGTTATTAAAGTTTAAAATTGATACAAATATGTTGGTCGCCTCTCTTCCTCCTCTTTTTCTCCCTAGAAAACACATATCCTCAATCTAGTTCATAGGGGCTACTATTGGCATCTTTGTCAACAGTAAGCCCCAATCTTTTCTTTATTTATATTTTTCTTATTAATTTTTTGTTGAATAAACCATCTATCTCTATTCTCACTAGTTTTTCTATACTTCTCTTTGATGGGTTGTACTTATTCTCATTCTTAGAGTGAATCTATCAATTTAGTTTTAAGCTATTCTATTTATTTCGAGCATGATTATTGATTAATTGTGATACTAATCTGCACCAGATATCAATTCTTCAAGTTTCGACTACAATAGCATGTAAACTTTCTCAATAAGAAAGTTATACAAGTTTGACAGATCTCCTTGTTGAAAGTAGTATTATAAAACATTGATTAAATGGAAGAGAAGCATTAGTTTTCTTGTGTGGAGGATTTATTCTATTATTCTAATGATGTACTTGTTTGGATGAGAGATCTGTTGTGAATATCGTATGACTTTCAATTAATGAATTCATCTTTCATCATCAACAAAAAAAATAATTCCAATACAAACCTTAAATCTAGTGGAACAACACATTCTAAAAGTGAGGAAAAAAACATATTTTTCTTATTTTCAATTCGGGGTGGGGGTTCTTTTTTCAAAAGGACGAAAAGAGGGGGGGGGGGGAAACCCATTTCCAAACCTTCCATAAGTTATGAACTACAAAATTCCCATTCTCCCTTGTGCAAATCCTGCAATAGCGCATATACAATGGTGAACTACAATTTTGACTCACAAGTGGGACCTACCTTTTTCACATTAGCTCACGAGTCAATTTTTTGACTTGCGAGTTTTACTTCCCATAATACAAGCCCCATAATTTTGACTCACGAAATAAAATAAGATCTATATACACATTTTATAACAATCAACTTTCTTTTTAAAGCCAAAAAAAAAGGAAAAACTAATTAGAGCAAAAAAAACCCAAACAGCAAAAAGGAAGGGTCGTGAGTTGACTAATCGCTCGCAGCCTCGCCCCCGAGCCGCCCACTTCCGCGTGCACTGCAACAACCACCCACTTACTCGTGCACTGCAGACCTTGCGAGCCACTCGGCCAACTTCCGACTTCCGAGGCGTGCGAGCCTGACACTGGAAGCGCTAAGCTCTTTTTCTCTAATACAATACTCACATTTAGACAACAATAAAAATATACACTTGATATACACCGCATCTTCATGTAAAAAAGTAACCACAATTGAACCCGGAGAAAGGGGAGGTTCAACTACAAACTCATAGTTAAGCTCATGAGTCATGACCCCTTCCATTAATGTGCCACCTTCTCTCATTGCTAGCGAACCAGAAATCATTGCGGAAATGGATCGTGTCATTTCTTTTGGTGCATTTAAGAGGAGGGCCAAAACAAGTGCATCCTGTACAATACAAGAGGCAATAATTCACTGTTCCCTGTCACACCCTAGTTAGGGAAGGAGGCACATCAAGACAAGTCAGTTAACCCCCCCCCCCCCCCCCAATCCCCCGGCGCACAAAAAAGGGGTAATCTTACAAAACATCAAACGATGAAAGTACTAACTACAGTCAGTAGCATCATCTATGTGGATCCCACAAAGGTAAAATCTGGCATCAACCACAGACTAGGGCCACTAGGTGCAAAATTGGCGATTGATCATGTTACATATGTTTTCTCATGCAATATTACAAATATAGTGAAGTTATACATATGTACAGTGGCTTCAGCTTTAGTTGATGATGCATAGTTCACAGGGTTATGAATCCTTGTGCAGATCTCCATTGCAACCGCTGAAAGCAGAACTCTCCTTGCCACAAACGTGTGAATAAACTCCGGCGGAGACTCTTGAAAGGATAAGGCGTGCCATATTCTCTGCTGAAACTGCACCAGTTTCCATTGCGCTAGCTGCACTCTCAAAACTGTTGATGTAATACAAATGCCAATCATCCAACATAAAGGGTGCAAATATCTCCGGAGGCTCATAGTGAGGATATGCTGCCCAATCTATCCGGATTGTCGCTTTCCTGATGCTGCATTGCAGCAAAAACTAATTATTGCAAACAAAACAAAAGGGAACAGCCCGTTGGAAATGTATAACTTATCTACACCAATACAGTAAACCGAAGGCCACTTAGTTCATGCTTTACAGGTTAATGCACACCTAATGTAGACACTGAACCAGACCGATGACAAGACCCCAAACCAATGACTCACGCAAGAAACTGAAAATCGCAGCTGAGAAGCCCATAAGAACATTAAGCGAAAGGGAAATTAAGGCCCAATTAAATAAAACACTCTTCAGTAGCAGGAGGGGGGGAAGTTGATAAATGTTCTTGCTGCCACATGTATATTTACCCAAAAGCTACTTGGTTTGCTACGGGTCTATCAGAAGCATAGCAACAAAAGGTCATGGTGCGTCACAAACATACAACCACCATGCCAGGCGTGACTTCAAAATTCTGCCACAATGTCACTAATGAAAAGGCAGCAGCAAGTTGTCAGTCAACTGAATCAATGGACTGCATTTCGCTATCTGGCGACTAATGTTTCATCATGAGTTCAGAAGGCAGCCGTCTGCCTAATGATATTCAAGCATAAATGCCTACAACATTACCTGAATATTTGATCAAGCAAATGGTCATCCAATGGCTTCCGGGAGAACATCTTATAGGTTATGTCATCGTCATTATGTTTCCTTAGAACTGATATACATGAGAAGGGAATGTTGGGATCCTCAATGGTTCCTACCAGGTCTGGAACTTCTCTGATTGTTCTGAGGCCAAAATATGGCTTCAAGTGAAACAAGAAGCAAACGTTAAGATAAGTTATTTACAAGAGAAAGAAACAACTTTAAAAAAAAAAATGAACTGCATATAGGACAACAATGACAAAAGAGGAAACTACTCACAGGATTTAACAAGCCTCTAATAAAAGTAGTGTGTGTATGTTGTAGCTTCCTCTCTGGAATTGAAATAGGTGGGTAGAAGTTAATGTCCAGCTCATCCAGTGGAGTAGCAAACACTGTCACGTGACATTTGTAACTATTTCTTTTAGTTGAGTTAAGCTCATAGTAAGTCCCATGATGGGAAACAGAAAGTATCTCTTCATTCAGGTGCAACTCAACATTTGAAGCACTAATGAGTCCTGCAGCCATTTTCCAATTGCCACCTTCAACAGACCATAAACCACCACCAGAGCCTGCCAAAGAAACTGCTCCGGCCAATCCACTCATGCTGGTACTTTGACCGTAATTGATTCGAGTGATAACCTGCCAAACATAACAACAAACACTTTAGACATTTAACATGGCCAAAGCTGAACAGATTCTACTGTATTATCAAATAGGCATTCATAAGAACGCAAGTACATGGTACGTTCTGAAGGCCAACTTAACATCCTGCTTTATGTTCCAACCTTCCAGGATAGATGTGAAACTCATCCTAAGATCATATTTACCCTCTGTCACAGTTCAGATGTCTCATCTGCAATTTTTGGTGTCCCAAAATAATCATCCACCGTCCTTGGGAAAATTTATTTTCAACTTTCTTCCTCCTTACACTCTTCCACAATCATAAACATCACCATTGGGAATTTACATGGGATGTAGGGACTGTGAAGTATTTAATCTCACATAACACCCTCAGATACCTCTGAGGTGTCCGTAGTAACATAAAAGATATAAAGGGAAAACAGCGAACTGATAAGCCAAAGGATTTTCAGAAAGGTGGAGGGGGAAGCCAACTAATTTTCCTCGCATAATAAAATGGGTACAAGCAACAACATTCCAAGATTTAATCAATGAAATGCTTATGAGAAGTTACGAAGAAATCTTACAGTTACAAGCTCCTGTATAAGTAAAGAAGACAATCCTGCATCAACGAATTCGTCTTTCAAACTTCGGCGCGTAAGGTTATATAAACCTGACCATTTAAGCATGTCCTCTACTCTGCCAAAGACAGGCCTTGTATCAAAGCTCTCGTAGTACTTCAAAAAGTTATTTAACGTAGCCTGAGCCAGAAAACTGCAGTATTTAGACATATACCCAACTTCCATACATAAACAAAGTAGCCAATATCCCTAACAGCAATCTAAAGGTGAAGACAATGATTTCAACATTACTCACAACCAGTCAGTGAGCTACACTAGAGAACTAGGAAGTTTTCTTTGATGTGTTCTGTATTAGGGTAAAATTAGCCCCAACCTTGTGGTTGCCATGAGTCCCATGACACGGGACAATTTGGGCAGAACTGAAGGCACAGCATTGGCTTCTGAAGATGTCAAAGAAAAGCAAGAAGCAGCAACTCCTATTCAGAACGGAAGCATGTACGCAGAAATGCAACAAAATTAAAGCATATACATAACCCTCTGGAACAATAATACACAAGGAAATTCATCCAAGACAAAGCAGAGCAAAATCAAAGTCCCAAAATATCAGTTTCTAATACAATTTCTTCTTCAGAATTCGATATGATAAATTAATTTGTTGACTATCTCAACCCAGAAATGCGACATCAAAAGGAGGAATGGAAATAGAGAGAGAGAGAGAGAGAGAGACTACACCTCCACAAAGCTCTGCATTCGGAGCAACGAAAACCCATATCGCCAGAACAACTTCACCGCATTCAGAAGAGAAACAATTTTCTTCACCAAAGAAAACTTCATCAATGGAAAATCCCAATTCAAATTTAGGGTTTTGAACACGAACTTATCCCCATTCCAAATACCTAACGAAGCATCATCATCATCCTCGCTAACCCTCCTCCTTAGCTTAAGCAAACTCGTGAAATTCGATAGATGATAATTCATAGGGTGGATGATCGAGGCACCAGCCTCGAAGGTCTCATTGGCTATGGTGACAGTAGCCATACGACCGCCTACGACGGCGTTTTTCTCGAACATCCTAATGGTTCCGAACGGCGACGGCTCCGGCGAGTATTTCCGGAGAAAGTGGACCAGCGATGAGCCGGAGATTCCGCTTCCCACAACGCATACGGTGGCCGGCGCCGGCGGAGAGGAGGAGAGAGAGGGAGATGAGAGAGAAAGTAAGAGGAGAGAGAGTAGACATGGCAGCACCAATGGTGGTGTCATCGCGGAGTGGCGCTCGGTGTTGTTCGGGTTAGTTTCGGGATTATATCGCTGTTAAGCGTATTAGTGGTCTTGCAAATGTGGTGAAGGAGATTGGGCACATATCATGTGAATGGGTCAATTGGAATTATTCAATGAAACATTTTATTGGATGTTTTTGAATAGGATTCAATGACCACATTATTATTGCGCGATAATGGTTTGTAAACTAAAGCTGGTAAGGTTCTTTCTTTGGGGGAAACAAATGAAGATATAAAGTAGACTATGTCAAACTGAAGGGCAGAACAAGTTAAGGGCTGAATCATGAGAGTTCTTAGGTAGGATTTTTTTGACCCTAATTTTACGCGTGGGCTAACATACTCTCAACGCTCACCGCACCCTTGTGAGTACCTAGAACTAGAAAATAGATCTAATCGGGTCAGGTTCTTATTCGTGTCGAATTTAAATGAATGAGAATCCTTTGACCTCAACCTAACCCTATTATTAAACAAGTTGGAAATCCTTGAGTTGTGCCCATTTAATTTTTAAACGGGTTGATTTGTTTAACCCATTTAAGATAAACACGTCACTTAATAACTCATTTACCCATTTAACGTTTCCAACTAATACGTAATTATTTAGCATTAAAGATTTATTTTACATACTACATTCAGGGTCTATTCTTTTTCGCGATAAGATACAGCTGTAAAGAGTTGTAAGTTGCAAGTTAAATCTTTCTAATTGCAAAAAAGAACAAGGCCTAAGTAATTCCTGCATAAAGCTCTCCCTATTCCTAATTCACATTTTCATTTTTACTTTTAATTTTTGTGTTCTTAATTATCAAATACAAGGGTAAACTAGTAAATAATAAATTGAATGGGTCGTCCTATTTTATCCACTAAACTAAACGGGTTCAATAGGTATTTTTTTCATATCGGGAATCTTGACCTGAATGCAATCTGTTTAATTAAGTGAGTTAAAATCTATATTCAACCCACTTAATTTCATGTCAGTTTCGAGTCGGTAATCATATCGAATCAACTTGGTCCATCTTTACGGGTGCCCTTGGCAATGGAGTTTATCATTGGGATTAAATTTCCCACAACTTGAAAGTTTTAGATAATTATCACAATCTTTGCAAAGTTGAATCTCTACCTCTATAAAATCCACAACAAAATCCAACCTATAAATCTTCAAAAATATGAGAGCATCCCTGGCCTATGGCACGCGGGGCAGGGGGTGCGTCCCGCGTGCCGGGAGGGGGCTGCCAGTGTGGGAAACGGGGCAGAGAAACACGTGGCAGACCGCGCAGGCGTGCTGCCCGCGTGCTATTTTTTTTTGTCGTTTTCCGGTCCAAAACGCGTCGTTTGGCATGGGTGTTGCACTTGGAGTGACACGTTTTGATCAAAAAATTTATAAAAAAAAAAAAGCCAGGGACGGTGCCTGGGCTTGGAGAACTGGGCCGAAATGTTCGTTGGACATGGGAAGGGGCGTCCAACGGTTATTTTACCCCCCCCCCCCAAAATTGGTTGTATTTTTGTTGTATAAAATCATGGCAAAATTGTTGGAAAATTTATTTACATTTCCCTCTCACTCTCAAATTTGATTTTTCCATTGGTCTTATAATTTTGAGTTTATGAGATTTGAAAAAAATTGAAGTTGCAAGAGGCACAAATTTGGGTGAGTAATAATACTTGTTATGTAATTTGTTTTGTTTTGTGGTATTTTGTAGACATATTTTGGAGTTTTTCATTAAGTTGAAGAATAAAGTGAAGTGAAGGAAATTGTAAGTAATTCAAACTTTTGTTTGTTATTTTGAAATTGTTAGAAATTTTGTTTGCACTTTTTAAAAATATGTTAGAATTTAAATATGTGTTAGTTAGAATTTAATTGCATGATTACAAAATTTAATATTTTTTGTTCTTCTTTACAACATGATAGAAAATAAGTGTGTAAATGGTGTTTTTTTATAAAAGAAAAAAAATTGGTAGGGTAAAAATATGTAAGAATATGAATTATTTGAATATTCACTTAGAATTAAAATATTTGTTAGTCACAATTTATTAATTGCTTGATTTTAGAAATTAATTTTGTTGTTGTTTACAATATGTTAGGAATTGAATGTGTGAATGTATTTTTTTTATAAAGAAACAAAAATTGGTAGGGTAAGCATGTGTAAAATAAGTAAGCGTGTTTAGAAATTAGAGTTGAAATGTTTAGAAATTAGAATTTAGGTATTTGTTAGTTAGAATTTGAAGTGGTTGATTATAAAAATTAATATGGTTTGTTATTTTCAAAAATATATTAGAAATTATGTATGTGATTGGAAATGAGTAAAACTAAGCATGTTTGGAAATTAGAATTGAAATGTTTACAAATTAGAATTTAAATATTTGTTACTTAGAATTTAATCGCTTCATTACAAAAATTAAAATACTGTTTGTTCTTTTTAAAAACATGTTAGAAATCAAGTGTGTGCTTATTTATTTTTTTTAAAAAAATAAGTAGGTTGGGTGAGAAATATGTAAGAATATTTGGTGTGATTAGTTTGTAATTGGTAAGATTGATGTCATTGTAAATTACGTTAGAGTGTTAACTATTTGAATATTTAGTTAAAGTTGGGATTATTAGATATGTTTAAAATAAGTATAAGCATGTTTAGAAATTAAAGTAGAAATGTTTAGAAATTAGAATTTACGTATTTGTTAATTAGAATTTGAAGTGCTTGATTACAAAAATTAATATGGTTTGTTATTTTTGAAAATATGTTAGAAATTATGTATGTAATTGGAAATAAGTAAAAGTAAGCATGTTTGGAAATTGGATTTGAAATGTTTACAAATTAGAATTTAAATATTTTTTGTTGTTTTGCAAAATATGTGAGAAATTAAGTGTGTGACTTTTTTTAAAAAAATTGGTAGGTGTTCACTTTAAAATGGATTCTAATCACCCACAATCTTGCATGGACTTACTTACCGGGGATAATTCACAACAGGATTCCGCGAACAATATGAACACTGTCCCGAACCCTCCTAATTGATAATACCATTCACAATACCCTCAACAATACCTACATGTGCAATATCCTCAACCACCACCAAACTTTCCCCTTCAAGACCAAAATGTCCCCTCAATTCCAAATTTCAACTACGATTCAATGCCCCCTCCTTATCAGCTACCTCCACCTAATAATACAACCCCATCAACACCCCATCCTCCATCCAACCCCACCCACAACGAGAGTGTCCGTGTGACTTCCAAGTGGACATTGGAAGAAGATCGTCGCCTGGTCACAGCATGAATCAATGTCAGCGCCACCCCCCTGATAGGGGTTGACCAAAAGAAAATGAGGTTCTAGACAAAGATTGCAAGCGACTACAATCAACACGCTCCGATGGAGCTACGAAGCGATCTCCGAAAGTTTGCAACACCCGTTGAAACCGAGCAGCTCCACTTGTGTCCAAGTGGATTGCTTGTGTGGGTCAGGCTTATCGGGGCAAACCTAAGTGGGGCGAATGAGAACGATATTATGCAGAAAGCCCAAGATCTATACGTTGATATGGTGGCCAAACCGTTTGACTTGATGCATTGGTGGGTGCTACTGAAGGATCAACCGAAATGGGAGGTCAACTGCGATCAATTTGCAAATGTCGCGACTAAACACTTGAGGATCAATGAGATGGGTGGGAACACTGAGAATGAGACATCTGGCACATCCAGCACCCCTGGCACACCAACTCTTACTAGTGAAGATACTCCAACAGAGAAAGTCGGTGGGCTGATCCGCCCCATAGGAAGAAAAGCTTCGAAAAGAAAGGCGAAAGAGATAGCGCATGACTCGGTGCTTGACGTTGTCACCAAGGAGCTGTCCACCGTGGGGACAACAAATGTGAAGAACAACACCATGTGGAAAAGATATGTCGTCGCCCAAGAGAAGAAGGAGGAGGCCACTAAGGTGAAAGCAGAAGCAGCTAAGAGAGTTGTTGAACTAAGAGACTCTCATCAGCACCTCCAACGGATAAAGTATGAGGACAAAATATTGAGAATGGACATTACTAAGATGTGCTAGGAGGATCAAGCGCGATATGGTCCACTTTATGAAGAAATTAGAAGTTGATACTGCCAAACATCGTCCTCGTCTAATGCTAGCCCTTCTTTAGATTGACACTCATGTCTTAGGAATAATATGTTGTTCACCTTGTACTTTTATTATTCTTTATTTTTCAAAGTGTTTGTTGTAATTGAACCACTTTATATTGTGGAAAGAAATGTGTAATTTTATTTTAAGGAGTCCAACTTTAATTTCACATCATAATGTTAGATTTAATATGTTGGATTTTAGCTACGATGTTTAATTTAATTTCGAGGAGTTCAATTTTAATATGTTCAATTTTAACTACGATGCTTTCTTACTTTGCTTTATTAATTTGTCATTTTTCCTGAAACATTTGTAAACTTCTGTCACAGACACTGCAAAATGAGTCACCCATCTTCTTCATCTTCCACATAATCAACAGATGGTCTCAGCTTCATACTAGAGTTATCCTCTTCTAGTGACGACTCACCGATACTTGAAACCGTACTCAACAATCAATCTCAGCTGAAATCATTTGAGCTAGCTCTGAAAATTAGACAAGATGGCAGAGCTTCATCATCCAAACGACCAAGAAAGAAGAAAAGATTCATTCGGAGGGACCGAGAAGACACACACGATCGCCTCTACAAAGACTACTTTGCAAATGACTCCATCTACAACGACACCCACTTTTGGCGTAGATTTTGGATGCGGAAACACTTGTTCCTCCGCATTGTGGACGCCCTCAGTAGTCGATTTGAATACTTCCAGTTGAGGTATGATGGTATTGGTAGGCGTGGGTTGTCGCCAGTCACCAAGTGCACCGCAGTGACGCGCATGCTAGCCTATGGGATATCGGCAGATTGTGTTGATGAGTATTTGAAGATTGGAGAAAGCATGGCCATGGAGTGTATGAAAAACTTTGTTGTCGGCGTCATTCAAGTGTTTGGACACAAGTACTTGAGAAAACCAACACAAGCTGATGTTGATCGACTATTGCAAGTTACTGAGGCCCTTGATTTCCCCGGCATGTTAGGGAGTATAGATTGTATGCATTGGGAGTGGAAGAATTGTCCATCGGCTTGGAAATGAATGTTCGCAAAAGGGATTTACAGAGTCCCCACCTTGATTCTTGAAGTCGTTGCTTCGTATGACCTTTTGATATGGCACGCCTTCTTCGGGTGCCCAGGTAACCTCAACGACTTAAATGTTCTTCACTGATCAGATGTTTTCCAAGAGGTGTATGAGAGTCGGGCTCCAAAATGTGAGTACTTTGTGAACGGTCGCGGGTACAATATTGGATACTTTTGTCCGACGATATTTATAAAAAATGGTCAACATTCGTGAAGACTATCCCTCTTTCCCAAGGACCTAAGGCAAGATTGTTCGCCGAACGTCAGGAATCTGTTAGGAAGGATGTGGAAATAGCGTTTGAGGTTGTACAAGCCCGCTTCGCTATCATTCAGGGTCTTGCGCGAAACATGGACAAAGCTGAGTTGGGCATAATAGTGAAGGCATGTGTTATACTCCATAACATGATCGTCGAAGATGAACGAGATTAGTTTGACCTTGCTTTCGACTACGATGATGTGGACGACAACACCCCGCAACCAAATGTCCAACACGACCATCATCTGTGCTATGCTGCCTACCTCCGTAGAGTAGCAGAAATGCATGACCCGGCACTACATGCACGTCTCAAATCAGACCTTGTCGACGAAATATGGAATTGACATAGGGCGCGACAAAGCTCACAACCATAGGTGTCGAGGGTTATTTGCCATTTACTTGTGTTGTATTTTTTAAAAAAATGTTCAACCTTTGTCATCTAAATTGGTGTTTTAAACATCGAACACTCGAGTTGTAATTTTCTTCAATGTCAATCCTCATATTTGCGTCTGTATCAATTCAATTCTACATTATATTCCATATGCTTTGTATTCGTTCAACCAATAGAAATTAAGTCATCAATTTTTTGAGACTTTAAAATAAATTAATAGAATTTCCGAAAAGATAATTACAAATTCTTTCGTTCGAAAAATATAAATTATTTTTAACTTA
The DNA here is from genome assembly GCA_017589665.1 of Selenicereus undatus. Taxonomy (NCBI): domain Eukaryota; kingdom Viridiplantae; phylum Streptophyta; class Magnoliopsida; order Caryophyllales; family Cactaceae; genus Selenicereus; species Selenicereus undatus. The sequence goes on from JACYFF010031955.1 coordinate 15,069,490, forward strand.
TACAAAACCAAATATGCAAAAATAAATTTGACAACATAAAATAAATAAAATATGTTTAGTAGTGGGCTCCATCAACAAATATTAAATTATTTGTCCTGAAATGAGTTCCACTGATTGGGAGAATGAAGGAATGCAAGTTCTAGAACTGTGAAACTTTTGCTGACATATTGAGTCAGGGTGTCACCCCTTTTTAAACATATTGGTTAGGAATGCTCAGGCAAAAGAAAGAGAAGGAGGTTAGGGTGGGCATATTGAGTCAGGGAGTCACCCCTTTTTAAAAAAATTTAAAAATTTTTACTTTCTTTTTAAATGAGGTTACTCCAATTGGTTAGCGAATAATCGTATTTCATTTCATCCAAGCATAAAAAGATACTATCTTATCATATTATTATGCATTAACAAAAAGATTTAGGCCTTGTTCTTTTTAGTGAGAAATAGTGGGTGTAGGATAAGTGAGTATGGAAAAGGGGGGAAAAGAGTGAGTGAGAGTTGGTAAGAGTAATATATTTTTTTTTAAGTGTAGGAAAGGAGGGAAAGGAGTGGATAAGAGTGGGCATGAGTTGAAATGAGTTGAAATGAGTTGAATGAAGTTGGAGAGTTGAATGAAGGAATGTGGGAAAGGGGGGAAGGAGTGGGTGAGAGTGGGAAGGAGTTGTATTTTTGTTTAAGTGTGGGAAAGAGTGGGAAGGGGGGAAGAAGTGGGTGGGTGTAGGACGGGGTGGGGTGGTTTTATTAAACCACGAAAAGATCAGGGCCTTAGTCATATCAATATGTTGGAAATCATGACGGCATCGAGAAAACAACACCTGATCTCAATGGGTAATTCAAGCATTTATAAAAAATAAAAAAAACCTAATTGGACCGGGTAGTTGGGTAACGGGCTCAGTTCCAGTTCTAAGTTTTTAGGGCCCAGTTACAACTAGTTCCAGGATTTTGGAGCCAGTCCTAGACTCAGTTCAACTAGGTCCAGAATAGGGTACCTTTTTTTTTTTTTTTAGCTCAGTCCTACTTCTATGGAGAAGACGCCTCACCTCCTCAGAGTTGCAGCATGTCGAAGAGCTCAACACACTGCTGTCTCGTAGTTTTCCCAGTAGAGATAAAGCAGGTCAAATATCATGGGGTAGGAAGGACGAATTCACAATCAAACAACTTGAGCATAAGGTGATCAACGTTCTATTTCAAGGACCTGCAGTTGATGGCTTGGTGTGCTCAATATGGATGAACCCCCACCAACAGTGGAATTTTTCCTATGGCTAGGCCTCCTTGACAACCACACCAAGGAGTTATTGGCGTTAAAGAGTATATTGCCATCGGAGGCCAATATATGCTCATTTTGCTCAGTTCATCGTGAGAAGCTAGATCATCTTTTGGTGAAGTGTCTTGTTTCTTGGGGCATATGGAGATGCATCGCAAACGGCCTTGGACAAAAGGTCGCCAGAACTGATACATTTAGGATCTTTTTTTATCAATGGTTTTCTAAGGCCCCTAGAAATATAATTAGAAAGACGCTATGGCTCACATCTTTTTTGGCGATAGCATGGCGCCTGTGTATGAAAAGATCTTTCAGCACAAGAACTTGGACGTTGTAACCTTGTATCAAGCTATCAAGTGGAGGGTGGCACTATGGTCAAAGGCTTTGAAAGATACTATCCCATACTCAACAAAGGAGATGGCCAAGAATTTTGCTTCGATCCTGACATTATTCTCTTAGTCATGGGGTTGGTTGTGAATTTGTGATGTGGGTTTTTCATTTAGGTGCTTGTAGTTCACTGCGTGTGTGGTTTGTTTGTTTGTTTCTGTTTCTATTTGTTTTTTTTGGGGGGGGGGGGGGGTGTACTTTGGCTACATTGTTTTCCTCACTTTTCAGACCCTTGGCATTCAATCTTCATACCATAAATGTTAAAATATGTAAGGGGTTGAGTGTTGGGGAAATGAAAAATGCTAACAGGAAAGTGAATTTCGGATAAATGTTGCTTTACAATCGTTGATCAAAATATTAGACAATCTCAACCATTGGATTTATCTCAATAACCGCCTCAATAGATAGCACAAACAATAATCTCTCTCTCTTTATTGGACACATTAGGTCTCAGGTTTGATTCCTCATTCCCTCATTGTATTGTATTGCCCTTTGTGGCTCATACGGACCAAAATGTTTTCGATTTTCATCATGATTATTAATATTTTGTATTTTTCAATACAAATATAAATTTGAGTATGTATTATTAGAGATAATAGAATAATAAATACGATTTTCATGATTATTTTCATTATTACAATTGTTGTTGTTGTCGTCATTATCGTTGTCGTCGTTGTTATCTTTCTGTTTGAATTTGATAGCATAGTTAATATTAATTATGATCATGTAATTATAAAAGAGAGATTAATATATTATAATGGATATAAAAATTTTTATTAGTTCATTATTATAGAATACGTTCATATTTTAGAAGTTTTAACTTAAGAAAGCCAAATTATAATTACTGAATAGGCCACAAAACCTTATGTGGCAGCTTATTATTAACATATAATATAATATACACAATTATTAAAACATAATAAACTTTTTTTATTTCCATGATTATTATTAATATTTTGTATTTTTCGATACAAATATAAATTTGAGCATGCATTATTAGAGACAATAGAAAAATAAATATGATTTCCATGATTATTTTCATTATTACTATTATTATTATTGTCATCATTGTCATTGTCGGCGATGTTATCTTCCTCTTTGAATTTAATAACATAGTCAATATTAATTATGATCATCTAATTATCAAAGAGAGATTAGGAGATTATAATGGATATCAAAGTTTTTATTATTTCATTATTATAGAATAGTTCATGTTTTAGAAGTTTTAACTTAAGAAAACCGAATTATAATTACTGAACAAGCCGTAAAACCTTATATGACACCTTATTATTAACACATAATATAATATACACATTTATATAGAAATAATAAATGTTTTTTATTTCCATGATTATTATTATTATTTTGTCTTTTTCGATACAAATATACATTTGAGCACGTATTATTAGATATAATAGAAATATAAATATGATTTCCATGATTATTTTCATTATTACTATTGTTGTTGTTGTCGTCATTGTCGTTATTGTCGCTGTTATCTTTCTCTTTGAATTTGATAACATAGTCAATATTAATTATGATCATATATATGTAAGGGTTGTGTTGGAAAATTACATATTGTAAGCACAATATAACATATTGCAAGGGTTGAAGTGAAACATAAAAAAAAATAAAAATAAAACACGATCATCATATTAGGCCCATGGAGCTGAATTTCTTTCACATTTAATATTATCTATTTAATAGAAGGAAATAAATGAAATATTTTTCTTTTTCTTTCAAAGCATACATATCTTATAATTAAATTTAATTCATGTAAATCTTAAAAGTATAATTAATTTTTTAACGTTTCAAATAAATTGACCAAAATCTAATCTATTTAATGCACAAGAAAAAATGAAATAATTTGTGTTTTCTTTTAAACCATACAAATCCAATAATCAAATTATCTTCATAAAACACCTAAAATTATAATTATTTTTTTACTGTTTAAAATAAAATGCCTCAAATTGCCATAGCACTTCAAACTAAGAAATATCTCAACCCACAATTCTAAACTTAACCAATATCTTGCAAGACAACATAAGGGCATAGAAAGTTTATATCGAAACCCATGAAACTATTGAGTTGACATGAAAACCAAATGTATAAACTATGAACACATAATTATATTAGCACCCCCTAATAGGCCACTTTAAATAGCCAAAAAAGTTATATATTGGCATAAATATAATGTCCAAATTATTTTCGTTGAAAGACAAATTTTATTTGTGTTACATGTGAAACTCATATTAAACTGACTTCAAAATAGTTTCTACTTAACTTTACCATATTAACGACTTCAAAAATTTTTGCCCACCAACAAAATGAAGGCGTGGATTTTTTTTCATTGGCGTCATAAATTGACTTATAATCACCCCATTTAGCGTGATTTGTAACAAATTCACTATCTACTATCTCCATTATACTTATATACACTTTTTTTCACAATCACATAGTTTTCAATTGTTAATCCCATTAGTTATGTACGAAGTTGTTGTATATTTAGCTTTTTCATTGAGTTTTTTCATTATCTCATCTAAATTACAATAATAATCATGTCTACCATAATTATTCATTTATTATTTCGATAAAATATCTACAAAATGTCTATTTGAATATGCTCTGGGCAAAGCACGAGCCCAGACTAGTTATAAAAAAACAAAAGTATGAGGACCTGAAAGAAAAACCCATTTTGGAGGGATTGGCTGAATTTTGTGGATGCTTTTTTACTCAAGAGGAGGATAATCAAGGGGTTGCTGAAGGAATTCTCAAGTTGTGTAGCTTTGATAATTTGAGCAATTTGAAAGCGAATAAAAATGGTAAATCATCTTCCGGGGTAGAAAGCAGGTCATTTTTTAGAAAGGGTGAGGTTGGAGGTTGGG